>CM028757.1:6721113-7321113 GCA_016801395.1 Leptodermis oblonga
TCAATGTAGAAGAAAATTTCTTGTTCTCCAAATGAGAACTTCGGTTCTATTTGCAGTTTGTAACTCAAAATGAGGATTTTTTTTTTTTGGGAGGAAATTTTTTTTGGAGGGAATTGTTTTATGGAAAATTGTGTAGAAAATAAATGATGATTATGTTATTATTGAAAAAATGTGATTATTGTTTTAGAGGGAAATTTAAAATTTAAATTTTGAATTTGGTAAAGTAAGAGAGTCTTTGGTTATAGAGTTTTTTTTCTCAAAAATATTGTGTTTTTCCTAAATAGGGATTAAAACAAACAGAGCCATAGGTTAGGTTTCTGAAGAAAAAGATTTCCAGGAAGTCATTTTGTTCAGACTTTTTTTTCTTTTTTTTTTTTCTGGTTTCTAAAGAAAACGATTTCAGGAACTCGTTTTCTTCAAACTTGGTTTTTTCGGTTTCTGAAGAAAACGATTTCCAAGAAGCCATTTTCTTCAGACTTTATTTATTTATTTAGGAAGAAAATGATTTACTAGAAATTGTTTTATTCATACTTGTTTTTCTCCGGTCTATGAAGAAAACGATTTGCTCGAATATATTTGCTTCGCACTTGTTTTTGTTTTTCGGTTTCTAAAGAAAACGATTTCCAAGAAGTCGTTTGCTTTAGACTTGATTTCTTTTCGGTAGAAAACCGGTTTCAGAAAATCGTTTTCTTCAGAATATATATATATATATATATATTTTTGTGGTTTATGAAGAAAACGATTTATATGTATAGGTATGGCAATTTGGAGCATCATATGATCAAAAGCCATATCGTAGGATGATGATGCAAACGCAAACGTGGGGTGCCAAGGTCCACCCTTCACCTTCTGATATCACTGAAGCTGGTCGGAAAATTCTCCATGAAAGTGTTGGAATTGCTATTATTGAGGCTGTGGAGATTGCTGCTAAAAAAGCTGACACCAAGTATTGTTTAGGAAGCGTTCTCAATATGAGAAATTTCGCTCTCATAATGAAAACTCCATTATGCTGACAACTATTCATCAGGGCTTGCGTTATCCATTTACATTCTGCGAGTACATATGACATATTTTGGCACTTTTTTTCTATTGAATTATGTTAACTTTTGTTTCTTGCAGTCAAAAGGCACAGCTTCATTGTCAGGATCCACTTGTTCCATTTCTGGCTCTAGAGTTTCATCAGTTGCACTTTTCTTCATTTTTCATCACTCCTATATATACTTGTGACTTGAAGTCACCTTTCTTTTGTTGAACCTTCTGCTGTAGGTGTGCAATCTATGGGGTTAAATATTGGCGTCAACTTGGAGTTTGCTTGAGTGGCGTCGCATCAATCGCGTCTGTTTGTACAGGCTGCTGGTAAGATGTTCATGTAGTATCAGCATTATGAATTGGAGTATTACAAAAGGCAAAGAAAACTTTAGTTTTACCTTTGTACTTGCATTGTCTGTGATCTCCTATTGTATTTGTTTCTTCATTTTACTGCTTCCTCATCAAAAGAAACTAGACTTTCCATCTAAGTTGCTTCTGTATACATTTTATGAAACAAATTTTATAGGTAACTTCCACATGCAAAGCCAAAGGAGTAAATAAACTCAACCTAATAACTCTTAGTATAGTAAGGAAGGGTAAATAAACACATTGAATCATCACTTGGTGACTAGAGAAATAGACAATTCCATTTTATTCTGCTTTAATATTTCTAAAGCTTTCATGTGAAGCGCAAATCTTTATCGCGGGACATGAGAATCCATTTGCCATCCCGGTTCTTGTACTTGATCTTGAACCTCTTGCCTTTGAATTCAAAACTTTCAACCAATTCTCTGTGGAGTTCTTCAATCCCTGAATTACAGCAAAACTCAAACTCTGCAATATCATCTCTATAAGTTGCCTCGACTATAACAGAAGTGGAACTTAGTTCAATCTCATCATTTCCAGTTACATTCATCATAGTTTTGTGACTTCGATGTACATCGAAGTAATAAAAAGCATCCCCATCATCCATGTGAGAGAATTGAACACAGAATTCCTCATTTTCTTTGAGTCCAAATGCAACATTTTCTGTTGAGAGAGCCTGAGCCACTATTGTCAATAGTGACTTCAACAGAGCCCCTTTATCTGGAATTCCATCACATTCCTGACTCTGTTCGAGTACTGGAAGAAAGAGTTCTAGTATGGAAGGAGAAAGTTCGCGATGAATTAAATTCATCGGAATTGCAAAGCAAGCTTTAAGACGGGCCGAACGAGTTATGGGAACAGGAGGATAATCGGAAATGTAGAAACAACTGGTATACCAGTGGAAACAAGCTTTGTTTAGTGAATGTGCTCTTCCGATGCAACTTTTACCTCCACTTTCGACAAAAAAAGCTTCAGGCATATGCTGTATTATATATAACTCCTCATGAGCACTTGTCACGCAGCAAAATAAATGAGGTGATTTTGAGAAAATGGTGTAGCTTTGGTTGGGATGATATGTGATTGAAAGTGCAATCTCTTGAGGTGCACCACACATGCAAGGTACCCAGAGCTGAACAAGAGGTAATTGGCTCTTTTCCGTCACAGTCCACAACACCTTCTTCACGTCTACCATTGAATCATCTAATATCTTTCCAAGAATATGTATAGAAAGGAAGATGATCAGGAGTTTGTAATTACAACAAATAACCGGGAAAATTACAGTTTTGGTCTGTTTATTTTTGGTTTTGTAATACTTTTGATCCTTTTTCTTTCAAGTATCAAAATTTAAAGTGCAAATATTAGGCTCCCAACGTTTGGACAAGTACTTCAAAAATATTTTATTGAATATGCTTTTGGGTGGGCTGATGTTGGATCGGGGCCAAGGTGAAGTTGAAAGTTAGTAGAGATGAATGTTAGCTACATTTTGGAAAAAGTGTGGAGAAACATTGATAATAATTGATAATAATTAAAAATAAATTAATTGATAATAATTCTAAAGACTCTATGAGTCTATGTACTTACTTGATTCCATTTGTTGAAATCCCTGGAATGTGAATGTTTACATGTTACGAGTCCTAAATCCCACTGGAAAAAAAAAAAAAAAAAAAGGTCAGAAAATGCATTATTTATGGATTCTAGAGACAAACACAACACAAATTACTTAGATTCATGTTTTTATAAAACAATATTTTAATATAAAAAGTTGTATTAAAAATAATAAAAAAAACGAACAAGCTGCAGTTTAATTTAACAAAGCAAAACTCAAGTGGCAAGAGTGGCGGATATGAAGAATAGTCTGCTTCAGAGAATAAAAACTCCAGTACTCCGACACAGTGTTGCCGTTCCGGTAACTCGAAAAGTGGGATAGCCCAATACCACTTAATACCACAATCTCGAGCATAATCTTGTTGGTGAAACTCTTGTCTATTGTATAACTCTATGTTCCAATATTGAATGCACCCCAGTCGGAATGCCCGCAAAGCAGGGACCGGACACAATTGAAGGGAAGACGCCCTGGAACGTTGAAGATAAACTTCACTGTTTCTAATGCAACGGTACCGGTATCTGCACAATCCGTTAAAAAGTGCATTAAGTCCGAATGGTTGACCGGAAGTAGTGAGCACTGTGTGGCCGTATATTTCCTTCGTCTTTATGGGTGCCCAAAACTGTACCAACACATTAGAAGTGTCCGATGAAATCTTAATCTTCGACAGTAGAAGAGACTCTATTTTGTCTTGAATTGAGGTGTTGGGTCTGAAATTTGATTCGGTTTCGGGCGGAGGATACCAAAATACCCTGAACCTGTCGTCGCCGTCATCATTCCCGTTCAGTTCACGGCATATGCCGGGGCCGGGCATGTGAGTGAGGAAATCACGAGATGAACATATACGGTAGTCCTCACCCAGATAGATTTCGTGCAGCTCAGGAATCTTCGGTGCACTTTAAGAATGGGGATGGGGATCCATCAAAACAGAGTTTGAGGTTGGAATTGCGTGTGTTTGAGAAGACGCAATGAACTACTCTTTTAATGGAACCAAGAGAATATAACAAATGTGGCAGTGCAGATGTACAAAAACAAAGCCTCTAGTAAAGTTCAAGTGTTCCATTGGTCCATTTTTATGTTTCACACACTCCGGCCGGCCGGCTGCAAGTCCGATCTTGCTAAACAAAGACCCTCTTATCGAAAACTCAGTCCAGTGTTTTCATTTTTTTGTTTTTGGAATTTTACCATTTTTGGGTCTAGCCATAATTTTATAGGTAACTTTCAATATTTGAGCATGCAAAGCCAAATGAGTAAATCAACCCAACCTAATAACTCTTAGTAGAGTAAGGAAGGCTAAATGGCAAAAGTTTTCTTATTATTTCAGTTCGGAAAAATGGCAATTTTAGTGCTTTTGTTTGGATCCGTGTCAGTTTTAGTCCCTTACGTTTCATATATTGTGGCAAACAATGATCCCTTACTTTTGTTTGTTGGGGCATTTTTGGTCCCAATTACAGGTTATGTCCAGTTTTCAACAGTCAAACTTGTGGTCAACCGTTTATAGTTATTTTAATTCACTATCCACAATAAATTGTACATTTTTTCAAAATTGAATCTTTAAATGGGGCGGAGGGAGTAATACGTACCCCGAGCCATTTATTCTCATTGGTTTAATTATTCAATCTCAAGAAAATTAATCAGTATCCATCTTAATCTAACTAGCTCAAACATCTCTTGCAATTTTCTGCACAATTCCTCAATGCCTGAGTTACTACTCAAACGGAACAATATTATATCGTCTCTATATGTGGCCGTAACAATCAGGCGCGCTGCAATATTCCAGTAGTAAGTCTGTGTTGCAGAACTAATTACGTACCACAGAAAGCTTATGAATTTTGGTTAATAATGTAGACAATTAAGTAAGAAATGATCCAACAAAAAATGTGATGAACTCACAAAAGTGTATTGTACATACATTGAATCATTTACTCGTAGGTTACTTTTTGGTTGGGTTGAGTTTTTGTTTGGAAAAAATAGTTTTATAACGTAAAATGTATATTGAAAATGTAAAAAGGTATAGCTAAATAGTAAAAAGATATACTAGAAATTATGAAAACTAATTATAATATATTAAATTTACTGTTGAAACCAAGAATGTGACCAAAACTAAAACTTAAAGAACAGGAGAGATTGAAAATTCCATTTTAGTCTGCTTTAATGTTTCTAAAGTTTTCATGTGAAAGCGCAAATCTTTATGGCGGGACATGAGAATCCATTTGCCATCCCCGTTCTTATACTTGATCTTGAACCTCTCACCTTTGAATTCAAAACTTTCGTCCAATTCTCTGCGCAGTTCTTCCATCCCTGAATTACTGCTAAACTCAAACTCTGCAATATCATCTCTATAAGTTGAGTCAACAATCACAAGACTGTAACCTTGTTTAACAAATCTCATCATTTCCGATTGCAGTATTTTTTTTCCTTCGCATCTGCTGACTGTTTCTCTTGCATTATTATTTGCATAACGTCCAATCTCTCCTCCATTATCACCAGATTTAGTTGAAAGTGTTGGGATTGGTTGAATGTGATGGACTTTGTTTTTCTTGTCCGGTGGCCACCTTCCTCTATTAAATTTCCAGGAAGTTTTTTTTTTTTTTTTTTTTTTTTTTTTTGGGTTTCTGAAGAAAACTAATTTCACAAAGTCGTTTGCTTCACACTTGTTTTTGTTTTTTGGTTTCTGAAGAAAACGATTTCCAGGAAGTCGTTATTTCTATGGAAATTATTATGGCATCATTTCTATGGCTGTTTAGGGCTTTTCTTCATAGTTTTCTTCAGAGCTGAACAAGCGGTAATCTGCAATAACTCCTCACAGCCCCCAATGTTAATTGAACGTTCTCAAGTGAAACATCTAATATATTCCAAAGAAGATAAATATGGGAAGGACAAGGAATCAGGAGTTTGTAATATGAAAAATAAAGAAGTTTGCATATATGGGATCGATGGAATTGGAAGGTAGCTGGAGATTCTCATTGGTTTGCTTATTCATTCTCAAGAAAATTATTAGTAGTCCATCTTAATCTAACAAGCTCGAACATTTCTTGCAGTTTTCTGCACAATTCCTCACCGCCTGAGTTAATCCTCAAACGAAATTCAAATTTGTCACTTCTCATTAATTCAATTTCAGACAATTCAGAAAGAAATCAAGATCCAACAGTAAATGTGATGAACTCAGAAAGTGTACACAAATTGAAATTGTATCACCTAGGTGACTGGAGAAATTGACAATTCCATTTTAGTCTTCCCTGATGCTTTTAAAGTTTCCAAGTGAAAGAGCAGATCTTTATCGCGGGACATGGTAATCCATTCACCATCGTCGTCCTTATACTTGATCTTGAACGTCTCACCTTTGAATTCGAAACTTTCATCCAGTTCTCTGCGTAGTTCTTCAATCCCTGAATTACTGCAAAATGAAAACTTTGCAATGTCTCCTCTATAAGTTGCCTTCACAATCATGGTGTAACTTTGATAAATCTCATCATTTATCAGAGCAATACTTTGATCAATTGGGGTTGATGACCGTTTCTCTCTTGCATTATTGTTTACAAAGCATCCAATCTTTGATTTCTGGATAATTCCTTCACCATTCTGAACAGATTTAGTTGAAAGCCTTGGGACTTTGTTGTTTCTCTTGTGTGGTGGCCACCTTTTTAAACCAAAATCCCGACATCTACGTTTCAAAGTAGATTCACTCACTGCAAAAAAAAAGGATAGATAAGCAGAAATAGACGGATAGGACAAATTGAAGAGGTTTGGAGAGATGATTACCTCCGAGTTCATCTGCAGCATCTTTTCGATTTCTGCCAAAATATTGTTTGATCATGTCCCAAGTGATCCCAATTTGTCCATTTGAGGAAGATTTCTTGGAAGTCTCAGCTATGTCTTGTGCATTGTTAGCTTCCAAAGTTGGTGATTGATCTGATGACGGGAATGGTAGCTCCTCTGTTGTAATCCCTAAGATGGTTTTGAGGCCTTGGACATGATAATCTCCCATATTTTCTGCAAATACTTGAAGATGTCCATGAGCATCAGGATTTGCATTTGTGCTGGAAGCCTCAGCTCCCTTCTGTGTGTTGGGTTGATCAGTAAGAATGGAATGTTCATTTGAAGCAGCTGCATCATTAGCTTCAAAGTAGTGTTGAACTTGAACATTATCTTGTGCAACTGGTGGTTGGGGAGACAATTGAACCCCGTCATCTTCTGTTATATTTCCTAAACATTCACTTGTACACCTTCGATGTACATTGAAGTATTGGAGATAATCATCATCAGCATCCTGGTGAGAGAATTCAACACAGAATTCCTCATGTTGCGTTAGTCCAAAAGCAGGATTTATGGTTGAGAATACCTGAGCCACCTTGGTCAACAACGACTTCAACAGAGCAAGCTGTAGATCTTTAGTATGACATTTCTGTAGGGGTGGAAGAAAGATTTCTAAAATGAAAGGAGGAAGCAGGATATGAATTAAATTAATGGGAATTGCAAAGCAGGCTCTAAGATCGGCTGAACGAGTTTGGGGAAGAGGAGGGTAATCGGAAATGCAGAATTTACTGGTATTTCTGTGAAAAGAAGCTTTGTTGAGTGAATGTGACCTTCCAATGCAAGTTTTACCACCACTCTTTACAAAATAAGCTTCAGGCACACTCTGTATCACATAAAACTCGTCACTGTAGTTTATACTCGAGTCTGAACTTGTCACAAGGCAGAACAAATGAGGTTCTTTTGAGAATCTGGAGGTTGGGAGATGATATGTGACTGAAGTTGACTCATCATGTCCATCACAATTGCAATTGCAGGGTGTCCAGAGCTGAACAAGCGGTAATTCGCACTCTTTTCTCACAAGCCGCAGCACATGGTATAGGTACCGCAGTGATTCATTTAATATCTTTCCAAGGATGGAAATGAAAAGATCAGGAGAGTAGTTATGTAATATGAAAAATAAAGAAGCATGCATATATGTACTTTTACTAAACATGGGATGGAATTGGAAGGTAGCTACTTAATTGCTTTTTCATTATATATCATGTATGTAGAGATATGAAGTAATAGCGTTAGATGAGTCGTGTGTAGCTACTTACTCCTTTCCATTCTTTGGAATCATTGGAATGTGAAATTGTAGTTGCAGTTGTAAGTCCTAAATCCTATTAGAAAAAAATAAACATGGGTCGATCAACATGTGTATTAATGCATGCATTGTAGAGAGAGATAAACATGTGTCACAACAAACCTCAAGTGAAGGGAATGGCAGAGGTTTTGGAAGCTTTCCATCAGGGGATAAAAACTCAAGTACACCAATACAGTTTTCGTGTTGGAAAAGTGGAAATAGCACAATACTCCTTAATACCACACCATATTGCATAATTCCTTCCCTTAAACTCGTCTGCATTGTACATCTCTATGTCTGGAGAATACTGAATGCAACCCTCTGTGAATGCCCTCCAAACATGCCCGTCATTAATTTCAGTGTTTCTAACGCAATGATACCGATACCTACACAGTCCATTATGAAGTCTATTAATTCCAAATGGTTGGTCTGAAGTAGTGAGCGATGATATCTGCCCATTGCTTCCCTTCTTGGCTTCCCAAAACTGTACTAACACTGGGCCCAAATCCCAAAGCTTAATCTTATAGAGAAGAATAGACATTATTTTGTGTTGAATTGAGAGTGGTGGTCCTCCTGAAGTACTATTCATCATAACATAACATAAGCTTAAATTAATTATTACTATGCATTGGCACTGCGTTTATATTTTGTTAAAGAAAAAAGAAAAACTTACGCAGAGGCAGAGCTCATGTCCATTCTGAAATTTGTTTCATTGGCTTCAGTTGGATACCAGAAAACTCTCAACCTCAACCTCAACCTAAGGAAATCATTCCTATTCAGTACTTCATGGCATATGCAAGAGCCGGGCATGTGAGTGAGGAAATCGTCAGTTGAACACTCTTCGTCGTACTCACCCACATATATTTCATGTAGTTCAGGAGGCACGAAAGACTTGAGCGCACTCCTATTCTGGGAATACATGTCCATCAAGACACAAAGTCAATTGGCAATACACGAAAGAAGAAGAGGGAGTAACTGCTAATTAAACATGTTAAGCCTCTATATATATTCAACACAAGGGTCCCATTGCTCCTTCTTCCAAGGTTCATTCACTCAAATTTTCTCTACAAATTGGCCCTATTTTCCCACTTGCAAGGGCCCCTTTTAGGATTTTGGCTCATTTAAAGGTTCTTTGTGATTCAATTGGCTCTTTGACCGATTAAATTCAAGAAATACTTTACCTTGTAAAGTTGTGTCCATCAACTTTAATAACCATTATCATTTTGATATTCAAACACATTATTCTTTAACTATTTCAACTTGCTCTATATTATATTTCAAGTTGCTATATATCATGACAGATTCCATCCACCTGAGAGTGAGGTTTTCCACCAAACGGATTGTCTCAATGTTGATAAAAATTTCTTGTTCTCCAAAAGGGAACTTCGGTTCTGTTTGGTTTGTAACTCAAAAAAAGGATTTTTTTTTATGAGAAATTTCTTTTGGAATGAATTGTTTTATGGGAAATTATTTTTTAGGTTTCTGAAGAAATTTTTTTCAGAAAGTCATTTTGTTCAGACTTTTTTTTTTTGGTTTCTAAAAAAAACAATTTCCCAAAAATCCTTTCTTCATACTTGTTATTTTTTCGGTTTCTAAAGAAAAGGTTTTAGCACCGGAGGGAGTAATAATTACTCATTCTATTTGAGCAAAGTTGACTCTTGTAATGTGACGAACGGAGTAAATAATAAATAGTAATGATGAATTATTTGGGGTTGGTGATAATATTACAACTTAACTCTAGGAATCTTACATTTCTTTTATGAATATTTAGAGTTGCTATGACAAAGTCCATTCACTCTTCAAGCTTTCTAACAATTGGACAATCTCCATGCTCAGGTCACTATTTTAGGTAACAGGAAGAAAACTTTTTGTTCAACAATTTAGGAGATGCCCAAAAGTACAACTATTGATGCAGATGGTATACTTATAATTTCTTTTCTGTCTAGTATTTGTGATGAACTCACAAACAAAGTGTACGTTCATAAATTGAAATATTACTAGTAGGCGACTAGAGAAATTGACAATTCCATTTTAGTCTTCCCTAATGTTTTTAAAGTTTTCATGTGACAGAACAGATCTTTATCGCAGCACACGAGGATGGTGAATGGTATCCGTTCAAAATCCAAGATCAAAACTGGGAAATTCTTCTGTTTTCCTTGTCTTTATGTCCTGTTCAGAAGTAGTTTGAGAACCAGAGCCCCCAAATAGAGTACCATCACTTAAAATTGCCGCACCAATGACTTCACTTTCATTCAGCCATCTTCTGTCACTTGCTTTATTTTCTGCGCAAGGCTAAACCAACAGAAAAAATATTCTGAAACCAATATGCATTTAAGAGGGACATATCAAACAACAGTTTTGAAGATGGACTGTCACTTTATCGGGGGTAACAGACCATCGAAATGGGAAATTAGTCTTTTAAAATATTTGAATACACTCTTCACTTAAAATAGAATTCAATGTTGTATCTGTTATCTTTAACAGCTCTTTTCTTGCACAAAGAGATTCATCTTTTGTTCCCCCACGGTTTACAATCTTGATATTACATGTTGTAAAACTAGTCAAATGGGGTTTGGTCTTTAGAGATTGGGCTGAGAGAGAAGGGAAATCAAGTACTCAAAAATCAAAAAAAATGTAAAAGATCAACAAACTAAAAGGGTAAAAGTTGAGAGATGAACGTGGGAGACGATTTGGGGTTCTACATTCGTAGAGAATTGATGTGTGTCAGAGCCGGACAGTGCTGCAGGTGCTCTTTCCTTTGTATTCTCTGTGCAGAAAAAATTCAATTTATTGCATATAAGTTGGGAGATGAAGCTAGTGATAATGTTATTGATAGAAGACTTGCCTTTACAAGAAAATAATCCAGTATGATTTCCACTTTCTGGATCTCTTGACTGGTCTCCCAAAACTGCACAAGTTTTTGGTTTCGAGGCCAGCTCTGGCGAAGCAGAAGTTTTAGGTTCAAAACCTGGAGCATCTTCATATTTCCTACAATTGATAGCAGAATCAACATTCAGCATAAACAAAATTACTTGCCAGGAATACGAGTAGCAAGAACTTCAAAAACAGGTTGAGCAATATTACATAAAGATACAAAGAATGATAACAAGGGACTACCCAGTCATTGGGGGAAAAAGGTAATTTACTTACCGAGCCAAAGATTGATCATTCAGTCATTAGCTAGTTTCTTGGATCTTTGTATTTTTGTGGTTGTTATGTATTTATTTATTGTCCATTGAAGAGGAAGAAAACTCTTAACTTAACCACATTTCTATTAACTCACCCGAAAAAGAAGCTAGAAGCAGCTTCAAATCCTGTTTTGTCAGATTCATAAATTTCAACCAAAAGTACTTGCTCCAAATCTTCATATTTTGAAATCTCACAGCTTTCTGTTTTCCTTGTCTTCTCATCATGCGCCTACACTTTTTTTGCTTCCTTCATTAGAGGCATCTTGCAGATGTTTCCTTTTCTGAAAGAAACTTGACGACTGTGGAGTATGCAGCCCATCTTCACTCTTGGTTTTTCTGAGATTGGACAAGATCTCGTGTGCTGATACAACAGAAATCTAAATAACTTCTCCATAAGGAATGAGAAAATTGTACTAAAGGAAGTTCTGAGAAGAAGTGGACTGAATCACCACGTAATAATCTTTACAGTAAACCACTTCTCACATAAATTTACAGTACCTGCTCGCACAGGCTTTTTGCTTGCTTCCAGAGCAGATACATTATTCTCATGAATGGGGCTCTTAAAGTTGGCATTAGTATGCCTAGAGGGAACTTCTTTTAGATATTTTCCTATAATTCCAATAAAAAAGAATAGGAGGTAAAACAATTTATCAAAGCATCAAAAGAAAAGGGAATCCAAGATGTAAAAAGAAATACCATACCAAGTAATATAAATGGATTATGACACAGATATCAATGATAGATGACCCGTCATGCGTGATGGGTGAAAAATAAACGGTTAATTGATCTGATAGCTCACAGAGAAGATACAGTATTGTTTTCAATAAATCTAAGTTGCCAAAAAGGCAAAAAGAAGAGATGAATGGAGATGTACATGACATATTCATGCCTAAAGAAATTTCTGTGTGTACCCAGGTGGGAAGTCTGCCCTTGAA
This sequence comes from Leptodermis oblonga, assembly GCA_016801395.1. NCBI lineage: Eukaryota > Viridiplantae > Streptophyta > Magnoliopsida > Gentianales > Rubiaceae > Leptodermis > Leptodermis oblonga. Next base: position 6,733,333 of record CM028757.1, read on the forward strand.
CCAAACATCAGATAGAAAAATATGCTTGACCAGAATCTCAACCTGAAGAAAATAGGCAGAGATGGCATACCTACAGGAAATTGGCTGCGGAAATGTAACCTTTTGCTCTTTCTGTTTTACCATCCATTTTGCAAATACTCCCTTCAACTTTAATGTGTATTGGAGGTTTACGATCTTCTTTCATTTCTCCAATGTCCACCAAGTGACCATCCAACGCAATGGATTCCCCAGACTTGATTTTCTCATCTACTTTCAGAAACCGGCTTTCTAAGAATCTACCGGTTTCATCATACAGCAACACCTAACAGAAAATTTGTTCAGGAGAGGAGGGATTGGGAAGGTCAGGTTTTGGGCATGAATACCATATGTATAGACATAAACATAACTCCTACCAGAAACAGATAATGAATAGTCTTGAAAACCAACCTGTTTCCTTAGTGATCCACAACTGTGAAGCTGTAAAACACCGTCATGATACTTCTTAGCCTTTTGAGTAAATTGGGTAGTGTACAAGACCTGCCATTCTATAAGGAACTTAGAAAAAGGGGTAAATATTAAGATAACAAAATACATGAAAATGAAATTGAAATTGAAATTGAAATTGAAGGGAACACAAACAAAACCGAAGAAAACAACTATTTTTAGCTAGGGAAATCCCACTGATGAAGAAAGCTATTTATTCTAGCTGTTTCAAGATTCCCGTTTGTAAATGGAGCAACAGAAAGCGAAGATCATTACATTTCAGTTGTGAATATCGGGAAACAATAACTTCAACAAAAATCAAAAGCTTATGTACTTGCAAAAAGAACCAACCTTCTTTGCTTGATTTTGTTGTTTCAGGACACCCTGGAGAAGAGCCATATTTCGTCATTTCATTCTTTTTGTACTCTGAAACGTGGAAAGTATGCACCATTAGATAATTCAAAGGCTATAATGGCTTCAAACATAGTCAAGGGTAGTGGCATTGTACCGACCCTTTTTTCCTTTCCTTTCAAGAACATTGACAACTTAAGCACACATCGAACTGAAAGCACTAAGATGCCCACCCTCTCATACAAACATCTATAGTCAAAAGGAATGGAATCCACATGGACAATGTGAGGTTCCCTAGCTAAATCCCCAAATCCCACAACTTCCTGAAAAGACAATACATTTTGACAATGAAGAACATCAGATGTAAAACAGATTCATGGTCCTACCTCTTATAAGTTTCTGTGATGGGCTGGTATTGATTGATTTTGCTTTCCTCTGGCCCAACTTAGGATTCCTCTCTGGTGATGCTCAAAGAATCATGTTTCAAAAGCTCAGTCCGAAAATGAACACGCTTGAAAACAAACAAAAGAAGAACCAGAACATGAAGCTGACAATAATACTGCAGCATCCTTACCAAAATTTGGAGTACGAAATGGTTCAGATTTTCCGTCAATCTTTGGTGCCTTTTGAAACTGGCTAAAGTTGGACATCCGTTTGTGATCATCTCCTTGTGGAAAAACGTTACCAATATCAACAAGATAAGATTCAAACGCCAAAGATTCACCCAGTGCAAAAGCATCCTCTTTCTTGACAAATCTACTCCCCAACAGCTTCTCAGATTCATCATAGAGAATCACCTAACCAAAAGCTCAACAGTATGAAACTCTTTTATCTGTATTTTTCACTTAGTACAATTGCATTCATTTTCAGGTCGTTTCCCCTATTTGACCCCAATTATTACAACATGTACAGTATGTCTTGACTGTGAAGTGTGAACTCCTCTACATGCTAAACTAACCATAATTAAAATCATCCAGATCATTTTATAAAATTTGGGGGGAAACGCTAAGAAACATAGTTCCAGAGCAATTCATACACTGTTTCCGACACTTAATTCAAAAATTTATGATCAGCAAACCACTAATTCTGCCGCAGGAAATGCGAATAATTCATCAAATTCACACATAATTAGAAATTTCGAACAAAAATCCTAATCATAACACATCTAACACAGAAGCTTGGATTTTGATAGAGTAGTAGTGAGCTTAATACCTTGTTCGTAGAAAGATGGAGTTCCAAAATGCCATCCTGGTAAACTTTGCGCTTCTGCTTGACGTGCTTCGTGTACGTCACGCTCCATTTCTTCACCTCTCCCATTCTCGGTTCATACTACAGCGCTGCCGCCGAGGATGGTCTCTCCGTCGGTCAATCAATTTGGGAATTGGCGGGAATAGCGGCGATTTGGGGGCTTTTTATCATACACACATGCGTGGACAGAAAGATGTTACTCAACTGGTTAAAATATTAAATTTACCGTACAAAATTATCATAAAATAGGGTAAATTATCAAAATCTCCCTTAATGAGTTGATATATGGGAAGGAGGGAGAGTTTATTATTATTATTTTTTTATTAAAAAAATTGAGATTTTTAGCATGTATATTTAAAATTCTTATAATGTGGAAATTCACTTAATATATTCAAAAAATGCAGAAACTTTCGAAACGCTTGACAGATGCGCATATCAAATTTAGATAATGAAGTATTGCAATTATCTCATGTACTGAAATTGTGCACTAAAGTATCACGTATCATTTATAGGCTGAAATATTATCGCATGTACTGAATGTATGCATTAAAGTATCACGTATAGTTTATAGGCTGAAATATTGTATTTAGAAAATGAAGTATTGCATATAATATTAAAACAATAAGTATCACGTGTATTTAATTTAGGTATTGAAATATCACGGATGTTGAATTTAACATTTGAAGTATCGTGTGTTTTCAAAACTTAAGGGGGCAACCAATCTCAACATCAAAAGGAAAATCCAACATGCATCAGCAGAGAATCTTTATTTTTCTTGGGATTGCATGCATCACCACCTCCTTCTTGATTCAATGAAGATGATAATATTATAAGAAGATTAGAAAAACCCCAAAAAAGAAATTAAATAAAATTAATTTACGTGAAATTAGATATTGAAAAGGCAGCCCAAGAGGGCTCCGAAGCCACCCAAGCCGTCCACTCATGCCAAACTGTGAAGGAAAAAAAAAAAAAAAAGGATAAAAAATACAGTATACATAGAAAAATGACCAAAAATATAGCGAGGGTAAAAAAATTGGACCAAAATTGCAAATTTTCCGCCATGGGCATGTCTGCATGGTTTTTCACTACGCTCACTTTTTCTTTTTCGTTATTTCATACTCTTCATGAATTTCAAAATCCTCCAACCATCGCTAACAAATTTTCCTTTTTCTTTTTGTTTAATTTTTTATTTTTCTCCCTCTAAAGGAGTAATTAAAAGTAGAGGTGTCAAAAATTCTCAATCCCATTGGGACTCCAATGGGACTCTATTTATTAGGAGAGAAATTTCCATTAATATTTTCCAATGGGTATTAAGTGGGAGGGAAAATAGTAGGGAAGTAAATTTAATGGGAGTAGATGGGTTCCCTTTAGGACCCAATGGAAATGAATAGTTGGGAATTTAATGGGAACCCATCTTATTCCCAGTTAATTCCCTTTTTATTTTTCACATTTAAAAATTATTTATTTTACTTATTTTTGTCATTTATTATTTGCACCAGATGCGGGTCAGACGTAATGTGTTTAGTTGACCTGTAAGTTATAAATATTTATTATTTATTAATGTGTGCGTATTTTACAAATCAGCTTATATCGGATATTTCCAAAAAAACATAAATCAGTTTATATGTGTGCGCATTTGTGTTTCATATTTGTATGTGTGTTTGAAAAAAAAAAACACCTCGAATATCTAACCTACAGCATACACTTTTTTTTTCCCTTCTAATTACGCACATATATTGGACCAGATTTACCCGTATAAGATTAATATAGGATATATTTTAAAATAGAAGTTACACTAACTAATTTTAACTAACTGCTTTAAAATATAACAATAATTTTTTAAATATATATATCGCATGCGCGCGCACACACACACACATATATATATATATGAAGTATATATTAATTAATTATTAGTTATAACAATATAAAACATAAATGAGAAAGTAAAAAAAAAGAAGAGAAAATTAGACACAAAATGTGGTAAAAAAATTTAAATTAATTTTATTTGGGTAATTAATGGGTATTAAAATGGAACCTAAAATGTGGTAAAAAAATTTAAATTAATTTTATTTGGGAATTTTAAATGAGATCCCACCCAATAAACTCCCTCCTAATTTCCTCCCTTTCCCTCCCAATTGCCACCTCTAATTAAAATTAAAAGTGTGTATATATATATATATATATATATATATATAAAAGAAGAATTAATTTCTCTTCAAATAAATTTTTTTTTTTTTTTTTTGAAAGCCACTCTTCAAATAACTGTAAATGAACAGAATCTTCTATGTCGCATGATAGGCTTGTCGTTAGGCTACCATAATGCAACAAAAATGATGCTTAAACTTGCAAGAAAAATAATACACATAGCATAGTAGAGATATGGTCGATCCGCATAGAACAATTGATAAAATTCTTATTCCTATCGAAGGCGACGAATGTAATTGGCCTGGTCATTTCATTGGTTTACCTTAACATTACTTATACTTTGAGAATTGCAGCCAAGAGAGGTTCAAGTTGTACCTCATCATCTCCTTCGTCAGCTTATGCGAGCTGACCCTAGCTTACTTTGTTATTACAATGGCGGACACCACCTAAACCCATTCGAAAATTGTGGGCACTTTTGCCTTGGCTGTGAGTATCCTTATGTGTATTGACCATTTACTCATCATGGTAATTTGATTACATCTCCTATTAAAAATAAATTATTTCTTCTTCTCCTTGGCTGCTCGTGTATTTTTACCGTATTTGATCTTTACATATCATATAATTTATTATTTATCGATTGGGTTGTGATTATGGATTATGTTATATGGTTCCTTTTTGTTATGGGTTGGGATTCTTATTCATATTTTTTGGGCCTTGAATTTCAGCTCCGAAATGCTATCAGATCAGTAATAGGGCTGACTCAGATAATGCTGCATGCGAAGGATTACATTTACATGTGGCCAATTCTAAATAGGGTTGTAAACGAGCCAAGCTAAGGCCGAATTTGGGTCTAATCAAGTTGGGCTTGATAAAAACCAACTCGAGCCTAATTATTCGGGCTCGAGTTCGACTTGTCCAAATTATAATAGGCTCGAGCTCGTAGTAGAGCAAGCTTTTGAGCTCGAACTCGAATTATTATTTTTTAATTTATGCTAAAAATAGAAAATTATTTTTAAAAAAATATTATATATAAAGATAGGCTCGATTTTGACCGAGTTGCTCGCGAGTAAGTAGGCTCATTTACCCCCCTAATTCAAAATTAGGAACATACTTGTGTGTACTCTGTGGGCGTTGTACAGCGACATGCAGAAGAGGAGCAATATAAACTTAGGGCTGACCACCAATGTAATTGGCATGATCATTTCACTGCTCTATCTAGCCATTTACTTCTACTAGCGAAGAGAAATTCAATCTCTACCTCATCATCACCTTCGTCCACTTATCCGAGCTGACGCTAGGTTTCTCCGTTTTGACCATGGCGGACACTATCAAAATGCGTTCCAAAATTATTGTCACTCATCATGGTAATTCTTCTATTTTCTCTTCCTTTTTATTACAAATCAAGCACCAACTTTAAATTTTCTTCTTTTTTTTCCCTTTGCATCTGAATCTTTTGATTATGTCCAGAAGTTAGTTTTATTTTGTTTTGAATTTTTATTGTTTATATTTTAATAATCTAAATTGCATGTTTAAGTTTATAGATAATTAAATCGGTTTTTGGTGTAAAAATGTACAGCTATGCCACTGATCGCATGTGTGTTTTTGCAGACATCGGTAATCACTACAGGTAATCGGGAGAAGATGCCTCTTTGGCGATCAGTCACATTATTGGCCAAAGCAATATGTTGTGCAATTGACCCGTATATCAAAGGGGATTACATCGTCGTGGTAAAAATATTTCTTTCTTCTTCTCCTTTGTTTAGGAAATTTTGTTGTATTTTTACATGATCTTTATAAAAATTTTCGTAATGGGCAGTGGAACTTTTAAAATTAATAAGTGGGGTGTAATTTTTACATAATATCTAATAAAGAAAGTAAATTAAAATTAAACTTTTTTATATATTAAGTTCTTTCCAAATAAATTATTTAAAAAAATCTAATAAAGACAGTAAATTATTAGTTAAAAAACAAAAATTAAAATATAGCATTACTGGTTTTAATAAAGTCTTTATTGATTCATATTTTTTGGGCTTTGAATTACAGTTCTGCCATGCCATAGCATTACTGATAGGCCTGGCCCAGATGCTGCTACACCTGAAGTACTGGCCAAATTAGGAATGTGATTTGCCATTCATTTTCTTATGCTTGGTGTATTTCTCATTTTAGTTGATTGCATTTCTTTTCTACATGCTCAGGCGTTTGGATTTCTAGACTTTACTTGATTGATTGTATTTCTACACTTTATTTGATTGCATTCCTTTACTTGATTGCTTCATTTCAAAGAAGCAATTTAGCATTCCTTGGACCCTTCACCACCTGCTAATAAAAGAAAAACAAGCTCCATTTCAAGTCTACTCTTCACCACCTGCAGCATCCCTCTTTCCCTTTCCCAATCCTTAATTTATCCCTGGAAAAGTAATAATGAAGAATCAAATGTAAATTTCATATTATAAACCAAAACATTGATGTACCCAAGATTAGTGGCGAATGCAAGTTGTTGATATATGCTACTATAAAGATCAGTATCACATTTCTTATTAAGATTATATTATCATTCCAAAGGTCATAGTATAAAAGCATGATTTTTGGAGAAACGTGAAATAACAACTGAATAAGTGAGAATACACGACAACATTCATCATATAGTGTTTAGTTTTATAGCATATTTTCCTTTATTTCCTTCTATTCCAAACTCAAGATTAAGACTTACAGAAAATAAACCAGAGGACTGTAGAAAACAAAATATAAAACAGATACAAGTTAAAAGAAAAGCATAAGAAACAGGCAGGTTAACATTACAACTATTGCATTGTGAAATAAAGGACTGAGAAATATATAAGTAACCTTGTCAATCTAGTCCCATTGTATTTCTCAGATGGATTTCCAATCAAAAGCCACGAGGGCATATGGGGAGTTCTCTGCAAATTCAGTAGGCATGGATTTCCAATGTAGACATGGCTTCCATTCTGCTTCCTTTAAAAAGTTCAATATCTCTACCACCACTACATTACTCCCTTCTGCAGATAGGTGAACCCCATCCCTCTACCATAAATAATGTTTGTAAATACCAGTTACCCATACATTGTACAAAATGCTACCTCATCGTAATTTCATACACAAATATGTTTAGGAGACAAGCTTACGTAAAGCAGGCAGTCTGTCAATTTTCTCGTTTCTGGATTGCTGACCAGAGATCATCAACTTTTATATCAAGATCCTCACATAATTCTATGCAAGCTTCAGCATATCTGCGGCACAAATCATTGTTCAAACAAGCTCACTAAATATTGAACTGATTGGAAAGAAGAAAATGCTGATATTAGTAGAGCTACTTGAAAATTGGACAAGAAACAGAAGCCCCTAACAAGATGAAGCCCATGTACAAGATTGACAGCATATATTACCTTGTGTTTTCCTGAACTTTAGCCTCATTGACAGGTGGACAACTGAGGAAGAGCAGGCGTGAGTTGAGTCGGAAAGGCTCTGACCTTTAGACACCAAAGTAGTATTGCTATTCAATTAAACTGCTTAACACAAACTCCCAAATGGTTATGGTTTCATTCAGATGGGAAGATTTTCAAGTTCCTTTATGTTTTAGGTTGAAAGTAGTAAGCATAATGAAAAGAATCTGAGCACGAAAATGTTGATTAATTGTGTGTAATTTTTGAAATGGCTAATCAATTCCATGTTAAAGTTCTGTTTCTAAACTCTAGTAATCAACCTTTATCTCAAACTTCAACTTTATACTACAGATAAGGTACCTTGATGGTGCCAGTGGTGACTGTATATTGTCCTCCTTGGCCAATCAACATTTGTATGATTTCATTCATGTCCTGTGCCAACTGCATAGGTTGAATCTGCAGCTAGTCCACGTCGTTCCATTTGGAAGGGCAAACTGATGGAGTGCAGAGCAAAGGCATAAACTACGCTGGAATGATAAGGCTTTCTAACTTCAATGCACAGAAATTTTGAAGCCTTACCTTCACAATTGCCAAGTAATATGATAAGAGAACATACAAAGAACAAAGGCATTAAGAACACAGAAAATTAAATACTCTAATGAAAGCTCATCATGTATGTGCAACTCATGTTATTATGATATGGACAAAAAGCTGCAAACCATGCAGAAGTAAGATTCAAGTCATACATAAGCTCCAATAAGCAAGAGAGGAGATATGTAAAGCTTCAATATCCTAAAGGAAATTTGTGAAAACAAAAAGGCTATAGAAGCACGAGAAACAATGACTTACTTGAGATTGACTCGTAGCAATCTAAAAAAATAAGATAAGTTTATATTGACAATAAGATAAGTTTATGAAAGCTACTATAGATAATTAGGACAGTGGAGAGAATCATTCACTATCATAATACGCAACTATCATCTTGTAAGCAATGTCACAAATGAAGAAACCAAATATTTATTCACTTTTAGTATAATCATTGATACAACAACATAAATAAGAAAATGTAAACAAATCAAGTAAGAGACAAAAACAACACTATAAGGTTCCACATGAGCTCATAAAGCCTAGGGAGACTGTCATACAATGTTCTCACATTAATATCCTTCTTAGAACAACTTCTACAAAGAAAATTTGTCCATTCATAGAAATTGAGTACTGAGACTCAGCTGAGTTTTAATGATACAAATTCTATTCAGTTTCAAATACATTTAATGAGCTGAATCAAATCGAAAGGAAAAACATCAAAGTAAGCACGCAACAGGAAAAAAACACAAGGGGAAGATATGTATCAGTATCCTATTCGTATTAATAATTAATCCGAAAACCCAAGCTGATCTTCAAAGAACATCAAGAAAGCAACATTCAATAGGATTACAATAATAGTACATTATCAGCTCCATATTGTCAACTGCGCAAGAAGATCGACGTAGGTACATGATGAATGAAATAAAATATGTATAAACATGCTCCATAGCTATTAGTATAGTCCTACAATCTATAGCAATAAGAGCGATGATGAGTGGTGGATTTAAGCATGACAATTTCATTCTCTACCTTGAAAATTTACTGAAATTAGTCGAGGGGTGTATGTTGCATTACCCTGTACTGTACATGATCACATGAGTAATAGATAGGGCAGAATTTTTCTGAAGGATATAGCAATTGCTAAATTTCTACAGTATTAAGAAATATCAATTTAAATTGGAGTGGAAGTGCTTTAGCTAAAATGTCCGAGCTTAAGAATCCAAACCAACCTGTTGCGTTTTGATTGAGAACATCTATATCAAGACCATGATTCTTGAATGCTGGATTACTCTTTGGATTATCAACCAATCCAAGCAATTCATCCATTAAGAAATTAAGCTCAATTTATTAACAACTCAAGTAACAAAATAAAACAACACTGATCCAATCACTTGCCTACAACTAGGTAGAAGAAAATATCTATATAACGTCAACCTATGAAATTATAATAATAATCTAATAAGTCTCCCTCAAACAACTTCAATAATGTTTCCATTAGTAAACCAGAAACAATGTGTACAACAATACCTTTATGGTCGCCACAAGGCCCAACCTTTAAACCAAAAAACAGATTGAAGTACAAAAAACAAAGAAAACCATAATGCTTTTACCTTTATAAACCCTAATGCTTCTCATCCTCTGAAACTACAGCAACAGGATTAGGCTACAAATTTCAGAACTGGTAAAGAAAACAAAAGAAAACAATCAGCCCACATGTAAAGAGCCAAACAAAACTATAAAAAGGGAGGGGAACAAAACAAGGGATAGATGAATAAAGGGTGAATCTTTACCTTCCTTTTGTTCCTTCTGTTAGCAGGAACTATTAGACCACCCATTAACCGAGCAGCATGAACCACAAAGAAAAAACGAAAAACAAATCGTGAAAAAAAAAAAGAAAACTAAGAGAAGAGAGCATATCTTAGTACACAGTTAAAACCAGAATTAAACCAACCGTCCAATAATTATGGTGCCCAATTCATTGTAGATGAACTCCATCCTAGTAATGATTTGCTTAAATGTTTCAGTCCAACATTCCTGGATCAAACCTGCATAAAGATTGTGAGAAATGAAACTTAATCCCAGCCAGATACCTAACCTAAATACCCCCATTGACAACTGATAAATTTGCACCTCTTAAACAAATAAAACAAAAGATTATTGAAGGGGTCATTTCTAAATGACACTTTTCCCACCCAAAACATGCAAAGGAAAAATAAGCTAGCAAAACATTTTCGCAGAAAATGTGAAAATCAAAAGAAGAATAGCAAAAAATGTTCTTTTTTTCCATGAAAAATTCCAAAAACAAAGTTTGGAGATGAAATATGGAAATAAGTATTATTATGCAAAAATCAAGAAAACGAAACACAAAAGAGACAGAAAGTGGTTTAGGCTGTGAAGTAAAGCCATGTAAACAAAATATAGCTCAAAAAGTCGCAAATTTTTTCTTCAATAGTTTATTTTCTTTGGCTAACCTTTCAAGGTCTTCTTATACTTCCTTAATCTCTAATCTTCTTCCATTTTTCTTTTAAGCATGACACTTTCTCGGATCAACGGCCAAAACGAAACCCAAAAAAAGCAACGCTGTGAGGTGAAAAGAAAGAGAAAAAAATCAGAAGTGAGCAAAGTTTACTTTGCACTTTATTCACTGAAGTGAGCAAAGTAACGTTACTTTGTCTTGTTCACTAAGTGAACAAAGACTTAGTTAATTAGTAAATTTTTTCTGTTCTTTTTACAGTTACGAATATGTATAATAAGTAGTAAATTAGTAATAGTAATTTCTGTTAAAGAGGTAAGAAGAACTTGAATCGTTCCTCCTCATTAGAAGGAGCATTAAAATCTGTAGAAATACGTCAATTCTTATTCAAATGTCTTAATTTATGATCCGAAAATTTAGGAAAATGCCCAATTTATTGAATTCGAATTCAAACGAAGAAAAAGATGGGTCCAGAAGCAATTCAATTGAAAAATGAGAATATGGGTTCGAAGAATTCTTGCTCCGAAGATCCCACCAATTGGAATCATTGGCATATCCGTCCTCTGCAGAACATTTCTTACAACCTTGGCCTTTCCTTTCTAGTTCTTAATTTTCTTCAACTTCTTTGATTCTTTCTTCGTGTTCTTGGAGAGGGGAAGGGGAAGGAGAGAAAAAGAATCCTTAAAAAGTATTTTAATATGAATGGACACAAATGCCTTTAAAAATTTGACACAAATTGGACTTTCGGATAAGATTAACGGAGAAATGTCAAATATGACATTTTTGACACGTTTAAATAAGTATGGTGACATTTTTGGAAAATAAAAACGTTTAGTTACCAAAGTGGACTGGGTAAGAAAGTAAAGGACATTTTAGACAGTTCACTCTTTATTTTTTAGGTTTGTTCCACTGAGGGAACCCAAACACGCAAAAGGGTCAAAAGAATACGATTGTACATTTTTACCCCTAATAGGTGTGAGGACGAAAAAACTCACACTACCACAAAAAGAACCAAAATATTGGTCATCAAATCCCCTTTTATCTATTGTCTCTTTGAAGAAGAGAAAGCTGAGAAAGGCTGACGCATAAGGGAAGATACAGAGCACAGGCTCATAATGAACAGAGAAACACAACGAACAAAAGCCTTTTGCATCACATATGACATCAGCAAAATGACCTCGTTTTGTCTGTCTACTGTCTACAAAGTTATAAACCAAAATCGGTAAAAATCGATGGGCAAAGCGTTCTTTTTCCTTTATCCACACCGTTAAAAAAACATGTTTTAAAAACGAACGAAAATGTTTTTATTTTATTTTATGGGCTTGTTTCACTCGGGGGACCCAAAAGCGCAAAAGGCCAGTAAAAGGCAAAATAAGGTGATTGAATGGCTCAGCAAAACGCAAAAGGCCCACAAAGAAGACGAATACATTTTTACCCCTCAAAATATAAATTTTTAATCCAACTGACCAACAGCCCCTGTGAGGATGAAAATACCTCCCCAAACACAAAATTGACCAAAAATGTTCGCCCCTCCTAAGCTCTATTGTATATTGTCCCTTTGATGATGGTGGTAACTTCAACAACTAACTTTGTTAAGTGAATGTGTGGATATTCACATACAGAAAGAAGATGAAAAAGGGTGGTGGTTTAAAATCCCTTTTTTTTATTTAAAGTTATCGACTTTTGTGGTGTTTTTCGGGTACTCTCTTCGCTGTGTGTGTGTGTCATAATAAAATAACTATACTTGTTCAAAAAAATCCCACATCCGTTGTCCATGTGTTTGAAGTGAGGTTTAAAAAGCTTTGTGGAATTCATAAAAGTTATCGACTTTTGTGGTGTTTTTCGGGTGCTCTTTTCGTTGTGTGTGTGTTTATAATAAAATAACCATACTTGTTCAAAAAAAAAAAATTTTCCATTTTTACTTTTCATTTTTATTTAAATTTACTTTGGCAATATCAAAATTAAAAGTATTAAAATTTTCTTAGAATAAGAAACATACAAAATAGTGTGTTTAATAGTACTGTTAGTTTGCTTGCATATGGAATTCAACTTCAATGTATTGTGTATCTAATGATCGAGATAGTTTACATATCGAGCTCACTTCCATAGCAATTTATTTATATTGTTTTCTTTTTCTAACAATCACTACTACAAAAAGGACTTTTAATGGCGGTTTTTTAGGGCTTTAACGGCAGTTTTTGGCATTTTTGAACCGCCTCATCTGGCATGGAAAAGCCGTAGAAAGTTTACGGACTTTCTACGGCGGGTTGTGAACCGCCATAGAAAGTTCGGACTTTCTACGGCGGTTTTTCAAAACCGCCGTAGAAAGTCGCCGTAGAAAGTCCGAACTTTCTATGGCGGTTCGCTTAGGAACCGCCGTTGAAAGTCTACTTTCTACGGCGGTTATCTTCAAAACCGCCGTTGTGAAAGTTAACTTTCAACGGCGGTTCCTAAGCGAACCGCCGTTGAAAGTTAACTTTCAACGGCGGTTTTGAAGATAACCGCCGTAGAAAGTTAAAAAATTTGTAAAAAAAAAATTTAATATTTTATTTTTTTCTCTACATTCAAAAATATATATCAAAATTAGTAGGAACAGCCTTAGAAAGGTTTTGATATATATATATATATATAGATATATATATTTCAACTTTATTCAATATATATATATCAAAACTTCCATGCTAATATACCGAACAACCACCAAACTTCAAAATTTTTGCTTTGCATCCATCAAATTCTAATTAATTTATCATTAACAGTAAGAACAATATAATAATCACCGATAGAACACTAACCCGAATTTAATCATTCATCATCTCACCAAACCCGAATTTAACAATAATAATAAACCCTAGGCCAATCACAATAATCAAGTAACAATAAAATTTGTAAAGCTTAAATAAAGTTGAAACTATTCTATATTACCTTTTTTATGATTTGAAGCCCACAACAAGGACCGATTGTGGTGAAATTATGATGGGGGATTAACTCCAAGTGGTGGGTGATGGCCGATTAAGAAACCATATCCGGAGTTGGGTGATGGCGGATCTTGTTATCAACGCTACCGGAAGAACGACTTCGGGGGAAGATAAGAGAAAAAACCAACGGAAAGAGGATGGGCGTCGGCAACGAGAGAATGCTTCGGTTTGTTGGAGATGGAAACAGGGGGAAGCTAGCTGCGGCCGGTTGGAGATGGAAACAAAGGGAAACCCTTAAAATTCAAAAAAATTCAAGTTTCTATGGCGGTTGTAATTGAAACCGCCATAGAAAGTTACTTTCTATGGCGGTTTCAATTACAACCGCCGTAGAAAGTCCATTTCTACTGCGGTTTTAATAAATCCGCCGTAGAAAGCCCGTAATTGTGAATTCCCGCCCGTTCCTCCATTCCTATTAATTTCTATTTTTGTAAATTAACCCCAAATTTTTTTAAATTTAATAATAAATATGTATTTTACTATTTATCAATTTTATAGAAAAATTCATCATATTTATTATTATATGGCGGTTAGAAATACAACCGTCTAGAAAGGAACTTTCTACGGCGGTTAGAAACAAAACCGCCGTAGAAAGTACCCCTTTTTACGGCGGTTTTTGAAAACCGCCGTAAAAAGTACCCCTTTTTACGGCGGGTTTTGAAAAACCGCCGTAAAAAGTACCCCTTTTAACGGCGGGTTTCAAAAACCGCCGTAAAAAGTACCCCTTTTTATAGCGGTTTTTAAAAACCGCCGTAAAAAGGGGTACTTTCTACGACGGTACGGCGGTTTTGTTTCTAACCGCCGTAGAAAGTCCTCTTTTTAAAACCGCCGTAAAAAGGTGACTTTCTACGGCGGTTATCAAAAACCGCCGTAGAAAGTCCCTTTCTACGGCGGTTTTATATAGAACCGCCGTAGAAAGTCCGTACTTTCTTTTTAATTGCGGTTTTGGTCTTTCCGCCGTTAAAGCACCGCCGTAGAAAGTCCATTTTGTAGTAGTGAATATATTACATTCCAATCACCATTGAGTCCCACTATGCAAAATTCAGACATTTATCTCAAGTATATTTGATTGTATTTACAAATTGCAAAAGTAACCCTCTAAATTGTAAAAATTTTAAAAGCTACCGTAATTAATCAGAACAATATCCTCTGCATCCTCCTAGTTTTGCTTCGCTTTCGGGAAGCTTTAGACCCAACGTCCACCGCCCATCTCACCCTCTCCACCTCCATCTCCCCCTCACGCTCTCGCGCCGTCATCGGAACAACAATAGCAACAGGCGCCGTTGAATTCAGGCAGTTCACATTTCCTCTGTTCAGGAATCTCCTCCAACAACGCTCTAATTGGACTATTAGTTGCACAAAACGGTGAAAGTAATATTATCGAGGAATAGCAATAATTATTGTAGAACAAGAACACGTTTAAGCGGTCAACATTTACCCATTTACATCCAATTTTCCTGAAATGGACTTTCAAGGTTGATCGGAGCCCGAAGGGCCGACAACAATCCTACGAACCGACATACTCCCTCCCAATTAAATTAATTTTATCAAAAAAGAAATTATTAAATTAATGATAACAATGGCATGGTTGTAAATCTGAGTCAGGGGGGGGGTGGCAAAAGAGTAACATTCTAACACAAGAGGGTCAATTTGTATCTTCTTAATTATTGTGATATGACGTGGCATCATTGGTGATGAGGCGACCATGTTTTAAATCACTAAATAATGGCCTATGTAATTATATAAATAGTTGCATAAGCCATTTTCTAGTGGTTGAATGATTCCTTGAAGGGACTATAGTATTTTTCCATTTCGTTGGTTAATGAATTATAATACAAGAAAGTTCAATCGAATTTTAACACGTAGATCGGCTCTCACAATTTAGTCTAATGTAATAGATAAAATTTTTTCAATAATTCCAAAAATAAAATAAAAACTTATTGGCATAAATGAGTGCTCTTAATAAAATATTTTTACTAGGTAGAATGATAGAATTAAAAAAATAAAAAAAGATAGAGCTGATATGAGAAAACATTAAATTAACACTTGAAAGAAAAACAACCCATTATTCACAATTATCTAAACTGAATGAGATGTTATTGTGATTGTGATCTTGTAGCTTTAATTTCATTTTTATTTAATTGGATTAAAGATGGGGTTTCGTTAAAAAACAGTTTCTAACTCTTTTTTTTTTTTTTTTTTTAACGTTTGAATTTGTTACAGGAATTTGAACCAATCTGATTAAACTACACAGCAAGATGGATTTAGTTTCACTGATGCGTTGTTTGAAAGTTTGGATTTTAATAATATACTTATTCAATTTGGCCGTACGTTGTGGTTTATTTGCTATGCTACATACATTAGAAACAAAAATGTTAATGCAGTTAGCTTATGATGGTAGGGTTGGATACATAGTACGTGTTGAGAATGTTTAAACATTGTGTACCGTTATTAACACAATAATTTCCTTCAATTAGAATGTGTATCATCTAACCTCACCATTGGACCACCAACAACATACGATATAACGTTACTAAGCTATTCATCTATGAATATAGCATATCTAACCATCCAACTTACCGGAACCATTAGTTAGAAGATCAAAGCTTGTGAATCAAATCAAGCAAAACTTCCCAAATCCCACAAAATCACTGCCAACGAAATTGACCCGACGCTTCTTTTTTTCTTCCTCGTTTTGCCAATTTTACAAAAGAAGAACTTGTATATATTATAGAAACACGAATTAGAGTACCATTTTCCAATAAGAAAACGCTTTGTTCTCTTAGTACTATGTATAGGAAATTTTTTAATTAGGGAAGAATTTTGTTTTGGAGGAAATTTCTTTTAGGGATTTGTGTAGGAAAGAGAATAAAAAGTGTAATGATTATGTTTTTTTTTTGAATTTATGTGTGTGAGGATTTAGAGGAAATTTTTAAATTTGAATTGTGAATTTTGTAAAAATGATGTTGTTTTTTTATGTAATATTTTTGAGAAAAAAGTAATACTTTTCATGATTATGTTCGGAAAAGAACAGAACCTTAAAACTATTACTATTATAATTCTATTACAACTATAATAGTCGTTTCCAATAAAGAAACTAAAACTATTACTATCATAACCCTATTATTATTATTATTGTAATTCTATTACAACTATAAACTTATTAATTCACACCTCACGTATCTTCCTATAATACCGAGATTTAAATGGTTGTTCTCTAATGCAAAAGATGCAAAACTTATGACATGGCATTCAGATCGGTGTATTCCCAGTGATGATGACAAGGAGATTCTGTCGGAATTGATTTGAAACTAAATTCCGTATTATTTGAAGTAGTTGGAATATTAATGAAGTATTTAATTATGTGCATATCCTTGATAGGGAGTATGTTACATTTATAGGGGAGACTCTGTCGAATTTTCTGGCAAATTGATTTCCTCGTTTTTCATTTATGAATAAATGTCTCATGTATTTTTATTTTTTTTTTCAAGGAGTATTACTTTTGGTAAAATTTACAGGGGAAGCTGTACAATGATTTTTATTTTGATTTTATATTTAACTCTTCATAAATTACTTTTCTGTGCATCGGAAAAAAGATATTCATTTAGCGAGGTTGGTTATTGACCGCTAAATGAATTAATTATTCGTTTATCGATTAATAAATCTTTATTATTTTATAGAGATTCTTCAATATATTTTATATTGAGGCACGCTCCGTACCGGCGGCAACCTATTTCTATATTTTGCCTCTTAACTAGCATGCATGTGTACGAGATATACAGCAGCGCTAGAAAATTTTTAAGACTATACATGGATACGACATTGAGTACTTGTATCCAATTGTAAAGAGTATTAATTATTTCAAGCTATTTTTATTTTACCTTAACATAATTGTAATTATTGATTGCCTTTAATTATTAAAATAGAGATAATTATTTAAGAACAAATAAGCTGAATTTTGCGCGTTTACCTAAAATTATTGTGTAATAGTACATGAAATTTTTCGGTGGAATGTTGCATGGGAAAATTTGAAATTTATTTAGTAAAGCATTTTTCATACAAGGCTTGCTTCTGTACATAATTAATAAATATAATGTAAATTGGGTATGTAATATTATATTTGCAAAGTTTTGGAGTTAATTTATGAACATGAAAAAAATAGAAATTTTTAGGGTCTATGCTTCATAAAATGAAATAAAAATAGAAATTTATGCGTGCGCGGGAAAAGTTTCTACGGCGCTTCAAAAACAACCGCTTTAGAAATTACTTTCTATCGCGGTTCAAGGAGGAACCGCCGTAGAATATACTTTCTACGGCGGTTCAAATTAAACCGCCGTAGAAAGGTGACTTTCTATAGCGGTTCTTCCTTGAACCGCCGTAGAAAAATTGGAAACAATTGGAGCTAATTCCCGCGCGCACATAAATTCAAATATTTTGGTCTAATATCTACAATTTCCCCACAGTTCCCCTGCTTCTCCCCTGCATTCCCCTGTAATATTGGATATGCAATTTCATAATGATCAACCGGTGCAAGTAAATAAAATACATTATATTTTGCAACATACTAAATTTAATGTATTTCACTATACATATTTGATTAATATTATCGTCCTTAATTCCAAATATATATATATATTTGTATATATATTATATATATATATATATAAGCTAATGAAATCCAGTAAGTATTTCTTTTTCTTTTAATTGGGCCCTTAAGCATTAATTTTTCTAATACTACGTACTTAATGCATTTATCGATTTGATTATTTTATTCCGTTCGCCCAAGTCTAGAATGCAGAAAATTTAGGACTGATAATGAAGCTTATTACTTTATCACAGCTTACATGTAATTTTACGAAATTTATTTTGAGCTTTTACCTAAAATTATTGTGTAATAGTTCATGAAATTTTTCGGTGGAATATTGGTGCACGGGAAACTTTGAAATATACTTATTAAATGTTTCATAAAAGGCGAGCTTCTGTAATTAATAAATATAATCTAAATTGGGTATGTACTATTATATTTACAAAATTTTGAGGTTAATTTATGAAAATGGAAAAAAAAATTAAAAGGGATTAGGGTTTAGGGTTTAGGGTTATGGTTCAGAAAATGAGATAAAAATAGAAATTTATGTGCGCGCGGGAATTGGCTGCAATTGAAACTACTTTTCTACGGCGGTTCAACCTAAAACCGCCGTAGAATCAACTTTCAACGGCGGTCCAGTGTGAAACCGCCGTAGAAAGGTGGGCTTCCTTGAACCGCCATTGAACCAACCCGTCGGTCTAAATTCAAATTTGTGAGTCTAAGGTTTAAGGTTTAGGGTTTAGGGCTTAGGGTCTAGGGTTGTGGTGTAATATCTCTAATTTTCCCTCAGTTCCCCTGCTTCTCCCCTACATTCCCCTGTAATATTGTATATATGCAATTTAATAATGATCAACCAGTGCAAGTAAATAAAATACATTATATTTTGCACCATATATACTAAATTTAATGTATTTCACTATACATATTTGATTAATATTATCGTAATTGCAAATATATATATATATATATGTAAGCTAATGAAATCAAGTAAGTATTTCTTTTTTTTTTTTGGCCACTTAAGCATTAATTTTTCTTATACTACGTACCTAATGCATTTATCGATTTGATTATTTTATTCCGTTCGCCCAAGTCGAAAACGTAGAAACTTTAGGGAAGATAATGAAGCTTATTACTTTATCGACGCTTACATGCAAATTTACGAAATTTATTAATTTTTATCTTTCACCTATAATTATTGTGTAATAGCACGTGAAATTTAAAAGCAAATGGTTCAAGGGAAAATTCGAAATTTAATTATTAAATGGTTCATAAAAGTCGAGCTTCTGTACATAATTAATAAATATAATGTAAATTGGGTATGTAATATTATATTTACAAAATTGTGGGGTTAGTTTATGAAAATGAAAAAAAAAAATTTAATATCAAAATATGCCCGCGCGGGAATTGGAGCCAATTTTTTTCCCCTCTTCTACACTAGTTCACGAAAAACCGCCATAGAAGAGAACATTCAACGGCGGTTCAACCGCGAACCGCCGTAGAACCGCCGTTGAATGTAACCTTTCTAAGGCGGTTTCACATTGAACCGCCGTAGAAAGTTGGTTCAGCGGCGGTTCGCGGTTGAACCGCCGTTGAACCAACCCGCCGGTCTAAGTTCAAAATATTTGAACTTATACATCTTTTTCCTTATTCTTTTCCCCTTCTTCTCCCCTGTTTGCCTCTCCCTTCTCCAGCCGCGGTTCGGTTACTTCACCCCCGGGACCCGTCACAGGCACAACCCGGCGAACTCCGCCCATTTCCGGCACTTCCCGACGGCTGCTTGGCGTGCTGATCGTACGTCGAGGACCAAGGTCCGATCTTTGTGTGTCGCTTCACCCCGGCCAACATTTCTTCCATTTTCCCACTCCAATATTTTTGGCCTTGGATGTAGGAGTGCAAACATAAGGTTTATCCAACTTCTATACTTGCATTTTAAAGCTTTTGCAATGTTACCTTCCATTTTGTAATTCGGGTTCCGATTCCAGTAGGGTTTTTGTGCACAATATAATGTTGATTTCGGGTTTGATGCTAGAGATGAATGATTGGAATGCTTTGGGATTTATCGATTGTTGGTTGCCTTGGTTTGGTTCTTGAATTTCGTGTTTTATCCTACATAAGTTGAGAACCTAGGTGTTTGATTGGGATTTCAATTAAGTACCCTTTCAATTCGGGTTTCCTTCACTAAGATGAGAAACACAAATGTTGATTTCGGTTTTGCTTGATTAATTTAAGAACATTGGTGTTTGATTTCGGTTCTTAGTCGATTTAGTGTTCCTCCTTTAGTGATAATGAGGAAAATGCTTGGTCGTTGAGTCCACTATGTGGAATTTAAGCTTTATATGGTTCCTTCTTTGGGGCTCCCTTGTTTCAATGTCTTGAATGCCCCTTATATATTGAAAGTAAAGCTATCTTTGCATCAATGTAAAGCATTTTTATTGCACAAGCACAAAGTACCTTTTGAGTGTTGCTTCTCTTGTTTTAGGGAAGAAGAGTACTTTTTAGGCCTGAAGTACACCTCCTTTACGCTTTTACCTTTCTCACTATATTTTGGTTTTTCCCTTTAGTAGACATGATTTTTCTCATTAGTTATTGGTTGTGAAATGTGAAGTACTTTATCAATGGTACCCTTTATAAGTCCACTTTTTTTGGGGCTCCTTTGGTTTAAGTTGGATAATGGCACTTGTGTATTGCAAATATAACTATCTCCTCTTCGCTTTCCCTTATCTTTGTTTGAAATGCGTGAAATATGCTTTGTGAGTCATTCTCCTTGATGAGGGGGATTTTTTTCATAAATGTAGAGTTTGAAATAACACTTCTCCTTAAATCTTTTACCTTTTGCGCTTTAATGTTTCTCCTTTAGTGCTAAGGAGGATAAGGCTTTGTGGTTGAGGGGACGGTGTGTTCCTCCCTTGGTTTAATGTCATGAATTCCCCTAATCTATTGAAAGTGAGGCTATGGTTGCATCAATGTAAAGCTTCTTTATTGCAAAAGCACAAAGGACTTCTCTTGTTTTAGGGAAGGAGAGTATCTTTTAGGAGTGAAGTACTCCTCCTTTAAGCTTTCACCTTTCTCACTAAATTTTGGTTTTTTCCTCTAGTAGAAATTAATGATTGTTCTCATTAGTTGTTGGTTGTGAAATATGAAGTACTTTATCAATGGTACCCTTTAGAAGGGAAATGTTTATTGCAAAAGCACAAAGTATTTCTCTTGTTTTAGGGAAGGAGAGTATTTTTAGGAGTGAAGTTGCGAAATGTACATTGCCTTTTAAATTTAAACATTACAAGCATTCTTGTTTTGTCTCCTTTGCTTTAAAGTGTTCAATGGCGCGTGGGTTTTGAAGTTAAAGCTTTTCTTTAAATGCAAATATGTTATCTTGTATTCTCTTTGTATGTACATGAAGTTTAAGGTAAGCTAATGGCCCGAAAAAGAAAATGCAATGAGGACCATAGTGATGAGGGAAAGAGCAATGGAGATGGGTCTTATACTAGAGCTAAAAGAGGTAGAGGGCCTACAAATTGCAACGATCTTTTGGAAATGCGTGTGAAGGGGAAAACTCTAGAGATTTCGTTTGATTCAAAAAATGAGCCTAAAAATTATCATACGAAGTGGATTACATTCGTAGCATTCACGGCCCGGAGTAAAGTGGACATTATGGAATATGCATCATGGCCCAAAGTTCCCGACGAGATCAAGAAGAGAGTGTGGATGGAAATACAGGTATTCTACAAAATTATAATGCATTCTTTGTTTACCCATTCATACAAATGAACCCAAATTTATCTAAATTTGTACTTCTATTGTTTACTGTAGGCATTATTTGTTTTTGAATTAACCGAAGAACTCGAAACCAAGTGGATTTCTTATGCCGGTAAACGTTTGAAAGATTGGAAATCCTTTTTAGGTAGATATGTACATGGTGACTTGCAGGGTGAGGACCCATGCCTTGAATATAAATATCTCCCTAGGGAGACATGGCTTAAGTTTAAGGCTAGCCGCGAAACAGAAGAATGGCAGGTGGTTTTTTGAAATTCATTTCCTTCTTGTTTTTTGATATTTGAAATTGCTCAGTTTATGGATTCACTTTTCATTGTATTTTTCTCTAGGCAATTCGTGAAAAAGCGCAAAAGAATGCCACTTTA
This sequence comes from Leptodermis oblonga, assembly GCA_016801395.1. Lineage (NCBI taxonomy): Eukaryota > Viridiplantae > Streptophyta > Magnoliopsida > Gentianales > Rubiaceae > Leptodermis > Leptodermis oblonga. The sequence goes on from CM028757.1 coordinate 6,755,700, forward strand.
AATTATTTTTACCATAATTTATCTCGCGGTGGATACCGACTGCTAAAGAAGAATTTGCATGAAGAGGCTTTGATTGCAATTGGGAAGAAGCCTTTAGAGGACGGTCCGTCCGAAGAAGAAGGGGAAGAATCTTATGCAGGGCCAGGCCGGCATCTACTTTGGAGATAGGCTCACACAAACAAAAAAGGCGAATACTTCACCCCAGAGGCTGGTCGTGTTGGAATTGAAATTGTAAGTTTGCAACATACATTTTCTTATGTTTCAGTTCTTTAAGCTACACATATAATTAAAACTATATATAATTGATCTATTTACATTTCATATTTTTGGCAAAACGTTTAGGAACATCTATGTTTCCGCGAGTCCCAAGGGGAGAAAGTTGCAGAGGGTAGGAATGACATTCTTGTCAAGGCAACGGGAAAGACCGATCACCCCGGTCGTGTTCGCGGCCATTCTACCAGGGCAGGTATCACAGAGGTTTTTCCAAAAACAAGCTCGTCGCTTAAAGATGAACTAGAGTTAACTAAAAGAAAGCTTCAGAAAACCACTGCCCAGCTCAATGAATGTCAAACACATCTTAAGATGATGGTTGGGTTTATATGTGGTAAGATGGGGACTGACTATGATACAGCAAGAGCCAGTGTCCTCAATAGTGCCAAAGCTCAGAGCTTGAACCCAGAAACCTCTGGAATGACCCAAGAGATGTTTGAGGTCCATGGTAGCAATGTTTCCCCTGTGAGTCCGACGCTACACCCTAAAGAACCTCGTAGGCAAAATTTTTCTCCTCTTATCCCTACAAGTTTGCCTGAGTTACATACGATACCTGTTTCATTTATGGACCCGATCAAAGCCTCTGAGGTTCAGAATAGCCCTATTGCAACAAACTTGGAAGATGTGAGTTCTTTAGGCGAATACATGGTACTTAATGTACATTTATGTCTTTCATATTTGTTTATATAATTTCTTTCATATTGTCACTTCTAAAGAATCTTTATATTGCTTTTCATGATTACACTTGGTTTTTGAAGTTAGCGAAAATAGTTCAGTAATGTTCATTCGCTTGCCTATTATCTCAGGACGGGTGTGAATGTCATCTGTTCATCTCTGAGGATACATGTAAGAGACGTAAGCTTGTGGCCAAGGGAAATGTTTATAAGCAGAGAAAGCACCACGGCCGCCAGGTAAAGAAAGGTTGCGCGAGGGTTACAATTAAAATTTCATATGATGACTTTGCCCCGCTACCATTTCCTGAGGAAGAGGCTTCAACTGTGGGAATGTCCCGATCATTTTTCGTGGAATGGCCTATACATTTGATTGAACTTATTCCGGATCCAGTAACACAGGTATATTCTTACATTTATTTTTGAATTACTTAATACCGTTTTGTATATTTAATGTTATTTCAAATGTTGTTAGGTGGATAAATGTTTAAAAAAGAAAAAAGGTCGTTTGAATTCTATGCATGATATAAAATCTTCTTCAACGGTTCCAAATGAAATGGCTTCCTCTTCGACATCTGATCCACTGCACGAGTTACAACTCTGAATAGAGAAAGATTCGAACTTCAATGGCTTCTTGTTTCAAATGACAAGAGATATCATAGGTGTGGATCATCCTATTTCGATGGATCGAATGGATGTCGGTGAATTATTGTCAAGAGAAAGCATCACAAACTGTTTGATGCAATTGTTCACCAAGTGAGTTTCCACTTAATTTTATAACCTATTTCATATTATTGTTATATATAGTATGCATTCCATGTGCCTAGACTAACCAATGATGAATGATAATGTAAATTCTCTAGAGCTTTACATGATTTGGTTGAAAGGAATGACCGGAAGGGGATAGGGTTTCTCTCAGCTAATCATGTCACGGCACTAGGAAACACATATGAAGATAGGGTACACTATATTGCACGAAACTTGAAGGATCGGAATAAAGAAATTTATCTGGTGCCGTATCTTCAGGGGTAAACACTGTAAGCGTTTCTCTAATTTTTAAGAAACACTGATTTAAAAGCTCTGAGGTCATTAAATTTTTGGTTTGCAGTGAACATTGGATGCATATAGCCATTAGACCGATTGAAAAGGTTGTGTACTGGTTTGATTCTTTACAAAACCTACAAAAAGAGGATGCAGTAATACTTATAGACGAGTGAGTTATATATATTAACTAATGTTAGAATGCATATATATTTTCTAATGCCAATCATATATACATATGCTGTTAATTATTTTCATTCCGCTTTCATTTTTATAGGGTGATGTTCAATTATCAAGCTTTCTTAGGATTGCCCAGAAATGTGCATATGCAACCTGAATGGATAGTAGTTAAGGTAAAATTGGTTCTTATTGAATTTTTTATTCTACGATGTGTTGTATAAAATTGTATGATCTTCTAACTCGTATACTATATTCATTAGCATAAAAAGCAAACGTCTAACTGGGAGTGTGGCTACTATGTCATGCACTACATGTACCAAATCGCAATGAAATCTGACACATTGGCACTCGAAAAGGTATTTGATTTCTCATAACTTACTTGACTGTATTTCATTTTGCTACTCAATTACTTTTGAATTTATACTCTGTTACAGTACTTCAAGCTCGATCGCACTCCATTAAGCAATGTGGATATAGATGCTATGAGAAAAATATGCGCTAGTTATATTGTGGAGCATTAGCCGTACTTGATGGATATTAATGAACCTTGTTGATATTATAGTTGTACAAATATTTTTGGATATGCCCCCTGTAATATAATAGCGATTTCAATTTGTATCTTGGTGATGTTTGTATTAATTTTAAACTTTTAGCTGTTGGTTTTGCTTTAAACCAGATTAATTTTCACTTTCTATCGCGGTTTGGGTCTGAAAAGTGGCCACTTTCTACGGCGGTTTAACAATTAACCGCCGTAGAAAGTGGTCACTTTCTATGGCGGTTCAAGGAAGAACCGCTGTAGAAAGTAACCACTTTCTACGGCGGTTTAGCTCTAAACAGCCGTAGAAAGTCACCACTTTCTACGGCGGTTCTTCCTTACGGCGGTTTAGTTCTAAACAGCCGTAGAAAGTGGAGAAAGTTGCCACTTTCTAGGGTGGTACTTTCTACGGCGGTTCTTCCCTACCGCCGTAGAAAGTGGCAACTTTCTACGGCGGTTTAGTTCTAAACCGCCGTAGAAAGTGTTTAGTTCTAAACCGTCGTAGAAAGAACCACTTTCTACGGCGGTTTAGAACTAAACCACCGTAGAAAGTGGTGACTTTCTACGGCGGTTTACAACAGCCGTAGAAAGTCCGCTAACTTTCTACGGCTGCCAGATAGATGGCGGTTCAAAAAGGCCAAAAATCGCCGTTAAAAGCCCTTAAATACCGCCATTGAAAGCCCTTTTTATAGTAGTGTAAATTTGAAAAAGTATCAGTCTTACATTCCAAAGGTAACACTCTTCTTGTGTAAATTATAATTCCTAGTTTAAAAGTAACACTCTTTATTAAAAAAATATATATTTTATTTTTAAAAGTAGTATTCTTTTCAAAAAGTATAATTGTTCATATCAAAAGTATCACTCCAATTCTTAAGACAATCAATGTGCATTTGAAAGTATAGCTGTATAAGTAATCATTTCAAGTATTAGTTTTATTTTCAAAAGTGTAAGTTTAATTTTTAAAATTGTCAATATTATTTTTTTAAATAACACTCTTCTTTTGAAAAGTATAACTCTAGTTCTCATAATTAACATTCTTCCTTCCTGATTCCCAAAAAAAAAAAAAAAAAAGAAGAAAGAAAACATTCTTCCTTTCAAATCTTTAAGTTGTTATATTAAAAGTATCAATTTTTTTTAAATAATTCCTTTTCTTTTAAAATTATAAATTTTCACCTGAAAAGTATTACTCTACCATCATAATTTGGAAGTGATGTGCCTTTTGGGCTGGGCTCAACTCAATACGTAACCTGAATGGTGGATCAAGATTTATCTTAGTGTTCAAAACTATATAGCTATTTATTGAAACTCTCAAACTATGATGTCTAAGTGAAAATTGTGATATAGTAACTGAGCAAGCTCATTGGATAATTATAATGAAGGATAATACTAGCCTAACTCCTAGTGTCACAGCCCGAGCCATTACGTATTCATGAGGCTAGTTATAACAGACTTCTTTTAGTATTTTTTATGTCAGATTCAAAAAGTTCACTTTGTATAACTATTTTTATATTATAAAGGGGACTCTTTGAATGAGACAGAGGGAATCAATAAGTGGATGCTAAAGATTTTCTTTACTTTTGAATTTACTGGATGCTAAACTTTTCATAAAGAGATAGCTAACAAATTAAGAGTAATGCCACAAGAGTAAAGAATTTTGTAATAAGCTCAGGATCCTCTGTTACACTTCCTGTTATATATCTTAATAACTCAACGTAAATACTATTTTTTATTTTAATCTTTTCACCAATGATATTAATTAGCATTATGATAAATTTTTGGACTAAGAGTTCACCCATTTTTGTGTAGGGTATATTTATTTTAATTTATTGAGATTAAAAAATGAAAAAAATACTATAAAATTATATTAAAATACAAGATAAATGTAAAAAATAAAAAAATTTATATTAAAATTACGTAGAATGCCAGTGAATAGCATTGGTAAAAAAATTAATTTAAAGTAATATTTACGATGAGTTATTAATATGTATAACAGGAAAATGTAACAAATAATCCTGAGCCAAAATTTACACACCCTCCAAATTTGCGCATCTCGCCCTCACATGAGCTAGATGCACGTCTTCTCTAGATACTTTCCTAATATTACAATCATGAAAGTTTTACATACATATTTTAATATCCTGCATTATTTGCCTAGCTTCTACTACAGACTTCTCTGGTGAGATAACTTCATTGACAAGTTGCTGACAGTCCGTAAGGATCCTGCACTGCAATAGTCCTGCTCTCAGCTTCTATCTCAAAGCTTTCAGACACGACATTGCTTCAGTTTGCAAAGCCGATCTTGCTGAGATTACCTGTTGATCCGAATGAAATTGCACCCCTTCAAAATCCACAAATATTCATGCAGTAGCTACCCTTAATGAGTTTTGGTTATATGCCCCGTCTATTATAACGATATTTTGCTCTGAATTATTCCTCTCTGTTCCTCTCATAATCTGCCATCTATTATCTTTACATTCCACCATTTTGGTTTGAAAATGTACAATTTTTTTATAAGTTACAATAAATAACACATAAAAAAGTAATTTGTCACTGTTGTTTTCGCTAATGTTTTTACTTTTTAAAAGTAGATTAACTTATGAACCATAAATAATTTTACTATGAAGTGTACGAGAGTTTATTATTTTTTTAAAAGAAAAACAAAATTTAACTCAACTGATTAAATAAAAAAAAAACATTTTGAAATTTGATTTTTCGAATAGAACAAAGTTACCAATATGATTACACCAGAAAACGAAACAAAAACAACAACAACAAACCAACATACATTCATTCCACCATAAGTTGCAAGAAATCAAAACCGGAAAGTGTTTCAAGAATTAATGAACTCTTTCAGATTCGTTGATAGCACCTTAGCTTTGGAGGGTTCAAATAGATCACACCCATGAGATCCTCCCTCTTCAAACTTTCCCACCACCGGCACACCACTTTCTTCCAACTTCTTCGCAATCTCGATCTGCCGGTCCACCGTCGGATCACCGCCGTAACCCAAACCTTCCACCCCAGATTTTTGATCGGATCGAACTGCCCTGCACTACTACAGAATGGACTTTCTACGGCGGTGCTTTAACGGCGGAAAGACCAAAACCGCCATTAAAAAGAAAGTACGGACTTTCTACGGCGGTTCTAAATAGAACCGCTATAGAAAGACATTATCTACTGCGGTTTTTTTAAAAACCGCCGTAGAAAGGGACTTTCTACGGCGGTTACTATGGCGGTTTTCTTACAACCACCGTAGAAAGGGACTTTCCCCACTTTCTACGGCGGTTTTATTTCTAACCGCTGTATAATTAATAAATATGATAAATTTTACTATAAAAATTGATAAATAGTAAATTACATATTTATTATTAAATTTAAAAAAATTTGGGGGTTAATTGACAAAAAAAGAAAAACTAGAAATTAATAGGAATAGAGGAACGGGCGGGAATTCACAATATGGGCTTTCTACGGCGGTTGTAATTAAAACCGCCGTAACCGCCATAGAAAGTTACTTTCTATGGCGGTTTCTTCATAACCGCCATAGAAATCAAGTTTCTATTGCGGTTTTAATTACAACAGCCGTAGAAAGTCCATTTCTACAGTGGTTTTTATTAAAACAGCCATAGAAACTTGATTTTGTTTGAATTTTAAGGGTTTTCCTTTGTTTCCATCTCCAGCCAATCGCGGCGTCCCCCATTTCCATCTCCAGCAAACTGAAGCCGTTCTCTCGTTGCCGGCGCCCATTCACTCGCCAGCGGTTTTTTCTCTTGTCTTCCCCCGAAGCCGTTCTTCCGGTGTAGCAAGATCCGCCGTCGCCCAACATAGGAGATGGTTTCTTAATCGGCCATCACCCACCACTTGGAGTTAATCCCCCATCATAATTTCACCACAATCGGTCCTTGTTGTGGGTTTCGAATCATAAAAAAAGTTATATCGAATAGTTTCAACTTTATTTAAGTTTTACAAATTTTATTGTTACTTGATTATTGCGATTGGCCTGGAGTTTATTATTAGTGTTAAATTCAGGTTTGGTGAGATGATGAATGATTAAATTTTGGTTTGATTAGTGTTAAATAGTTTGTTTATTGTATGTTCCATTTTATAATTTTCCTACTGATTTTGGTTTGATTTGATGGATGCACGCAAAAATTTTGTGAAGTTTGGTGGTTTTTCGCGCGGTTTATTAGCATGGAAGTTTTTGATATATATATTTTGAATGCAGAGATTAAAAAATGAAATATTAAAATTTTTTTTTTACAAATTCGGTACTTTCTACGGCAGTTTTGAAAGCCTAACTTTCTAAGGTGGTTCGCTTAGGAACCGCCGTAGAAAGTCCTTTCTACGGCGGTTTTGAAAAAAAATGCCATAGAAAGTCGAACTTTCTACGGCGGTTCCTAAGCGAACCGCTGTAGAAAGTCCGAACTTTCTATGGCGGTTCACAACCGCCATAGAAAGTCCGTAAACTTTCTACGGCTGCTGGATAGATGGCGGTTCAAAAAGGCCAAAAACTGCCGTTAAAAGCCCTTAAAACCGCCATTAAAAGTCATTGTTGTGGTAGTGCTGATCGAATCCAGATTTCCGGATTGGAGTACTCATGATCTCGGTTAGCCTCGATTGGAAGGCAGAGTTCCCACAGCAGATCACTGACGCAGAGTGGAAGTACTTTCTCGTCGGTCAGTTTCAACTCTGATCCACTCCTCTCGAACCCACCAAAGAAGCGTGATGCAATATCAACCCTTTGATCTGAAGAGGCATGAGTTCAGCGGCGTGCCCCGCCACACGCCGCCCGATGTGATAAACGATGTTACCACCTGCGTTACTTCCCATGAGGTAGCATTTTGAAAAATCGGCGTAATTTTTCAGCCATATTTCAACCAGTGCAACCCTTTCTTGCAATCATCGTAGGCCGCCGGAAGACGGTGGCCCGGAGCAAGATGGTAGCCAACGGAGATGACAATCGTCGGAGTTTTAGCGACAACTGTGGTGTACAAGCTATCAAACATAGACGAATTGACCTTGCATAAATGAACCCTCCAGCGTGAAAATAAACCACCAGGGGCAGCTTTTTGGCCGGGGAAGAATCGAATGCTTCTAGGGGAACGAGAATTCGGGCCCAAGTGCCCTTTGATTGGTTGATCGGAATGTCCTTGGAAAGATGAAAGGGGTTGGTGGGATCAGATGAGGCCGGAGTAATTTGTTCTTGGGTTAGATGTTTGATGGAGCCGTCGGGATTTGGGGCAATTCCCAAATAGGCGTATAGATCTGCATTAGGATCCGCCATTGTTTTTCTTCAATTACAGTTGCAGGTCACTGCTGCAAGGTCTCTTCAATTGTAGCTGCAATAGGTCAATGTTTCCTGGAAGCAGAGTATAGAGTATTCATTACTTTAACATAGAGGTGTCCATGGTTCCAAAACCGCTGATTACGGTTCTAGAACTGTCGGTTCCCAGTTCTAAAATAGATGGAGCTGTAACCGAACCTTTATAAGGCGGTTCTAAACGTTTTCAATTCCAAACAGTTCCGGTTTCGGTTACGGTTACGGTTACGGTTTATAACGGTTCCAATTTCAATATTAGTAATACTTTAAATTTATTTTATATAAATTTTAATTACAAAATGAAGTTTAAAGAGAAAATAATATTAATGTTCACAAGATTCTCATTTTAAAAAAAAATATATTAATAATAATTTATTAAACAAGCAAATTTTAATACATTCACTACAAAATATTATAGATATAAAATAATTATAGATATATATAACTTAGAAATATAAATTATATTTATAAATAAATATTATATTTGGACGGTTCCGAACAGTCTGTTACGGTTCTGGTTCCTAAAAATTAAGAACCTAAACCGAACCTTAAGTCACGGTTTTGGCTACGGTTCTAAGAACCGTCCTCTATGGTTACGGTTTTGGAATCGGAACCGCCAGTTCGGTTCCGGTTTGGTTCCGGTTAGAGGTCACCCCCACTTTAACCCTCTGCTTCGTTGGAAGATCAGTCCGTGGATTAAATAAATTACTTCACAAATACAAATACAAGTGTTCTATGCAAGGGTTTGCATATCGGGACAAATACAAGTGTTCTATATGCAAGTCTTCCTACTGTTCTACGCAAGTTTTTGCATATCGGGACATGTAATTCTTTTACTCACAGTTTGCGAAATCACGATCTCACGTGCGATCTCACGATCCATTTTGACACTTACAAACATATTAAAAGGAACAAAACACTATTTACCTTTAAAAATTCAAGCATCTTGAAACAAATAAAAAATTTTAAATATACATTTATTATGAAACAAATGAAATATTTATTTATTTTCATAGAAATATGTGACATTTTTTTATAAGTATTACATGTACTTGGAAACGTATTGTGTTTGAAGTAGTTAAAAAGTATTATTTTTAGAAAGTAGTGTGATAGTGAAAAACGTATTTTTTATTGTTTTTGAAGTAATTAAAAAGTATTATTTCTAGAAAGTAGTGTGATAGTGAAAAACATTTTTTTTTTAAGTATTGCTTGTTGTGAAAAAAAAAAAAAAGTGCTCCCTCTGTCCCACTTAAAGAGTTCACTTTCAAGAAAAAATCTTGTCTCATTTAAAGAGTCCACTTTGAATTTATTTACATTACATACCCTTACTAACATAACAATGTGTGGTTCATAATTAACATTTACTTCTAAAGTAAGGATATAAGTGAAAAATAAGATGGTAAATTACTTAATTTAGGTGTTGTACCTCGCAACCTATAATAAGTTGTACACATTTCAAAGTGGACTCTTTGAGTGGGACGGAGGGAGTAATATTTATAAAAAGATAGTGTATGTAGTGAAGAAAATTTTTGTTTCTGAACAAATATGAAAGAAATAGAAAAGAAAAAAAATATTGCTTATAGCGAAAAAGTGCTTATTGTCTCTTAAAAAGTAGTGTATCTACTTGAAAAAAAATAGTCTCTTGTGAAAAATTAATGGGCATGTATGGAAGTTCGTTTTGAAATGTATTTTGGGTGAAAATAGGTGGGATCCATACCAAATATTGTATGAAATGTATTTTAAAAATTGCCATCTTAAAATGTATTTTGGAGCTTGTATGTAGAGATGTTCAACCAATTGGTTAACTGAGCAACCAACCGGTAAGGTTACCGGTTAACCGGTTCTAGTTAATTGGTTCAGTGGCCTCAAGCCTTGAATTCTGGATGCTAAGCTTTTCATAAAGATTTAGCTAACGAATTAAGAGTAATGCCGACAAGAGTGTCAAGAATTTGTAATATTTTTTCACTAGAGTTTGATTTGGACCAAGAGCACCAATTAGGTTGAAGGCCCAAATCCACGCGGCCCAACTAACTAAAGCACTGCCCAAAGAGTTAATCGAGCCTAAGCATCTTCATAGCAGAGTTTAACTTGGGTGGTGTTAGAAGATGGAGTGTGCGATTTTTATTAGTGATTAAAGTGATGATTACGCCCAAAGATCGAAAGAAGCGGTTACGGACATCTAGCGTGATATACAATTAAGGACCACCAACCAAACTATTGGTTACAATGGAATCTCATTGTTCAACAATGCCTGAGTTGAGTGATGATTCATCCAAGCCTTAACCACTACCCGAAGTCCATATAGCTCATCTGTAAATACACAAGTATTTACTGCATAGAAGGTAATTGATTTCCAGTTAAATAGCTTTTACATAGATTTCATGTCATATACTAATTTAAGTATCAGAGTTGAATTCGAGAGTTATAGGAAAACTGGGTTTGTTCTTTACGTTTTGGTTTAGCAGTAAATTTAATATATTATAATGAGTTTTCATCATTTTCAATACAACTTTACTATTCAGCTATACATTTTTACATTTTCAATACGCTTTTTACATTATAAAACTATTTTCCAAAATCTGTTTTCAAAACTATTTTCAAACCCATCAAAAAGAACAGCCCAGCCGTGTGGCCTCGAACACTATCCCGGCCAAAGGTCGTTACTTTTTCAATAGAAGAGAGTGAGTAAGTAATACTATTACACTTAAAAAAAAAACAAAAACAAAAACAAAACAAAACACAACAACAAACCAACGTAGATGAAATAGCAATGACATTCATTCAACAATCATAAGTTCGGTACACAGAAAAGCCCTAATCGAGGGCTTCAATACATGAGCAACGTAGTCCCGCCTGGGTTTGCAAGAAATCAGAACTGGAAATTTGCCGCCATCGTCAAATGTTTCAAGAATTGATGAATTCTTTCAGATTCGTTGACACCACCTCCTTCTTGGAGGGATCAAACATATCACACGCATGAGATCCTCCCTCTTAAAACTTCCCCACCACTGATACGCCACTTTCTTCCAACTTCTTTGCAATCTCGATCTGCCGGTGCACCGACGGATCACCGCCGTAACCCATAACATGAACCTTCCATCCCAAATTTTTGATCGGATCAAACTGCCCAGATCGAATCCATATTGCCGGATTGCAGTACTCGTGGTCTCGGTCAGCCCCGATTGGAAGGCAGAGTTCCCATAGCATATCACAGACGAAGGGTACAAGTATTTTGTCGGTGGTCACTTTCACCTCTGATCCGCTCCTCTCGACCCCACCAAAGAAGGCGTGATGCAAAATTAAGCCCTTAATCTGAAGAGGCATGTGATCAGCCCCGTGCGCCGCCGCACGCTGCCCGACGTGGTAAACGATGTTGCCACCTGCGCTACTGCCCATGAGGAAGCATCTGGAGAAATCGGCGTAATTTGTCAGCCATTCATCCTTGCAGGATTTCAACCAGAACAACCCTTCCTCGGAATTGTCATAGGCTGCCGGAAGACGGTGCTCGGGAGCAAGACGGTAGCCAACGGAGACGACAATCGCCGGAGTTTCGGCCGCAATTGTGGAGTACAAGCTGTCAAACATAGAGGAGTTGACCTTGCAAAAAACGAACCTTCCGGCGTGAAAATAAACGACGATGGGCAACTTTTTTATTGGGGGAAGAATCGAATGCTTCCCGGGGCACTAAAATTCGGGCAAAAGTGCCCTTTGATTGGTTAATCGAAATGTCCTTGGAGAGATGAAAGGGGTTGCTGGGATCAGATGATGCCAGAGTAATTGGTGGTTCATGTAGACGTTTGATGGAGCCGTCGGGATTTGGGGCAATTCCCAATAAGGCGTATGGGTCTGGATTAGGATCCACCATTGGAAGGGACAAGTTTTTCTTCACTTACAGTTGCAAGTCAATGCTGCAAATTTAGAGGTTTATCTGTTTTCTGAAGGAGTTTCTTGGAAACAGATTACATAGTGTTCCTCTGGGGAGTATTCACCATGATGATGTTGACCTGACACCATTCATTTGAATTAAATTTGATAGATTCAGTGTCAATTGTTTGAGAGTTAGTTGACTTTGAGCCTTCAACATTTCAAATTTGGGAGCCCCGAATCCGTGTAGCGGCTTGGCCAAACATACGAAAATAGCTGCTTCTTTCTTTTTTATCTGGGTTATCAAGCCAACAATAGTAAATACAATCTAATAAACCTAAAAATTGTTACACGCTCATTGAGGGATGTAGGTTACTCTATTTCTAATTTTTAATGCATTGCAGGGTAAAAATCAATAAACATAAACAACGAACAACCCTCAAAACAAAGTAGTCATAAAATCAATACAATCTTTTTTTTTGTAAAACAATACATAATAGTTTGTTTGTATCTTTATAACTCAATCTAATAAATGAATGTATTGTCTACTTAATTATTGCTCTGTATATCGTTAGTGAGTACCGATGAGAGCCAGACAGGCATTCGATCGGATCTCCCGCCCAAATAGTGAGGTTGGGTTAGGGTGTCACAGGTTTACAATTAACTCACATTTAAAAGATAAACTTAATAGAACAAATGAGGTGAAACTAAACTTTTTTAATGAAATAGACAGAGTGTCAACTATTGGTCACCACGCAATTAAATAATTAAAAAAATCATAAGTCACTAAAAATAAACTAAATAAATAATTACAATCATTGTGACACGCAAAAATAATAAGATTTTATAATTATGGCACTAAATCCTTGATTATCTTTCGATTTGCAAATATATATATATAAATAATAATAATAATAATAACTCTTAATAAGAGATAGCTAGCTAAATTGGAGAAAATATAAAAGGTGTTAGATAGATGAATTACGCCGAGGCCAAGATGGTCGAGGCTAGATTCGGCGAAGCCCGGATAAGAAAATGGGCCGTGGGAGCTATGACCCATAATGTAAACCAACTATGGAGAAAATGCCTGTGAGCGGCTGACACATGCCCTGTACACGTGGAACGTATCTATTGGTCTGACACGGTGATTGAGGAAGCAGTTGCAACTGAATCAAGGGAAATATTCTTCATGATTGTTCTGCCACGTAATCAGCTAACGTGGCACATGGATTCAATAGCAAACTTTGAAGGAGAAAGCTTCATCTATAAATACTCGATCACTTCAACATTAGAAAGCTATTAAATTTTGGATTAATCTTACTTATACTACTTGTTCCGTTCTAACTTAAGTTTCGGAATGGAATTGGGGAGATAGTTCTAAAAGCAAGTATCAGGACAGCAGGACGTGGTCCGCGGATATCGGGGATTTAACAAAAGGCAGATATTGTGTTTAAATATATTTTTTCCTATCAATTTAGGGCATGTTCTTACTTTTTGGTTTTGGTTTTGGTTTCAACAGTAAACTTAATATATTATAATCAGTTTTCAACATTTTCATTACAATTTTTTACCATTCGGCTATACTTTTTTACATTTCAAATACATTTTTTACATTATAAAACTATTTTCCAAAACATGGTTTCAAAATTATTTTCAAACCCATAAAAAAAAAAGGCTGATGAAGCCGAGTTTGCCGGTGAGGGTCTTCGAGTCGGATCCGACTCCGATTCGTCAACTCGGATACCTGTACTAATCGGGGACTTCCCCTGATTAAACTACGATGCCTAAGTTAGTATCAAGATAGAGAATATATGCAAAACTAAGAGAAAAGTTGTAAAAGAGAGTCACCTTGTAAATGGGGTGAAGTTACCTTTTTATAGAAGATCGGATGCATGGTTCGGACAGCCGGTCCTTCCGTGTCCCCTGATAGGACGGAGCGTGGGATTGTCCATCGGTCCTTTCGTGTTGCCTGTCAAGTTGAGGCGTGGAATGGTCAACTGGTTTGTTACCTCCGTCTCCTTCTTTCATCCGGATGGAAATAGTTTCCCGTTATTAGGCCGACTTGGGCCAGATCATAGGTTTAGTGATTAGGCCTCTGGTTTGGCAAAAGGGCAAACCAGGCACGGCAACTAGTCCCCCCAAGTTTTGGATCGTATCTCGTCGAAGATCCAAAACTTTAGACTTCATAATATAGAAGGCCCAAAAGACCTGTAATGAAAAAGGCTTACGTGAGCCCTTAATAAGAATACCCATGATAATAATAATAATAAGGAGCCCTGGTCATCGTAGTGAGAAACCTGAGCCTTGCATCAAGAAGTCACTAAGGGTCACAGCAATAGAACCCCGGATTTATAGCATAAGCTATATAATTCGAACACCTCCTCGCGGTTAGTCGTGGCATCCGGCCACTTACACAGGCAAGTCGGGTTTGGGCACTCGAGCTAGTGAGTATGTCAAATCCACGATTGTGAATTCGAACACCGCCTCGCGGTCGTTCGCGGCTTCCGGCCTCCTACGAATAAGAGTCTGGCTCGGGCACGTGTAACTGCATCCGGCGTGAATATGCTGAATCCGCGACTATGGCAAATGCTTTGGAGATGGGTTTATACACCCCTCCATGTTCCTAATAAGAATTGATAAGCAATCAATACTTGAAATTTTGTTTATAAAATTCACAAATATCATACTTTTAATATACGAGAGTGCGTAATAGTTATGATAACTGCCCATTCCAAAATGATTATGTATTTATCATGATATCAATATGAGAATTTACTTGATGACATAGCGTACTCTAAATCAAGCATTTTTATGCATTCAAACAATGATTTCTAAAATAGTCTGGAAGCACTTATATTTCATAGTACAAAATAAATAAGCATGCATATTTGCTCGTTTAATCAAAGGTGGGGTGCCCGGTTTGCCCTTCAGCCCAACCCAAGGCCCACTAAAGGGAAACTATTTCTATCCAAACAAGAGAAGGAGACGTAGGCAACAAACCATTGAACAATTCCACGTCTCAACTTAATAGGCGACAACGGAAGGACCAGTGGACAATCCCGTGCTCCGTACTATTAGGTGACGCAGAAGGACCAGTGGTCCGAACCACGCGCCCGAGTCTCTATTAATATGCACCTTCATGACCATTACAAAAGGATCTCTCTTCTTGGTTACTTTCTCTCTAACTTTACTATTTCCTCTAAGTCCGAATGCTAACTTAGGCATCGAAGCTTAATCTAGAAAGTCCCTGATTAATACAGGTACCAGATTCGACGAATCGGCTGATCCGACTAGAAGACCCTCACCGGCAAACTCGACTTCATCAATTGGCGCCGTCTGTGAGGACTCGATCGCCGGAATGTTATCCGTATTTTGGCCTTGAGTTCCCGATCTCACAAATGTGTTGTGAAGCTTTTGCTACGGTGGAGGGGGATTAGACTGAGAAAGGTTTTAGTGTTACTCATGGTTCAGATCTGTACAACCCAGCTGCTAAATTGGAGAAATAAGGCAATTTTTTGTTTCGTTTTTTGCCTTCGGGTTTCCATAAACCAAGCTGGGGATAATTTTGGAGTTTTTCCAGCTTTGAGCTTAGTAAGCTAGATCTGATGAAAATAGTCAATGCTTATGCTTTAGTGGAAGTTTGGATTTTGGAGTTTGTGAAGTCTGCTAAAGGGAAGCTCCACCATCGGCCGACCAAGTCTGCCGCGTCGCTGTCGTCTAATAGTATTCTGAGACCCGCTATGTGCCGGAAGTGCACCGTCAATCCTTGGAAGTCATGCCCATTGTGAGGAAGCTTTTCGACAGTCGAGATCTGACGAAGATAGCGAGTTCAACACTTCCTCGCGAGCAAGCCTCGACATGTCCAAAGAAGTTCCTTTCGAAACTTCGTCCGGGTAGGAAGAGAATTTCCACCGAGCGACTGCCCCGAGGGAGCTCCGCCAGCGACCGCCGCTCTGAGCAAGCTTGGGCAGTTACCGGTTGGTTCACTGAGTAATCAACCAATAAGGTTACTTGTTGATCGGTTCCAGTTAATTGGTTCAGCGGCTTGTTAATTGATAATTCTTTTTCCTCGTTTATTCATTTCTTTTGTTTTGTTCTTAGCTTTTGAATAAATATAAGTTTAGGAGAGTTATCTAGGGTGATGATCCATGTTTAACAAGATTTATTGGCTGCAAGAGATCAAGTTAGGAAGTTACTGCAGGAGTATTTGAGGAAAACTCAGAAGACAATGAAATATTTTGCATATTTAAAGAGGACCGATAGGAAGTTTGAGGTGGGTGAATGGGTTTACCTGAAACTACAGCCTTATAGGCAGATTACAGTAACTCTTAGATCAAGTATGAAGCTTAGCTCAAGGTACTTTGGACCTTTTCAGGTATTGCAGAAGGTGGGATAAGTAGCTTATAAACTCAGGCTATATTCTTTTAGTGACTGAATCAGAAAAATTTTAGTTTAAGGAAGGAATATTATTTTGGAGGAAATTTCTTTTGTAGATTTGTATAGGAAAAGAGAATAAAAAGTGTAATGATTATATTATTTTTTAATTTATGTGAGTGAATATTTAGAGGAAATTTTAAATTTTGAATTTAAAATTAGTGAAAAATAAAGTTGTTTCTTTAGATAAATTTTGAATAAAAAAATGATGATTTTTATGAAATGGAATGGAAAAGAATAGAACCTCAGACTACCTAGTAGTTGCAGTATTTATCATGTGTTCCACGTGTCACTCTTGAAGAAACAGGTAGGGAATGTACCAGTCACTGCTGCACCGTTACCTAAGCAGAGCAATATACAGGAAAGGATCTTGAAACCTAAAACGGTCTTGAAAAGGAGAATTGTGGGACTTGGTGCATAACAAAAGTTGCAATGACTGGTCAAATGGTAAAACATGGTGTTATGTGACTTGGCCAGTAAGGAGGAGTCTACCATGCATAAGAATCGGTCAACTCCAGTATAGGCAATCCCACGATTGCTGTAGCTTGTTGTTCCTAATTTATAGCTTTTCAGTTGGTGTAATTTGTTTCTTTTTACTGCATCTGTACGAGTCTGCCTCTATAAAAGGTAACTCAATTTCAGTGAATAAGCATGAGAAATATATCAAAGCTTTTCCTCTCTTCTATTGCTACTGTTCTTCCTATTTCCCTCTTCCTAAATTCCTTTGGGTGATTTTTCAGCCATTAATTGGTATCAGAGACTGCAAAAGATCCTGAGCCATGGACACACGCAACAAAATAGCGATGGAATTCCGAGATTACGTTGCCGACGCTATTGCTCTACATGAATCGAGCTTTGATCAGCTCCACAACTCGCTTGAAGCCATCATGGCTGAAATCCAATCACTCAAACTCAACCAAAGAACCTAAGAAAATCCGTTTGATACCTCAACCTCTCTCACCACCACCCAATCCTTCCAAGCCGATCCCAAGCTCCATTTTCCAAAATTTACAGGGGAAGATCCTGTTGGTTGGATCTACAAATGTGCCCAATTTTTTGCTTACCGCAATACCCCACCTGCTCAAAACGTCACCGTTGCCGCTCTCCATTTGGAAGGCGTTGCCCTGCAGTGGCACGTCTGGGTCATCAAAGAAAAGGGGCCCTTGAGTTGGACGGAGTGGAAGAAAGCCTTGCTCGAATGCTTCGGTCCAACAGAGTTCGAAGACCCTTCCGAATCGTTGGCCCGATTGAAGCAGACCACCACTGTCACTGGTTACCAGGAAGAGTTTGAAAAACTCTCCAACCAAGTGGATGACCTCCTCGAACCTTTCCTGGTCAGCAGCTTTGTTGCCGAGTTGCGTGACGACATCCGATATGAGGTTAAACTCAAGCAGCCTAGCACCTTGACTATGGCCATTGGCGTTGCCCGCCTAGTTGAGCAGAAATTCCAGCTCCAAATTCCTATTCCCCCTCGCACCTCGTGCCTCTCTTCCTTGGCTTGAAACAGCACCCCCGTGTAGTCAGACTCAACCCCTGGCCTGCTAGGCGCTTCCCCATCCACCCAAACCTCCCTCAAGCACAACCCACAACCCATCATCCGTCGCCTATCACCGCAGCAGACATAAGAATGGCGATGCCATAATCTGTGCTACTACTGTGATGAACGTTACCTCCTCGGCCACCGTTGCAGCCCTCCATAGCTCTTCATGTGCGCCGGCGACCCTCCCACTGCGGGCGACCCAGAAGTTTTGGCACATCCGTCATCCTTGATGTCAAGGTTGGTTTAAGGGGAGGGGAATGTGATACGGTCTAATTAGTACGATTATTTTAGAGGTTTATTGTTAGATCTCACGGGTATGTGCAGCTATTTGTGGTGATTATTACAAGGTTTAGGAAGCAAAGCGGAAATAAGAAAGAGTTGCAAAAGGAGTTGATTTTGAGATGATTTGTAGCAGAAATCCTAGACTGGAGCAAGCTTAGAAAATAGATCCAAAACGAGGTTCCATCTGCCCAAACGGACGCGTGAATAATAAACGAATTCCTGAACCTGATGTGATTTAATTGGGCTGAAGAATAATCTGGGATTAATTCTTGGTTTGGGCTACGGAAATGTTTTGTGCTGAATTGATTGTGGGCTTTTAACTTAAACCAAATCGCATGCGTGTGAATTACTTAAGCATTCAGGTGGCATTATGGAAGAAAAGTCTTAATTGACTTGTGAAGCATGTAGGAGATTTGGAATTTCCTTTTCCTAATCCAATGCGTCAGAACCAACAATGAATTGATTCAAATCGAGGGCTGCGCCCCTTTTACGTTTCAGCCGCCTGTGGCTTTTAAGGAATTTTTTTCTTCTTTAATTAGGTAGTTTACTTTCTCTACAAGTTAATTAGTTATTTCCTTTTCTTATTAGGAGATTAATAGGATAATTCCCCTATATAAAGGGATGCTTTGTACGATAATTTGCATGCCTTCACAGTAGAGAGGTTCGGCTCTCTACCTTCTCCCTCTTTAATCAATGTTAATTTCTTTTCTTTTCTTTATTTTCTTTAATTTAGTTTCTATTGTTTTATTTTATTTTCTAGTGGAGGATTGATCAACGTTGTTCTTACAATTGTGAGATCTAATCGTTCTTCATATAATGCATGCATGAATTCCTTTTCACTCTGGGTTTATAACTTTTATTACTTGAATTTATATAAGCCTGCGCAACTTGTTTAAATTCGGGTAGAACCAATTAATCCGTCTCACTACTTCATGTCATTTAGTGGATAGGTTAATTAGTGGTAAAGTTACCTTCAGGTAATGCAGGGTAAATGGTTAGTAATTCTGAACTTGTGACGCGGGTAGGAATAACTAAAATCGGGTTTCCCTAAATCTTAAGGCTGTTAACTAGGTTAATGGGTGTCGATGCCTTACGGCCTGTTCCTTGTTAATTAGAGTAGCAATTATGTCTGTGCGGATTCACGGTAACCTATAACTGATTGATTTATGTTTGCATGAATATATTTGCATCGATGATCAATTGCATGAATTAACTGAGATTATGTCTTCAACTAGGTTTTTTATGTGTTTTGTTTTACGAGAGAAATAAAGTTACCAGTCCCTGTGGAGACGATCCTGCTTATTACTATACTAGTTTTTAGTAGGTTTTTATAAATGTTTTTGGTAGCTGAAACGACATATATCAGAATGTTATGTAACCTAGTCAGCAAGGAGAAGTTTCCCATGCAAATCCATGCATGAGAATCAGTCAACTCCAATATAGGCAATCCCAGGATTGTTGTAGCTTGTTGTCCTAATTTATAGCTTTTCAGTTGGTGTAATTTGTTTCTTTTTACTGCTTGTTTACGAGTCTGCCTCTATAAAAGGCAACTCAATTTCAGTGAATAAGCATGAGAAATATATCAAAGCTTTTCCTCTCTTCTATTGCTTCTGTTCTTCCCGTTTCCCTCTTCCTAAATTCCTTTGGGTGATTTGTCACCCATCACATGGAGATAGTATATGCTTCTTGGGAGGACTTTGAATTCTTGAAGTTACAGTTTCTTGAATTCAAGGCTTGAGGCCAAGCCTTATTTGAAGAAGAGGAATGTTGCTATGTTCGGAAATAATAAGTAAAATTAGGTCTGATGATTTGGGAAATTAGGTCTTTTAATTTGGGGATTAATCGTAAGTGAGATGGTCTCATATTAAGGTTTTCTTTAATTATCATTTATCGTTATTTGGCTAAGTTCAGCTTTTGTGTCAACAAGCAGCTGTTCTTTATTTCCGTAAGAATTTGGCTCGAGATTCTATTGAGGGTGCGCTTGGTTCGTAGAGGGGAATGAGAATGGAAATGGGATTGATAGTAATGGGGAATGATAGTAAATGTAATCGTTGTATTTGTGTTGTTTGGTTTGTGATAGGAAATAACTATGATTACCATTGATATTGTTTGGTTCAAAAATAAAATTTTTAAAAATAAAATTTATTTTAATTTTTTTTACGCTTAACATTTAATATATTATAAACTATTTATATTTAGATGTATTACAATGATAATTTTTACTAATTAAAATTTTTTAAACTAATAAACAACACAAAAAATAATTATAGAAGGGAATGATTCTCATTCCTCTCAAAATAGAGGGGAATGGATGATTGAAAGAAAATGGAATATGAGGGTGGGGTTCGGGGAATGAAAACCCTCAACCAAACACCCATCTTCATTCTCATTCCTATTTCCTACGCCAAAACCCTCTAAACAAGCACCTCCGAGTGACAATGCATTATGTGCAGTGCAATGCACTCATTTTCCAGCATAGAAGTTCGAGCTAGTAGGAGAGGAAGGATCATCTTTTGGCATTTGTATTATGTGGCTCCTCTTTCTCAACTTTAATCCAATCTCTCATGTTCCTTTTCTCTTCCCCAATTTCTTTTCTAGTCTATCCCTCTTTCTTCTGATTTTCTCATCCTTGCTTCTAATTCTCCCTAAACACAATTCTTGTTTGGTAAATTGGATATGTAATCCTGTCAGTTGTAATAAGGGACGTTACTAGCTTGCTAACTCCTAAGGTCAGAGCATATTACATAAAGCTAGTTATGGCAAACATTTTAGTACATTGCTAATCAATGAGTGGATGTTAGAAATTTTCTTTACTTTTGAATTTACTGGATGCTAAACTTTTCATAAAGATATAGCTGACGAATTAAGAGTAACGCATAGAAGAGTGTCAAGAATTTGTAATATTCTCCCCCTTTTCAATAGAAGAGTCTGATTTGTACCTAGAGCACCTATTAGGCTGAAGGCCCAATTCCACGTGGCCGAACTGACTAAGGCACAGCCCAAAGAGTTAAACGAGCCGAAGCATCTTCATAGCCGAGTTCAACCCAGGTGGTGCTAGAAGATGGACACGTGTGTGATTTTTATTAGTGATTATATAAGTGATGATTATGCACGAAGATAGAGATAAGCGGTTACAGACATCTAACGTGATATACAGTTAATTGAGTGATGACTCATCCAAGCCTTAACCACCGCACCAAGTTCATATTGGATGTTATAAATACACAAGTATTTATTACATAAAATTGATTCCTAGTTGAATAACTCTTACATAGATTTCTTGTCATATCTGTTCATTTTTAATTTTAAATTTTTGAAAAAATAAAATTATTTTTTTTATAAAATTTTAAAAAAAATAATAATAATTCTTGAGAAATAATCACAAGAGAACAGAGACTATCAAAGTTGACTTCGGTAGTTATCTCCCAACAAGTAAACTAAGCATTTTGCCAGACGTTGGGTTGAACACTATGAGTCTATGGCAACGTCAAACGGCTTATATGATTACACTTGAAAAACAAAACAACAACAACAACAACAAACCAGCATTGATGAAATAGCGATGACATTCATCATTCAACAATCACAAGTTTGGCACACAGAAAAGCCCAAATCGAGCGCTTCAATACATGAATAACGCATAGCCACGCCTGGGTTTGCAAGAAATCACAACCGGAAATTCGCCGCCGTCGTAAAACGTTTCAAGAATTGATGAATTCTTTCAGATTCGTTGACAGCACCTTAGCTTTGGAGGGTTCAAATAGATCACACGCATGAGATCCTCCCTCTTCAAACTTCCCCACCACCGATACACCACTCTCTTCCAACTTCTTAGCAATCTCGATCTGCCGGTCCACAGACGGATCACCGCCGTAACCCACAACCAGAACCTTCCATCCCAAATTTTTGATCGGATCGAACTGCCCTGATCGAATCCATATTGCCGGATTGCAGTACTCATGATCTCGGTTAGCCCCAATTGGAAGGCAGAGTTCCCACAGTAGATCACTGACGCAGGGTACAAGTACTCTGTCGGTGGTCACTGTCAACTCCGATCCGCTCCTCTCGACCCCACCAAAGAAGGCGTGATGCAAAATTAAGCCCTTGATCTGAAGAGGCATGAGATCTGAGGCGCGCGCCGCCGCACGCTGCCCGACGTGGTAAACGATGTTGCCACCGGCGCTACTGCCCATGAGGAAGCATCTGGAGAAATCGGCGTAATTTGTCAGCCATTCATCCTTGCAGGATTTCAACCAGAGCAACCCTTCCTCGGAATCGTCGTAGGCCGCAGGAAGACGGTGCTCCGGAGCAAGACGGTAGCCAACGGAGACGACAATCGCCGGAGTTTCGGCCGCAATTGTGGAGTACAAGCTGTCAAACATAGAGGAGTTGACCTTGCAAAAAACGAACCCTCCGGCGTGAAAATAAACCACGAGGGGCAGCATTTTTGTTTGGGAAGAATTGAATGCTTCCCGGGGCACTAAAATTCGGGCAAAAGTGCCCTTTGATTCATTAATCGGAATGTCCTTGGAGAGATGAAAGGGGTTGCCGGGATCAGATGATGCCGGAGTAATTGGTTGTTCATGTAGACGTTTGATGGAGCCGTCGGGATTTGGGGCAATTCCCAATAAGCCGTATGGGTCTGGATTAGGATCCGCCATTGGAAGGGACAAGTTTTTCTTCAATTATAGTTGCAAAGTCAATGCTGCAAATTTATAGAGGTTTTATCTGTTTTCTGAAGGACTTTCTTCGATGCAGAGTGTATAATGTTCATCTGGGGAGAATTCACCATGATGATGTTGACAGTTGACACCATTCATTTGAATTAAATTTGAAAGAAATTTATATTGTTTTGGTGATCAAATTGAGAAATTTTTTATTTGTGAAAAAAAATTGTTTGGAGCAACAGAATTTTTGGAGGGAATTTTTAAATTTAAAATTTGAATTTTGTAGAAAATAAAGGTATCTGTTGAAGCCTTCGTCTCCGCTAAGGCTCTTGAGTTCATCCTACGCCGTGATACTTGCAGTCGGGGCTAACTCATTGATTTCACTCCGATGCCTAAGTTATACGACTAGACAAATGATTGTACGTTACCTTTACATAGTGTGGCGATTGGGTATTTATAAGCGGAGATATCTACAGTAGCTTGTAGAGCACGAGACTGGACGCGTTATCTCCTGACCTCGTTCGGGAGATCCAGAGAAGATCCTCCCTTATCCAGTTCTAATCGCTTCCTCGATCGCCTTGTCTAACCGATCAACGAGCTACACGTACTTAGGACACGTGTCCTCTCTGGATGGTATGTTTAGTTTACCTGAGCTTCTATGCTGGGCTTGTTACTCGTGACCCAATTTCCATACCGGGCGTCATCTCATGTGTCAGGATTAGATCCCTAAACGCTGTCGTTTAAGTTAATTATTAGTTTATTAGTAAATTGTATAAATATCAGTACTAGTTTCATTCTAGGGCATGTTTTTTATGAATGAAATTTGAGTTTCTCCTTCAATTCTTCTTCTTATCTCTCTCTCTCTTTCTATATTTTCCCCCCATTTTTAATTTTCTACCTTCTTATCTAATCTCTCCCACACTTTATTTCTTTCATGATAATTCTATTTATTTCCGGAGGGCATGACATCATGATGGCCTCAGCCATTCCTGACCTCGGCGATATTCATATATTCAATAATATTTTTTTATATAAATCTTTTTAAGAAAAAGTAATGATTTTCCTATGAAAGAGAACATTAATGTTAGTGGTTTGAGATTTGAGATTAATTGACTTTGAGCCTTGCGCATTTCAAATTTAATCCTCTGATTCGTTGGAACTTGAGGGGGTTTCGTCTAATATTTGTAAAAGTAGGTGACACTTTTTTCTTTAGTGTTTAACAATAAAGGTATAACATATATAAATTAGTTGTATTATCTGCTTAAAAAAATATTATTTCAAAAAGTTTATTTTTATCAATGTATAATTTATAGTTGTTGTTATTATCAGAGCAGAAATTAGCCACCAGAGCAATAAATTACCAACTTTCCTAAACTACCCTTGACTAATCCAACCGCATTATCTTTTTTCTTCAACTTATCCGTTCTTTTTTTTTTTTTCCTTTTTCAATCAATCTCTTTTTCCTTCTCTAATTTAGTTTTTTCTCGCTCTCATTTCCATCATCCCTGTTCTTTTACTGCTACAGTCGAATCATCTTCATCACAATACTCAGTTTCACTGTTTCACACAAAAGAAATTAATCAAAAATTAAATAGTTAATAAAAGAATACAGAAATCACATAAACAAGCATCAGATTTTAGAAGTTAGCATCAGATTTTAAATCACACAAACAAGCATCATATTTTAGAATGAAACCGCTCTCAAAGAAATCTCAATACGTGGATTGGTTGGAAATTTGGAAAAAATAAATTTGGAGTAAACTGAGAGCTCGGGCACTGAGGAACAAAATTTCTTACCTGAGACTAGGGCTGTAAACGAGCTGAGCTGAGGTAGAGCTGGGTCTTATCGAGCTGAGCTGGATAAAAACCAGTCAAGCTTGCGCTCGGCTCGAGCTCGATCGAGCCAAAATATTTGGGCTCGAGGTCGGCTCGTCCAAATTATAATAGGCTCAAGCTTGACCTCGACCTCGACCTCGCTGTACAGCAAGCTTTTGAGATAAAACTCAAGCCCAAGCTCGAATTAATTTTTTAAATTTATACTAAAAAAATATTAAAATATTATAAAATTATCTAAAGAGTCGGGCTCAATAAGCTCGACGAGCCCTTGAGCCAGTGGTAATTGGGCTCGAACTCGGCTCGATTATTAAACAAGCTGAACTCGAGCTCGAGTTTGACCAATCTCGAGCCAAACTTTAACCGCTGCTCGCGAGTAGCTTGGCTCATTTACACCCCTACGTGAGACGATGGTGATTTGGACTGCGCCGGAAAATTTGTGAGCATCAAGGTCAGATTTTAATTAAGGGCATGTTCTTTACGTTTTCGTTTAAGTTTTGGTTTTGGTTTCAACAATAAATTGAATATATTATAATCAGCTTTCATCATTTCTAATACAACTTGTTATTATTCAGCTATATCTTTTTCACATTCCGATACATTTTTCACATTATAAAACTATTTTTCAAAAACTAAAACTCAAACCTTCAGTAAAGAACAAGCCCTAAAGTTACAATGCCTGGGAAGGTCAAATATCGACAGCCTGTATTGATCTCGTAATTGTTGGTACACTTCAAACTCCATTTGGAATCAACGATACTTTGTTCTACGTCGAGGCTGTGTCAAAATTTGAGTATTGTGATGATGAAGATGGTTCAATTGTAGTAGATGATAGATTTGAGAGAGGAAAAGAAAAATAGAAAAAGATAAGTTGGAGAAGGGAAAGAGACCGATTGAAACAAAAATATAGGAACAGAAAAGATGAAGGAAAAAGATAATTTATTGCTCTGGTTGCTAATTTCTGTTATGGCAATAATAGCAGCCATAATTTATTGTTAGTGTCAATATACAACACCTAAAATAGCTCATTTGATTTGACTCTATTTTTTGTATTTATATCTTACTTATTAAGTATGGACTAATTGTGGACTATATATCATTATATTAGTAACAAAATTTGAAAGTGGTCTCTTGTATTGGAACAAAAAATAGTTTTCAAAGTGGACTCTTTTAATGACACGGATGGAGTATTATTTTTAAAAGGAAAAACATCAATAATAGTCCACAATCTTTGCATATGTATCAAATGTAGTCCAAATCTTTAGTAAGTATCAAATGTAGTCCACACTGTATCACTTTTGTATCAATTTTAGTCCAATTGACGGAAATTAGGGTAAATTAACGGTCAACTTAGTTGATCGTCAGTCAAAGAAGAAAAAGATTTTCAGGAAATCTTTTCCTTTAGAAATTTTTTTTTTCCTTTTTCTGGAAATCTTTTTCATTAGAAATTTTTTTTTCTGTTTTCTTAAGGAAAAGATTTTCAGAAAATCGTTTTCTTTACAATTTTTTTGTTTCTAAAGAAAAAGATTTCTCAATACAAACTCTCTTTCTATGAGATAGATAAAATCAAGCTCATCTTTCCTTCAACTTCCCAGAGGATACCATTCTCAAGCTCCTTGTATGGAAACGAGTCCGAAAGAAGCTCATCACCTATATAACTGTTCAAATAAGTCAATCAGCACCATTAAATTTGAATCTAAGAATTCACATACAAATAATCTAGTAAAACCCTAATAGAGATAAGGAAGAAGTTAAATATAAAACATTCTATACAAATAAATTTCTAAAGAAATCTTTTTCTTCAGAAACCAAAAAACAAATTTCTAAGGAAAAATATTTTCTGAAAATCGTTTTCTTTAGAAAACGAAAAAATTTTTTCTAAAGAGAATGATTTTCTGAAAATCTTTTTCTTCAGAAAACAGAAATAAAAAATTTCTAAAGAAAAAGATTTTCTGAAAATCTTTTTCTTCTTTGACTAAGTTGACCGTTAATTTGCCCTACTTTTCGTCAATTGGACTAAAATTGATACAAAAGTGATACATTGTGAACTATATTTGATACTTACTAAAGATTTGGACTACATTTGATACATATGCAAAGATTGTGGACTATTATTGATGTTTTTCCATTTTTAAAAAGTATTGCATGTCTTGAAAAACATATTATATTTCAAAAACTAATGTTTGTAGTGAAAAAAAATATATTATTGCTAAAAATTTAGTTCATGTGAAAAAAGTATTGTTTATAAATTAATAAAAAAAATATTATTATATGTAGTAAAAAAAAAAATTCTAGAGAAATAGTGTCTGTGGTGGAAAAAGTATTGTTTGTAAAGAGGCGGTGCTATGTAATGAAAAAGCTATTGTTTCTAAACAAAAATTAAAAAAGAGAGATAGAAAGTGTTGTGTGCGCGTGTATGATCTGATAAGAGACTCCCTGAAATTCAATTCTCCTCTCATCCAACGCTACAAGAGCTTACCTCAGATAAAAAGACTACAACCCTGACACAATATTTAAAAATTATTTTGTAACGAGACAATGACTTTTAGATTATTTGATAAGAAAATTGAAACATGTTTTTAATCAATTAATCACTACTTATTTTTATCCGTCAGAAAAATTTTAACCATAAGGATTAACTTTTGTTTCATCACTTAATGCTCAAACTAACAAATTTTTAATAATTTCTATCTAATTTTTGAAACTATCTTTTTTATTTTATTCATGTTAAATTAATTATAAATAACTCTATTTGAATATATTATTATTTAAAATGTTATATTTATTAGCATACGCCATTTTAAAATTTATTTTTGATAAGATCATCAAACAAAATTTAATTGGTTTATTATTTATTTTTTGACTTAAAAAATTATTATCACTTGGGGTTCCATCCTAACAAGTACAGATGCCCCTGAAGTTGACACCCAACGCAGAGCTCATCTGGCAAATCGTATATCATCATCGTAAAACCACCCTCATTACCTTAGTAAGATTTATGTTTTGACAATTTTAAGATCCAGGAAGATCAAAGCTCTAACAAGCAAGCACACAACGAGTTCATTTAGATTAAATTATTTAATTCCGTGACAATAAAATTACACCATTTAAAAAGTATAATCGCGTCAAGTTGCTCGCTAGCTAGAGTTCAAACCATTAATGAAAAATTCTTTCGATTAGTTAAAGCCGGGTTAAATAAATAATTTTTCGTTCCAATGAAAAATTCACTTTCAAAACTAATTATTATTCTAATAGTAAAGTCTGATTTCAAATATTTTACTCTTTTTATCCTTCCTAATTTAATTATATGTAGCTTATAATTAATTCGCACTTAAAATGTAAGGACATTAATGTAACAAATGATGTCAAATTACTTATTTCAAATATTATACTTTAACATCCATAATAAATTATACATTTATAAACTAAACTTTTCTTATGGAATAGAAGAGGATCAGATATTGGTCACCATCTAGTGGAACAAATGGAGGATCAGATATTGGTCACCATGGTCACTCACTGAAATAAGAACAGCCATAAGTGACTGAATGTAAACTAAATAAATAACTAAAATTACTAAGATATGAAAAATAATACTCATTTTGTCATATTCAAATAGTCTACTTAAAAAAAAAGTACAACTTAATAAGGGTGTTGATATACAACATCTAAAATAAGAAATTTAGCACAATATTTTCCACTTATATTCTTACTTTTACTAAGGGTTAATTGCGGACCACGCATTATTATATCAGTAAAGAGTATGTAATGTAAATAAATTCAAAAAGATTTTTTTTTGAAAATAAGCTCTTTGATTGAGACGGAGGGAGTAAGATTTTATAATTATGGAACTAAATTCTTAATTATCTTTTAATAACTATTAATAAAAGAGAGCTAAATTGAAGAAAACATAAAGGATGTTGTTAAATGTGCAAATTATTGTGCACATAAAATGATTTTAGTGGACCCTTATAATTTGTAGAGTATAACACCATTGCCCTCAGTAATAGAAGGCAAAGATTGTGTTTGTACATCTTTTCCCCTATCGATTTAGTGTTTTCAATGCATTATAATGTTATTACTTGACGAAGTGACTGATTATTACTAATTTCATTAATTTAATGACCAAAAGCGAGATAAAAATAGTTAGTGACTACTAATACTATGTATATGTTGAGTATAGATTAGTCAGCAAGATCACGAATAAAATATGAACTGACCCAAGACAAGATCATCATTGTGCCGCTTGCTAGCTGCACTGGTGTTGCACGCGGATGGTACAACTATTATGGAATAAGAAGAATTATATTGTTGAAAATTAGGCGAGGTCAATTAGCCGCACAGACTTTTCTTTGTCACATAAATACATCCAATTGATACCTATAGATATCAAACCAATTTCTATGAAAAAGATAATTGGATACACTTTGGATTACCAAGAAGAAGGGTTCAATAGTATCCACATAAAATTAAATTAAAATCAAGAACTACCTTCAAAATATTCTACAATATTTATTGCTGGCTTATTCAAATATTCTATTACATAAAATTGATATAGTACTTTAAAATGAAAATTTGCCAACATAAAATTTTCAAGAATTGATGAATTCTTTCAGATACGTTGACAATACTTTAGCTCTAGAGGGATCAAAAAGGTCAATCCCATGAGATCCTCCTTCATCAAACTTCCCCACCACCAGCACACCATTTTCCTCCAGTTTCTTCGCAATCTCGATCTGCCGGTCCACCAACGGATCACCGTCGCAACCCGTCACCAGAACCTTCCATCCCAATTTTTTGATCTGATCAAACTGCCCAGATCGAATCCATATTGCCGGATTACAGTACTCATGATCTCGGTCGGCTCCGATTGGTAGGCCGAGTTCCCACATCAGATCGAAGACAGAGGCGGGAACTACTTCAACGTCGGCAAGTCTCAGCTCCGATCCGGTCCTCTTGACCCCGCCAAAGTACGAATGATGCAATATTAAGCCTTTGATCTGAAGAGGTAGGAGGGCGGCGGCTGCTTCCGCCGCGCGTATTCCGACGTGGTAAACGATGTTACCGCCGGCGCTAGTGCCCATGAGGAAGCATTTGGAAAAATCGGCGTAATTTGTCAGCCATTCATCCATGCAAGATTTCACCCAGTGCAACCCTTCCTCGCAATCGTCGTAGGCCGCCGGGAGACGGTGCTCCGGAGCAAGACGGTACCCGACGGAGACCACAACCGCCGGCGTTTCAGCCACAATTGTGGTGTACAAGCTGTCGAAAACAGAGATATTGACCTTGCATAAAACGAACCCTCCACCGTGAAAATAAACCACCAGGGGCAGCTTTTTCGCCGGGGAAGAATCGAATGCTTCCCGGGGCACGAAAATTCGGGCAAAAGTGCCCTTTGATTGGTTAATCGGAATGTCCTTGGAAAGATGAAAGGGGTTGCCGGGATCAGATGAGGCCGGAGTAATTGGTGCTTCGATTAGACGTTTGATGGAGCCGTCGGGATTCCGGGCAAGTCCCAATAAGGCGTATGGGTCTACAGTAGGATCCGCCATGGAAGGGACAAGTTTGGAGCTTTTTTGGCCGGGGGCCGGTTGTTTTATAGGCAGTGGATTGTGGATGAAATGTATGACAATTTTAAAGGACTTTCTAGGAAGCAGAGGACTCATTAATTTTGGATTGGCTGCCTGTGACTATTGAGATTATTCATTAATTTTGGATTTGACTGGGGACGTGATTATTGACTATTGAATAACTGGGTTTCCCGCTTAGCAATGATTCAATTTTGGGTTTTCAACGTTTTATTTCATGTTTTGATTTTGTTTCTTTTTCACTTCAATACAGTTTTTTAAAAAAATATTATTCTTCTCAATTTATATGATCTTCTATGTTCTGTTATAGCTTGTATTGGGGAAACTTTAATTTTTTCTTGAAAATTTTTTGGATGGAAGTTTCTTTTGGAAATTTGTGTAAGTGGGAGATAAAAAAGTGAAATAATTGTGTTATTTTTTGAATTTATGTGAGTAGATATTTAGAAGGAATTTTTAAATTTTAATTTTGAATTCTTGGAAAAATAAAGTTGTTTCTTTGTGTAAAGTTTTAGAAGAAAAAAGTAATGATTCTTGGGAAATAGGGACAAGAGAACAGAGAAATTGAAAAAGATATAGTTCTATTTCATGTTTTTCCTTTTTCCTTAATAATTTTATCATTATTTTTATTTTATCAATACTAGTATTTAAGAATATTTATATATATTTTTGACTATGTGACTAGACTTGGTGACTAATGCCTCATTAATTTCACACGTTGATTCAATTGTTATGACTTTCGAGTCTCATACAAAATTTGGGTTCTAAAGTTGATGGGGACAATAACAATAACTTTCTTTTGTATGAGTCAAATATTTATATAATTTTTGGTACTAAAATATAAATATATATTAGTAAATTTTGTTTTTGTTTTTTTGGCAGGGCCTAGCCTATGGTGATCATTTAAATTTTCCGCCACTAGTCGCGTATGTACTGGCTAATGACTTCCTTCGGTAACTTTGTTGATACCGATTAATGACCACAATGTCCGGCTTCCATCATTAATACTTACTGCGATACTTGTCAACTTTGTAAATTGTTACGGTAGCAAGACACCCACCCTTTTCCATGTTACTGACTCTGACTCTAGTCATTTATTAAACCCACTTTTAATGCTCTTTTACTCATTGATCGGACTCCATATTTTTAACCATATTAACTCCTGCTAATTTAACTCTCTCATTAATGCTTAATTATCATCCCTTTTATCTATTATCCTACAAAATTTTGTACTCATTTATTTCTATCATGTGTCTCTTATAACCTTCCCGAATACCCCTACGAACCTTTCTTTGTTACTTTATATGGGACTCGATAAATCTACAGGACCCGGTATTCCTTATTATGCTATCACTTATGGGTCTTTCTTCCCCATTGGACCAAAATCCAATGACTTGCTCATTTTTGGACACACCACTCCATATCCAATATATAATAGTATGTTAATTTTATCATTAATAGAGCTGAGTTAATTACACACATTCTGATGTTTTGGGATAATTACATAAATTGAATAGGGTTAACAAGGTCATTTTATTAGTGTTCTTAATATGTATGCAATAACCTAAAGCATCATATAAATTGGGATCGAAAAAATAGTATTTAATTACACTTTTTCCATTTTATTATAATTTTTAAATTAATTTTTTTATCCTGAAAATCTGTTTGTTTTTTAAATAAAAAATTATGTCAAAATGAAGCGGACCACAGGTTTGCTTGGTTATGCTTCGTTGAAAGAGCTGGGTTGTGCCTTGTGGTTTAAATTCTCAGTTCTCCATTTCATTAACCCTACAAGACTCCATCACTCCAACCCTGACCCATGACATTAGTTTGGCATTTCGCCTTTTCTAGCCAAATATAATTTGCCAGCAAGTTGGGTAAAAAATTGAAAATTCGTCCCTATTCAACGCAGCGGCTGCACGACGTATAATTGTGCGGTTATAGCCATTTAAAAAGTATTACATTATTTTAAGGGAAAAATGATATACATGTAGAGAGCTTATAAATTTAAATATTAATTCATCATTTGTTTGTTGTATTACTTTTATAGATGTAACTGATGTATTTAATAATTATTTCATCATAAGAATAAGATCCCCTGTTGATGTGATATTGCTCGGGAGTGGACTTAATCATGTTGTTGCCGATCATTATAAGAGTTGATGCATTGTGCGGTGATGATCTCAACCCGCCAACAAGTGGACAATAGAACCTCGGATTTGTTAACCTCAACATACAATTGTACAATATGTTGACAACTTTGGTATAAAAACACCACAAACAATTAACTATGATTGTTTCAGAAGTTTTTGAGCGCCACAATGCGAAGTGTTGATAAGTTCAAAAGTTCTTTAAGAACAAAGAGTTAAGAAAACTCTCAAAATTATATTATCCAAGTTATTTAAAATGACTCACAATAGTGACTTTTTATTGACTAAGAAAGACTATTTTAAAATAAAAATAATTTATTGTCTTGCCCAAAAAATCCTTGACTCTTCAATTGCATGAAGTGGCCAAATTTACTTCATAAAGTTGATACTTGAGTTGATTGAAACTTATTAACAACTAATGCCATTTGATATTCTGCATAGAATGTAGAGTCTTGACCAACCTTGGAGAACTTGTAGAAAACCCAAAATGTGGATTGAAGAGGTGCTTTGACACGTAAATTTGATCATGATACATGCTTAGAAGTTTCAGAAAAATTCTGCACACATGCATCTCCGGTCCTTGTTGATGAACTTCATTGACTTCTCAACATGGATTTTAGTCTTTAAATTGTACTATTGATTTGGACTATAAAACCTTTATTTGTTGGACTTTCTTATACCATTATTTGAGTTCATTTGGCTGCAAATATCAAAGAAACTAGCATAAGAAAACTCATAAAATAAACACACAACTTAAATCATAAAGTGTGCTAAAAGCAAAATGACTTCAAATAAAAACAATAAAACAGGGTATAAGTGGTCAAAAATTCAAAAATGATTTTCTCCACTTATAGCAAAAACGCATTACTTGTGGGGTTTTCTTGAATAATGCCTTTGAGTTTGAATCCCACTCGTCTCAACCAAATCACTTATGGCATTTCTGAATTGACTGAATTTGGACCTAGTAATAGGTCCAACATGTCATTTCCCTAGATCATTTTTATCCTCGAAGGGACTTCTGTTTGGATAAATGGAAGAGGTAACAGATGGATTCTCATCACCTGTCGAGTGGGATCTATCTACTATGATCTCTCGTAGAAAAAATTCAAGGATAAAAGTGAAAATCTAGGGGGATAAAATTGAATATACATGTTACCCCCTTTTCATATGAGAGAGACATGAAAATTTGCTATTGACCACTTGACATGTAATCTTATTTTCCAACCTACTCCTTCGACTTAAAAAAGTTAAGGTACCTCCATCTAGTTAACTATGTGCATGCTTCTCTCATTGAACGTTCAACCATCATTACTGTGACAAACTATATAGTCGGGTGGCACCCGGGGAGAAACCCCTCCCATCTTATCCTCCACATATGAATTCAGATGCCAGTCAAATCGAGAAACGGACTCATGTTCTATGCAAATTAATTCTATATGTGATAAAAAAAACATGTGTAAAAAATTGGTCAAGAACCGAGTTTAGCCAAACCAGTGCGAACTTTTCTTGAAAAGTGTCGCTCCGTTCTTTTAATGACCTAGAATTGGAAACTTTTTGTTTAGGGAAAAAAATTTGTTGTCGAGAGAATTTCTTTTGAGAATTTATGTAGGATAGGGAAGAAAAAATGTAATGATTATGTTATTTTTTGAATTTATATGAGTGGAGATTTAGAAGAAATTTTAAAATTTGAATTATGAATTTAGTAAAAAAATGATGTTGTTTCTTTGTGTAAAATTTTTGAAAAAAAAGTGATGATTTTTTCTAAAATTGAATGGAAAAGAACAGAGCCGGCTTCATTATAGTACTGATTAAAGAGATATTAAAAGCTTTAAAACCACAAACTTTTCAACCGCTAAAATGCATATGTACAGTCGAGACAGTGCTCTTAGTCTATTTAATACATTGAACTCTCTCAACATTATTGTTCCAAAGCCAAAACGTCGGATTGTAACCAAAACGTCTAATTTTTAAATAAATAAATAAAGTTGTTTACAATATTATTTATGTTTACATATGCATTTTAATATATTATTGACACTACGTATATTCGTAACTAACATATTACATATTCACAGCTTACACTTATATAGTATATTATATTATAATTCGTGTAGTTCTATTTATTTAAATATATTTATAATGTTGTAATGATGTCACTAAGGGGGCGCTTGGTTCATAGGGGGGGAATGAGAATGGGAATGAGAATTTAGTAGTGGTGAATGATAGTAGAGGTAATCATTATATATGTGTTGTTTGATTTGTGATGGAGAATGACTATGAGTACCATTGATAGTGTTTGGTTCACAATAAAATATTTAATAGTAATTTTTATTTTTATTTTTTTTACATTCAACTTTTAATATATTATAAACTATTTATGTTTAAATATATTATAATGATAATTTTTGCTAATTAAAATATTTTATAAGTAAAAATATACACAAAAAAGAATTTTATGTAGGAATGGTTCCTATTCCCCTCAAAATGGAGGGGAATGGATGATTAGACAAAAGTTGGATTTGGAAGTGGGGTCCGGGGAATGAAACCCCTTAACCAAACACCCCATTTCATTCCCATTCCCATTCCCCACTCCCAAAACCTCCAACCAAGCATACCCTAAATTGACCTGATTCGATCAATCCGATTCTTTAACCTTTGGACTCTAAGTCTGGCCGAATCAATGTCCAGTCCAAGTATAGAAACATTGTCATCATCCGAACCGATCGATATCCGCTAAACTAATCCGTTTGCACTCTTTTCAATGAGCTTAAAACTTTGGGATTTTTTTCCCCCAATAATCAAATTGGCAACAAAAATTACCAAAATAAACCACTTTTTTTTTTTATTCCGATTCTATAGAAACCGAATTTGCCAGATTCGTTTTCCCCAAAAAACGAATTTGGTAGATTTGTTTTCAGGAAAATGGTTGCGGGGGAAAAATTGAAATAAAAGAGGAAATTTTGGAGAAAACGAATCACGGAGATTCGTTTTTTGCGGGGGAAAAATTGAAATAAAAGAGGAAATTTTGGAGAAAACGAATCACGGAGATTCGTTTTTTAAAAACGAATCTCCGTGATTCGTTTTCACCTTTGGTTTTTCAAAGAAAACGAATTCCGTAGGATTTAAAATTAACAAAAAAATGCAGTAAATATATAAACTGAAAAACTGCACAATAGAAACGGAATCGGGTGACCGAAGAGGGAGAACCCACTCAGTGGCCAAGAGAGAACGCTCGACTCCGACCCACCGACCGGCGCCACTCAGCAGTTCCGGTCGAAGCCCGGCACGTCGCCGCACCTGCCGACCTCGCCGGCCAGACGGGCAGTTGTCCTTGAAATCGAAATTGGGGCCGATGGAACCCTAGATTTTGGGGCATTCTTGAAGGAGACCCAATTTCCGGTAGCATAACCTCAATTTGCAATGGGTCCACTGCGATTTTGCTTGGAATCTGCTTGAGGTTTGTCCTAGGTTTATAAAGTTGTGAATAATTTGGGTTTTATTTGTAATGGTTGAGAAATGAGCATGCTTTAATTTTTGGAAATATAATTTGGGGATTCCTTCAATTAATTCAGTTTGTGTATAGCGTATTTGCCGGTTGGGGAAAATGGGAAGAGCCTGAAAGAGTAGCTAAAGACCCATTGGTAAATTTTTTTGGAAAAAATGGTCACCGTGTTTTGTAGTTGGTTGTTGAGGTAGATGTTGATAAAAATGCTCCATGTGTTCCTTGTTTGCCTTTGATTATAATGGTTGTGTTTGTTTAGCAAAGTTGAGAGGTGGATTCCGGAGTAATGAGGTATTGCGTATTTTTTAGGCAATTGAAAAGCGAAAATGTGAAACCATCGGCTTGCCACATAGTTTGACATTACCCTCATTTTGAAGTTGAAGTTGTAAATGTTAATCGAAATGCGGAGACCCTTGTTTAATATGGTGTTACTTTTGATGAAAATGCGTAGAGTTTAATATTTTTTAGGGAATAGAAGCATTAGGGTTTCTTGTACCTTCGCTTCATATGCCCTCGGGATTGTGTTGTTGTTTGTAGTTGGGGGTATATGTTGATAAAAATGCTCCATGTGTTCCTTGTTTGCCTTTGATTGTTTTGGTTGTGTTTGTTTAGCAAAGTTGAGAGGTGGATTCCGGAGTAATGAGGTATTGCATATTTTTTAGGCAATTGAAAAGCGAAAATGTGAAACCATCGGCTTGCCACATAGTTTGACATTACCCTCATTTTGAAGTTGATGTTGTAAATGTTAATTGAAATGCGGAGACCCTTGTTTAATATGGTGTTACTTTTGATGAAAATGCGTAGAGTTTAATGTTTTTTAGGGAATAGAAGCATTAGTGTTTCTTGTACCGTCGCTTCATATGCCCTCGGGATTGTGTTGTTGTTTGTAGTTGGGTGTTGTGAGGTATATGTTGATAAAAATGCTCCATGTGTTCCTTGTTTGCCTTTGATTATTTTGGTTGTGTTTGTTCAGCAAAGTTGAGAGGTGGATTCCGGAGTAATGAGGTATTGCGTATTTTTTAGGCAATTGAAAAGCGAAAATGTGAAACCATCGGCTTGCCACATAGTTTGACATTACCCTCATTTTGAAGTTGAAGTTGTAAATGTTAATCGAAATGCGGAGACCCTTGTTTATTCTTGGTGTTACGTTTGATGAATTTGTGTAGAGTTTAATATTTTTTAGGGAATAGAAGCATTAGTGTTTCTTGTACCTTCGCTTCATATGCCATTGGGAGTGTGTTGTTCTGAAAGTTTTTCTTTTTTTTTTTTTTGTTGGTTTGTAAGGTTTCCGCATTGAATGAGGCTGTCGCATGAAGCGTTACGTCTGTTTTGTAAGCCTGGGACCAGCCTTTGAACACTGCTGAGGTACTATTTTGCAATCTCATTATCTATTGAACTGCAATTGTCTTTATACTAGAGTGTCTTGGGAAAGGTCCTAAATTATGTTGCCTTTCTCTGTAATTCATGGGGTGCTCTCAGATGTATGTTTTCTGGAGTTATATTATCGTTGAAGTCTAAATTAGTGTCCAAGGGTTAATATTTTACCTGCCTTGTGCGCATTATAAGTTGGTTGGGTGCCTAAAAATTCTATATCTCCATTAAACTAAGGGTTGTTCTAGGTTGATCGAGGTTCATGCTTTATCCTTGTTGCAATAACTTCAGAATTGGTGTGTTTGATCTATGTGATTGGTAGAAGTTCTTATCTTCTTCTTCTTGAATTCTTTTATTTGCCAATTAAATTTTCATCCCCCGCTCTATGTGGTATCATAAATGATTTAGGCCTTTCTCTGGCGGAGGTAATTGGAAATTGCAACAATGTTTTATTGTGTAAAGATTTTCATTTCATGGTATAGAAGGGTTTTTTTTTAAAAAAAATTAGGATTATTTCTCTTGGAAGTTGAAACTCCGAACAAAGCAATTCGTTCCTTAATGAAAAAGCTATTCTTTACTATGGATTTTAAATGGTGAACTGTCAATTCCTTAAGCATTGTCATCTTTTGGTTGGTTTATTCTATCTGAGTAAAGATCTTTATGATGCTTGAACTGGAAAATATATGTGACAGTTCTGCTTAACTGTGAGAGTTTGTTTCAGGGTTGGTTCAAGACCAAAGGAGGAGTTAGTATTTCTGTGTTGGAATTTTTAAAGGGACTAATCAGTGATCACTTGCTCCAACCAATTGCTGCTTGAACAATCTTCTTCCTCGAGGTAACAAAATGTGTGATAATATCGAAGTATGATTAGTCTGTTGTGAGTAAGTATTTCTTATTTTCTTGTGCATTTTTCTATTGCATGTGTGTGCTATATATAATTGGTTGCAGTTGTACTATCAATTGTATTTGAGATATGATGGTAAGTGACTATGTGTAGTGATTTGTGGCCTATGGAATGCTTGAGATACACTTTCTGTTGTAGCATGCTATTGAGTATATGTTTTGATGTGTTCTCTTTGTATGGTTATTTCTCTAGATTTGATTGATCCATGAATTGTGCAACTGACGGCATGAGCTTTTGCTCTAATAAAATTATTACATACTTAACAAAATTGTGATTCTTCTATTTAAGATAGTTCCCATTCATATAAATGTTTATACATCATAAATAGTTTCCATTCGTATTGATGAGATTGTTTCTGGATGCCCTTTGAATAATTCTGAATTTTTATGCATTTCTGGACTGTTTATGATCACGGCTAAAGTTTATTCAGTTTCTGGTTTCTTGGGATTAGTCTGAAGTCTAGACAGTTTCTGAAGATTTCCGATTTTTTTTTGCTGTGCTGGACTCTTTTGATTGGTGAACTATGAAAGCTTATAGTAGTTTGAGCTATTTTTGAGTTTGTTGTTCGAAAAATTAAGAGGACATCAGAGTTCCCTCTCTTTCTTTGTTTTTTCCCCTCTGGTTCAAGAACAAGTATTCAACATGAGATCCAAGAGTCTTTTCTTTCTGTTATAATTTTGATCTGAGTTAACATGTTTTTTTTTTTTTCTTCAGGTGTATTTCATATTTTTGCCTCGGGTGTTGGAACATATGTTCTAATCACAGCTTATGAGCCTATCTTGATAAAAGTAAGTTAGAGGAGTTTGATTTTTCTCATAATCAATCAGTTTTTGCATTATTTGAGCCCTTCTACTGTGTTATAAGTCTAAATTGCATTGGATGTAACAAGTGGTTTAGTTTATATATTACACGGAAAGCTAACAAGTGCTTAAAAATGTGGAGATTTTTACCAAAT
Organism: Leptodermis oblonga; assembly: GCA_016801395.1. NCBI lineage: Eukaryota > Viridiplantae > Streptophyta > Magnoliopsida > Gentianales > Rubiaceae > Leptodermis > Leptodermis oblonga. The sequence goes on from CM028757.1 coordinate 6,794,801, forward strand.
TTCAGAAAGCAAGGTGCCTGAAAATTCTATATGTCCATTAAACCAATGAGGTCTTGCGTATTTTTTACACAATTTTTTTGGTGCTGTATTTCTTCAATCCAAGTGCTGAATTTCTGAATTTGCAGATTTGGTTGCTGTCCTTGTGCTGAAATTTTAAATCTGACAATCTCGACTGCACTTGGTTTTTGGATTGCAATTTTGCAGCCCGCATTGCTGAAATTCTGAAAATGTGGAAATCAAGAACTTCTGAAATTCTGAAAATCTGGACTGTTGGAATAGCATTTTTGGTTGCTATCTTGCTTTACAAAATTTCTGAACCTGAGTTGAGCCTTGCTATCTCAATTATCCGAATCTGCTATTTTGGTTGCTGTCTTGCTTTTTTGGACTGGATTAGCTAGTTTATCTTTTTATGAAAATTTGGACAGCACTTTTTTTGGACTGTATTTCTTCAATCCAAGTGCTGATTTGCTGAATTTGCTAATTTAGTTGCTGCCCTTGCTTTCTGAAATTTTTGGACTTGAGTTGCGCCATTTGTTCTGAAATTTTAACTCCGAAAATCTAGAATGCGCTTGGTTTTTGGATTGCAGTTTTGCAGCCCTAATTGTTGAAATTCTGACAATTTGGAAATGGTGAAATTCTGAAAAATGGACTGCTGGATTAGCATTTTTGGTTGCTGTCTTGTTTTACGAAATTTATGAACTTAAGTTGAGCCTTTTGTACTAAATTATCTGAATCTGCTAATTTGGTTGCTGTCTTGCTTTTTTGGAATGTATTTGCTAATTTAGCTTTTTATGAACATCTGGACTGCACTTTTTTTGTACTGTATTTCTTCAATCCAAGTGCTGAATTTCTGAATTTGCTTATTTAGTTGCTGTCCTTGCTTTCTGAAATTTCTGGACTTGAGTTGCGCCTTTTGTTCTGAAATTTAAAATCCGACAATTTGGACTGCACTTGGTTTTTTGGATTGCAATTTTGCAGCAGGAATTGCTGAAATTATGCAAATTTGGAAATGGTGAAATTCTGCAATTATGAAAATCTGGACTGCTGTATTAGCATTTTTCAGCCGTATTTTGCTTTATTCGAAATTGCTTTCAGTGAGAGTGTGGAATCCAATCCTTGGTTGTTCCGGGGTTTGGTGAAAATTGAATAGAAGGTTAAAAAAAAGCATTTTTGGACTAAATTTGTGTCAGGCCCATGTTTCGCTGAATTTAGCTCAAACCGAAGTCTTACTCTTAGGTTTGAGACCAGGAAAAAACCCCTCCCTCTTCCAAGTGCGTTACTCATTCCTATTTTTTCCTTCCCCCAAACATCCTCACCCCGGCAATATTTTTGTTCCGTTTCCCCTCCGATCCAACCCCATATTTTCGCCGTCCACGAACGGGTTGAAGGTTGTGCCTGCCGCTGAACTCCCTCCGTTTTCTCTTCATCAAAACTCCGAAAACCTTTGAACTCCCTCAAATGCTCTGTTTCTGTTTTACTTTACTTTAATGTTCTGTTTTGCTATTTTTTTGTGCTGTTTGGATTTTCCTTTGCTGTTTTTTGATTTCTCTTGTTTGCTGTTTGTGCTTCTAGGTTCTCCTTACTAATTTTGTTTTGCTGCCTTTGCTTCTTTGAAATTTGTTGGACTTATGTTGAGCTTTTTGGACTGGATTTGCTGATCGCGCTTTTTCTGAAAATCTGGAATGCATTATTTTCGGATTGTAATTCTTCAACCCAAGTGCTGAAAATCTAAATTTACTAATTTGGTTGCTGTCTTGATCTCCGAAATTCTGGAATGCGCTTGGTTTTTGGATTGCAGTTTTGCAGCCCGAATTGCTAAAATTCTGACAATTTGGAAATGGAGAAATTCTGAAAAACTGGACTGCTGGATTAGCATTTTTCAGTGGTATTTTGCTTTATTCGAAATTGCCTTCAGTGAGAGTGTGGAATCCAATCTTTGGCTGGTCCAGGATTTGGTGGAAATTGAATAGAAGGTTAAAAAATAGGAAAAAGAATTTACGGACTAAATTTGAACTGAGACCCGTGTTCTTTAGCTTGGGAGTGTGAAATTTTTCCCCGCTATATTTCGGTTGGGTGCACTGTTTTTCATGGGGAAACTGCTATATTTCAATTTTTTTTTACCATTTTTCTGGACCTTTTTTTGGGAAGGAATTTTTCCCTTTATTTGCGGCGTAGTTTTGTTTTCTGTACTGCTGTATGACTGTAACTCTTTCATTTGGTCTCTTTCTTACACTATTTTTTAAAATTTCTATCACTTGACTTCTTACATTTCTGGCCGATTTTTCATTTTCTGCATTCTCTTGACATGGACTTTTTGTTTAGGTGTATTGAATTAGTATTCCTCTGACATTTTGCACAGGTCGGAATGGCGGGGTAGTCTGCATTATTAACTAAGTTTTACCAATTGTAAGCATTTGAAAGGCGATATGATGGGGGCATAGGCTATTTGAAAATGGATATGCAAGTGTGGAAGTGAACATAATTGTCTGACATTATCATTGTTGTCTTCAGTTCACTAGCTTGGCAATAGTTGATAACGGAAGATGTAACCTTTTATTTGTCAGTTAGAGAATACGACTTTTATAATAAATAATGTATTTTCGTGGAGCTTGTGTTGTTGTCATTGTTTGTTCGTTCTATATTATATATATTGATGATATTGTTTGAAATAGGCCAATCGCGAAAAGGAACTCCATCACATACAACATGAAAGTATAGTTGACATAATTCGACAGAAAAAATGTCAATAATACTAAGCACATTAATTCAAATATATGGGTCTCGTGGGAATGGAGTAAATATAGAACCCACCTTCCATGTTGGTTCGACAGTTAGGCAGAAGTGTAGTGCCATCCCCTATTTAAACTGTTAAATTTTATGCTTAATTACATGGTTTGTAATATCCTTTTTATCGATTTCTTAGGTGATTGTCCTTTGTCATGTAACTACTGTTGGCTGAATAATCGAGCGTTCCCCTCGCTATTTTCATATTATACGGGCCGAGGAATAACATTGTTCATTATACAACAACAACTACCAGGTAATTTTCTAATCATTCATATTTAGCGACTTTGACTAATATAGTCCGTCCGGTGCTGTACAGTTAATTTAATCAGTTCGTGTCTCATTTCTCTTGCTCATCTTACGCATATGTAATTAACCGCCCATGTATGTGATTAATTGTGATATGCATGTGGTTACAGTTGGGACTGCACATTATTTTTTCGCATGTACTATATGCAATATGTGTCATATGTATGGATGGAGTTTAGTTGTGGTTTATATGGTACAAAGGAATGTGGCCCTTTAATGCTGTACTTTGTCCCCTAAATACTGTATGCGCTTGTAGAAATGTTGTTGTTGTGATTTATATTGATATTTTCTGTGACTGAACTGGTCCTGTAAACATCTGAACAAGTGTTTGTGCTGGTTAAGGCATATAGAACTTGGCGGTACAGCTGTGCTGCATTGAAATGATAGGGAAATCAGTTAGAGTAATGTTATATTGGGATGGGAGCATTGAGCGGGGTCCTAATGGTTCAGAGTACAGTTTTCCTTCAAGACGAACTATTTCCGTTGCTGAGACTGTCAATTTCGAAGTCCTTTCTCAGAGGTTTTATGAAGTTAGCAAAACATCACCTTCCCACCACAAGCTGCAGATTTATTGTAGAACTCCAGTGATTGTCCCTGCTAATGCACCCGAACGGACGGTGTTTGAGCACATTCTCATAGATGATGATGAAACCCTCCGTGATATGCTCAATATACCCAAGGCCTTCCCATTTGTTGTTGCGGTCCAGGTTTATTTAATTAAGGAGCCACTTCACTATGCAACCCACCCTGATGACCGAGCTGACTTTGACATTATCGGCTCATCTGTAATGTCGTTCACAGAACTATTGAATAGTGGACACGTAGAGGAAATGCGGGGAGATGTTCACATCAATTCTTTGCCCGAATAGAGACTATACGAATGTCCTTCAACACAACCACCCCTCACATCGTTACCTCACCAAGAAGCAGTTCAGGGATTGTATCCTTCTGAGTATGTAATGCAGGAGAACCAAATGCCATTTCACACCCATCATGAGGTGGATTTCCTTGATGTCATGTCGGGTGCTAATGCGTCGGGAGGTGGAGTCGGGGAACACGTCGAGGGACATTGTGAGTTGGGAGACATGCCACGATCGTTGACTAAATTTTCCCTTCCTGGAATGACGCATGAAGACGTTGGTGTAAGCATAAAATTTTTCAACAATATTGGGGATGAGGCGCAGCACACGATCGATCAGTTCCATGATGGTACATGCCCGGTATGGAAAGATGATATGTCGGCCAATTGGAGAACGGAATGGTTTTTGGGACGAAGGAGATTCTTCAGAATGCCGTTAAGTTGTGGTCGGTCTGGGCCAACCGATATTACAAAGTGTTGTATTCTACTCCAACTCGTTAGACAGATATCTGCATAAAAATGATCAGAAGTGTCCATGGAGTGTCCACGCGACCTGTAAAAGTAGTCGTCACTTTAAGATTACGCAGCGTATCTTCGATCACTCATGCACTCCAAAGCTTACAGGCATGATCATCCAAATGTTAATTGCAAAACCATTGGGTAATTGGTCAGGGAGAATGTGGAGGCAAATGCATCTTATAGCGTTCGGGATGTGCAAGAGGATGTCAGAAAGCTAGGGGTGGAAATTTCTTATAAGAAGTCGTGGTTGGGGGAAAACAAATACCGTTGAAATGGTGTATGGAGGGTGGGATGAATCTTATATAGAGTTGCCAAAATTTTTGCAAGCATTGCAACAAACCAATCCAGGCACTGTTGTGGAGTGGAGACACGCATCTTGGTTTCATGACAATATGTAATCGCAGGCCGCCTTGACATTTGTCTAATATCTGATAGGCACAGGGCTATTTTGGCGGCAGTTAAGAACAACCCATTATTGCAGCCCCCCTATGTCCATCACAGGTTCTGCTCCGGACATGTGAAAGCCAATTTCAATAAGAAGTTCAAGGATGCTGATTTGAATAACCTCATGGCCGAGGCATCTAGTGCGCTTCAACTTCGGAAGTTCACTGCGATCATGAGGACAATCAGATCAGTTGATGATTTTGCGTACAAATGGTTGGTTGACATTCCATTCAATCAGTGGAATCTTTGTTATGATGGCGGATACCGGTACTGGATAATGACAACCAATAACAGTGAGTCATTCAATTGTGTACTGTTGAAGGTCAGACAACTACCGGTAACTACTTGTGTGCGGTTTATTTTCTTCCGCCTTGTTAAGTATTTTGATAGGTACCTTCAAGAGGCCCTTAACTATATGAAAGAGAATGATCATTGGCCTAAAAAGGTTACAGAGAAGTACTTGACGAATCATCACAGGCCACACGTTACCTAATTTTATCGGGAAGATGGGTTATACCAAGTTCGCACTGGTGTTCGCCCTGATAGGAGAGGTAACAATTCACACACAGTTAACATATGTGGAAAAAGCTGCAGTTGTGGTAAAACACAAATGTACAAGATTCCATGTTCCCATATAATCAAAGTATGTGAGGATTTGAAAAGAGATGACTTGGATTTGGTTTCAGAATTTTATTATTCAAAGACAATGGTTGACACGTATTCAAGTCATTTCTTTCCTATAATGCATGAAGATTATTGGCCTGCTTCTCCGTTTCTATTAGCGCCAAATCCATCAAGGATAAATGATCGTAGGGGAAGACCCCGCAGAAAAAGATTTACAAATGCTATGGACAGTCAGCCAATGAAGCAGTGCCGGGCCTGTCACTAACATGGGCACAGTAGGAAAAAATGTCCACGTCTTGCGCAACTGCGCGAAAGGGCCAGCACACACATTTGATGTATTTTTACGGTTGTATGTTGAATATTTTTTATTAGTATAACAATTACATGCTTAGTCCTCGTATTCTGTTCTAGATGTAGTTGTGGGAATTCAAATGTGTCTGTAATGGGGGATTGTTTGATATATGTGATGTTACAGGATTTTGTTGCACGGTAAATTTGGCTCAATTGTAGGCAGAACTATACAAAAAGTTTTAATTACATGTTGAAATTTAAGTGTGTTGCCTAATTCTAGATTCATCCATGATTATTTCCATCTTTATACTTTCCTAGTTACCGGTATGAATGATTGATGCTTTGAAATTAGTATACTTAATGCTGCGGTTGGTTTCATATTCACTTTTTTGAAATTAGTATACAATGAAAATGGGACATGGGCAGAACCCGTTGGTTTATTTGGACCCAGGGCCTAAAGACCGAAGTGTACTAACATTGCAATCTAATCATCGCTCGGAATTGATTTGGGCGGACTCGGCCACTCCTCTGCTGTCTTTCAAGTCAAGTAGTCACGATGTGTTGAATTTTGGTGCTATGCATCCGCGCGTGATTACTTTTTTGAAAGAATCAGGCTTTTATGGCATATTCAAAGGGGGTGATATAAAAGTGGACAAGCATTTAATAAATGCCTTGGCTGAGAGGTGGCGCCAAGAGACGCATACATTTTACCTTCCCGTCGGTGAAGCCACGGTGACTTTGTAGGATGTTGCGGTTATATGGGGTGGGCAACCACTTATTTCTAACGGAGCCATACGAAAAGTTGCTGAGTGGTAGGCATTATGTATGCAGTTGTTTGGGTACGAGCCTGCTGCGAATGATATTAAGAGTGGTCAGTTGAACTTGATCAGTTTAAATACCCACTTGATTGAGTATCTCGGCATTAATGATGATTCAACGGATGAAAGAGTTATGCAGTACACTAGATACAGACTGATGCAGGTTCTTGCTATGTTATTTAGTGATAAATCTGCATCCGGGGCCAAACTAATATACTTACCATTTTTGGCCAACGTTCATGCTATAAGAAATTATAGTTGGGGCAGTGCTACATTGGCCTTGCTATATCGGAATTTATGCCGGGCTACTCAGATGGACACGAAAGAGATAGGTGGACCCCAACTGCTGCTACAATTATGGGTATGGGAAAGAATCCCTAAACTGACTCCTACTATTCGACCCACAGTCCCCGCTCAGGACTTCGACAATTTAGTCCCCCTACCGCGTGGTGCCGCGTGAGTTATGTCTTATTAATATTTCATTTCCACACAATGGTTGATTCTTGTTGTTTTTCTAACCACTGTCTTATATTGTGTTTATTATGTAGATGGAACAAGTGACGCAGTTTTGTGAATGTTGGATAATATAATATATCTATTTCGAGACCAATTAGATCATCTCGTTGAGGGAGACGTGAGTATTTCTTTGTTATGCGAACTTCATTACTATGTCTACTTCCCATATTGTTTACTACTGGCATTTTCATTTTATTTTCGTAGTTTATCTGAAACCCATATGAGGAGGATGAATTGCTGAAATTGCCTGAATATTGCTTAACTGGGAGGGAAATTTGGCGATCACATGTTCCTCTCATTAACTTCTGCGTGGTCGAACTGTATGCCCCAGAGCGAGTTAAGCGCCAATTTGGTTTTGAGCAGGGAATTCCTCCCGCCATCGATACGAGTGAACGACTTCACAGTTTGGATTTCAGAGGACGAATTACAGAAAAATGGACGCTAACACACTGAGAACATATTGCTCATTAGGAACAAGCTGAACAACACGTTATTGTAGGGAATATTTCTAATGCATCCATTGATTACTTTTCTCCTTACATGACGTGGTATCGCAATATCACTCGGCAGCTGGTGGGTAATCCGGCTAAACCTCCAGATAAAGCGATGCGACCTTACGAAGCGTTGACCGAGTATTATGTAAGTTTCTCACCTCCGTGCATGCACATCTTACGAAATGCTATCTTCATTCGAATAATATATAACTTACTTAATTAACATACTTTCAGCATCAATCTATGGAGTCGAAGTATCATGTAGTGGGAGAGATGCTGGACAACCTGCATTTTGATGGGTATCCTGTGGAGGACAAGCTATTTTATATGCGTGACCAGATCACTGCTACTCTTACTTGTGCTGGCGAAGGTCATCGTCTAGTTGATGGGTCATCCTCGTCATCTACGCAAGCCGGATCAATGCATGGACGATCTACCCAGGAACACAAATCGGTGTCAACTCAGAGCCGAAATCGCTTATCCATGTCCAGACAGTGAGAAGGTGGAGAAGATGTTTCTCATAACTGTAGCAATGATTGGTCATATCACCAAACTTCGCAGCATGAACATGGAACGCCTGAAGCAATACTTTTGAAGCTTTTGCTAGAAATAGCACTTCTAGCAGTCCTCTACGCGTGCCATAGGAAAAATTGCAGAAGCGACGTAAGCCCCCAAACGAGTTTGGGGAAGAAGCGCGGCACCTTTCCATGCGTAGCGAACCAACTACAGATAGGCATGCTCCACCTCCATGTGTGCAGCATCCCTCGCATAGACCGCGTAGGAATACGCGTCCTTGCCCGCGTGGTACATAGTGAAGATTTTATTGCACTTTTTTGATGGTGAGTAGTTAGCTATTGTATATTCGAAACATGTTTGTTTGTGTTAACATATAGAATTTGTCATCTACCTACTACTGAATGAGATGGATGTCGTAGATTTGGTACAATTGTGGTTTATGTTCAATTGCTCATAGGGAGTTTGGTACATGTAAAGGGGGAACTCTGTCAAAATTTTTCCAAAAATTTGTTTTTTGGAAAGAAAACTCCATCCTTGCCGTTGCAAAGTGAGGCAACTGTCATTATCGTCTCTGATGTATTGCCAAGCATGTTGAAATTGTGATGCCTCACCACGTATGGAACTTCTGTGATTTCCTTTTTCCTTCTGTATGTTAGAATACTCAAAACCTTACATGGTTTAATTTCATTGCCAAGAGCAAAATTCCTACATTTACGCACGTAATCTTATTATTAACCCATAAGTACGTGTTTTATGTCATTCATTTTAAATTACGTAATTCTAATAAAATGTGTAAATTATCGTTAACTTATCTGTATTCCATATACATGCTAATTTAAACTAAAACCTATATAAAAAATAAACATCAGTATATGTGTAATGTAATTGCTCTAAACTCGTAAACGAAATTTTTCGTTTAGGTTCTAGGGGACCACATAAATGCGTCGGGACAAATTTTCAAAGCTAAATGAATTTATACAATCTTTTCTATGGCGATTTTAGGTATTTCCTAAATGACGTACCTTACGTCATCGTGCAACTTGTTCATATACAAATTACTATTTAATTATTGCTTAAATTGCTGAAAACATATTTCTATTCCGACAACGAAATCAGCAATGTCGGTTTCAGGACAAAACGAATTACTTATGATTCGTTGACATTAAAAATGCTTCATAACAAAGAAAGTGTTGGAATTATCCTTTCAGTTCTTATGATAATTATTACATAATTCGTTTTACTTATTAAACAAATGAATAATGAATTAGTTTACAGTTAGATAACGAATACAGTGCATTATGTTTATTTTGTTTAACCTAACATTATTTTACTTACTCTAAAATACACCCTTATTTAGTTGCGAATTTCACAAATCCGTTTTCTCACTTACTTTATTTAACTAAACCTATAGTACTTATTTTAGAACGAATTTTATTTCACTGAATTCGTTTTCTATGGCTAAAAAATTTTCTTGGAAAACAATTTCAAATTCTAATGAAAACAAATTCAGTGTTTTCTCCTGAAAACGAATTCGGTGAATTCGATTTCTCCAAAACACATCTACGAAATTAATTCATCTTCTATAACGTTTGAAATTTTGAATTCAATTTTACTTATTAAATGATTTCTTTTGGGTTTTCTTTTATTTAACTAAAATCATATTACTTATTTTAAAAATACTATTATACAATGAATTATTTTTCTCGCTTTGTATTATTTAACTAAAACTATATTACTTATTTTAAAAATAAACTTATTTCATTGAATTCTAAAATTATTTTTCTATTTCTACAAAATAACCTTAATAATAAAATGATTTCCCTGATTTCATTTTTTTATAAAAAAAATTTTTCTCAAAATGATTTTATTTCACTGATTTGGTTTTTTTCCATGTATATTGCCGCGTCCAGCTAGGAAGCTACAACTTATGTGTAAATAATCTTGTTTTAATCACTTCTTCGGATTGCAGGCGTCGAGGCAGCACCGCGGCTTCGGACACTCAGTGGTGCTGTTCCGTTCCACAGATGCTCTTATTTTGTTAATATGCCTCCTTTTCAATTTTTTTAGTTATTAGTCGACTGCTTCGCCGAATTTTTCTTCATGTTTTTTTTCCCCTTAAGTAAACAACGAATTCCCCAAATTCGTTTTCCCGGAATTGTAATTTTTTAAAAAAACATTCCGAAAATAGAAACGAATTTGGTGGATTTGTTTTTCCCTAGAAACGAATCCACCAAATTCGTTTTCCCAGAATCTTAATTGTTAAAAAAAACAACATAAAACTAGAAACGAATTTGGTGGATTCGTTTCTAGGGAAAAACGAATCCACCAAATTTGTTTTTACCAGAATTTTTTTTTATTTTTTTTCCTTAATTTTTTTCTTTCCTGAAAACGAAGACGTCAATTTCGTTTCCATCTGAAAACGAATGTGCCGTCTTCGTTTTCTGTAGATTAGGAATTTTATTTATTTTTTTGATTGTTTTGGTAATTTTATGCCCCACAACTGAATATTAAGGTAAAAAATCTAAAACTCTGCCATTGGAGACTTTGCCGGCTAATAAATTTGAAGCCCTCAGTCTTGTGTCCTATTTTGATGTAAAATTCAAGAAAAAATTACTTCAAAAATGATGAGGGGCGATTTTGAGCTTTACATTTGCCGTGGAATGGTGTTTATTGGTCAGTAATATAATGTTAACGATTATTTTATAAATGCCTAATTAATATTTATCATTCAAATTTTCGTTTGAAATTTGTTTTTATACTTTTTAATTTAATTCTAGGAACAATGTATACGAAGACAAAGATGCGTGTGACATTACGTCTATATGTTCATTATTCCAAGATGCCAAATACTTTTCAATCACCGAACCTATTTTTTATGCATTAATTTTTACGTTCAAACTTCTTTATACTCCCTCCCATTAAAAAAGAAATTTTTTTTAAAAGTTATTATCCAAATAAAAATTTTCGTTTCTAATTTTATACTGACCTTACAAATATAATTATATATGATTTATAATTAATTTATTTTAAAAATTATTAAATTTTTAGAAAAATTACCATTTCATTTCATTATAAGATGTCAATTTTTGAAATGTAAATTTTTTTAACAGTAATTTTAAAATGCAACACCTATAATAAGTAATTGTTAATAATTTTTCTTGCGTATATTCTTACCTTTTAAATATGGATCACACATAATAATTTTTGTATACCTATATGCATAAAATATATTAAAAAATTTACAATATTTCTAAAGTTTGTGTTTTTTTTTTTTTTTGACATGAATGATTGATAATTCAATCAAACCAAATGGAGAGTTGATTGATTAACCAATTAGGGAATGTATTAGTAATATTTAAAACCCCATGGGATATTAAATGTATAAGGAGTCTCATGTACGATCGGTTGTTTGATGTCCGATAGCGATACTTAAATTTTTTTGCCTGTTTTCATTAATATGCGATTTATTTGAGACTAAACTCGATATGCATGTTTTTTTTCACTACACGCTATACTTCATTCTCTTAACCCTTGATTCGTATATTTTCTTCACTGCAGACGATACGTGTTGTTTTAACGAAATCGTAATATATCAACACTTAACTCAGTATGCATGCTTTTAGAATATAACTGTGATACATTAAACAATAAACTCAACGCGCGCGTCATCAAACCATATACAAATCTCGGTCTTAAATGCAACTAACCCAAAAGAATTGTTTTACGCATGCATTCATGTGTTATTTTTATTAGTAATATCCATAAGAAAGAGAAAAGAAAACAATGCTTTTAAAACGTAGTTTAAGTAGAGCATTGTAAAATGTATATTTTTCAAATTTTCTACTAATTTTCTATCAGTCTCAGGACACTCTTCATTATTGAACTACATTTTTTAATATATTTTTTTTAATACACTTTTACATTTAAAAATAATTTATAAAACCAAAATTTGAAAAATCTCCAAAGAACCAAGTCTGTTTTGGTTCATCCAAAGATAGTAATTTACTAAGGGGCATGTTACATGCAGGAACGGTTTTACTATTTGCAGGAACAATTTTAAAAATTTTAGAATTGAAAAGACAAGAATACGCCATACATATTTTTTACTTATTTACTCCACTCCCTCACTCATTCACACTCATTTATACTTTCACTCATTTACACTTTACCACTCCACCCATTTACACTCACTCATTTTCACTCCAATCACTTAACCACAAGTGTATCAAATTATGGCCGATAGTCACAAGAACGAACCATATTTCACCGTAAGTAAACAATCTATACACTTTTTTGCTTAAAGTTCGCTTTTTTTTTTTTTTTTATATACTGTCTGGGACAAAATCTCGCCCGGTGTAGGCCAAATTTTTCAGAAAATCTCTCCCAAACAGGGCGAGATTACCTCCCAAATCTCGCCCAAAATGGGCGACCTTTTCTGGAAAATCTCACCTACGCCGGGCGAGATTCTGTCATATTTCTGCCCAGCGTAGGCGGCATTTTCTAGAAATCTTGTCGCTTTGTGGCGGTAATTTTGAAAAAAAACCTGCTATAGGATACCAAGATTTCCAGAAAATTTCGCTCCACCTAGGTAACATTTTAAAAAAATTTCGCCCAAACCGGGCATCATTTTTGCAAAATCCCGCCAGCCTCAGGCGACATTTTGCAAACAATGCTGCCCGTTTTCGGCGACATTTTTTTGAAGTGTCGCCTGATGCAGGCGGAATTTTGAAAAATGATGCCTGGTTTGGGTAGAATTTTTGTAAAATGGTGCCCACGGTGGGCGGCATTTGGTGAAAATGCCGCCTGAACCTGCAAAATGCCGCCCAGGCTAGGCAACATTTTTACAAAATTTTGCCCATGCAGGGTGGGATTTTTTAGAAAACATTTTTTCGCTGCAAATTTTGTTTAAGTATACTCACCAATCTTTTTGTATTGATGGGATATACGTATTGTGCGGGATAAAATATTTGCTGACCACACTAATATATTTCAAACGGATGAAGAGTTCAGAACTAGGGAAGATTTGTTTGTTTGGGTGAGAACAAGAGCCACCGAGAACAATATGAGTGCAAAAATTACTTCATCTTCAAAAATCCTAGGGCTTCTTCTTACAAAAGGGAGAAAATGGCAAGTGGATATCGGTTGCGGGAGATCGGGAGAAGTTAGAGATAAGCCACCACTACCTGAAGGGAAAAGCAGGCGGAATAATACCAGCAGCAAGTTGACAAGTTGTCCATTTAAACTTGCAGGAAGAGAAATTAATGGGGGAATTGAAAATTACAGGCCATAAACTGTAAGCACAATCATCAATTACACGAAGTTAAGAATTGTTGAACTCAAGGTTAACAGAACCGGAGAAGAAAAAGATTGCAGAAATGACAACTGTTAACATCAGGCTGAAGCATATGTTGGCACGATTGCTAGCTGATGATTCGCAAAATGTTAGCCACATTAGACAGGTGTACAATGAATCAGCAAAGATTAGAAGGGAGGCAAGGGGAGATTTGAGTCTCATTCAGTATTTCTTCAAATTTATGCATGATCACGAATATATATATTCGCACACTGTGAAAAAGGAGAGTAATGCAATTGGGAACATGTTCTTTGCCCACAAGAAGGTGCCTTGTCTACTTTGTTTGTTTTCATACGTATTGTTTATAGATACGACATATAAGACAAACAGGTATGACATGCCTCTGCTGCAGATAGTGGCTCATGTCCCCACATCTCAGTTTTTTATGTTGCTTTTGTTTTTATGAGGGATTAGACTTACCCGAGTTATTTCTGGGCCATGACTCAGTTGAGATAGTTATTTTATCATGACAAATACCCACATGTTGTCATGACTGATAGAGAAACTGCCTTACTGAAAGCTGTGCATAATTTCCCACGAGCTAAACAATTACTGTGCATGAGACATATTGAAATGGATGTAAAGAAAAAGGTACTAGAGGTTGCCAACGACAAAGAGACAACAAATGTGTTTCTATTTCGGTGGGGGAAAGTTGAGAGCATTGACATATGAATCGTTCACGGAAGCTGTGGAATTTATTGATACTAAATACGGAAGGCAATTTAAATTTAGAAAAGTGGTTCCATACTTGAAAAAAAACATGGTTGGATCCTTACAAGGGCAAGTTTGTATCTTTTTTGAACCAAAAATATAAAGCATCACGCAGGGTGCACCACGAACATGTAAGTTTCTTATAGCTTTCATTTATTGTTTTTTTACTGAATAATTACATGGTAATAGTGTTTCAATTTCAATGCTTATTTTTCAATGTTAATTGGCTTTCAGGGTTGAGAGTGCACATGCAATGTTGAAGAAAACAATTGGCACTGATAGAATGCCATTTTCAACTATTTTTCAGGGAATTAATATTGTGATAAAGGAGCATTTTGATGAAATTCGGACTCAAATGGAGTATTCTTGGAGCAAAATATTCCAAAACAGTAACTATTTATTGTATAATAGGTTGAACGGTATAGTATCTTTCGATGGTATTACAATGTTAAACGATGAATATACAAAAAGAGTTGACCTTATCGGGGAAGATGGTGAGTTGTGTGGTTGCAAACTGCGAACTAGTTTCGGGCTACCTTGTGCACATGAGATGCTACAGTTGGTGCGAACCTACAGTCCAATTGATCCTCTTGATGTAGATGAATTCTTGAATAAGCTACATTTGGAGATAAGGATATTCCCAACAATGAGGAGGAGAGGCAAAATGCAGAAGGGCGACTGAATGAAATGTTTATTCTTGACACGTGCACCAGATGAGATATATAGGGTGATGGGTGTCGTGCATTCGATGCTTTATCCGAAAACTGTTGATCTAGCTGATCCGATAAGTAGGCCACACAAGGCCCGACCAAGAAACAATCCGACTCAGTGAGATCTAACAGGGAATGAGCATGCCGAAAGGAATGCAATAGGAGGTACAAATTACTTTTTATGTATCGTTAATGGTGTGTAATTATATATCGATATACTAAATTGAGTATGATTTACAATCGCAGGTCGCAGATCCACAGGAAGACAAAGAAAAAAAAAAAAAAAGGATTTGAAGCCTCATGATTATGAATGGCCTTTCGACCTTCCCATATTTCTGAAGCAGTTTGTGTTCGACTATGTTGACTATCACGTCAATGTAGTGGCTGATGGCCATTGTAGTTTCAGAGTAATTTCCTATTTTGTTTATGAAAATGAGTGGCATTGGTCGCAAGTGCGGACAGAACTGTTACAAGAACTCCGCGATGAAGCTTTTTATGGCGCCACGTTCTTGGCCCAGTAGATTACAATTTAGCATGCAGCATGGTAGATTTCAATATAACTCCTACCATATCGGAATTTTGGTTTTGATGGTCATCTTTTTGGATTCCTCATCGCCACGAAGTACCAGAGGGTTGTTACATTATATGCACGGCAGAGTAATACTTTCCTTCCAATTTAGTGGTGGGGGTCCGGCGTCTCTACTGATCCGATCAGTTTTATCAATATGGGTCTTGTCTTTAACAATCATTTTATTTGTTTGTTAACGACAGGCGACGTCATGTTACCCCCGATCTATCCGCCGCGGAGAAATAATCATTCAGAACAAATAAAGAGCTGGAGCTCTCATTTACAACGCCGATTTGATGAGTATGAGGAGAAACTTATTGCGTGTTAGTATTAAATGTTCTGTAATGACACTTTTTCACGTTGAATGAAATTTGTTATTACGTTGATAACCAAAGTTGTTATTTCTTTTATTCTGTTGAGAATCTAAGTTTCTTATTTTAGTTTCATATGTAATTATTTTTGAAAATTTTTTGACAGAGTCATCCCTATAAAAGGTCTAAACAATCCCTGTGAAACAAGTAAAAAAAAACCAAATTCATACAAACAAATTTAACATTAATCAGGACATCGACAATACATAGATAGCATCACGAATGTAAGTTTAATTCATCAACTGCCTCAAACAGCGAATATAATAAATCTCAATAATCCAGAAAATATTAGTCTGCAAATGCTCTTAATGTTATTGAAAATAGCGATCAATAATCTTCAACAGGTGGTCTTGCCTCAAGTTCTTCTAGTCCCAGCATCCAATCCTCCATATAGAGAGCCATCTCATCCATGGCCCTCTGTTGCAATTCTCTGAGTACGACATGCCTTGTCCTTGGATGAATCAGAACCAGTCGAGCTGCTAAAAATTGCATACGCTGCAATGTAAAGAAAAGAACAAATAAGTAAATAAACACTTGCAGGCAAAAAAAAAAAAAAGAAGAAGAAATAATGACCAAAATTAAACTAAAAGCTTCATTACTTACCGCATCCATGGATAGCTGTTTGGGAGCCGGTGGCTCTTCTACTTCCACCTCGTATGTACTGATGCGAACTTGAGATCGTGACTGGAAGTACTCGAGGTACTCATAGCACGCCTCATCAGCAGACTCTGCCATCTTAAACCCTTGTAATACCCTCAAGGTATACAGTTGTCATCCTATGAAATCAGGATCATAGTGGCACTTATATATAAGAATTTCAAGGCCTCTATAACAGCTCTTGGGCACAAAAACTTAATAAGGGATCATCTGCATGTACTCAAACTGTCTTAAGAACCGATCTGACATATAAGGCTCTACAATACTGTAGCAATAGATAAGATCTCCATACAATGTTATTGGATGGACCAGTGCAGGATTTGGCTCAAAAGGAAGCCAATTTACCTGGTTCATATGAAAAGAAGTCTGTGGCTAATCGACTAATTCCGACATTACCCTTAATGTACATTTAAATGATATAAAAATATTACCTCATCTACCCTCAATCCATCCGGTGCGTGCCTGTATGAAAGCAAGTCCCATCCTGGAACACGTTTCTTGCCAGTGCCGATGTGCCACTTGAGTGCCGCAGGCGTATTGTTAGTCCAGGATCTCAGCTTTGGAGGACTGAATGTGGAAAAGTACTCGTATATCCAACTCTATTAAGAAGAAAACAAAAAACAGAGTGAAATTAATGAACAGTTAGAGATTTAAAAATTGAACTAATTTATAAATGATTCATACAAACCTGCAATAATGTCAAACACCCTCCAAGCTGAGCAGAGTCCGCCCTAGAGGCCCTCCCAAGATTGCGATACAAGTTCGCCAAGCAAGCTGCACTTTACGTCCTCTATATTACGGAGGAAAGGCCGGAAATACCCAGAAATGTGAGTTTTTGTCTTATCCACGAATAGGGTGTTTCCTAATAACAACAACAAATACCCTGCGGCAGCATTCACAGGTTCCCCTGGTCTATTTGCACAATAAGCTTGAAATATGGACATCTTCACACTTCCAAAATATTTTCCCAACTCATTGGCTCTATCCCCAGCATACCTGAAAGCTTCGCCTGTAATTGTGACAGCTTAATTTTCCCACAAATGGGATATCCGACATGCGAAATTCCCAATATATAGGGCACATCATGAAGAGTGATGCTCATCTCTCCGAACGACAGGTGGAATGAATTGGTTTCCGGATGCCATCTCTCCACAAAGGCACAAAGCAGTGCATAGTCTAACTCAGGATGCATGCAACATCCCAAATGTAACAAACCAGACTGCCTCAATAGGCTTTTCATTTGCCCCTCGCCTAAAACCCACTTTATCAGACGTTCGTACCCATTATGACACTTCAACATATCACGCTCCTACGTAATTTAATAAATATATTAAAAATTTTAGGATACAAGTTTTTAAGCATAATTCGAAATAAGTTATAAAGAATATTTCAAAACAAGTAATAAAACATAATACGATACATGTCAATGCCATATGTAGTAGGCAACATGACCCTTAAAACTCTGCAACAACTTCGGATTTGAAGGTCCACCGTCAATAGGATGATCTATAATTTTGCATGTCTTCCACCCAGCATCCATCCCTGACACTGACCTAGTCTCGGAGCCGATTAATGCCTTACCTTTTCCAATCCCCCTTGGTTGGTTGCTTGAATTTGGCCATTCGATTTCATCGTCCACTCGTCTCTTTGACCGATCCGAATTCTATTCTATGTCCCCCTAAGCCAATTAACTCTCAACCCCGTTCAGTATTTTCTCTTTTTGCATCCTCAGCCGCATTTCCAATGTAGGGCGGTGCAAATTCATTTTGCATGTCATCATCGTTACATGGCCCTTCCACATTTATAGTCCTGGAAGAACCACGCGATCTTCCTACCACCCTTCTCTGATGCTCGGATGCCATGGGAGGGATATGGGCATCTATTTCCTTAGTGGCTTGTATTTCCTCGATGGCTCTTATTTTCTCATTGGCGTGTATTTCCTCAGTGGCTCTTATTTCCTTAGTGGCTTGTTTTTTTCTTCTACCGAATTTGAACTTCAATCCATCTCCCATCTGAAATAATAACAAGACGCAATGAGAAATAGAAAAACAATTGAAAAAAATAACAGTTCAGAAAAACAATTGTGAAAAAAAAAATGAAAATCCCGCCTGAGCTCAGCGAGATTTCCCTAAAATACCTCCTGAGCTCGGCTGGATTTCCTGAAAATCCCGCTTGACCCCGGCGAGATTTTTGGAAAATCTCGCCAACCTCAGGCGGGATTTTCAGGAAATCCCGTCACAGGACGCTCGGATTTTACATAAATTCCGCAGCCCTCAGGCGGGATTTTCTGAAAATCCGGCGTCCTATGGCGGGATTTTAGTAGAAACGGTTCGCATGAGCAACCGGATTCCCGACCGCAATCCAACATAAAAAATCGCAATTCCGGCCAATTACCCAAAGAATTCTGATGATTTGCACAAACCCACACTAAACCCATAACAATTCCGGCCAAAATACATACCAAATCCAACAAAACATCAACCAAACTAATCGGAATTCTAAAATTTAACATGCTATTTTCGAACCGAACTAATCGGAAGCACTAACCTTTGCCGATTCACTCTAAGATTCAATCCGATTGAATTTCGCCGTTCGATCTTCGCCAATGTTCTTCGACGTTGGCTTCTTCGGGCTTCAGATTTCTGAGAGAAACGAGAGGGTTCAGATTTCTGATTTTCGAGCTTTAGATTTCCGACTGATTTTCGATTTTCAAGCTTCAGATTTCCGAAAGATTTCGGATTTTCGGCCGCCGTTTGATTTCCGAAAGCTTAAGATTTCCGAACGGAGAAGAGAATATTTTCGTAGGGATAGTAATTTTTACCTATCAAAAGAATCCACAGGAAAATGTTCATGTGAACAGTAAGTATGTTCTTGTAAATAACAACTGCCTTTACTAATAGCACATGACATTGCATTGCTTTCCACTCTAACTTGTGATAAATAAAGAATCACATTTTGCTGTTTTTCAAAAATAAATAAGTGAAAATCCCACTTTTATAAGTATAAAATTTATTGGGAAAATTATTAGATATATCTGTTCTGTCTATGAAAATAGTGCAACAAACTAATGATAGATCAGTATCTTAATTCTAGCCTTCTACTTGTACATGACTTTCTCCCAAAATAATACTACACCCTATAATATATTTGAATGCACCATTCTACGTCATGCAACTACTGCATTGAATAATTTATTAATTTATTGAATTTCGTGTAATTGTACATGTAATTTAAAACATTGCAAAGGAAAAAAAAAAAAAGTTAAAAAACATTACAACGAAGAATTCATCAAAGGAAACAAAATTTTTCTACAACGTTTTAATTAGTTGCAATGACAGATTTCATAAATTCCTTCACAAACTCACACAGAGCCTTAAGTTTATCAGGATAAAAAATGTCAGCTCCATGACAACCTCCTTCTTGGAACTTACCGACCACCGGCAGATCCTCCGCTTCCAGCATTCTGACCAGCTCCATCTGTCTATCAAACAACGGATCGCCCCGGTAACCGGTCACCAAAATCTTCCATCCCAAAGCTTTCATTTTATCAAACTGCCCGGGTTTGACGTTGACCGCCGGATTGCAAAACTCGTGGTCCCGGTCAACGCCCTCCGGCAAGGCGAGTTCCCACATGACGTCAGTAACACACGGCGGAAGAAGCTTGTCGTCAACCCCTCTCTGCTCCGATCCCGTCCTCTTCGTCCCGCCGACGAAAGGCTGGTGCAAAATCAAACCTCTGATGTTCAAAGGTCGAAGATCGTCGGCACGAAAGCAAGCCGTTAATCCAACGTGATAAGCTATGTTTGCTCCGGAACTATTTCCCATGACAAAACACTTTGATAAATCCGCGTATTTAGTCAACCATTCGTCGTCGGATAATCTGATAAGCTCCAAAGTTTCTCTGCAGTCGTCGTACGCAGCCGGCAGCCGGTGTTCTGGGGCGAGGCGATAGTCCACGGACACGATCATAACTCCGAGGCTGGTGGCGAATGCGGTGTAGAAATCGTTGAAGAAAGGGGTGGCCGCCGAGCAAACAACGAAGCCTCCGCCGTGGATGAAGATCAGGAGAGGGAGTTTGGAATTGGACTGAATCTCGTTCTTAGGGAGCAACACGCGAGCCCACGTGCTTTTGGATTTGTTAATGAAGATATCTTTGACGAGGAGATTGGGGTCGCCGTCGTAGGAGGAAAGGGTTGTGTTTGGGGGAACGCCGGCGTTGATTCGAGTGACTGAGCCATCGGAGTTGGGGGCGAAGCCCAGGTAGCCATAGGGGTCCGCTTGAGGATCAACGGGTGAAAATTGTGCAGGTTTTTCAGCCATGTCTGAGTGACTTGATCGGTGGAAGAAAGATTGAAGATTTATGATGCTGTACTGTACTACTACTTGGCTTTTTTTTATAATGAAATCGAACAATTTTTTATTTATCTCATTTGTTTCAAAATAAGTGTCACTTTTAAATTTTATTACACAAAAATTAAGAAAAGTAATGAAATTATAAATATGACCATGTGTTCGTATTGACTAAATAATAAATATGTAGACTTCCAAGACATCAAAACTACAAGCAATTGTAATAGTTTGCACTGGAAATATGAAAGAACATATAATAAAGAGAATATGAGTATATATCATATCTGAGGGTAGTTTTTGAACAATATGTGTAAATTTTTTTTGAAACATTAAAACTATACCTATTTTAGAACCAATGAAGTATTATACTATTATTATAAATAATAAATCAAATTCATGGGGCAGTGATTAATTGATTGGTCTTGTAACTCTAAGTTTATAGGTTCAATATATCCTTAATTGTACAAGAAGATTTGACCATAAAGTCAGTTAGAAAAGAATTAAATTGAGCAACTGTTCACGTACAATGGTGCCAAAAGTTGATGCTGTCGTTTTACACCAAACTTAATTAAGAAACTTGCGCAGCTTCTACACTTAAATGCCCATGCTGCAATCCGCGCAGGTACAATACTATAGATGAGCAAGGTCGTACCTATGAAAAACGGTGAAAACTATTCCTTTATAAAACAGACGTAATAGAACACAAAAAATATGTTTAAGAGTATAGTAGTTTTAAAAGTACAAGAAAACATGAAAGTGCGTAAAATAGCTGTTGGAAAATGCAATATAAATTAAGTTCCGTTAAAATTATAACTCCACACTAGTCTGCGTATTCTTCGATCATCGATTCAAAATTTTATTCAATACTGGTTATAGCTACCGCCCCTAACGTAGTCAATCTCTCCTTAATGTCTCAACCTTTAAAAGGAATCACCTTGTGGACTGACACCCTAACTGATAGACAATATAAGAGACTTTCCTCAAATTTAATGTGCCAACAACTTTAAGTTCCAAAGAGACTTAATGCTAATCAATTTAGCAATCATTCTCGAAACAGCTGGAAATGGTATAATTAGACTATTGTTTCATTGATGATGAAATCATATGGAATTAACGGCCTGATCATCAACGCACCACTTATCAAATCCTGACCAACAATTACGGATTAGTGTACTTAATTAACACTAGAATATATTAGGGCTGCTCAAAATAAGAAATCCGACACGATCTGATCCGATCTGGTTTAGATCGGATCGGTTCGGATCAGTAATCCAAAAATCCGGATCGGATCAGATCTCGGGTTTGATCTGATATTTTTTTTTTTTTCCCCTGTTTGGGCATCCAGCCCTTCTCTTCCGATTCCATTCTTCCAAGCTCCAACATCCACTAATATATATTATGATAACATCTCTCCAATTCACACACAGAGTGAGAAGAAGACGACGGAAGAGAAAGATGGATTATGTTTGAGTAAAATCTCCAAATTTCTATGTCTCTTATAGATTTGAGTGTTCTTATCTTTCCTTTCTTGCTCAAGAACACCAGCACAAGCAAACTTGGTTGATGTTTGCGGAAATACACTGGTGACAAGTAATTATACCTAAAAGCTTTCCGGTCGACCCTCGTTCTAAAGGCGCATGCATAGAAAAACCAGCCGCCGTCAACATTGATCTGGGAATAACCTACACCAAATCCATCATTGATCTCCTCAAGCTTGGTAGCAAGGAGAAAGATCCTGATGTGAAAGCCATTTACGACCATTGTGTAGTTAGTGTTTATGGAGACATCCTGAAGGATTTTGATTCTGCCATGGACAGCTTGAAGAAGAAGAAGGACTACCAATCGATCGACAACACCACTTTCTCTCTTCTTCTTTTTTTTTTTTTTTTTAATAATATTTTTCGGATCAGATCGGATCTGATGCCGATCCGATCCGATCCGAAGCTGACACCGCTCTGACCCGATCAGATCCGAAATTTCGGTTCGGATCGGGTCAGATCAATGCGATCCGACCCGATCCGCGGGTCGGATGAACAACCCTAGAATATATAATTCAATTCAGCATTCCCTATCACGGAACTAAATTAAAGAACCATAAAAACTGAGAAACTATCTATGGCATATAAAAATAACCACATCTACCATATTTGTTAGAATAATGTTACGGGTAGAATAATAATCTATCAAATAATTTATTGTCAAAGTAAATTTGTATGTGGCTACATACAATTTATTTTGAAAGATGAATTATTGTTTTAGTAATAATATCACCATATTTGTTAAAATGCAAGGAAAAAGTGGCAAATTTGATAGACTAATGACCAAATGTGTCATAGCCAAATATAAAGAACCAAAGCATAATTTATCCTATACAATATATTTTTTACATACATTCAAAAACTCATATATATCACGTCGATCGTCTAACTACGCACATATCGAAAAGAAAAAGAGAAAATTCTTTTAAAAAAAGAAATACATTATATTAAATCTAAATTAAAATGGAATTTTTGGACGGTACATGATAATAAGACAAATACAAAATTTTAAAGAATATTATATCATATTATATTTATATAAAACAAATTTTTGTATTTAGTTATTATCTTATGTTACTTGATAGGATGATCTCTATGAATCTGACAGAAAATTCAAAGCCATTTGTAACCTGGGACATTCAGAAATTTTAATATAATTAAATCTGCAAGTAAGACAAATTGAAGCAGTTTTCAATGCTTTCAAATTTATATTTTAATTGAAAGCAACATCTTTTTTAATATTATTATTTACGATGGTTCGTCTAAAAGTATATGCTACATTATTAAAAGGGGCATGATATTTGCAGCGATATTTTTTTGTAAAAAGACTAAAATGTCTTTGGAGAAAAAAAATTAAAATTTTCTATTCCTACTGTCTACTACTATTAAAAAAATATAAATAAAAAAATAAAAAAAGAACCAGTACCATCGCCGGTCGCCGGCGATGGTCCCCTCCCCCCCCCCCCCCCCCCCCCCCCCTTAAGTTGAGATTTTTGATATTTGCAGTAATCACCGGATGTATCTTCCCCATTCCGGTAAAAAATTTCGCAATTTTGACAAAACTACTAATAAATTCGGACATAATACAAGTAAAATAATTAATAAAACTACATAAAAAATAAAAATAAAAATAAAAACCAAAGTGTCGCCGGACTCTGGCGACACTTTTGGCCAAAAGTGTGACCGGCGACCGGCGACACTTTGGTTTTTTTTTTTTTCTTTTTTTTTGTAGTTTTATTAATTATTTTACTTGTATTATGTCCGAATTTATTAGTAGTTTTGTCAAAATTGTGAAATTTTTTACCTGAATGGGGAAGATCCCCCCGGTGGTCGCTGCAAATATCAAAAATCTAAAGGTAAGGGGGGTTTCCAGAACCATCGCCGGTTGCCGGCGATGGTTTTGTTTAAGACCATCGCCGGCGATGGTTTTGTATAAAACCATCGCCGGCGATGGTTTATACGGGCGATGGTTTTATACAAAACCATCGCCGGCGACCGGCGATGGTTTATAGCCGGTCGCCGGCGATGGTTATGGAAATTTTTTTTTTTTTTAATTATTCCAGCAGATTGAAAAATTTAAATTTTTTTTTACCCCAAGGGCATTTCGGTCTTTTCATGCAAAAATTTCGCTGCAAATATCGAAACCGTCGCTGCAAATATCAATTCCGTATTAAAATTCATATACTCTGGAAACAACTGTTGTGATGCGACTTCCCGCTGGCAAGTTCCAAATTTCCAATCATTTGGGACTTAAATGTGATATTTTCTCCAAATTATTTTATTTTATTTTATCTAAATTATTAATATGTCATCATTTTAGTTAACTTTTTTTATATTGGATGATAGTGTTTTAAATGAAATCGTGTAGTTTTAATAATTGAAACTGTATAAAATAATATAATTTGGATAAAGAATTTTAGATTTAATTAATTAATTATTTAATCTTTCATTATTTTATATATGTATCGTCTTTTAGAAGTAAGGGAGTGTTCAGTGAGAGGAGCAATCCTCCATATCCTAGGATTTTACTTTTAAAATCTTATTTGTTTGTCTTTTTTTATTTATTAATAACTTATTTCTCTTTTCAAATCCTCTTTTTTTAACAAAAAATTGTTTTCCTCAAATCTCATTCTCCTCTTCTTTTTTTTTTTTTTTCTCTCTCTTCTCTTTTTTAAAAATTTTCACTTTCTCTCTCATCTATTTTTATTTATTTATTTTCTTATTTAAGCTATCAATATAATAAATCATTATTTTCATAATCATTTATCTTCCTTAGACTGAACCAAACAAGCTTATTCAGTTAGCGATACCTATTACTCCCCACTGTTATTATTCTCATTCTCATTCCCATTAATGCTCCAAGCGC
Source organism: Leptodermis oblonga (assembly GCA_016801395.1). Classification (NCBI taxonomy): domain Eukaryota; kingdom Viridiplantae; phylum Streptophyta; class Magnoliopsida; order Gentianales; family Rubiaceae; genus Leptodermis; species Leptodermis oblonga. The sequence continues at coordinate 6,820,099 of CM028757.1, forward strand.
ACCTTAAGGAGGTACTTGTTTAGGGGGTTTGAGAGTGAGGAATGGGTAATGGGTAATCAGCCTCCCCATATTTGGGTGGCACGAAGCCCTTACCCCTTCAAATTATTTCTTTAATGCCTTTTTTAACACAAAATTTTTAGTTAACAACAATTAACATCAGTATATATAATTAAACATAATTAGTTTAAAATAAAATATTAATCAAATTTATATTCATATAAATGTATAATAAATCAAACATCATCAATGATAATGATAGTTATTAATATACAAAATAATACAACTATAATGATTATCTCTATTATCATTTTCAAAACCGATAAAAAAATTAAGTGTACACATCTAATATCAAAACAACCATTCCCAAAATCTAATATCAAAGCACTAACTTTAGACCAAAATACGTGATGATTGTACTTTCATTTATAATACGTGATGATTGTACTTTCATTTATCTCAATTTTGAATATTTTTATTTGATTATAAATTTTAATAATTAAATGTGGACCCAAATTATTTTTTAATTTGCATAAAGTGCTTAAATAACCTCTAACCGCCAAGTAATCAATAAACTCATTAGAATGGGCCTGAAAATTTCAAAAGAGCAAAAGGCCTGCAAACCCAAATGAATTTTCAAATAAACAAATTAAGTAAGAAACAGAAAAATCAGGCCCAGTGGCAAAATTTAGCCGGTAAAATCCTCCGTCTTCAAATTCGAGCAAAGAACGGTCTTTTCCTCTTCATTTCTACAACCAAAATTCAACAAACAACCGTGGTTTCCCGTTAACCGACCTTTGAGATCTTCTGTCTACTTTACTTATATCTTCCTTATTGATTCACTCGCAATGAAAATGTGGGTCCTATAATGTGATATATGGGTCACACACTCCATTGTGAGAGGATAAACAGGGAAGACATGAGTAAAGTAGACAAAAGATATGATCCCCATTACCGGTCCTTGTAAGCCTCTTAATTTGCTTTACTATTGAGTCATTTTGGTTTCTAAGTTTCAACCGTCTGGTTTTATAACATAAGATGGACATTGTTATGTGTAAAAGAATGGGAAAATTATTGAGTGCATCCGTTCTTAAAAATAATGCAGCCAACCAATAGTAAAGTATCAACTAAAATTTAATTTTTTTTATTTCTGGAGCTCCAACATGTGCATTACTCTCCCAAGAAAATAACACTTATTCCCTCCCTTATCGCGTCTTGCTGCACTATCCTACGTGATGCCGCAAATGCACGGAATAATTTCTCAAGGTCATGTTCACTAATTTTCATCCCAAGTTACTCATGGGATCATTTTGCTGCGTGTTTAGCCTTGGAAGCAATCAACGGAAGGAAAAGACGTGGCCAGTAATACTGGTACTTTATTTTCTGCATTATTGTTATGATTTGATATCCCTAGATTCTAGGCAGTTGTTATTTCTTTTCTGTTGCAAACACTCTCTATATTACAGAATTAAGCCTCCTTTCCTTATCTCGGTCTTCTTCTGAACCTTGCCAAATTGTTTCGTATTCTTTGGTATACAAAATTAAGCTTCATTCTTATCCTTCCTTAAATTTGATACCTAGCTATCATTTGGAAATAAGGTAAAATTTGTAAGCTGAACAGAGAAATTATGTAAACAACATCAAACAAAGGGAAATCTAAAGTGCATCTCGATCTTTGAATCAGTAATCATCATCTAAAGTTTGTCTCAAAGTCATATTATAGTTGCACGCATGCCATCCTTTAGTTGCATTTCGGAGACAGGACGATGTTTGGGTTCGAGAGGGGATAATTCTATTTTTCACCCAAGAAAGAAGAATCGGGGCGATTCCTGAAGCATGGACCTTGCCGGAACAGCATTTCAAGCTTAATATTGATGGTTTGGCAGTAGGAAGTGGGGCAGGTTATGTAATTCGGAATAAGGATGAAATAGTTCGAAGCGCATGCTCTTGTTTATTTGGGATATGGCTCAAGCTTTAATGCGGAGTGTCAAACATTGCTTTTCTGTTTAAGGAACTGTTTGACTCTGGGACTACACGGAGTGGAGGTTTAGTCGGACTCTCTAGGCTTGGCGAAGATTTGTCGGGAAAGTTTTTACAGTTCCCTGGAAGATTACAATTCATCTCCGACGAATTTGGAAGCTTATGGAAGCCAACGCTCACAATATAATATAGGTCACATTTTTTTAGGAGGCAAATTTAGTTCCAGATGCTTTAGCAGGTCAAGCCAATTCTTGTCGCACTGATCAAAGGCTAGATGACTCGCAGATTGAGGGGCGCCTTCGCTGCCTCGTCTGAATGGATAGGGATGCGGTGCCCAACATAAGATTAGTCACAATTAGCTAAGGACTAGTACACATGTATATGTTTTTAAAGTTGCTTTATTGTTTATTTTGTTGATGCTTTTGTAACTCTGAGTTAAGGTTATTAAATCCCCCTCAGCACATCATTTTTACCAAATTTAATAAGGTACTCCATACTCATCAGCCACTTAAAATGGTCAAAATAAATAATTACTTAAAATTCTCATATCTGATGGCTTTATCATTTATTTTAAGGGACTCAATTACACATACGTATTCACATTTAGTGTTGGATTATCAAACAAACTTAATTAAAATAAGTTCTTAATGAATAATTGAAGTGCTGAATTGTAGTTATCAAACGAAGCCTTAATCGGCTGTTCCACTTCCAACAAAATAAAAATAAAGTCTAAATCGTAAAATATTGAGAACATAGGAGGTAAAATGTAATTTGACAACAATATTATATTGTTCTAATTTTAATTTTTTTAAAATTTATTATTTCTTCCGTCCTGCTAAAAGATTAGTCTGAAAAATGTACAAAATGTACAATGTGTTGTTTTCCAGCAAAAATAAACTTATTCAATTTGATACAAATTTACACATGATGAGTAAAATCATCTCCCAGAGGAAACGAGATTAATTTCTTCTTCCAATTAATTGCGAACAGTTTGAGAGAGAATTTGCATTCAAAATTTGATAAACAATAATTATAAAACTAATATAAAATCAATGAGAAACGCTTACCGGAAACCATGAATTCACACTAGTTTTAAGACTTCGTTCACTGACGCAAAGATTTATTTAACACAACTAAGTCAACCAATTATAGTTACCAGTGACATGTATGGACGTAGCCTATTACCCCTTACCTTCTTTGTAGCCAAATTGACGTATCGCTAACTACTTCTCTAACTGGCTGGCGACGTATCTATTAGATAACGGACCAACACTATAGCTATATCACTTACTTTTTAAGTAAATGTTTGACCACATTATGATATTAGAAAAATGACACTTTTGATCTCTTATGTTTGACCTTATGACAATTTTTATCACTTATCTTTTACATGCGACCGTTCTGGTCATTTGTATTTGTATTTGTATTTTTTTTTTTTGACATTTTGGTGTTTTTACCTTGTATAGGTTCAAAAGGTCATTTTGGGTCTTTTTACAAAATATTAAAATTTTAGATCATAATGTAATCATTAAAATTTAAAAAGATGACACTTTTGATTCCTTATGTTTGAACACGTACGTGATAGTTTTGGTTAGGGAAAATGACATTTTTGATACTAAAAGTTTGGGTTGTTTGCAACTTTGGTACTAAAAGTTTATTCAGTTACAAACTTGTGCTTTATATTCATACTTTATTATATTTTTAGTACCAATACCTGCTATAGCAGGTTTTATGTAGTCAAATCAAAGTCAAAGGTAATTTGGAGGGATTTTACAAATTCTACAATTTTGTGAGAGTTGAAAAGATAATTTTTCTAATATTATATCCAAAACGTTTTCGCAGTTTTTTTTTCTCCTTAGTTGATGTACGAGTTTTCTTCCGACTGAGGAAAAAGAAAACCGCAAAAATGTTTAAATTATATTAGAAAAATTATATTTTCATCCCCACAAAATTGCAGAATTGTAAAATACCCTCAAATTATCGTTGACTTTGGTTTGACTACCAAAACCTGTTATATCAGGTACTGATACTAAAAATGCAACAAAGTATAAACATAAAGCACAAATTGAAACTGAGTAAACTTTTAGTACCAAAGTGGCAAACAGCCCAAACTTTTAGTACTAAATTTGACATTCTTCCTTTTTGGTTATTTACCTTTCAACTTTCTTTAGTGATATTTTTATTTTGTCCAATTTTTAATTTTTGTTAAAAAAAAATGAACTCATACATATTCACAAAATTAAGGCCATGTTCTCTTAATGCCTCAAATAAGAAGTTTTTGATTTTGAGAGGGAATATTTTTAGGAAATTTTATTTTTTGGGATTTGTGTAGAAAAGAGAAGAAAAAATGTAATGATTATGTTATTTTTTAAATTTATGTGAGTGAGAATTTAGATGAAATTTCAAATTTAGTAAAAAATGATGTTGCTTCTTTGTATAAAACTTTTGAGAAAAAAGTGATGAATTTTTTAAAGGGAGCGACTAAATGGACCGATGAATAGCATTCCCGACGAGGACCAATGTGCGTGAGTGGAATTCCACGTCAGCGCCTTGGTCCAATTTACTTAAATGCCCTTGTCAGATAAGTAAGATATTTCCTCTGTCTTGCTCTTTTTTCTCCCACATTTACTCTCACATTTATCCTTTCTCTTTACTTCTCTTTTCTTGCAATTGCTTTCTTCTTTTAAGTTCTGTCTTCTTCTTCTCTGCTTCTCCTTTTCTTTCTTTCTTCTATGCTTCTTCTTCTCTGTTTCATCCTTCGCGCAACACTTCATAATCTTTTTCACTGCATTTTTTTCTATTTTTCCCTCTTTCAGTATCTGTAATTTGGTAGTTTTTTTTTCTTTCATTTTTGGCCATTTTAATACACACATTGTATCAAACGTTTACTTTAAGTGTACCATTATAATACACTCATTGTACAAACGTTTGTTTGAAGTGTATCATTTTAATACACTCATTGTAACAAAATTTTATTTTAAGTGTATCATTTTAATACACTCATTGTAACAAAATTTTATTTTAAGTGTACCATTTTAATACACTCATTGTAACAAAAGTTTACTTTAAGTGTACCATTTTAATACACTCATTGTTCAAATTTCTAGATAAATCTAATCTATTTCATTAATTGGAATAAAAAAAAAATTCTCTATCCTTTCTGATATTTCTTCCTTTTTTTTTCTCCCAATTTCACTCTACTCTCTTCTACATTTCTAAGTTTTCTTCACTTTTTTGTGGGATGTATTCTTTTTCTTTTTTACAAATCTAAACCAAGAAAAGAAAGTCCAGATTTAAACAACGTTTTTGCTCGGTTATACCGACAGTGCTGGTGTTAGGTTCCTTTTGTGTTTTGGCGAAGTTAACAGCCACAACCTTATCCTCTGCATAACCGAAATACTTCTTATTGTGAATTTACAATAAAGTTGTGGATGGGTTCCAGACAGATCCACCACCGGTAGAACCCAAAAAAAATGCCTTCTGAACACATGAGCCACGGGCACCTGAAATCGGTGGTGAAGAGACGGATTACGCCGTTGATTGCTTCCGCCCTCAAGTTCTTTTGGAAGAATGGAGAAGAAAGAGAGATGAGAGACAAAGAAAGTCACAAACGGAGAGAAAGACAAAAGATGATGAGCGAAAACAATAAAAATGGGATTTTTATGTGAAAGTCACAAACTGATATAAGTTACTTGTTTACACGCTTTGCTTATGTGAATTTCCACTCACAAGGGCAAAAAACGGAACCTAAAATGGTGGGGCCCTTTCGGAACTTTTGGACGTGAAACAATTCAATCCATTTAGTTTTTCCTTTTTTTTAAGGGAGCCTTTAAATGGACCGACGATTTCATGGACCTACGATCCCGACGCCGAGCCCACATGATGTATTAACAATTTTACATTCTCTCTCTTCCTCTTTTCCAGCACACTTTTTTCTTTTCTCCTCCACACTTTCTCTCTTCCTCTTTTCCAACACTTTCTTCTTTTTTTCTTTCGTTTTTCACTACTATCAATTCCTTCTCTCTTCCTCTCTCATTTATTTTCATTCTCCTATTTTATCATTTATTTTAGTAGATGATTTTTTTTTTTTTCGTTTAGCATTTTGAAAACCCATGAAGCAAAACAGTACAGAGTACTAAAACGTTAATACTGTAAGGTCCCATGAATCAATGCAGTTTATATTGTAAAACGTTACATTATATATTGTGAAACGTTACATTCTACATTGGAAAACAATACAGAATAGTCATATTGTAAATTAATTGTTCCAAAAATCTGGACGAAAAATTTTAAAAAAAAAATAATTGTCATATATTTACAACCCATATTTTTTGCTACATTATTTTCCAAAAAAATAAGTACAGTTTATATTGTGAAATGTTACATTCTATATTGTGAAACATTACATTCTACATTGTGAACGTTACATTCTACATTATGAAACGCTACATTCTATATTGTAAAACAATACAGAGCATTCAAATGTTGTAAATTAATTGTTCCAAAAATCTGGCCAAAAATAAAAATAAAGAAATAATTGCCATATATTTACAACTCATATTTTTTACTATATTATTTTTCAAAAATTTGGATGAAAAATAAAAATAACACAAATAAAATCACCTGCTAAGGATGATAAAAGAGGAAATAAAAAAAAATTTGAAAGAAATAAAGAAAGAATTGACAAAAAACAAAATGAGAAACAAAAGAGAAGAGAGAGAAGGAGGACAAAAAAAGTCAAATGACATAAGAGACCATCATCAAAATTTTCGGTCATATTATCATCGGTCAATTTACATTTACTCTTTTTTTAAATGGAATGAAAAAGAACATAGCATAAGAGCATCTGTCACAAACTCGTAGGGTATGTGCGCATACAGATAGCACAGGTCCTCAAGGTCTAATGATTGAAGGGCCAAATTATCAAGTGATGTGACTGTGACAAGAAAAGAATGTTTCAACACCTACAAATCACTGTAGATTTCAACTGTCAGGCGTGAAGGGTGGTGGTAAAGCAAAACAAGATGGAGAGTAGGGCTGAAAACGAACACGAACGTTCACTAACAAGCTTGGGATCGACTCGTTAAAAGCTCGGTTCGAGATCGTTTATTTATTAATAAATGAATACGAACAAAATTTTAGGCTCGATTAATAAACGAACAATAAATGAACAAAAGGGAGCTCGGCTCGATTACGTTCGTGAACAGCTCGATAAGAAAAAACAATTTTTAAGAAGGATAAAATACATATATAATTTATCATTTATACATATAATATGAAAATAAATTTGGTGTAGTGGTAAGACATCAAAAGGAGAAACAAGGGAACTAGGGTTCGACTTTTCACAAGGCCAAATTTATTTTATTTCACAATTTTGAGGTGAATTTCACCCAATCCGACATCGGAAATGAGAGAAGATTTGGGAGGAAAATTCCTTATAAATAGTTGAGCATGACACTTAGGGCTGAGAACGAACATGAACAAGCTCGGCTCGGCTCGATTAATAAATAAACGAACACGAATAATATTTTAAACTCGATAAATAAATGAATAATAAATGAACACGTCAAAACTCGGCTTGGCTCGGCTCGATTAATAAATAAACGAACATGAACAAGATTTTAAACTCGATAAATAAATGAACACGTCAAAACTCGGCTCGTTATCACCCTAATGGAGAGGTCCCCCACCCCTCCCCTCCCCTCCCCTCCCCTCCCCAACCGCCCAGAAAACAAAACAAGAGGGAGAGGTCCCATTACTGGACGCCCGCCCACGTCCCCCCACAAACAAAGGGCCCCCCCCCCCCCCCCCACCCCACCCACCCAACAAACAAAGGACCGTCGTTCAATTTGCTTCTACAGTTGGAAATTGGACTGGATGTACTCAATCTTTTCTTGAAGAAGATAAGATTATGTCGCTAAAAGAACATTAGCTGTCCTATACTATAAATTTGTAAATTTGATGTGGGATTGGTGTGTGAATGGGGGTGTCAATTCCGACGACAAATTAATTTTAATGTGTTGTATTCATGTTGTATTTTTATGTCATATTAGAAATAATCTAAAGTTTTATCTTAAATTTAACAATTTCGAATTATTTGGGTTGACGAATCACTTCAACGTGTTAAATTTATGTCGTATTTTCGTATTGTGTTAGACATTACTAACTGTATTTATAAATATAAGTGTAAGAATGGGAAAATGGCTAAATACTTTTCGTTATTATTAATTCTGAGACCGAGTTATTTTGATACGTTAGTTATATATATGTATTTTATAATAACATCGAAAAAAATTTCTGAGACTAAACTCGTCCCTTCTCATATTTTGTTATGGTACTGCCGCTGGTTACCAAACTAATCACATTGAGAAATTACTACAATTTTCACAACGTTTTATCATTACTCTATCAATTACTTAGATAATATTCACTTGTACCGAAGACTCTTTCTCTTATGTTTATATCAAACTCAATATTGAGAAATTAATAGTAATTTTTATTATTATATAATATTTTCTAAACAATTTAAATGGAATTTTCAAATGAATGACTATTTTTTATTTAGATATGAAATATCTCATTCTCATTCTCATTTCCTTTCCAACAACCATTCTCATTTCCGTTCTAACACACAATAATTATTAGTACCCTAGCTTAGTCGATCAATAGCAATTTTCTCTTGTTCTTTTCTTTTCTAAAAAACTTTAGTTCTTACAATTGCCATTTCTTTAACCAAATCAGTTATGATCATTTCATAATCAGAAGAATGGTTTTGATAAAATTCCCAATTTTCTTTGATCGAAGGGTGAGAACGTGTCCAATGGTCACAATTAATCACTCCTAATAAATTAATAGGAACATTATTTGAAGAAAAAAAGGCAAAAAAAAAAAAGATGTTCGGGTTTCTCAAGAGTTTTGGAACTGAAATCACCGATTCAATTCCGATTTGATTCCAGTTCTACCTGAAACCGTGATCACTCTCGAACTATTGTACTAGTTCTTTTGGAACTAATATTAGACGCCGACGAGGAAAAAAGAAAAGCAAAGCTTAGTGGGTCGGTACCATTTCTCCAAATCCCAAATGAGTACTCCACATGCACCGACACTAAATCTAATTTTACACCATAACACCTTCCAAATTAAATCTCCACTCTAGTCCCAAATGAGTAATCCACATGATGGTTTTTGTTAAGTGATTTGACACTTTGAAATTCCTGACATTGTTAGAATTTCAATCACCGGGTAAATGATAAGTTCTCAATATGACCACGAAAGAAGGAACGAGCTTGTGCCACATCGGTTAGTGCGCAGGGTGAGTTACCCAGATGTTGAGAGTTCGATTCACTAGTGCAAAATAGGACATTGGAGGCGGGTGCAGAGGGCTTTTGGAGGCGGGTGTACAGTGTGTGCACCTGCCTCCAGCGCGGGCGCCTCCAAAAGGACGTGCCCGCACCCGCCTCCTTACTGAGGGGTTATTGGAGGCGGGTGCAACCAATAACCTATCCACTAACCCGTACAATACAAAATTTTATTTTATTTTCTTCAATTTATGGTTTCGGTAGGAATCGAACTCACGCATGCAGGATAACTTGACTCTTGCTCATTAAATTACCACTAGGCTATATATATTCATGTATATAAAATTAAAATCGAAAGTATATATTTATTGATTTTCTTCTAAACTTGTGGGTTTTATTACTTATAATTTATCGTCTTTTTAAAAATAATTTTCAACTTTCAAAATTATCCTAATGAATTATTTTCAAATTTATTTTCAACTTTTAACAGTCCAAAACAAAGAGAATTTTCGAACCAATATTGATTAAAATTTGCATAAATACATCCGCCTCCAATAAACATGATATTGGAGGCGGGTGCAAGTAGTTCTATTGGAGGCGGGTGCAAGGCTTTGGAGGTGGGTGCAAGTAGTTCTATTGGACTTGCACCCGCCTCCAAAGGCTTTACCGGCCCCTTTGGAGGCGGGTGTTTGTATACCCACCTCCAAATGGGTGCCTCCTTTGATCATTTCTATAGTAGTGATTCTTACCTTTATTAGTTCTGTCTATTTACAATGCAAAACTGATCAACTCTCTCTGCAGTAGGCTCCCCCTTCGATGTAATAGATTAGAGATGTTAATGAGAATGAAGTGTTTCTTCTTTAATATGACCACGAGATGCATCAATTTGATAATTTTACCAAACACCAACGGAATAAATATTAGTTACCGTTTTAATTCTCAATGAATGAGCATTTTTTTTTTTTTTTTTTTGATTTCCATTGAATGTGCTCATGATGATCACTAATTTTAATTTTTTAGACTTTGTATGGTATTAGCTAGAGTTGAAGTTAAAATTTTAGTATGGATCGATTTTTAAAATGTATTGAAAAAAAGTATTGGTAACAAATACTCTCTCCGTTCTACTCAAAGAATCTATTTTGAAATGTGTACAACTTATTATGGGTTGCGAAATACAACACCTAAAATAAGTAATTTACCACCATATTTTTCATTTATATCCTTACTTTAGAAGTAAGAATTAGTTATGAACCACACATTGTTATATTAGTAAAGGTATGTAATGTAAAAAAAATTTAAAGTGGACTCTTCAAATGGGAAAAGATTTTTTTTTTTTTTTTTGAAAGTGAACTCTTTGAGTGGAACGGAGTAACGAAGTATATTTTTAAAATTTGGGTAAAATTGAGTCTCATGACTCAAACCAGTGGTTTATAGGTCCAATACTAGAAGTCTGAACAACTGATACAAACTTGTAGGAGTTTTTAAATTTTTTTTTTTTTTATACAAACCTTATATTAATTTCATTGTACCCTGCCAACTCGTCTTTTATTGGCCTCTTTATACCGAGCTACAATCTAGAATTTGGACAGTTGTCTCTTTTTGGTTTCTTATCTTGAATTCATTTTATTTTCGTCCCTTAACTTCAAAAGTTATTCTAAAATGGTCCCGAGTCTCAATTTTAACAATATTTAAACTATTTTTGATTGACACATGTTGTTTTAAGTTAAATTAATTTGTGTAAATCTCATGTGCTAATCGAAAATAGTTCAAATAATGTCAAAATTTTAGCTCATGATTATTTTTGAAACAATTTTTGAAGTTAAGGAACAAAAATAAAATAATTTCAAGTTAAAGATATAATAAAAAGACTATATCTCAAGTTGAGAAACCATAAGTTTTTCATTTATGCATTTTATCAAACACATGTAATGCATACAAAAACAATCAATTAAGTAGTTCTAATATGAACATTATCCAATAAAAAACCAAACACTAAAAATCACGGGCGTGTTCTTTTTTTGGGTTTGAGACTTGTTTTGAAAACAAATTTTGGAAAAATAATTTTGTAATATAAAAAGTGTATTGAAAATGTAAAAAAGTATCATGAATAGTAAAAAATTGTATTGGAAATGATAAAAACTGATTATAATATATTAAAGTTACTATTGAAACTAAATCTCAAACAATAGAGTCTGAGGATGGAGAAGACGACGTCCCGGCACGAGAAGGCCATGTATAAGTGCATATGTAGATAGACATTGTTTGTTAGGTCTAACGTGCCGATATTCTACAGCGGTTATAAAAACCCCGCCATAAAAAGCACTTTCCATGGCGGTTATGTCAAAACCGTCATAGAAAGGCGCTTTCTATGGCGGTTTCACCAAATCGACTTATATAAACTTTCTATGGCAGGATTTACAGCCACCGTTGAAAGGGCTCACTTGCTATGGCGATTTTTTCATAACTGCCATAAATACTAACTTTTTACGGTGGGTCTATATAAACCGCGTAGAAAGTCCGTACTTTCTTTTTAATGGCGGTTTTGTTCTATTCCGCCATTAAAGGTCCACCGTTGATTTTACTTTTTGTAGCAGTTTTATAGTTCTTCTACCTCTACTAGTTTTATGTCTATATAAGTTTTAGTTTTTATATTTTCTCAAAAGTAAATTTAAAACACATTTTAAAACATACATATTAAGGGGCTGTAATTTCCTAATGGACCAGCTGCACTAAGAATTATCTATGTATGTTATGACACGTTTTAATTTTACTTTTCATTTAACGAATGTTTATTTTAGTTTCATATATAATGTATATTTTAGATTTTTAAAACTCTAATTTTTGAAATTATAAAATGAAATTATCACCAGGGGTTTCCAGCTTTATTCTGAAATAGTTCTAGATAAGAAGAACTCGAGAGCCAACTTATATATTAGACCAAACCCTAAAATATAGAGGAACGAATTTGGTAAATTATGAGTACTTTTCCCTCCACTGTTTATATGTCATGCAATTTTTGAGACACTGAAATTAAGATATAATATTATAAGGCAAGGCAAAACTATTGAGTATTAAAGTAGGATAATCTTTGTAGTGGTCATTGATTGAACATATCATAAAACAAGATAAATCATACGCCAAGGTGGTAAGGGAAGGGCTTTGTAACTCCAAGGTCAAGGGTTCGATTCTTGGAGATGCAAGGGTAATAAAAAAAATAAAAATAAAAAGATAAACTATACACCATTCATATCTATGCAAAAAATTCAGACAGTCTAATGCGCCTCTTTTTTTTTAAAGAAAGTGGCATGTATATTATAAAAGTAAATGTCTCATGTACATATAGTTTCTAATGTATAGTGCATGGTCTCTAATTTGTCGCATATAGTTACTCATGTACCGCGGTTATGAGTGTACTGATATATTAAATTTAGCCGGTGATGTATCGCTTGTTTCTATAAATAAATAATAAAAGAACACCTGCAGTGAAAAAAAGTTATCGATTTTAAAGGTTGAAATATTGGCGATATATATATATATATATATATATCGCATGTCGAACTGTCAGAGGTCTTTGGTTGACATATCATAAAATAAGATAAATCATACACAAAAACTTGTATCTGACTTGTAGGGCAGTCCAATGCGCGTGTTTTTTCTAAGACCCGCGTACGATTTTAGCATTAAAATATCGTGTGCATGTTATAAAAGCATGCATAACGCATATAGCCTCTAATATATAGTTCATAGTCTTTGATTGATCACGTGTAACTGCTGATATAGCGTTGTTATGAGTGTAGCTATTAAAATATTTTGTATCGCATATATATAACCTCTTATGTATTGCGTATCACTTATAGTTTCGTACTTATTAAGTTAGCTGACAATATTAAGATATTGGTTGTTTCTATAAAATAAAATAAAAGAACACCCGTATTAAAAAAAAAATTAAATCAATTTTAAGAATTATAGTATTGCATGTAAAACAATTGCATTGCATGTAAAAAATATATATATATATATATCGCCATTTAACCGTTAAGGCTTTGACACAGAGGCAGAGCTACGTTATGAGTTGGCGGGGAATTGCTCCACCAACAATTTTAAATTATTATTATCTACCATATAGAATTTGAAAAATATTTGTATTTTGTCCTAACAAAAGTTAAAATAATAAGTGTAAATATTTATATAAATAATTTTGCTCCTCCAAACCGTCGGGGCCTGGCTCCGCCACTAGTATTTGACACTAAGCTGCCCTGCTATATATTAGCTCTTCTCGCCAACCTGAATCTGAATTAATTCCGACATATATATTTCTACCACGATAGCATATAGAGTACTGTAAAAGTCGTTTAGCATTTCACTTAGAACGCTCTGCAGCATTCATTAACGTTGATAACCGTGCATGTGCACGAAGTAATGACGAATCAGTATCAACTTAACTAAACCCAATCCGGAAATATCGTAGGTGGAAAAGGATTTGATAAAAAGAGTAGGAATTCGTCAAAATGATGTCAAAGATGAGGCAGAAATAATGGCTTATTATTTGTATATGAATAAAACTTGATCAAATGTGGAATACAGCAAAAGCTCACTAGGAGGTTTACTCTTTCTGGAGTGTGGGGATTCGTAATGGACCACTTTGTGGGGCTTAAAGGCCGAGGGACGCCATTATGAATAAACTCTCCACGCATTTACGCGCTTTTCGACTCCATTTCATTCCTATAAATACCTATCAATCCATGCATTTGTACTTCAAAGCACTTCGATTTCTGAAGAAAATAATGGGTAATCATAAGTTTCTTCATACGTTTCTCTTTGTGTTGTTGGCTGTAGGTGTATGTTCTGCAAGAAGAATCCTATCTTCTAAGGAAGGGAAGGATATTACTACTTCACTCACTGGTTATGAAGGTGGTGTTGTAGCAGGAGGCCATGGTGGCGGTGGAGGGTCTGGTGGGGGCGGTGCCTATGTGGGTTCTGGTGGTTATGCAGGCGGTGAAGGAGGTGGAGGCGGAAGTGGTGGTGGTTATGGGGGTGGAGAACATGGCGGTGGCGGTGGTGGAGCTGGAGGAGGAAGTGGTGGTGGAGGTGCGTATGCTGGTAGTGGTGGTGAACATGCTGGTGGGTATGGAGGTGGAGGAGGTGAAGGTGCTGGAGGGGGTTATGGAGGTGGAGGGGCACATGGAGGTGCTGGTGGTGGTGGAGCTGGAGGAGGAAGTGGTGGTGGAGGTGGATATGCCGGTGGTGGTGGTGAACATGCTGGTGGATATGGAGGTGGGGGAGGTAAAGGAGCCGGAGGTGGGTATGGAGGTGGAGGGGCATATGGTGGTGGTGGGGGAGCTGGAGGAGGAAGTGGCGGTGGAGGCTCATACGCTGGTGGTGGTGAACATGCTAGTGGATATGGAGGCGGGGGAGGTGAAGGAGCTGGAGGGGGTTATGGAGGTGAAGGGGCACATGGCGGTGGGGGAGGAAGTGGAGGAGGTGGTGGTGCAGGTGGTGCATATGGTGGTGGTGCAGGCGGGGCACATGGTGGTGGATATGGTGGAGGTGAAGGAGGAGGTAGCGGAGGTGGATATAGCCCAGGAGGAGAATATGGAGGTGGAGGTGGTGCTGGGGGTGGACATGGTGGAGGGGGAGGTGGTGCCGCTGCCGGAGGAGCCGGAGGTGGTGGTTATGGAAGCGGAGGAGGTGCCGGAGGTGGCGCAGCAGGAGGAGCTCATGGTGGAGCATATGGTGGTGGCGGAGGAGGTGGTGCTGGAGGCGGAGGGGGCTCTGCTGAGGGTGGACATGCAGGTGGATATGGCGGAGGAGCTGGAGGCGGCGAAGGTGGCGGACATGGTGGCTATGCTCCTTGAAACTCGACAAACTTTTTTCCTCAAATTATAATTATGTAATTCCTAAGTATTTAAGATTGTTTTCTTAAATACATTATTGCTATTTGGCTAGGATATTATATGCCTAGCTGAAATATGAATTTTGCATGCATTCAAAAAAAATTGTGTATTGCATGCAAAGCAAATCAAGAATTGCATTAGAACTGCTTAAATATGCTTTTACAATTAATTAATTAACTGTCAAGTTATGGCAATCATGATTAGCAAACTTCTCAACCTTTTTTTTCTTTCCTCTCCCTACGTAGCTTTGCATGCATGCACAATTTTTTATTTAAATGTGTATTCACAAGCATTCGTATAACTCTATATTTGTGATTTATTGTGTGAGATGACAATTTCATCCAAAAATACAAGCAATATTTCTAATGAAATATTGTGATTTAAAAATAAATAAATGGATGAGATTGAGAACCCGCATTTAAAAGGTAGTAAAATTTGTCGCTTTAACAAAAAGACAGATGGAACATAATGAACCTTATCTATTAAAATAAATAATTTGGTATAAAACTGAATTACAACGGAAGGATCTTCCACTTAAAATGGAAAGAAAAAAAATACACAAAGGAATAAATGGAAAACGTCTATAATCTTACATAATAAGACAACCTCTGTTTTGAACCTTTTTCACGGCAGTATTTCGGGGAACCTAGTCTAACCGAAGTAGAGCATCAATCAATCCCAGTTGCTGATCCCACGCCACTTGCACCTCCTTCTCCAAAATCAATCGAATCCGCCCTACAACGCCTCTCCGAAGAAGTGACCAGAATGCACCCCCAACAACCTCCATCGCCTAGTCCATTGGCAGCCAAGAAACGAACAATCCCCTCCAAGGAATGGAGGTTTCCCCAACCGTCTAATCTTGCAGCGTCATCATGGTCCGACCTGTTCCAAAGTGCTATTGAAGTGAATCAACGGAATTTCCCTAAAGCCCAAAAGTCTGTCCCAGTACCAAAATTGAAGCCACTCAAGAAGACTTTCACACCGATTGTTGCACACAAAATGCCCACAGACACTCAGCTTTTAGACAGGATGCCGGATGAACCACACATACCAACCACAACGTCACTGCCTCACTCTCCAAAGGAACGAACTGTTGACAACAGAGAAGATGACGAGGATGAATATGTCGCTTGAGAAACAGAGGATGGAGAAGAGGAAGAGGACTCGAACGAGGAAGAACGATATATTCTGGGCCCGAAGAAGTATGAGCCACCTCTCGCACGTATCATGGACATAGTTTTCAGCAACAACCAAAAATAGATTATACAAAATATAAATAGTTGTAAGCTTCTACAGCTAGATTAATTTCCCCGCTCTTTAATGGAAGGGTAACCAATCCCACTTTTATTTTTTTATTTTTTTTTTAAATCTTACATAATAAGACCTTTTTGGTGCTTCGTAACCTAAGAAAAGTCATAAAAGTCGTAGCTTTCTGAAAATTTGCTAGCTTTATGAAAATTTGCTTTTTAAGTCGAAGTGTCAAAATGAGTTTGCTTCTCTATACGTGTGCTAGTGTAATTTCATGAAATTCTTCATAAGCATCAGCTATGTTCATTAGATAATTTGTCGCAGCCCAAGGGCAGGTTAATTTTTCATGGGTATTAATTAACTGAGGCCAAAGAATAGCTATTTACTTCAACGGAATTAATTAAAGTTAACTAAATTGATGCTTAATGAATATATAAATGCTCTCTATTTTGCTTTGTCTTCTATTCACTTTTTTTCGTATTTTATTAATTTTGACTCCAAAGAAAAGTACTTGTGAAATTTTTATTTGCAATACAGAATAGAAAACCGAAAGAAAATCTCAAAAAAACATTTTTCAGAGACATCTATCTACTACAAAGTGCGTGGATCAATGGTAATCTCCTTGTGCTTGCACTTGGAGATCGCATAATCGAGTCAGCGAAATCGGTAGCTAGTTTGTGGGGGGTGGGGGGGGTAATGTTAACCCCTGAGAACCTCCCCTATGCTATTGGCACTTGTAACTTGTAAGGAGCTTCATGGATTGGAGTAAATAGTTCGTACTCGGTGAATGTAGGGATACCTTCACGTTGGGGGGAAAAAAAAAACATTAAGAAAAAACCTGATGCAGGCATTACAAAATTGGATTTCAGTCGAATTATAGAGGTACAATTCTCACTATTTATCTCTCCATTTCGGTTGGCCCAATTTCAATCTTGCTGGACTGAAATTTTGCATTCGTCTTGTTGGGTTTTGTACTAAAGCCAAATAAAAGATTAAGTTATTTTATTGCCATGAATTAAGAAACCTAAAGGGTCACACACAAAGAATTAATTTCTGAATTAATTGGGACTAAATGTAATTATATGATAATTACAAGGATTAATTTTAATGTAAATTAATCTATTTGTATTTAATGGCAAATTAATTATTTCAGATAATAATTGAAATAGAAGTAATTTATCTGATTGATATATGATTATCATATCAGTACTTATACGATAATAAGATATCAAGTAGTTGTCATCCTTAAAGATGACTACTACGTTCAAAACAATTACTGGATAAATATCAGTAATTATTGAGAGATAAATTTTGCTTATTAAATACGTATCAGGGTGAGTAATACGCTTCATCGCCTCTTCAACAAGCGTATACCAAACAGAGAAAAGTTCTTCTGTTTTGTAGGTTAGTATCAGTTTACTCACGGAGCTGGCACGTTAACCTGCTACAGTCCCCAGAGATTCGTTCGTGTGGATATCTTTAGAGGCCGGACAAGTGTGCGGCTGATCGATCGACAGATCGTTCGTGTGGATTCGCGTATGAGGTATAAACATTGTATGGCTTTTAGTTAATAGATCTTGAGCATATAAGTATAGTGTATACTTACACGTCTGGGTTGCACTTCTCGACAGGCATTTTAAGTAGGCCGAGGTTTTTTTTCCCGAATTTGAAACACTTTTACTAATATATATCAGTCATTTCTTATAATGAAACGTACGGTACGTTGATGTATCTTTCCATCTATATAATACGGTTGGATTTGAGTTAATGAGATTAATATCTTTAGATTTAGGAGTTAGTCGGTGCAGAATTAGTGACAAGTTTAGAGGGTTTAATTAAGATAGTTGTGTTTAATTGTTATTTACTTCTTTAATTCTAGGTAGGTGATTTATTTTAATACTTGCATTTATTATTTATAAATAGTCTGATAATCTTCATTAAAGATAAGAATAAAATTACAAGTTTCATCTTCTATCTGATTCTCTTCTGCTATGTTAAATTATTCATAACAAATAATACAGTTACTTTAGTTTTAAAGGTTATCTATTAATTTGGTAGAGTAGTGTCAAAATTTACTGACTACAACTAGCTTTATTTTAGAAGTTATTGTTGAAAACTACTTTAAATAAACCATGATGGTATTCAATTGATATCAGTCAATAATAATCTTATTTCCTTCCTCCAAATTCTCTTCTTGTTAAATTTTATATATATATATATATATATATATATATATCATATCTTATACCGTTCGCTACATCATTGTAGCGAGTATCACTATTCCCAAAAGAAAATTGCAAAATATGCAAATGAAGTTGCACTTTTGGTTTCTTAGAATAATTACAATTCCCTAATTAGTTTAAACTTAAAAACACTAGGTCATATTCATATTATTTAGGCATGTTCAAAACTCAAAATCCGACCCTGATCCGATCTAGTCGATCCGACCCGAACCGATCCGAAATTACAATCCGACTTTCGGACCATCATTAACAGCCATAATATCATTGATCATTTTAATATATATATATATATATATATATATATATATGATAATGGTATACTCATTGATCACAAAGGACAAGAGCAAAAGCCCCAAAAATTACCCTTTTCATTGCTTGCAATTTAAAAAGGAAGGAATTGTTATTGCAGTAACCAATTTACTATTTGCAATATCATTTTACTCTAAAATGTCTAAAATGTCCTTTAGGTTTTTAAAAAAATAAAAGAAATCATTTTCACTCTAATTATGGCCGATAGTCACGAGGACAATCCATATTACATTGTAAGTAAACAATCTATATTTTTTTTTTTTTACGTAAAATTGGTTTTTTAACCAAAAAAAAAAAACTATACATTATTCATGTTCTTTTTTTCTCTTCTCAAATTCTAACGTGATATCAAAGGCAACTTAATCCAATTACAGCTTTCGCGAGTCAAAATACCGCTGGGTGGATGCAAAATACCGCCCAACCCCGGCGGTATTTTAATACCGCTGGGTGGATGCAAAATACCGCCCAACACCGTCGGTATTTTCTTCTAAAATATCGCCCAAAGTAG
Organism: Leptodermis oblonga; assembly: GCA_016801395.1. Classification (NCBI taxonomy): domain Eukaryota; kingdom Viridiplantae; phylum Streptophyta; class Magnoliopsida; order Gentianales; family Rubiaceae; genus Leptodermis; species Leptodermis oblonga. The sequence continues at coordinate 6,839,576 of CM028757.1, forward strand.
GCGGTATTTTAAACAATGTTACTGCAAATAGGGGGCGGGATTATGAAAAAATGGGTTTTTTTTTTAACTAAAGGGCAAAATAGACTATTCACAGTAAAATATTACTGCAAATAATAATTTGGTTACTGCAAATAGTATGCCCAAAAGGGAAACCACTGTTAATCAACACTATCTAGTAATCAATCTGTCCCCTGAGGTGACACACAAACCAAATCGTTTTAGAAGTTAGTGTGAGTTGATAGATTCTCCATTGACTTGAGTGCAAAAGAGAAGATTTTGGTTAGGTATTCAACAAGCCATAATCCCCAGAAGATAAAGTAAACTTAATGGGATGACTTTTGAGTTTTGACAATTTTTAAAATAGTGGAAGCTGCTTTTTACTGTCAATTTTATTATTACATTAGCTAGCTGCATTTTTTAATGTGAAATATCTAAGGGCTGATCCAGACACTTGGTCTAGCTCCCGAATGCCTCGTGGAGCTCTGAAAATTAAACCCTAGCGTCATTCGGGTCTCCGGCCTTGACCTCAGCCCCAGCGGCGAACGCAGAGCTAAATTTCAGGGGGGCAGCGTAATAGGAGTATTTTTCGTGGGTCATTAAATAAAATACATATCAGTAAAATATCAAAATAAACATAACAATATATGTCCAAAAATTAAAACCTTAATGAGAAATTTAAAAACAAAGAAATACTAGTAAAATAACTAATTCTTGAAGCCCGAACCACCACAACCGGACGCATCAGTAATACGAGATAATTGTGCTCTGCGTTCCCTAATAGATTGATAATGTTGCAAAATTACTTCATTTTCAATCTGGAAAAAATCTCCTTCTCAATATATGATATCAAACAATCATTCATCCACTCATCTCCCATTCTATTCCGCAATTCTGTCTTGATAAGTTTCATCGAAGAGAACAGACGATATACTAATGAAAATTACACCCTTCAAAGTATATATTAACCAAATAACATCAAGAATTAAAAATTAAAAAAAAACAAGCATCACACAAATTATTAAATAATTAAATACTCAAAATTAATTAATCAATAATAAACACACAATAAGAAAAGAAATTGATAATCACAATTCTATATATGAATATTAAATTCTAAATTAATAAAAATTCTAAAATTTAAAATAACATTGCTATAGTATATAATCATTCATCCCATATATAATAAATTATAAAATTAAACTACTAACAATAAAAAACTACACAAAAGTTAGAATTAAAAAAAAAATTAAAACTTACAAACATACAAGCTGTGAAGCTGAAGCTATAAAGGCCAAAGGCAGCGGCAACCGGAGAAAGAGGTGGAAGCGGCGGAGGAGTTGCGCGGCTGACGGGCTGCTGCAGCGAGCTGCTGCCTGCTGCTCTGTTTTCCAGCCGAAAACAAAGAGGAGAGGAACAAGGAAATCAAATGTTAGGTATGAATTGGGAGAGGGATTAATTTGCAAAATTCAATTCAGTCAGGGCCCTTAATGTTATTTTTGTTTTTGCTTTTTCCCCCTTAAGGGGGAATTAAAAAAAAAAAGAAAAAAGAAAAGAACAAAAGCTGAACTTCATCTTCTTCAGCTAGCGGGGCAGGCTGGGCAGCTGAAGAAGATGAAGTTCAGCTGCCGGGGCCGAGTCGATGGGTAGTAATACTACTACCCTTCGCTCCCGGATAAAGGAGGGGCAGTGGCACCCCCCTGCCCCCCCCCCCCCCCCCCCCCCTCTCTCCGCCGCTGCTCAGCCCTACCCAAATAAAGGCCCCGAGGAGCAAGATAAGGTAAGAAGTAAACTAGAAGCCTTCAGACTCTACTTTTCGCTAGAAAGGTTTAACACCAAGATCAAGAGGATTTACTTCCCATAACACAAGATATGGGGAATCGCCGAGAATCCTCCTACCTTAGGTCCGGGCCGGCCCTGGCCACGTGCGAGGTGCGCACGCGCTCAGGGCCTCCAATTTTATATGGCCCCAATTTCTTAAAAAATTGATATTTTTTTAAAAGAAATAATATTTAAAATGGATACTTTTAAAGAGACAATAATTATATTATTAAAATAAGCACATAAAAATATTGTCTCTTTTAAAAAGAAGCGCATGTAATATAAAAAGTAGTACATATTTTTCTAAAAATAATAATAAAAATATTGGTGTAAAATAAAAAGTGCTACATTTAAGGATAGAAGTAGTGTCTCTTTAAAAAACACATGTAATATTAAAAGTAGTACCTATTTCTAAAAGAATAATAATAATACTAAAAAAATTTACTTTAAGGGTATAAATAGTGCATGTAAAGTAAAATGTACCAAATTTAAGGGTGGAAGTAATGCCTCTTTAAAAATGTAGTACATGTAATCTAAATAGTAGTGTCTACTACTAAAAAATTATAATAATATTAATAATAAGTTTTGATCTTTAAGGGTGTAAGTAGTGTATATAAGATAAGAAGTAGTACATATTTCTAAAAGAATAATAACAACAACAATAATAACAATAATAATTTCAATTTGAAATGTTATAAGCACTGTTTGTAAAATAAAAAATATGATTTATTTCTAATTACAAAAATAAAAAGATGAAGTAATGTTGCGCGCGTGTGCACACAATGAGTCTCATGTCGGACAGTGAGACCGTTTGACATGAATGAGTCTTAATCTAATAATTTTATTTTACATTTACGATAATATAAAAAGGCCCAAATTTGTGTTAATGAGTAGGGCCCTTATTTATGTAGGAACGGCCCTGCTTAGGTTATTCGGGTCTCCGGCCTCGACCTCAACCTTACCCAGATAAAGACCGCAAGGAGCAAAAAAAGGTAAGAAGTAGACTAGAAGCCTTCAAACTCTACTTCCTATGGGAAAGGATTAACACCAAGATCAAGAGGATTTACTTTCCATAACACATGATATGAGAGAATCACTGAGAAATCCTTCTACCTTGCCAAGCAAGGTACTCAGCTATGTATACATAACCATATTCACACTATGAGGTACACAATATATTGTCACCCTTGTCATATATTTACTCTATACTGCTTACTGACTTAGGCATCGGAGTATCTTAGGAGAACCAGTCTCTGCCATTTGCATGATATCACCTTTGAGCGTAGAGAATAGTCGGAAACGCCATCAATCCAGTGTGCCGGAAAAGCAAGGCTCATCAGAACTCAAATTAGTTTTGACAATATTTTGAATTTTTTCCACTAGCACATGAATTATTTTGATCTAAGTTGAGAGGTGTACAAATTGCTTTACCTTATGTTTTTTATTTTGTTGACCTTGTTAATGTTTCAAACTTTGTTAGAGTTTGTATTCAGAGCCATTCTAAAACTAATTTTGAAATTAATGGGCGAAAATAGACTTTTTTTAAGACGAATCAAAAGCAACAACAACCCAAGTTAAGAGGCCATCGAAGTGATTTGACATTTTTTTTTTTTAATTACAACCATGAAGAGTGTTAATATAACTCATTTTGAGACACATAAATATTATATACAAATTCACATTTACTAGTTTAAATATACTACATAATGTTTCCGATATATTTGGAGAATTATTTTTGGTACACCATAGAGAATCATTTTTGGTACACTATACGAACACCACATTGGGAACATTTCTATATACCACATCGAAAACCTACATACAGACTCAACTCAAACCACGCTATTTGTGCTTATATTTAGTGTTTTTTACCACGTTATGTGTCTGTGACTTTTTACGGAAATATTTCGAGATATAATAGATTACCCATGTTATTAATTCAATGACATTATAATAATTATACAGCTAATTGATCCAGTTAATTAAATGTCTCCCCGGCATTCTTCCTCTTCTACTTCTTCCATATCATATAAAAAGTCCACCTTCAAATTAGTTTTTCTCTAATAGAAGAATTAACTTTGTATTTGTTTACATTGCATATATACATTTACTAATATAATAATATGTACAATCCACAATTAACTATTAAAGTAAGGCTATAAGTAATAAATGGATGCCGTACAAATTATTGCGCACATAATAGAATCTTTAGACTATATTTTACCTTATTACCCTTGAGTATAATTCCAATATGGAATGCCACCTATATAATTAATAATAAAAATAAAAATGATAATTAGATTTTAGTTTCCATAAAGTGAGAATGTTTACATGGTATACATAAATATTCATGGTAAATAAAGAACATTCCTATTTTAATTGATGCAATGGTGCTTTTTTGATTGATTTTGTTTTTAATTTCGATTCTAAAGTAATTAATTTATTTTTTTGATTATTTTATCGTAAATGCCATATCCTTTGATACAATATATGATCAATGATTAATCATTTAGTCTTCACCGTTTTATTTTTTTATTTCTTTTTGTTTTGATTTATTTCTTGCATATTTAATCAATGGAGGAGTGCTTTTTTTTTTTGTTGATTGTGTTGTTAATTCCAGTTTTAAATATTTAATTTATTGTTTCAATTTCTTTATCTACAATAGCATATTTTGTGAGATTAAGTAATCTATGGGTAATATTCCGGGAGCGAGAAAAATATTTTTCGGACCGAAAGGCTGCCCCCAGTTAATACTGATTGCCCTCCTTTTTTCAAAGGCTGCCCTTCCTCTGATTAATAAATTCCCTCCACCTCATTTTTTCTTCAAAACGAACTCAAAAATATTTTTTTATTTTAGTTCCAAAGTTAGGAAAAAAAGTTCCAAGCCTTCGCCTAGAATAAGTGAGCTATGGGTAATATTCCGGAGCGAGAAAAATATTTTTTGGATCGAATTAAGCGCTGCCCTTCCAGTTAATACTGATTGCCCTCTTTTTTTAAAGGCAATCCCTTCTCTTAATACTGATTGCCCTCGACCCTAATTTTTCATCAAAATATTCTCTAAATTTTTTTTTATTTCAGTTTGAGAGTTGTGCAAAAAATTTCCTAACCTTCGCCGAGATTAAGTAAGTTATAGGTAATATTCCAAGAGGAAACCCTGGGGGGGGGGGGGGGGGGGGGGGGTAGGATGGGAGAACAGCCTCTCATGGGTGAGAGATGAAATTAACCGGGAAGGGAGGAAACAATCAAATGAAAAAGATAAAAAAATAAAATACAAAATCATAACAAAACCTATTCTAACCGGTAACAGGTAATCCATATATGTTACATTATTTTTTGGGTAAATACACAATTACCCCCCTGTGATTTGGAAAACTTACTCATCACCCCCTTAAAGTTTAAAAATCTACCATGCACCCCCCTTAACTTTTGTGAACTCTGTAAAGTGGACAAAAAGGACCAAAATACCCCCGCTTCTAAACTGACCAAAAAATGCCAAAAATGGCTTGCGAGATGGCCTTTTCAGGACCATTTCTTTTGAGTCTCTAGTCCGATTAAGACCGTTACAAAAATACTATTTTGTAGAAATGCATCAATACTAATAATCCAACTAATATTTACAGAATTCTAACCATTCTAATGACCTTTTACAAAGCATCAAACATGGTATGTCACACTATTTTTTCAGAAAAAGCTTATGAGTAGTCATCTTGAGGAGCCGCCGCCGCAGCCGTTGTCGCCAGATAACTTCCGCCTTCACCTTGAATCGATAGTCCTACATCCCCTCAACACATTCGTGGTAATCTAAGGACCTAGGTTAGTACGGATCTTTTATGGTAATGCTTGAAAGTAGGCATAGCAGCTTATAGTTTAGGAAAGAATAGCACAAATGGGTTGTTGAAAATAAACCATAGATTTCATATGCATGAGTTGTTTTTGTGTTCTATGACTGTTTTTAATCATCTAGGGTCGATTGCATCTAGTGGGAATGGTTAAAAACAAGATATGGAATTTATATGAAAATCAAGAACAAAAATGAAACTGGAAAAACAGTGGTCCGAGCCTAGTTCGGAGCAAGTTTTAAATAAGTTAGAGTAATCCGTTATGCAAAGTAAAAGCTTCTAATTATTTCCAGTATGCTAGAATTTAATTCTATGCTTTGATTTTTATTAAAAACAATCTATAACCGTATTAAAACATAGCCCGAAAGTAGTATCTAGAACCAGAAGTGTATGAAAGGAAAACTTGATTTTCATATAAATTCCATATCTTGTTTTTAACCATTCCCACTAGATGCAATTGTCCCTAGATGATTAAAAACATCCATAGAACACAAAAACAACTCATGCATACGAGATCTATAGTTTATTTTCAACAACCCATTTGTTCTATTCTTTCCAAAACTATAAGCTGCGATGCCTACTTTTAAGCATTACCATAAAAGATCCATATTAACCTAGGTCCTTAGATTACCACGAACGTGTTGAGGGGATGCAGGACTATCGATTCAAGGTGAAGGTGGCTGTTATCTGGCGACGAAGGCGGCGGCGGCGGCTCTTCAAGATGACTACTTACAAGCGTTTTCTGAAAAACCAGTGTGACAAAACATGTTTGATGCTTCGTAAAAGGTCATTAGAATGGTTAGAATTCTGTAAATATTAGTTGGATTATTAGTATTGATGCATGTCTACAAAATAGTATTTTTGTAACGGTCTGAATCGGACTAGAGATGCAAAAGAAATGGTCCTGAAAAGGCCATCTCGCAAGCCATATTGGTCATTTTTGGCATTTTTTGGTCAGTTTAGAAGCGAGGATATTTTGGTCATTTTGTCCACTTTATAGAGTTCACAAAAGTTATGGGGGGTGCATGGTAGCTTTTTAAACTTTAAGGGGGTGATGCGTAAGTTTCTCAAACCACAGGGGGGTAATTTTGTATTTACCCTTATTTTTTCAGGAGTTTGCATCCTATTTTAATTAGTCATTGGATGCAAATTTATGGATCCATGAGAGACTGCTTTTTTCCCCCATTTCCCCTCGGAATATTACCCATAGCTTACTTAATCTTAACGAAGGTTAGGAAATTTTTTCCACAACTCTCGAACTGAAATTTTAAAAAAAATATATTCGAGTATATTTTGATGAAAAAATATGGTCGAGGACAATCAGTAGTAAGAGAAGGGTAGCCTTTGAAAAAAAAGAGGGCAATCAGTATTAACTGGAAGGGCAGCGCTCAATTCGGTCCGAAAAATATTTTTCTCGCTCCGGAATATTTCCCATAGCTCACTTATTCTAGGCGAAGGCTCGGAACTTTTTTCCCCAACTCCGGAACTAAAATAAAAAATATTTTCGAGTTCATTTTGATGAAAAAATGAGGTGGAGGGCAATCATTAATCAGAGAAAGGGCAGCCTTTGAAAAAAATGAGGACAATCAGTATTAACAAGGAGGGCAGTCTCAATGCGGTCCGAAAAATATTTTTCTCGCTCCCGGAATATTACCCATAGATTACTTAATCTCGGCAAAGTTAGCCAATCACAAAATATGCTATTTTAGATAAAGAACAACACAATCAATAAATAAAAAAAAGCACTCCTCCATTGATTAAATATGCGAGAAATAAATCGAAACAAAAAAAATAAAATGGTGAAGACTGAATGATTAATCATTGATCATATATTGTATCAAAGGATATGACATTTACAATAAAATAATCAAAAAAATTAATTAATAAATTAGAATCGAAATTAAAAACAAAATCAATCAAAAAAGCACCATTGCATCAATTAAAATAGAAATGTTCTTTATTTACCATGAATATTTATGTACACCATGTAAACACTCTCACTTTATGGAAACCAAAATCTAATTATCATTTTTATTTTTATTATTAATTATATAGATGGCATTCGTTATTGAAATTATACTCAAGGGTAATAAGGTAAAATATAGTCTAAAGATTCTATTATGTACGCAATAATTTGCACATAATATGTGTAACCAACATTATCCGTAATAAATATGGTGTCAAATTATTTTATGAATTTCAAGTTACAACACTAAAAATAACTAATTTATTACCATTTATTCCACTAATCTCTTTACTTTTTAAGTATGGATTAATTATAGTTAACACATTATTATATTAATAAAGGTATAAAGTGTAACAAATTTGAAAGTGTAATCTTCTAATGAAACAGAAGTCGTATATTTTTCAAAGTAAACTTTTTTAATATAATGAAACAGAATAATAATTAGTTAACGTGATTCGGTGGAAGACGCCGTTTCATTCTTGTTGTAACATGTAATTTTCACTTCACATGAGTCAAAATTGATAGCTAGCTAAACGCTGTTCTCCATATAATTACTTGTTAGTTTGAGTTAAGGTGGCAATTTTCTAATTAAGTTAACGTTGAATCTTCTGTCATAGGATTTTGTCTATCATTAGTGTACTATATTCCCAAAACGACAACATTTTATTTAATGAAATAATGTTTGTTTAATACTATTTAATATAAGAGTAATGATACACAAATCAATTAATCTTCACAACTTTCTCATAGCAAGTAAGGGGTCATGTATTCATTGGTCAATAACATAGTATTAATAATTATTTTATAAAAGTGTAGCCAATGAATGAATGATACCTCATTTGCTATGTGAAAATTGTGAAGATTAATTGAGTTGTGAATCATTACTCTTAATATAAATATATTTTCTCTATTTTATCAAAAGAGTTGACTATAAGAGTTAAAAGTGGACTTTCTAATTAAAAAGAGGGAGTGTCATTTTAAATTGTGATATGTAATACAAAAACCGTCACAATAATTTCTTTTCATTATTCTCCCTATTAAGTATTCTTATTGATTCAAAATAAATTACATCTACAAACATATTAGCTATCTTTCAAATTTATCCTTAACAGATAAGATTTTTAACTTATATATCTACTTTTACCAATTAATCATTAATTATTTCACATCATTTACATCACTAATTAGATTTTTTTTTTTTTTTTTTTTTTTGGTCATTTAAAAGGATTTCTTAATAAATGTGAAAAACTCTTAAACGTCGTTTAGTTTGGATGAGAAGAATCAAACATTTTTGGCAACAGTTTTTTTTTTTTTTTTGATAATAAATTTCATATTTCATTAAGCAAGAGAGAATCGGTTATACAACTGAATCTGATAATAATCAGATAAAAACAGTTGAAAATAAACTAAATCAAACCTATACATATCTAAACAAGTAGTAATCCGTATAGCTCTATCTAGTAAAACAAAAAATCGCCATCGCGTTGGACAAATCACGTACCGAAGTATGAATCCGATCTTGAATCTGCCACTAATCTTCTGATGAAAGCTCCCAATCGACTGAATCTTCACTTGATAATAATAAAACACCCCTTTATTAATATGGGGAATTAGAAACTCCTGTTTATTCGGGGAGACAAGATCTCTCACTATGAGAGAATGGAAAACTCTCATCATGGAAGAAGACAAAAATAAACTAAAAAGAAAATAACATAAAAGAAATCAATTTCTCTATCTCCCATGGGAGGGAGATTGGGGAAAAAGATTAAAGAAGATGGAGGTTAGGGTTTGAGAGGAAAAGAGAGAGAGAAGAGAGAGTTGTTTTGGCAATAGTTTTTCACAAAATGCAATATCAACTTGCATGAATAAATGGCATATAAAATTATAAACAAATATGTAAAATAATATAAGGCCAAATCGGTGGGTTGTGGCTGAAAATGAAGTGCCACAGTCCTCCCCGGATATGCAGGCTTTCCTTGATTATAAAATTTGGTAAGTGGCCGTCAATCTGTTGCTAGGTTGTTCTCCATAATTACACTATTAATTTGTTTAATAAGTTTCAAGCTAAAACTTTTTTTTAAATATGTGTTAATTTACAAATTTTAATGCAAAACTTAACACATATAGATATCCTTAATTTTATTTTCTCCAAACTGGTGTATTAATTGCATTTTTTTTCTTCAATTTCTCAACAACAACAAAAAAAAAAGAAGTACAACATTATTGAGAATAAATTGATCAATGTGACTGTAAGGGGTTTGATCCAGTGGTACATTTTATGGCGTCTGAAGTCTAGGGATATGAAAGTCACATCCCGCTTTGTATGAGACATGTTAATCATGGTTGGACGAATTCCAATACTTTTCCTTTTAAAAAAATAAAAATTGATCAATGTGACTACTTCCTTAATTAATAACTGTACTCTACTTTTCCCCGAATACACTTATTTTTGAACAGGGGATGTGTAGGACATAAACACAAGTTGAGGGAGTCTTTTATCTGACGTCTGGACGGTCCAATGATACATTAGAGGCTAAACTCAATACGCATTACATAAGAAACTAAACTCGACATATGATAATTCAGCATTAACTCATAATAGTGATATAATAGAGGCTAAACTTAATACACGATACATCATAAGCTAAACTCAATATTATTTCAACAACTAAACTTACAACTGTAATACATTAATAGATAAACTCAATAAATCAGAAACTAAACTCAATACCCGTATTTTCATAATATAACCGCGATATTTCAGTGATTAAACTCGATATGCAAACGCATTTTAATACAAGTTTTTGTGTATGGATTGAAACTTTCTTGTGAATTAGGGTTTGAAATTTTGTTAGATTGACGAGGATTACTTTAGGATTTGATGTGACGCAAAAATTACAATAAGGGAGCGATGCTTCTTCACGGCCCAATGAACTCTTGAAGACAGTAATAGCCCAATTTGTATGAAGTTGTGCTGTGAAGGGAATGAACAAAATTGAAAATGATGAAATAATCTGAGTTGCTGAGCTCGGCCAAGATGATGAAGCTTGATGATCTTGCACTCCTCCTTTCACCAATTGATGATTAATTCAGAAAAGGAGCGGGGCTTTCCCCCCTGTATAGGCTCCGACGATCAAGTCAGTAATATGAAAGAGATAAGCATTATAGAACAAGAGTGTTCAAAGAAATTGTAAATGAGAGAATAGCTTCAGAAATGCTAGTGAGAATTGCCAGAAATTACTTATTGGAACCTACCAGAATGAGGCTTGTGCCTGAGTATTTATAAGCTACTCTTGATGGTTCCGTTGAGTAATGGAGACATACGCTCCTAATTATTCCTTTTGCAATGATGTTTTTTGCTTTTCCGGGAAAACTGGCTTTAACTTTGGCCCCTTTGTCATAATTGATCTGCACACATTAAAATAATGGCCCTACCATGATATTTTATATTATTATCTTTATTTCAGGTCGGCTTCACCGATCTAATCTTACATAAATTACCGACCTAAATAGGGATGAGTTTTAACATTTGACCGATCTAACTTCATTAAGCTTTTACCGACCTGGGATTCTTGAATAATACTGACATAATCATACCGATCTGGGCTATAAGGTCTACCGATCTAAGATTAGTTTATTCCGACCTAAGTTTTAGTGAGTTTGCTTGTTCAATTCTTCATGACTAATATAAGATTATATGACCGACCTAACTTTGTAACAGAGACTCATTTTGTGTGATCTTTCTGACCTGAACATGGATCTGGGCTTCTTTATCTTTTACCGTTTCTTAGTTTTTAATTAATAGGGCTAGGCCCAATGGGGATTTCAATTTTATGCACATCAACAAGCCCCCCCAGTATTAGGTTTTACCGATCTAAAACTTAATACTCTTTGGGTTTTCCGAGCTAAGACCTAGCATAAAGGATATGATTTTCTAGATTAATCCGAGCCAATTTTCCGAACTAAGCAACATACCGTATTTTTACTAAGCCGTATGTGACTAAGGCGATTTTCCAGTATTTATCCGACCTATACTTCATATAAAAACATGAAATATGAAATCCGACCTACAAAGAATAGTCTCCTCCGACTGTATAGTAATAAGTGTAATTTCGATCTAAAGAATTTGAACAGTTTTCGGACAAATAAATGTAATCATAAATACGTACCTTTGCGTTACCCTAGGTCGGGATTTTGAAGAGGCGGACCGGTCGGGACACGCCTTTACATTTATCAATCGATACGACTTCCAAGGCCGTTTTGTGTCCTCAAAGCGTCATTAATGAATGCAGCTTTTGGTCTGCCCACGTCTCTTCGATTTCCCCGAGGCTCCATTATAAAAACCGTGATAGCAACACACATTTGGCACCCTACATTATTTGCTTTCCTGAAAAGAGAGAAATTTGTTCTTACCTTCCTTCTCCTTCCCTTCGCCGGAATTTTTTGAAATTTTGCCGGAGTTCTATCGTCGTGTCCTAGTTCCTGCAATCTTCGCTAAGGTTGTTGTCCTGCCGCTGTTACCTTCCGTTGCCATACCTTTTCTTCCTTTTATCAGTCTGCAATGGCCTCCGAGAGAAGCTCAGGTACCGGAGCATCGCGTCAGGCACCGGCAGCAGGTTAGCATCCTTGTCTGATGATTTATTTTTCTTTCAAATCTGTCTTGTTTGAGCATGAGTGATTTGTCCATGATTATTTGCATTGATTGCTGTAGATTCGGCTGCTACACACGAATTTAAACCCGAGGAAATAATTTCACAAATGACTATGGCAGATTTAGTAAACCTTAGGTCGATCCATTATATAGATCCTTCTGTTCCTATTCGTTTACCCGAACCCGAGGAGAGGATAAATATTACATCAGAGGGTTGGGTCGGGGTTTATGAATATCATATTAACTTTGGGTTGAGGTTTCCGACCCTAGATATGTTGAACGAAATGTGTGACTTTCTTAATATTGGGTTGAGCCAACTAGTACCTAATGCCCTTAGGTTTCTTATAGGATTCATGTATGTGTGTTTTGGGGCTGGGGTTCGGCCTACGGTCGACTTGTTTTTTCAATTCTATACTGTTCGTAAATACCCTTATGGCAAATGGTGGGTGACCTTCCAGAAGCGTAGGAATAGCCCTGTACTTATTACCGATTCCCCTGATACCAACAAACAATGGAGGGATAGATTTTTTATGGTGAAGGCTGAGGAAGCGAACCTACCCTGTCGTTGGTCTCAGTTTATTTTACCAGTCGAACAATCCCGAGACAAGTCCGACCCCAGAATTCAATCGGACTATAAGGTGTTAAAAAACTATAGTAGCTCGGCTAAATATTCGGTTAAATTTCCTTCAGAGGATCTTCTTGTTTCGGCCGGGCTGAGCCAATCCCCCAATGTAGAAAGTAAATACCTGTTCCTTGAACTTTTTATCAATGGTATCCTCATCCTTCATAGCTCGGTAATTTTGATTTATTCATGTTGCTTATTTTCAGGTAGTCTCGGCGGGTTCGGAAGGAAGAAAAAAGCCAACAAGCCTATTGCAACTTCGGGATCTTCCAAAAGATTGGCTGAGATTGATCTCACGGAAGAGGTCGAGGTGACCGACCCTCCCAGCTCGGCATTGACAACTCGGGTCGCAAAAAGGAGCAAGCCGACCCCGGAAGAAATCCAAGCAGCTAAGGCTGCTAAAGCTCCACAATTGTTGACGGGCCCCATACGTGATCCCGAGCTGCCGAAACCTGATGATCTTTGGGGACCCGTAGACCCGTCAACAAATGAAAGGGTTCTGCTGCTGAAGGATAAGAAAGATAGGCCGATTTCTCTAGCTCGGCCCATACGTCAAGTGCACTTGTCAGAACCCCTGCCTGAGGACATAAGGCCTTACCAAGAGTTGGAGGCTGAAACTGAAAGGTCCTTTGAGGAGATGGTACAGGTGGGCAATCAGCTCCGGCAAAATATGGAGCTGATGATGAAGCAGGAGGCCTTTCTTGCTTCACACATAAAGAGGGTGAGCATCAAAAATTAATTAATGTCTGAAAATAATAATTACCTCGACTGACACTCCTGGCTCGGATTTTTTGCAGGTAGCCTATAATTATGCTGCTACGTCAAAAAGGGCAACGGCTTTGGATATCTTAGCCCAAAGCTACGAGCTGGAGAGGTCGAAGAAACCGTCCGAAGCCGTTGAAGATCTGGAGTTTCAGCTGGGGCTCGAGAAAAGCAAGTATTCGGAGCTTGAGGTTGAAAAGAACGGGCTGATGAAGCAAAACCAAGGTCTGCTTTCCAAGTCGAGCCAGCTGGAGACCAAGGTCCAGGGACTGGAGACCGACGTGGATATCCTGAAGAAAAGCGAGGCCTCCTTGCTCAAAGAAAAATCCAACTGGGCAAAGGAGAAAACTGACCTGGAGAAAGCTGCCGAAGAGGCCAAGAAAGCTGCAGAAGAAAGCTGCAGAAGAGGCTGCAAAAGCTGCAGAAGAGGCTACAAAGAAGGCTGCAGCAATGGTCAGTTCGGAAGAGGCTGAAGCATCTCGTCAGGCCGAGCTGAGACTTTTTAAGGAAGGGACCCTGCTGGAGTTGATGAACCGGCGCTTTTTTGAGTTAATCCAGTGTGGGTACACTCTGTGCTGGGATGAGTTAAAAAGCTCCAGGTCGGCGGAAGGTGTTCCAGTAGACTCCATAGCCCATGGTTCTTTGCTTCCGGAGGGACGTGATCCTTACGACTTAGTAGAGGAAATCAAGCAAGAATGCCGAGACATCGGTGTTCCGATTCCAGAAAAGGTCGAAGAGGATCCTGTGGCTGACCCCCAGGAAATAACAGATGAAGCTTCTTCTCAAGCTCCTCCTTCCTGAGATCGGCCTTTCTTTAGATCGGGCTTGCCCCTCCCTCTAGCTGTGTGAGGAATGTAGGTAGCATGCCTAGATGCAGTTGATGTAATTGGCTTTATACTTTGTAGAATTTTTCTGATCCTGGTCCCTTTCGAAGATTTTTACAGATCGTCTTTGTAACCGAGCTGGATTATTGAATGAAAATGATCTTTTCTGTTTTCTTAAAATTTTTACTTCTTTAACTCGAACTGCTTTACTGATAATATTTCCTCAAGTGTGCTGTATTCCAAGTTCGTGGAATCAATCGTCCTTGCAAGTCTTCCAAAATATAACTTCCGGTAGGTCGAGCTTCGATTACTCGATAAGGCCTTTCCCAATTAGAAAATAGCTTGCCTTGTTCTTGTGGTTTGCTGATAGATCGGTTTCGCAAGACTAAATCTCCTGGTACAAAGGCTCGATGTTTGACCCGAGCATCATAGTGTTGCCGAACTAAATTTTTGTAATTTAGTTGATGTACATAGGCCGAGTCCCGAACTTCTTCTATCAGATCCAGGCCGAGCTCCAAGTTTTTCTGATTTTGATTTCTTTCAAAGTGCATAACTCGTGGGGCTCCACTTTGTATTTCTGGGGGGATGACTGCATTGACCCCGAAGGCCAACTCGAAAGGGGTTTTTCCTGTGGCTGATTTAGGCGTGGTTCGGTGGCACCAAAGCACATGGGGCAATTGTTCTACCCAATTTTTTCCTTTATCTTCTAGTCTGGATTTCAGCCCGTGCAACAAAGTTCGGTTTGTGAGTTCTACTTGTCCATTTGCTGGAGGATGGGCTACCGATGCGAAACGCTGGGTAATGCCAAGTTTTGAACACAAGGCTGTGAATTCTTTAGATTCGAACTGGGTTCCATTGTCCGAAATAACCGATCTGGGCACACCGAAACGACAAATGACTTGCCTCCAAAGAAACCGAGCTACGGTTCGCCCCGTAATATTTGTAAGTGCCTCGGCTTCTACCCACTTTGTGAAATAATCTATGGCCACAACAAGGTAATGGCATGAACCGACCTTAGGAAACGGACCCATAAGATCTATCCCCCACTCTGCGAAAGGCCATGGGGCAATTATCCCCGTAAAGCTGGAGGCCGGCAACTTGTGAATTGTCGCGTTGTGTTGGCAACTGGAACACCGTTGAACATACTCTACTGCTTCTTGGAATAACCGAGGCCAATAAAACCCAGCCCCGATTATTTTTTTAGCCAAATTCCGAGCCCCAATGTGAGACCCGCAATCTCCTTCGTGTACTTCCTTCAGCATGGCCTTTGCTTCTCCCGATCCCAAGCATTTCAGCAAAGGCATCAAGAAACCCTTTTTATACAGGTCTTCCCCAATTATTTGATAGTATTCAGCCTTCTTTTGTATCCGTTGTGCTTCTTTCCGGGATTCTGGTAAAGTGCCATCTTGTAGGTATTGCCATATAGAAAATCTCCAATCCTGTCCTTCACTTATAGACAATATTATTGGTTCAGCTGTACTCTGTTATGTATTTCTTCTACTAAGACGGTTTTAGTCAGGTGAGAAAAAACCGAAGAAGCTAATTTGGACAAGGCATCAGCATTTGTATTTTTGCTTCGCGGGACCCGCTCTATAGCCCATTTTTGAAAGAATTTTAGTTGCTGTTGCACCAATGTTAAATACTCCTCCATTTGTCGATCCTTAGCCTTATACTCCCCCAAAATTTGTTTAACCACGAGCTGAGAGTCTGAACAAATTTTTAGATTTTCGACTCCAAATTTCCGAGCTAACTTCAGGCCGGCTATCATAGCTTCGTATTCTGCTTCATTATTTGTGGCTGTGAAGCAGAATCGTAAAGCATACGTGTGAATTTCTCCTCCCGGGCTGGTGAGTATGATCCCTGCACCCGATCCGGACTGGCTTGAGGCCCCATCTACGTAGAGGATCCACGCATCGTCACCCTCGGCTATAGCTAAAAGCAGATCGGTTTTTTCTATCGGGCTAGATATGCTCTCTTGGCTGTCTGGTACTCCTTCAGCTATGAAATCTGCCAACACCTGTCCTTTGACTGCTGTGCGTGGGGCAAAGGTGATGTCATAATCTCCTAATTCAATGGCCCATTTGGTGAGTCGACCTGAAACTCCTGCTTTTTGTAAGATGGCTTTGAGGGGTGCGTCAGTATAAACGGTGACTCCATGCGAGTTGAAATAAGGTCTAAGACGCCGTGTGGAGTGAACTAGAGCCAGGACTAGCTTTTCTAGGCTAGAATAATTTTTCTCTGCGGCCTGCAAAACTTTACTAACAAAATAGATGGGTCTCTGGACCCGGTTATCTTCTCGGAGCAAAACCGAGCTAATGACAGATTTGGTAGTAGCTATATACATGTACAATTGTTCTCCATGAATAGGCATAGTCAAAGATGGCAAAGAAGCTAAGTATTTTTTTAATTGTTCAAAAGCATTTTGACATTCCGGGGTCCACAAAAACTTATCAGTTTTCTTTAAAATGTTAAAAAATGGTAATGCTCGTTCTGCTGATCGGGCTAAAAACCTATTCAAAGCTGCTAATCTACCCGTTAATTGTTGTACTTCCCGAATTGTCCTAGGCGGGTGCATTTTCAATACAGCTTCTACTTTCTTAGGATTAACCGAGATACCCCCCTCAGAAACCATGTATCCTAAG
The DNA here is from genome assembly GCA_016801395.1 of Leptodermis oblonga. Classification (NCBI taxonomy): domain Eukaryota; kingdom Viridiplantae; phylum Streptophyta; class Magnoliopsida; order Gentianales; family Rubiaceae; genus Leptodermis; species Leptodermis oblonga. Next base: position 6,856,700 of record CM028757.1, read on the forward strand.
AACTTTCCTGAAGTGGCTCCAAAAACACATTTTTTTGGATTTAACCTTAATTTATATTGGGCTAGTGTTTCAAGGGTTTCACGTAAATCAGATAAGTAAGCAAGTTCATTTTTACTTTTTACAAGTAAATCATCAATATATGCTTCCATATTTCGACCTAACTGTTTTTTGAAAATTTTATTCACTAAACGTTGAAAAGTAGCTCCAGCATTCTTTAAACCGAAAGGCATGGTTATGAAGCAATATGTACCTTTGTCTGTAATAAAAGATGTTTTTTCTTCATCTTCCTTGGCCATGAAGATTTGATGATATCCCTTATATGCATCCAAGAAATTAAGGAATCGAAATCCAGCTATAGCGTCAACCAACACGTCGATCAAAGGCAATGGGAACCAATCTTTGGGGCATGCTTTATTTAAGTCGGTGAAGTCTATGCACATGCGCCATGAACCATCTGGTTTGGAAACTAACACGGGGTTAGCCAACCATTCCGGATAATCTACTTCTCGGATGATACGTACTTCCAACAGGGCGTTGACTTCGATCTCCACATATCTATTACGTTCTCCCCCGAGGTTACGCTTTCGTTGTCGGATCGGCCTATGATTGGGATCAATGGATAACCTGTGTTCAATGATATTTCGAGAAATGCCAGGCATATCCTCCGGTCCCCAAGCAAAAACTTCCGCAAATTCACGCAAAAGGTTAAGCAAATCATATTGTAATTGAGGGGGCAAATCAGCCCCAATTTTTATTACCTTGTTTGGATCGGCCGCGAGGGGAATAATTCTTACCTCGGCCCCTGCTTCAATGGACAGGTCCGAGCCACCTGTTAGATCGGTAATGTTAACGGAGGTCGGCCTGACGGTAGAAGTAATTTTTGATTTCAGATCTACGGGGGTCGGTTCCTTCAAGGAAGCCATGTAGCACTGCTTTGCCTGCAAGACATCACAACGAATAGAAGCTACCCCACCTATGGTGGGGAACTTTAAAAGCATGTGTACAGTAGATGCTATGGCCTGGAACTGATTTAGTCCAGGCCGTCCCAAATATACATTGTATGGTGATGGCTCATCAATGACCACGAAGTCTATGGTTTCCGTACGTTTTAGCTGTCCAGCCAGTAACGTGACGGGAATACTCAAGTGTCCCACAGGTATAACATGGTGATTGCCGAAGCCAATCAATGGTGTCCGAACTGGACTTAACTGTGCCTTGTGTAATTGACAACCAGCCAGTGCCTTGGTTGTAATTATATTGCTAGAACTACCCGTGTCTAACAATGTCCTACGTACTTGGTAATTTGAAATGTAGCAATCGATCACTAGTGGATCGTCACAATTGAAAGACAGAAATGTATCTGTGTCATCGAAAGTAATGCCTGGTGTCATGGTATCTGATTTACGCTTACCTAGAATAGAGTTCCTTTGCCGGTATACCTGTTTCCTTTGGCGGTTAGAGTCGCCTTGGGTTGGTCCTCCTGCTATGGTGTTTACAATCCCTGCTATATTCAGGTCGGTGTTACCCCCAGCATTTGGGGCTCGGGAGTCGGATTGGGGACATTCGCGGGCAAAATGACCGGTCTCTCCACATCGGTAGCATCCGTTAGGTCGTTCACGGATTGCTGAAGTCACCGGTTTAGGTAGAGGTGCTACTTGTGTATATTGTGGTAGTTTCCCAGCTTGAATTAATTTAGCTATTTCTGCAGCTAAATCACGACAGTCATTAGTATTGTGACCAATGTTTTTATGGTAATTACAATACCTGCCCGGATTGAGCCGATCTGTGGGACCCGTCATAGGTCGAGCTGGGGGCAGCAGCCCTTGACTCTGAATGGCAGCATATATGTCAGCTCGGGGGACTGAGAAGGGCTCGGATACCTGCACAGTGTTTACACTTACCCCGGCCTTTGGAATGGAATTAGTAGTATTGGCAAAGTTTAATTTCTTATTTCCTCCCGATGTAAGAATTGGGGAAGGAGCTTTCCTCTTACCATATAAATCGGAAAAACTTCTTTCCCTTTCCTGTTTTATAGCTGTAGCATCTTCAACAACAGCAAAGTTAACAGCAGTAACCATCATTTCAAAATAAGAATGTGGGGGTCGGATGGCCAATTCAGTAGCTAAAGGTCCTGACCGTAACCCATTAATAAATGATCCCATCATTATTCTATCATCTTTTTCATGACATTGCCTAGACTCTATATTGAACCGATCTATGTATGCCTGTAATCCCTCTCCCATTTTTTGTGTTATGTTCATTAAATGTGAAATCGGTTTAGACAATATCTTATTACCCATGAAATTGGCTAAAAACAGGTCACCAAACTGATCTAAAGAATGAATAGAATTTCGGGGCAAAGTACAATACCAATTTATGGCCTGACCTTTAAGTGTCAGATGGAATGTCATGCATCGGTTAGCGTCGGACAGGTTGGCAGCATCCATGACGCTCATGCACTGCATCCAGTGAGCCGTGGGGTCGGTGGTACCGTCATACTTGTCAACCTTACCTAGGCCTCTGTATCCAGGGGGAAATTGTGCCATTTGAATCTCCCATCCAAAAGGATGAGACACGCGAGACGTGGGGGCAGTTCGTCCGATCTGAGTATATCCAGATCCGGGTAGGCCGAGCTGGGGATATCCGGACTGACCTAAGGGGTGTCCCCCCAGGCCGAGGTAATAGTTTCCTAGGCCGGGCCCGGGATAATAATTTGGATTAAGTAAAGGAATATTTTCTAAGGGCGGCTGCATGGCTCGGTTATTGCCTAAACCATAATGCTGAAACATTGCAGGGTTGGCTGTAGTGGTGTATCCGGGGTAATAACAGGGTTGATTCATTTGGCCGATTTGTATACCATGGCCAGGTTGATTCAATTGACTTACTTGTTGTCCTAAAGTGGGAAAGGGCAGGCCTGACATAAGAGAACCGTTATTGAACTGAGCATTGGGGGCCATAAAGGGGTCCGGAAAAGTAAGATTAGCCTGAGTATGAGCTACAGTGGTATAAACAGGTGGTGCCATAGAGGGGTTAGGAGGACCAGCAATATGACTGATTGAAGAAAAATTAACTCTCCCAGGTTGTGGAGGACATATAGTAGTAGATTGTGGGGGGAGACTAGACATTAAAGCAGCAGAGGGGTTGGACACAGGGTTGATGACAGCCCTGGGTGGGGGAACGGTTGGGGACCAGTGTAAACCATAGGGGTGTTCTGTGTTAACTGCTTCTGTGGTGGTGGTTGTAATGGGAGGTTCTGTATTAAGAGTAGAGATGATAGGAGCAACATGGTTTATTAAGTGAAATAGTTCTGGAAATAAACGGAAGAACCTATCTTTTTCTGCCTGTTCCTGTTCGGGGGTGAAAGTTTCAACAAGGGTGGCAGTAGTTGGTGAATCAGATGGAGGATTAGAACTGGTGGCGGAAACGGTAGGGACCAAAGCGGTTGTAACGGTGAGCCCATTGAGGTTGTCAGAAGAAGAAGCACCCTTTCCTGAGCGAGTTTGCGTCATGGTTTCAACAAATTTATTTAATGGAGGAAAATTTGATGAAATAATTTGATCAAACGTTCCCCACAGTCGGCGCCAGTTGATGTGACGCAAAAATTACAATAAGGGAGTGATGCTTCTTCACGGCCCAATGAACTCTTGAAGACAGTAATAGCCCAATTTGTATGAAGTTGTGCTGTGAAGGGAATGAACAAAATTGAAAATGATGAAATAATCTGAGTTGCTGAGCTCGGCCAAGATGATGAAGCTTGATGATCTTGCACTCCTCCTTTCACCAATTGATGATTAATTCAGAAAAGGAGCGGGGCTTTCCCCCCTGTATAGGCTCCGACGATCAAGTCAGTAATATGAAAGAGATAAGCATTATAGAACAAGAGTGTTCAAAGAAATTGTAAATGAGAGAATAGCTTCAGAAATGCTAGTGAGAATTGCCAGAAATTACTTATTGGAACCTACCAGAATGAGGCTTGTGCCTGAGTATTTATAAGCTACTCTTGATGGTTCCGTTGAGTAATGGAGACATACGCTCCTAATTATTCCTTTTGCAATGATGTTTTTTGCTTTTCCGGGAAAACTGGCTTTAACTTTGGCCCCTTTGTCATAATTGATCTGCACACATTAAAATAATGGCCCTACCATGATATTTTATATTATTATCTTTATTTCAGGTCGGCTTTACCGATCTAATCTTACATAAATTACCGACCTAAATAGGGATGAGTTTTAACATTTGACCGATCTAACTTCATTAAGCTTTTACCGACCTGGGATTCTTGAATAATACTGACATAATCATACCGATCTGGGCTATAAGGTCTACCGATCTAAGATTAGTTTATTCCGACCTAAGTTTTAGTGAGTTTGCTTGTTCAATTCTTCATGACTAATATAAGATTATATGACCGACCTAACTTTGTAATAGAGACTCATTTTGTGTGATCTTTCTGACCTGAACATGGATCTGGGCTTCTTTATCTTTTACCGTTTCTTAGTTTTTAATTAATAGGGTTAGGCCCAATGGGGATTTCAATTTTATGCACATCAGGATTGAAATTGAATTGGTCCAAAAAGTCAAATATTGGAAGCAAAAGATCAAAATACGTGTCAGAGAGCAAGATATCTCCGAGTTAATTCCTTCTTGTTACTTTCATTGGTTTGAAATTCTTGCAAAATATGAGTAAAGTAATGATGCATTCGACCGACAAGTAATGTCATTAATTACTTAATTAATTTACTTTTGTAGTACCATTGTTTTCCTATCCTCCAAATTAAAATCGCTTCACCGCATATAATTAAACAGATGTCAACGAAATTTCCATGTAATACCATTTCATCAATTTGTACTCTTTAGAGTCAAATCTACTGATCGAAGTTAGTTGTGTCCGGATGAATTTTAGTACATTTCCTTCCGATAAAAAATAATTGTATTCAATTATACGGTTTTTTTTTTTCCCATAGTAATAGCTCCTTGGTAGGGGCTACAAATGATAACTCCCTGCCCTAGAATAAGGTCTTCGTAGAAGCCTAATTCGATAGGCCAGTACCGATCCGGGTGGGGGATGGGTAGAATAAGATCTTAGTATAAGCCTTATTCGTTCGGGGTATTTCCCAAAAAAAAAGCTTGAGCCACCCCAAATCCTACTATGCACCCCCTTGCCCTTCTGCCCTAGAATAAGGTCTTATTCTAAGCCTTATTCGATTAGGGGAGAGGCTATTGTGTGAAATAAAGGACCAGACAGCAGCATTCCCGCTTGGGCGTATGACCAGAGTTTTTTTTTTTTTTTTTTTTTTTGCCTCCATAGTGGCCGACGGTATACTATGTATGGCACTAATAATTCAACCGTTTTATTTATAAGCCTCCACTAATAAGATTCTGTCATTGTCACATGGATTATTGTTCTTTATTTTAGAATTGTTATCTTTATTTAGTCATTAACTTGTAATTATTTCATTTTGAACCCTTAATTTCAAATTTTACTTCAAAATAGTCTCTAGTCCAAATTCTTTCAACATTTAAGTTATTTTAAACTAACACATGAGTTATTTCATGTTAAAGTAAGAGGAAAATAAAGTGGTTTAACTTTTTTTCCATTCGTTGTCCCTATTAATATGTGTGAATATCACGTTTTAGTCGAAAATAACTCAAATATTATCAAATTTTGAGTTTGGTTCCATCTTGGAATAAATTTTGAAGTTAATGAAACAAAATGAAATAATAGCAATTTAAGGGACCAATTAGAGACAGCATCTCAAGTTAATAGAGTAATCTAACCAATTACTATTTTTATGGATACTCCCTTCGTTCACTAGAAGATTATACAACTTTCACAAATATACAACTTTTTATGGATGTCAAGTTACAACACCTAAAATAGCTAATTTTACACTTTTGTTTCATTCATATTCTTAACTTTTAAATGCGAGTTAATAGTAAACCACACATAATTATATAAGTAAGAGTAGGAGGAGCCAAAAAAAAAATTTAAACTAAACTCTTCTATTGAAATAAAAAATTGTTTTTGAAAATCGACGTACTCTTCCCGTGGATCAGAAAAAGTAATATCAAACAAAACATTTTGGTACCTATTTACATTTTTCCACCGACAAGACTTTAATTAGTTAAACTGTTCACTGAGATACTTCAATCAACCATAGTAGTTGGAGGATTAACAAATGCTAATTCAACATTGGGTGAGATCAAAATATTTCAAACGTTATCATCAAAAACTTCAAACTCTTAGACGTACTGAAGCTACTGATTGATGTATACATTCATTTTGCTTTCGTAATTAATTATTTTATGATCGATGCCAGCAAATTCACACTATAGTGATCAGTAATTCAATCGGAAGCAGATGAGAGCTAAGCCATTAGTAATATGTGAGTAAGATTGAAAGTGATTGAAAACTTGTGTATTCTTTTTGTGCAAATCGCATTGTGGGGACGATGAATTTCTTGCATGCATGTGCATCTTCAACCACTCCCTCTTTTTTTGGTACACGGTTTTGGACCTAAACCCTCTTTAAACCTATATATATACTCACCATTTTCATGCATTCGGAAGATCAAAAAATCATAAATCAGAGGGGTTTTTGATTAACTAAAATATTCGTTCTATGGCTACTCAGAGGGCTTTAAGCTTTGTTTTCTTTGTGCTTTTGGGAATAAGCGTTTGTTGCGAATCTAGGTCGCTCCTCACGTTTTTTGGTGGGGGTTCTGGTTATGGAGGGGGTACATCTGGTGGCTATGGCGGCGGTGGCGGTGGAGTTGTGGGAGGGGGTGGAGGAAAGGGTTTTGGTGGAGGATATGGACATGGGGGTGGTATTGGAGGTGGAATAGGTGGAGGGTATGGACATGGAGGTGGAATAGGTGGAGGGTATGGACACGGGGGTGGTATTGGAGGTGGGGGTGGTTATGGTGGTGGTAGCGGTGGTGAAGGTGGATATGGTGGCGGTGCAGGAGGTGAAGGAGGCGGTAAGGGTGGTGGTTATGGAGCTGGAGGTGGAAAGGGTGGAGGATATGGAGCTGGAGGTGGACATGGTGGAGGTGCGGGAGGAGGATCTGGTGGAGGTGCGGGAGGAGGATATGGTGGAGGTGTTGGAGGAGGATCAGGTGGAGGAGCTGGAGGCGGACATGGAGGAGGTGTAGGAGGAGGATCTGGTGGAGGTGCAGGAGGAGGATATGGAGCTGGAGGTGGACATGGTGGAGGTGCGGGAGGAGGATATGGAGCTGGAGGTGGACATGGTGGAGGTGCGGGAGGAGGATCTGGCGGAGGTGCCGGAGGAGGATATGGAGCTGGAGGTGGTAATGGTGGAGGAGCCGGAGGAGGATATGGAGCTGGAGGAGGACATGGTGGAGGTGCTGGAGGAGGACATGGTGGAGGTGCTGGAGGAGGATATGGTTCAGGAGGAGCCGGGGGTGGTTCTGGTGGCGGATACGGAGGCGGTTCTGGTAGTGGCGGAGGGTATGGAGGTGGTTCCGGCGGTGGAGGCGGATACGGCGCCGGAGGTGGAAGTGGCGGTGGTGGTTACCCTTGATAAAGAGGCCACTGGTGAATTCCAAATTTCTTTGCCTACTATGAGAACAGTGTGTTGCTTTCATTATTTCATCATCCGTTTTCTTATGTGAGTGTAATTTCATTTCCTTTGGAATCAAGTTCTCAAATAACAATAATAATTATAGATATATATATATGTGGTCTCATGAGTGTTTAATTTCTTGTCCAACTTATATATTACTGTTGTATCCCTTTTCAGTTTCTTCTGTTCTAAAAGTTCAGTAGTGATAAAGAATATATAAACTTTACTGTGTAATTTTTCTTTTTCGCATATTTTACTGCTTTAATGAAACGGGTAATCGATTTCATCTTTTACTTTAAAACAAAAATAAAATTGAAAACTTCACTAGATATAATTTACATTTGCTGATTTTGAAGCAACAAGTTTAATTCATATATAAATCACGTGTTTTTTAGTACAAATTTATGTCTCACTCTTCAAAATAACGTTATATATTCTTATTTTCATATCTAAATTGTTCATTTATACAAAAGAAAGATTACATAATACATTGCTCAAATTATTCTCTCTTACACCAGGAAATTAAGCATGACTAGAAATTGTTACAATGATTTTGCTGACAGCAAACTGAATCTTTGAACTTTACTGCATCCACAGCCAACTGTATACATAGGAAACAGAAGGCTTGCGGGGAGAGTTGGGGGAGTGGTTAAATGGAAAGAACCTTCAGTCTTGAAATCTTAAATCGAACTATGTAAGTCGAGAAAAACAAAAAGACAAACAGAAGGGCTTGTGGAAGAGCATGTCCAAATTTCCATGACAATGCTACATGCTCAACTAACTTATGATGGTGGCGATGAAATACCTTTCCGTTCCATTTAAAAAGTAATGTTTCTACTATTAAAAATAGTTAAAAACAAGACTTTTAATGGGACGAGAAAGAGAGAGAGTATGAATGTACGAGCTCCAACCTGAATCGTGCTTAGTCGTTCATCCCTAGCTCTTATTGTCGACAACCAAATTTAAAGAGATTGACTTTGATCAATTAGTATTCTTCTGAGATGCCACCGTTACACATACCAAACGGGGCTGCAGTTTCTGCATTCTTATTCTTCCCGAAACTCTCATATTTGCGTTTAAGAAGTTTCTTGATAAGCACCACTGATTTTGAACGACGTCGTACCACGAGATTATCGACCGAGCGGCCGTCTTGATCTTGATCGTGATCGTTATCATCCCTTTGTTGTTTGCTCTCTCTCGCGTATTTGCTCTTCAAAAACTTCTTGATTTTCTGTGAAAATATAACGGATCTTGAACTAGGTGCAACGTTGACCTGGAATGAAACGTCGTCGTTTCGTGGGGTGCTATCTGCGCTGCGAGTGCAACGTGTTTTGATGGCGTCAACTTCGCCGTCTTCTTTCATTTTCACCATCTTGCATGGTAGTCTTTCTGCGTAGAATTCAATGAACTTCCTATCATGGTGCCTGCAATTAAAACCCAAAAAATTCAGTTTGTAAGGAAATTTATCTTGGTTTTAGCGAGTCCCGATATTTCTCTGTACCACTTTTGATCCGCATGTTCCACCGTAGTATGTAACACATATAGTCGATTTTCTTTTAGACTGGTTAATCAAGTCTCTATTCTTTCGATTTTTTGCAATTTCAAAGTAGACTGAATTTTGTTACTAGTTAACTAAAATCGCAATGCTTCTATTCTTACGGTGATAAACAGCTATACTAATGGACTCTTCTAAATTTCTAATGAAACCGAGAGTATATTATACCTGTCAAGAGTATATTATACCTGTCAAATACAACAAGTGTCGCATGAAGACTGCTGATTTGTTCTACAACAAGTAGGTGTAATGGATGCCCCATCTCAGTTCTGATCTCCAGGACAACCTGTTCCATCAATGTTTTCGCATGAAGAAATAAATTAATAATGCGTTTTGTTATACAATTAAGTTGCAACATTGAAGCCTCGAGGCTCTGTCCTTTTGTGGCTATTTCACAAGAATCATCACTTTTTTCTTCTAAAACTTAACACAAATAAACAACTTCATTTTTTCAAAAATTTAAAATTAAAATTTAAAAATTTCCTCTAAATATCTACTCACATAAATTTAAAAAATAACATAATCATTACACTTTTTATCTCTCACCTACACAATTTTCAAAAAAAAACTTTCCTCCAAAAAATTTTAAGAAAAAACCAAAGTTTTTCCAACACAAGCCAAAAAAGAACAGAGCCTAGTCTGGGTTAGACGGGACAAAATTTCTAGGGCAAATTACATTTTGATCCATAATTTTTTACTAAAATACAAGTCGACCCCTAAAATTTCAACAAAATAATATATATGTTTGGCCCTATATATTAAGTGGGTTTGTGAGACTAAAATGTCACTTTTGGGAAAACATAACATTTTTGTTAACTTCTGATTGGGATGACATGTACTTTGCTGAAACTTAAAGGGTTTGTCTTGTATTTTAATCAAAAATTATGGGTTAAAATATAAATTATTCAAATTTGTATTGCCACGTTCGTTTTTATTGTTTTGTTTTTGTTTCTACTATAAATTTAATATATTATAATAACTTTTTATCATTTTCATTTTTTTTTACGGTTCAATTATATTTTTTATATTTCTAATACATTTTTTACATTAAAAAACTATTTTTTAATAACTTGTTTTCAAAATCATATTTTAAAACACGATAACGAACAAGCTCGGCTTTTTGAAGGTAATATATATCTTAACAAGATTGGTCCATTTTTTCGATCAATAATATAACACATTTGAAGAAGAGGTTGAGGATGTAAATATAGATATAGATATACCCCGTAGTGTTGGCAAATGTCCAAAAGTACACGAAGTTTATGGTATTTGGCATCATTCCTCCCGGCCGTCATGGCTAAGTCCTCCTGCTCGATGCTCCAAATATCTGACCAAGTCTTAGAAGACACTAAAAAAAGGAAAGTTCGGATCAGGCAACAAGTGAGTGACAAAATAAGTTTATTCTACTTTCATTAAACAAAATAAGATTCAACAAAAAGAGACAAATGAATGACAAAATAAGTTTATTCTACTCTCACTAAACAAATGATCTTATCGAGATCACGTACATGGGATGTTGAGCCACGGCTTAACTCCAAGAAGAGTGACATTACAAGAGGAAGAAGTTCCATCCGCGACGTTCTTAAGAACCCACTCTAACGGCTCCCATGAGAACTCTTTGAGTCCATCCATCACCACCACCACTTGCGAGGGCTCTGGCGGCGTGCCCTCCGGCTGCCTGTGTTCCTCAAAGTTACTACTAAAGTAGTCAGCCATTTGATCGATCAATCGATCCCTTGAAGTGAAATGGGGGCAGAATGAGAAGGAACAACAACAAACGGGTTTGCCGAAATGGCCTTCAAATGCCTATATAGTCGTACTAAGAGGGCGTTGGAAACCAAAGTATTTAGATAGGATCAAGGGATCTCAGCTTAGCATTGCTCTATGTCAACTATGTTTATTGCAACATTTTACGACACTAACAAAAGCCCATGTTCTTGGGTTTTGCTGATTCGTTCATTTTGTTGGCAACTAATAATTATATATTACTCTTTCCGAGCAACGATACTCATCTCAACTAATTCATCACGACTTTATCCCAAATTGACGTTGCCATGTTCATTGACCTCTTCGAGCCTTCAAAAGCTGCTGAGTTAAGTAATTATAAGATTCCCCGCGGCACTGGGAAGATATTTTGAAATTAACCTAAGGTAAAAGTGATCACAAAAATTGACATTTTAACCACAATCAAGTCAAACCAACGTTATCATAAAAGCTTGCTCAAGGGAAAAAAGGGCTAAAAGCTCTAATATGCTCTGATAATATATTAAGTTCTCCGAAGGAGATTTAGTGCACTTTACATCAGCTTAAACATAAAAGTCACAAACTAGCCAAAAGCAGTAAACTTGATTTCCCGAAAGAAACATTTCAACTCTAAATACTAGAGATCCCTCAACCATTCTTTGTCTAAAGAAAATCTGTTATATATTTACCACGCCTAACGCTGAAGATTCACCTGAGACTGCTGGCAAGGACAGGTGTACCGCCCCTTCTCCGACTAGCTGAGTTTCTATCATCACTACCAGGAGATATGTGTGTTCCTCTACTTCTCTTCTTGTTTATTGAACTTTCACTTGAAGGGCCACGAATTGCTGCCATGAGCTGCTTCCCTCTAGATCCAGTCATATTCTTCTTTACAAACGTACAGGCCTGCTTTCGCCCTGGATCCTCCAGATCCTTATTCAACTGTCTTTTGCAAGAAGCGCGTTTTATTTCTCTCAGATGATCGCGCGGGATGGAGAATAAACTACTATCTGAAAGTCCAATCCAGGTAAAACTGTTAGTTGCTTCTGTTCACCAGAGTTCTCATTCACTCAATAAAATAAATAAATTTAAGGAATTGGACTTCCAAAACTTACCAGGTGGGTCTTCCCTATAAATCTCTGGGCTAGGAGATCTAGGAGTCGGAGGCATGGTAGGTAAAACATCTGCACTATTCCCCAACTCAATGCGTTCTCTAATAGAATTACTTTCATCTGGTACAGGTAGAGAAGTTGATTGGCACGCTTCATTAGGAACATCAGCAGTAACCACAGGTAGAGAACTTGATTTGCAAGCTTCAAATGAAGGCACTTCAGAAGAATTGCTGACCACAGACACAGAAGCTGATTTGTTGATATCACAAGCCAGATGAAAAGGGTTGCAAGAAACTAAAGGCAGGGGAGTTACAGGTTCCTCCTTTCTGTCACTATCACCCATCACCCTGTAGTCATTCATTCCAGAAGGAGTCTCCTCACCATCTCGAAATCCACTGAGAGACTCAACGCAAGCAATATTACTGGTTTCTTTGGCATCATAAGGACAATGTCGCGGCAAAGTAGGAGATGTTGTACAAACTTCTCCCATATCTAACACAGACTTAGGTGAATTGTTAAGAACGACTCAGATTCATGTATTGCTTATGTGTTTCACGAAAACTTGAAAAACAGGGAGTCCCCTGCTTCACATAGAAAAGGATGTATGCCTCCTGCTCCAGCACAAATTCTTGTTCAACCAAACAAACCTACAAATTGGAACAGAAATGCCTATTCAGATCCATATTCAGTACTGCACTACAAGAAGGTTTATAAACTAAACAGCTGCTAACATTACCAGCAATATATATGACGAATTTATTCTAAATTACCTTGGAATCATCAAATCTGTACCATTCATTAGGAGCAGCACGGATAAAGCAATAATAATGCCCGGAGGTAGATGAAAATCCAGTATGCACCACCACCGCATTAAGGTCATACTTCATCTCCACCTGCTGACAAGGACTTATAATGTTAGTATATTCATATGAAGGGGGAAAACCATAAATGATTATCCATGTTCAGCCAATACTAGTGTAAGTCCAATAAGGATGCCCATAAAGTTAATGCAGAAACAGCCAGAACAGATCATTTACCTCATCACTTTGATTACCACCGGTATAAGGAAGCAAGTCCAATTCCAATGGGAAAGCCACGTGATTATCAATTTTTTCCACAAAAGAACCATCATTTTTAAATCTCTTCAAATGGAATGCAGCAACTGAAGGAGCCTGTTCTAACACAAGCTGCTTCTCAACTGAGACCTTTTCCTTACAATTTTCACATGTGAATGTTGTCTCGGGATCTTCAAGCTTCTCAACCTTTGTGAATGACTCCAGAGCAGTAGAGAGAGTGCTCACTTCATCAATCTCCAAACTGAGGTCTATTATAGGTTCTTGAGTGTCAGAGCAGTGGCCACAGTTGCAACATAGCAGCTGTAATTCCAAAGCTTCAAGCATAAGACTATGACATCATTTTAGTAAGCCCCAAGCATGTTGATGGCAAAAATTTTAAAACTTGAAAACAAAATCATGACAGTTGAAAAGGTAAATGAGGACATTAGGAATAGATAATAGAAACACCGGGAAGAAATTGAAACAACTGCTGTTATTCTTACTTTGCTAACAAGACGTCCACCAAAGACCTTTTTCACAATGCTGTCACTATCAGCATGCTTAAAATCATTACGACAACTCTCAAGTCTATCCAAAAAGCATTGTAGGAATTCATGAGCATCTTCCTGCTGAAATCTTCGGAAACAAGATGAGAAATCTGGTAATTACCAATTAAGGGAAACAGTGTTCTCAGAAATAATAATTCAACAGCAAACAAGCCAAAGACCTAGATCTAAAATATGCAATCCAAAGAATTGGGTGACAATATAATCCAAGCACCTCTACAGTCTTAATAGATAAAGTTAGATGAACTCTAAACTGCAATGAATATCCCAGAATTGTGCATGACCACCAAGTAAAGTTGCTATTCCAACAATGAAAAGTCATACAACATACGGCAACACACAAAGTAAAAGAAGAAGAGGATACAGTTCAAATTGTTGAAAAACTTCGAAGGATAGACAACCCCTCCTGAATTGGTCAATGAACATTCAATATGCTCATATAGATTACAGAAGGCACAAAAACCTTCCAAGTAACCTGCACAGATAAATGGAACCAGTATTACATCCTGTAACCAGAAATGTAAATAAGCATAATCTAACCCAGCAAAAGTCTGTCAGCAAAAAACAGAAAAATCCCAAACAAACTCAAGGATAAAGAACTTGAAGCATCATTAACTTACATTCACAGGGCACCTTATGAGTGCGTGCAAGAAGCCCTTGAAGTAGCGGTACAGTGTGAGTGAAGCATTGCAGAATCACATTGAGAAAGCAAGTATTACCCAGATTTGCAAGCCCGGCACCCTGCACATTTCCATCATAAAATAAATTATTCAAGCAACACCATCTCCCCACCACTCTGCTACACTATTTTGCTAAAAATTTGAACTCCAAAATCATAAGGCCTATAAAACAACTCCTGAGTCTAAAATTAAAATTAAATTTATTCGCAGAATAATAAGAGACCAAGTGCAACCAGAACAAAAATTTAAGAGAAAATTAAGGCAAGAGGATTAAAACCTATAACAGACTTTGGATGCTCGACCGAAAAAGAAAAGGTCCAAATAACTCACTACAGCATAGATAAATGTTTACGTAGATATCCATAAAAAATAAAGCCCTCAAATCTTACGGAAAATAGACATAATATTTACCATGATGGAGGGCTTATGTTCCGTGAACAAAGCAGAAGAGCACGGCTTCATATCCAAATCCGTACGAGGATTACAATCCATCACTCCAGAATCCTCAGAGGCTCTACTATCTTCCATGCCTCCAAAACTCGAGGGTTGCCACGCAGGTCCTGAATCCAAACAGTTCGAAGACGCCGACCAGCGGGACGAGTAATCGTAGTAAGAAAGAGGCGAGCGATGATGAGTCAATTCATCATCCTCCTCATTCTCGCCATCCTTAGAGTCGGTGTCCCCAGGAAAACTCTCACCGTCAGAGGGATCGTCGTCGCTCAACGGAGACAAGCTACCTTCGAAATCCGAAGGGCTTAGGGCTTGATCGAACAAAATGGAGGAGGTCGAAGCAGTTAGGGTTTTGGAGGAATCAAGCAGCGCAGAGTGAGTTCGAAGGGAATCCCTTAAATGCCTTTCCATGGGATCAGATCATGAAGAAACAGCGCGGAAAAATTGAAATCAAATTAGGAGGGAAACGGAAAACGAAATCAAATTTTTAGGGTTTTGGAAATTGGGGGGGAAAAACCGAAAGGGGAAAATGGAGGATTTGGGAATGGAGGGAAAACAGAAAAAAAAGATCGAATTTTTTCAAAAGCGAAAAATTGTTCCCAAAGGGAATTGAGCCAAAAATGAAGGGGTTTTTGAGGAATTTCTTTGGATTGGAGGGCTTTTGAAAAGAGAGGGAAAGTGAAGCCGCCAAAGTCCAAACCTTAAAAAATTTCACTCAGATTTTAGAGAAAGAAAGGGTTGATTTTTATGTTTGGCCATGGCGTTGTCTTTTATGGTTTATTTCTAGAGAGAGAAACAAGGATTTATCGTTTCTAGAGAGAGAAAGTGCCAGCGGCAGTGGTGAGAAAATTCTGGAACACATGGGGCTGTGGGGCCCGTATGGGATGGGGGAAGTTGTCGTGCAGTGGGCGGGTGGGGTAATATATGACGTTTGGGGTAAATCAGATACTGTGAAGTTTTGAGTATTTTTACAGTTGGTAAAAGGAAAAAAGATAGTTGAAAATGAATCAAATACGTTTATTAGGATAAATTACATTTACCACCCTCGATGTTTCTGGAAACTACCAACATTCTCCTGGAATTTCATCAACTACCAACCCCATTATTGTTTAAATTTTGGCAAAAACTTGCATTGGACATGCCGGATAGTTTGACGCGCACCACTCTCATTTTTAGAATTATAGATACTTTTTTAAAAGACATGGGTATCAAGTATAACCTCGAAAGTATTGTTTATATGTTATGAAATATTGCATATTCAATATTTTAAAAGCGAAAGTATCACCTGTCAAACTATTATACAGTATGACAGGAAGCTTTCTCTAAAATAATTTGCCAAATTACAAAAAGGCCTGATATTTCAGTTCAATTTTAATCAAACCGGATAGGTAATTGTTATATTTA
The DNA here is from genome assembly GCA_016801395.1 of Leptodermis oblonga. NCBI lineage: Eukaryota > Viridiplantae > Streptophyta > Magnoliopsida > Gentianales > Rubiaceae > Leptodermis > Leptodermis oblonga. The sequence goes on from CM028757.1 coordinate 6,872,850, forward strand.
TTGCCAGGTCAAGGAAGTGACCGTAATTTCATAAAACTTTAGAGTTTATTTGGTAATTTTCACAAACCAAGAGATAGATAAGTGTGTAATTTACCCAAACATTTAATTCAGCTTTGAAGATCAATTATGATATTTTTTGGATCTATCATCCCGTGATACCAAATATTCAATGATGTGTTAGAAAAGAACAAAACTAATTTAATAGGTAAATTAAATTTATTGTAATTTAACAATAAATTTAGGAGCCAGTTGTCATTTTGTAGTTTATTTTGCAAATTCAAATACGCTCCAAAACGCCATTTAGCATTTAGTTAGAAAGATATTATTTCCGTAAAAAAAAAAAAGTTAGAAAGATATTATAATTATTGCTAAAACTATTTCTATTGAAAATATAAACATCATTTAGCTGAGAATAAATTAAATAGGGTCATTTTAGAATAATATGTTTAATTTTTTAAATCCTAAAACATCATTTTTGAGCAAAATTTTAAAGTTAATCATTTATTTTATTTTAAGATACTGCTTGTATTTAGTACAATAAAAAGCAAAAACTCAGGCAATAGTTGAATTTTATGTCACTAATTATTAAAATGTGATATGAATGTATTATATCTTCTTTTTTTTTTATTTAACTTTCAAAAATTACATTAAAAAATAAGGAATCATTTTATGCATATGATGTCATTCAATGTTTTTCATTGCATAATTAATGACAAATCTGATACTATTATAATTACATTTCAATACAAAATATGTTCACCACAATGGTTAATTTACCGTTTAGATATGTATACTATACATTGATTGTTTAGAATATGTACACATTTAATTCACTAAATTTATGGTTGTTTCTAACTTATATATTTAATTATTATTTTATTAAAATATTCATCACTTTTCTTAAATAAAAATAGAGACTTTTAGTTTTAAAAAATCAATCAATTAACTATAATACTCCATCCTTCCATTAGAAGAGTCCACTTTGCTGAACTACGAACTCTTCTAATGAAACCGAGGAGTAAATGAGTAAAATTACCTTACTGGATTCAAATTACTAGTAATTTGAGTAAAGGTTAAGGTAATGATAGTTCTTTGTTGATTTATTTTATCAATTTTTGTTTTCTAAAACCGTAATAGATAAACAACTACGTGCCATTACTTTTAGTTTATTTCGGTCTCACTTAAAGAATGCATTATTTTTACTATACAACCGTATTTTTATCCCTCAAATTTTCAAAACCGGTTTCCACAACAAGGATACTGTCATGAATCAATGCATGATACATCAAAAATTTTAAAATCACATCCTTTCTTGGTTAGTAACTGCTGTACCGAATAATTTCTCAGCCAGTGATCATCTCAAGTAATAATTACTATACTGAATAATCTCTCAGCTAAAATCCTCGTAATTAATTTGCTTTGGCGGAAGGTTTGAAAGCCGACAAGAATTAGGATATCTAATCAATAGCTTTACCTAACTAAATGCTGACTCAGCGAACTAATTGGGCTCAGTATTGTCAATACTACATTTATGCTTTTTACATAACTCCACTTTGTTCATAAATGGCCGGCCCAATAATAAATGATTATTATGTTCGGGAGAAAAAAGAGAGTAAAGATTACTTATTATTTGAAAATATAATTAAAATATGCAAAATGAAGTGAGAAAAGGCCTGCGTGATTAAGAAGAAGAAAATTAAAAAAATCAAACGATTGTAACATATGATAAAACACTAAATTCTGATTTCTAATATAATAGATAAAACTTTTCCAAAAAGATCACCCTAAGATGATCACAAAGTCCACCTTCATTTTTATTTATTTATTAATAAAAAAAGTTCATTTTCAAAATTTTTATTATTCTTAACCTTACTAATATAAAGATGTATAATCCATTGTAAGAACTAATTGAAATAAATAGTGACAAATTAATTGTTTTAAAAGACATACAACTGCATAATAAGTTGTACATTTTGATTTTGAAATCAGACTCTTCTAGAAGGGATGGGGTATATACTATTATAATTGGAAATAGAAAATAAAACACTTAATAAAATTACGTTAGGTGAAATGTAAGCCTCAACGCTAAACTGGTTTCCACATCCAACCGGCGTCGCATCATTCAAAGGTAAAATACAGTATGAAAATGGATATTAAATCCTCAAAAAAGCTACCAAGGCAGTGAGGGCCAACTACCGCCTATTCTTCTTATAAGTTCTTACACAATTGTCTCAGCTACAAAACAATGGTCTCATTTTATAGGGCCCCAAAAGAGTAGCAAATTTCATCTCCTTTCTCAAAAAATAAAATAAAATTTATGGATTCCCTTTTTTACATCTATATGAAAGATCTTGGCAATAACAATAACCCTCCTTTTACCTCTAGAATTGTACACATAATGCATCATCATCTCTATCACAGGATTCTGTCTTGGAGATCCGACATTAAACTCGACGCCAGGGAGCTCAGCTTCTTCCCTGTTTCTCCGGCAATGTTCTTCAGGGAGGATATATCCTGTTGTGCCTGTCGGTATGCACACAAAATCTCGGATCAACTCACTCCAGTGGTATTCATCGACAAAACAGTTCTCGTTAAAAAGAACTAAAAATATAGGACGCGGAAGACAGCAAGAATCATTTTATAAGTGTACTTGCAGGCGTAAACAAGAAGAAAAGCTCACCTGGAAAGACAACCGATTAATAAGATCACTTGCTGAGACATCAAGGTTGGCGTCGGCACTGTCGCCAAAGAGGTCAGCACTAGAAATTGCATTTGAACCCTATGAAACAATGAAATAATGAGAAACTAAAATCGACCTTCATTTATATTGTAAAACCTACAGTATCCCAGCTCACACCTCTAGGCAAAGTCCAATGAAGTCAAGACCACATGTTATTGAACTCATGTACCTAATATGCAAATATAGGAGTACCCATATTTCTCAATCATTTAAAGCATTTCTAGTTGAATTGAAAAAAGCAACTCAAACAGAGGGAACATCTCAATCAGTCTTTCAGGTTATTTGGTCTCTGAACCAAAAAGTAGAAATATCTTCCCAAGTGAGGAAAGTTATTACAGTCAGCATTCTTCTAACCACCCCACAAAAGTCTGATGCCTTTCATCGGGCTGAGCAATAACATACAGCTGAGGTCCAAAATTCTTTGCACTTAGTAGAAGCTACAGTCAGTTTAATTTCAAAATTATTATTTATCAAAATGGCCAATACTTCATATCAGAGGGTTTCATAGCTCCTATTCAGCATGCAAAAGCTTATGAAGCAGCCAATGTAAGTCTGTATAGCCAGTACCATGTAGATAAAATCCATAATTATGAAGCTAAAACACAGCATAAAAAGGTTTTATAAAACTGTCATCCTAGAATCTGCGGGAATTTCTTTATGGGATAGCAGACATTGGAGGTCCGGGTTGTGGGGAGGAACCTCCAACTTGCAAATGGAAAAAAGAAACAAAGCAATCAAAAAAAGCATGGAAAAAAAAGGGAAAGGGGCAACAAAACCATTGAAGGTTGTTAAAAATATTGTACAACAAAGATGGGAACAGAAGGATGATCCATCGCCAAATGCAAGGTCATAGGTGTTAATGATTAGTCTAGGACAGCAAAATACCATGCAACTAACAATCCCCCTAAACTCATAATTTAAGTAATAGGTTAGAAAACTGGAAAAAATAAAATTGAAAAACATACCGAGAACTTCTGCAGAGAAACTGAACCTCCAACATCACCTGATTTGTTCTGATCACCGAAGAACTGGGCAGAAGAGATGGATTTAGCATTGGTAAACTTCTTTCTTGCCTCATCAGTTTCTTCCACCTGATAAAGAGAAAGCTTAGATGTTCACATTCAAAATACAAGAGAATTTGATACAATAAATAACAGAGAGATGCTTCGTCTGACTCCAGAAATTTTAGTGGCCAAACTTGCTATATAGCCAGTATAGAAATTGATGTCATTTTAGGTCTCACGTTCATTTACCATGCCATACATAGTTAATTTTCTTCTCCAGATAACACAAGCACCTGAATGGCACTACGAAAAATACATGCCAAACTCATCCTTCACTGTAAAGTTCCTGAATCTCATTTACAAAAACAGAAAAGGAAGGGAGATTGGTGGTTTGAGAGAGGGAGGGAGGGGGAAGTGAGGAGGAGGTTTCAGCAACTCATAAGATATTTATTAACCCAACCTGCACTTTCGAAATATTTGAGCTGGACTTCTTGAAACCACTATCCATTCCGTATTCGGCAAAGAAATTGGAGGATTTTGGTGGTGATACATGACTTAGAACGCGTGGACCCCCAGTACTTGTCTCTGCTGGTTGCACATCCGTGTACTCAAAACGGGATGCAAATGATTTTGGCGTGCCATTTGAGGTGTCAGAGGATGGAACTTGAACAGGTGCTTCTTCAGGTTTCTGGTCATAAAGACTCTCATTTGGCTGCCACATGTAAAAGACTTCAGTTTAAAATGCAAGATTTATAAAGATGCTAATAACCATATCATTACTAATTTGAATTCTAAAAAGTTGGAAGAATATTCTTCATCTTGAGAAAATTATTAATCTTAAAAGCTACATGCTCTTCGAACCTTTTTAGTGAGCTTTCGAGCTCCAAGACCCCCAGTCTTGCCAGTTTTCTTAGCACCAAGAGGCTTCTTCAGAGTTGTGCTAACAGATTGGGAAGCTCTGGGTGAAGAAGAAGCCTCTGGAATTTCACTCTTAGGTGAAGAGCTCTGACTTGAAGCTTCAGCAGTCTTGGTATCCACAAAGCCATTAGCAGCCACTGCTGCCCGAGAAGCAACTGGTGATGATGGCAAACCTGCTTCCTCAGCTGAGCTTTTAGCAACTTCTTTGGTAAGCAATTGCCTATACAAGTCAGCAGCCCTAGAAGTATACTTGGCCTCAATCTTGCCCCCACCACCACTCCAACCATGCTGCTTAAAGAATGCTTGAGCACGATTATTCCCACCAAAGGCCATCATCTTCAACTGATCTGGAGCCCATGAATCTAGATTGGTTGACCTACATTAAGAATCAGGTTTTATTTAGAAATAAACCAAGACTATCAGGAAAAATGCCAACTCAAGTTGAACAAAGGAAAATATTGTTTAGAGAAGGAAACAACAAACTAGTGAATAGGGCATAAAACAAAACAACAGGCTTGAATTGAAATTTTGTTTAGTCAGAAGTAAAAGCTGTAAGATGGCACCAGGCATCCTCCAACCTCAGCAAACCATCAAGCTAAACTTAGGCACCAAGCTACAATATTTTTACCAAACATTGATGATTGATTGCTGTCATTTTTTGACATTGATCTTCTGACAACTAATGGCTTTTCACATCAGCTTCAGTTGCTTGACGTTTGTTGTTGAGGAAATTACTCCATGAAAACGGTTGCCATCAATGTACCTTGGTGAGAGCAGAAATAAAACAGAAGTTTCCAGACAAGAGGAAGACTCTGAAACCAACTCAACCTCCAAAGGGACAATTTTCTTAATGTCTCTAAAGGAAGTAAGCAAAATCAAAACCAACCCTATGAACTTTTATTTAACCAAAACTTACTTCATTGCGATTCAGCTCCTTCCTCATTGCACAACTCTCTATATTCTTTTTCATTAACTGCCAGATGTTAACTTTTCAAACATTAATATTTCTTTATAATTTTCCAAAACACTAGTCCAAAACTCAAGACAAACTTTGAAATACAAATGATTGACAAACTTATGTCTAAAACACCATTTCCAAATGTTTACATTTGATCCAAGTGAATTCTAAGTGACGTACATATAAGCATATTTGAGGCATATATAATCAGCATTTTCTAGCCAACAGAGAACAATGCCCAACTAAACTTAAAACTTAAATTAAAAGAATAAAATCAATAAATAACTGTAAATAGTCAGGTGGAACAACAATGGTAAGCTTCCAGTATTTGAAGGAAACTAAACACATTGGCATCACCAAAAGAATGCATCAACTTTTCTGACAATTGGTAAATCCAAAACCCAACCTTCATGCAATTCGATAAAACTATTTCATATAATATCAATCTTGATGATCATGATACACAATTATTCAATGCGATGGATGCACTCACAATCAATAAGAATCTTAACAAATTTAACATTAGTATATAAAATAAAATAAAAAAGCAAGATCAATAAGAAGTTAAAATGCAGTAAATAGCCTAGAAAGGGGAAAAGGAAGTAAGGCCACAAACCTAACAAAACTAATGTGTACACCAAGACTCCGGTGAACCGCCGAACAATCAATACAAAGAAAGATTCCATATGTCACCGACGCCCATGTCGGATTCTTCGCGTTGCAATCAAAACACATCTGCGTACCCAGACAGATAATTTAATATAAAAAATAAAAACAAATACAAAAACAAAAATTCAGCCTAATGAAAACGAGAGAGATCTGCAAACCAACCAACAGATCTGAATCAGATCTTATAACCACAGCAAAATTCAACTAGAAATCAAACCCTAATCATAAAGATCACACCTTTACATTCAAAAACATAAAATTACATCAGTTCTTCAAAATAGAATCCCACCTTATTATCGGACTTAGCCCTGAGCTTCCGAAAAACAACGTTTTTGTCGGTGTAATTCTCCGGAGCCGCCATGCCGCTTTGTGTTCAAATGTACGAAAAAAACTTAAGCTATATAAGTTTATATGAATAAGGAGAATTTGAAACTCTGTGTGAGCTTTTAGAGAGAGCAAAAGTTCCGAGAGGAGAGAGTGTGTGAAGAAACAAGGGAGAATTTGCTCCTCAAGGAACACACTCAGAAATCAGAATGGGAATTGAGGCAAACAGAAATATATGTGAAACCGCTAATTTTATTTATTTCTTTAATCAATGTTTTGTTTTTCTTTAAAGCCTTATATTTTAAATTTTCACATTTTGCCCTCTTAATTACAAAAACTCCTTAGATAAAGCAAGATATAATAGATTAGGTAGCAATTCATGTCGTGTTCGATTTATCGGGCTCGATTGACGGATTTCTGTGTTGACACCAACAATAACCTTACCAGTTTAATTATTTGTGGCAACATATTTAACCCACAAACAATTCGTGTTCGTATCGTATTTTCGTATTGTAGTATAAATTGTTCGTTTCGGGTTCAGGTTGGCCGATTTATGTGTTGATATTCTCAACTCTAATATTACCATTTTAATTATTCATTTTATTTAGGTTGACCCATATGCCTCGTGAACCCGCCAAACCTCAATTCCTTTTTTTTGGAGGAAAGGTAAATGATTTCATTCCATCCGACGTACCCGTGAGATCTACAAGTTGAAACTTGTACTACATCAAAATAGGGGCATTCCCCTAACCAATCAAAGGGTGCAAATCAATAATACATCCATATAGGGGCATTCTCCTAACCAAATCTCAATTCTAACTAATTTATATCGTGTCAGGTTGGTGTTGTGTCAGAAGTTGCCAACCCTAATAATAGTCATTTTATTGTTTTCGTTTGATCTATTGAAAATAGGTGAAAATTGAAAAAATTATGAGCCAGTTTTCAAATTCACGTGTTAAAAGTTAAAACTTTATTTTTGGAAAACCTTTTTTAATTTTATTTTAGAAAAGCGCATTTTAATAAGACACATTTTCTACCTCAAAATTTTCTAACTGTGGTGAACTTGAATTTGGAATTGATAATTTTTTTCAAAACATGTTTTCGAACTAGCCACTTACCAAAAATATACATTATATAACTTTTTACATCTCAAAAAGTATTTTAAAAATTGACACACGTTTTTAAAATGTCTGAGAAATTATACTGTATATAAGTCTTAATTTGCAAAGGAAATTCTCTGTCTCGAGAGAGTACATATACCTTCTTCCATACAAGTTGAGAATTATATTTTTATTCCTTTTACACGTGGATCCCTTTTACACGTGGAAACGTACGTATATCCTTCTACGCATAAGATTTACCCTTCTAAATTTGAACAATGACGGTAAACAACATTTTTTTTTAAGTTGAAGGGTTAAAGTCAACATCATTCCAAATATATTTTAATTATATTTTGTCTATTAAATTATTATTACTTTTGCAGTTTATCCATTTGTATTTTGAAAATGTATCCATCTATGGTATGTATTTTGAAAGGTGTTTTAAAATGTATTTTGGATTTTAAAATTATTAAAGTTATATTGGAAATGTAAAAAATTTGTTTGGGGAATGTAAAAAGGTGTTTGGGAAATGTAAAAAGGGTTATTGGGAAAAATTATTATAAAATGAAAGTGAGAGTGAAATAAGATGTAAAATTTGGTTGCCATACAGGGCCTACTTTCAATCTTTGTTTTATTTTTTCGGAATTGATATTCGCAGTAACCGTTTCGATATTTGCAGTAACATTCCCTTGTAAAAAGACAAAAATGCCCCTGGACAAAAAAAATAAATAAAAACCAACTATGCAGCTCGTGAGGGTTGCAAAAAAAAAAATTGAAAATATCGAAACTCACGGGCTCTGTTCCGTTTAATAATTCCTGCAAAGCAGAGCTGGGTGGAATCACAAAATCGGATAAAAATCGAGACGACTCGGATCGGAAAAAGGTTAGTGGCGAAAGTTAAAATGTTTCGCGGTATTGTTTTAGATAGTTGGTTTGATTATTTTAGTTGTATTATGTCCGGATTTGTTAGTATTTTTGTCGAAAATGTGAATTTTTTACCGGATTGGCGAAGATCCGCCCGGTGTTTACTGCAAATATCAAACTGAAGGGGGGGGGGGGGGGGGTGTACCATCGCCGGCGACCGGCGATGGTTTTGCGGTATTTTATTTTTTTAATTTTTTTTTATTTTAAAGTGTTAAGGGTATTTTAGACTTTTCACAAAAAATGTTACTGCAAATATCGAAACAGTTACTGCAAATATCATGCCCCTATTTTTTTTGTACTAATGTATTTTTACTTTTGTTGACATGACTAAAATTTTGGGCAATTAAATTGTCAAAAGAGAAGCAACTTGTATAGTGTTAAAACACATGCTCACAAAGTTAAGAAATATTCTTTCTTATCCAAAATAAATTACGTTTAAAAGTAACTATTAAATACTCCATCCGTTCCATTAAAAAAGTCAAATTTAGAAAATGTATAATTTTTTATAAGTTGCAAGATACAACACCTAAAATAATTAGTAATTTGTCACTATTTTTTCCATTAATGTCCTTACTATTCAACAGTTTATTAATTGTTAACCAACCATAATTTTACGAAATTGTTAATTGGATGACACTTTTTACTAAACACATGACACTTTTTAAAAAATCAACACTTGAAATTATTGTTTTGCCCTTTCCATTTTCTACTTCCTTCTACAGTAAAATTAGGAATTTACTGCAGAAGGAAAAAACCCCATCTCCATCCGTCGATTCCATTCCATCCACCGGTTCCTTTCCATTCCATCTCCACGCCTCATGCTGGATCGGGACTCCATTGGCGCCATCCCTGATTCCATTCCATCTCTACGCCAGATCGGTCTCCATCAGCTCCATCGCCAATTCCATTCCATTCCAGTCACGCATCTCCATCTCCATCCTCGATTCAAAGCGCCAACGATTAGTCCATTTTTTGATTTTTGGAATAAAACTGAAATTGCAATGTTGTGGGTGTTATAAATCGTATGGGTAATGTGTTTAGGATTTTTTTTTTTGGGCCTTTCTTGCGTTTTGAGGCTGTTTTTTTCAAATTTTAAGGTAATTTATGTATTAGTTCGCCGAAAAAATGATTTTCCAGCAAACTGTGGGTTAAATCGCTTGGGCGAAGCTGTTTTACCCGGAACATTCGCCGTCCTTTGGAGAATGTTCCATGAAAAAATGCTTTGACCAAGCGATTTTAGGAGAAACAATCGCCTGGTTTAGGCAATTGTTTCCTATAAAATTGCTTGGCCTAGGCGATTATATTTAAGAAAATCGCCTGCTCTAGGCGATTTTTGCATAAACAATCGCTTATGCTCTAGGCGATTGTTTTCTCTTAAATCGCCTAGACCAGGCGATTCTACTAGGAAATATTTATGAGGGTAGAAATAAATAAGTATTATTGTCTTTTGACCACTTCAAATTTTAAAAAGTGTCATGTGTTTAGTAAAAACTATCCTGCAATTAACATGCCCCTAATTTTATTAATAAAGATATGAGAAATACATAAATCAAAATTTGACTCTTATAATGAAATAAAAAAAGAAATATTTTAAAACTTTACTCTTTTAATGAAACTGAATGAGTAACAATTAATAAATAATGGATGTTTTAGCAAATGAGCTAATTTTCTTCCAATTTTAATCTTATCAGATAAAATTTTAATTTACTCATCAGCTTTTACTAACTAATTATTAATTAGTTAACATCATTAATTAAATATTTTTTTACCATTTTAAAGGATTTATTAATAAATGTGAAATGAAAAACTCATAAATTATAATTCAGGTGAATAATTTGTTGCTTTTTTTTTTTTTGAAAATATTAATATTAAGAGTTGTTTCCTTTAAAAAAAGAAAAAAAAAAAAAAAAGGAGTTGTTTCCTTATACGCATGTATTCCCTTTGACAGTTGGAGATTTGACGTGTCATCCGTTTGGGTTAGTAGTAAATAATACTTAGGCCTCCTTCTTTGTGTGATCGAATTGGGAAATTTTTGTTTTAAGGAAAAAATATTTTTTGGACGAATTTTTTTTTGGAGATTTATGTAGAAAAGAGAAAAAAATAAATGTAATGATTATGTTAATTTTTGAATTTATGTGAGTGAAGCTTTAAAGAGAATTTTAAATTTTGAATTTTAAATTGGGTAGAAAATAAAGTAGTTTCTTTGTATAAAATTTTTGGAGGAGAAAATTAATGATTTTCTTAAAATTGAATGAAAAATAACAGAGTTTAGGGTCTGTTCATTAAGTCCTATTTTTTGAACAAATTATTTTGGAAAACAAATTTTTAATTGAATAAATATATTAGAATGTAAAAAATGTATTATTAAGTCAGTAAAAAATTATTCCAAAAGATGAAAAAATATTAAAATATATAAAATTTACGGTAAGAACTAAAAACAAAAATAATGAAAACTAAAATCCCTTAATAAATAGCCGCGAGGCGAACGAAATGATGACCTGTTGGCAAACACGTGGCAGTATTTCTGGAGGTGTTGTTGGTGTGGTCAGCCAGCTAGGCAACAACTGCCTACCAACTAACCGTTGGTGTTTTAGCTTTGAAGTCAGCTCATCTCCAATTGAGTTAACAAAGAAAAAAAAATAAAATAAAAAAAGAAGTAAAAACAATGTCACGAAAGAATAAGCTAGTACATCATCGGTTGTGACACATAGCGGGCCAACCAGATGTCGGAGATTCGATTTCTACCTCTATCAATTTTGCCTATTTAGAGTGCAAGCTGAGCCTCTCTGCCTTCGATATAATAGATCAGAAAAGATAACGATGCATTCAAAAAAAAAAAAAAAAAAAAACAATGTCATGAAAGTCGTATCATAGAAATCATATTTTCAGAATTTATTATTAAATCACCTATAAATCCTATTTTTAGAATCTATTTATTATTACATTCTAACATTTTTGGTTAGTAAATTTAAAAATAATGCTTTTAAAATATACTTATGAAGCATATTTTTCGTTTCATAGATTTCCTTTGTCTACACAATATGTATTTTCAACATCAAGTGTATATCTTACTCCACTCAATATCAGGGAAAAGAAGATTAAAATTAAAATTTATCCCATTTGATCTAATAAGAAATCTTAATTGTTACTTAAAGAAAATTGAGAATATTTTAATCTTTAAAATAATCATTTCTGAAGAATTTTTACCGTTTGAATAGTGGGCGGGAGCCTAGAACAATGCAAACTCATAAAACATTATGTACATTTTTTTTTTAATATCTAAACTCAATTAATTGATGAAAAGCATCACCTAACATGAGTTTTTGTTTTGATTTCAATGGTAAATTTAATATATTATAATCAGCTTTCATCATTTTCAACACAACTTTTTACTATTTAGCTATACTTTTTTATATTTTTAATACACTTTTACATTATAAAACTATTTTTAAAAAATCAAAACTCAAACATTTAGTAGAGAACAGGCCCAATGTACTATCTCCTAGGATTATATCGAACAAATTCAAGTCCAGCACAAGCTTTAAATGAGCTTGAACTTGGGTTGTTATTATTTCCTATGTTCGAGTTGAGATTGAGCGAGCAGGGCTAGAATAGGCCGTTCATAGTAGGTCACAATGAACGTCAGAACGGAAGCGTGATGGTTGTCATGAAATCATGTATCCCATCCCACATGGAAGTCTCAAGTTCACGACAGAGCACTCGATGTTGACAAAAAGAGAAAATTTAACTAGGAATTGTCCACAGCCCAGATCAAAAGTGAGATCTAAATTGGGTCGGTTCCTGGTTGGGCCTTTGAACACAGCCCAAGCCCATAAGAGCAGCCGATGTGAATCAACCTCATTTTCTATGTTTTTTTTTGTCTTTCCGTTTTTGCTCCCAAAAGATTTTCCCTATGCTGAATTGGGCTTTTCAAATTATGAAAGTACTGCGAACACTCGGTGTAGCTGTTCTCTGGCCCACCTTGTTTCATGTCACCTTCAAGTGTTATATTGAGTATTGATTGGTTATTGTTTTTATTTTATTTTATTTTGAAAACATATTTTTAAAAAATAATTTTATAATGTAAAAAGTGTATTAGAAATATAAAACGGTATAGCTGAATAGTAAAAAATTATATTAAAAATAATGAAAATTGATTATAATATATTAAATTTACTGTTGAAACCAAAACAAAACAAAACCAAAATGAAAAGAACCCTGTAAAGGATCTAGAGGTTAAACCCAATCATACTTTTGGAATGACTAAACTCACCCTCATTTTATTCTATTATCAAACTCATTCTTATTCCCAACTCTAAATCAAACGCACATAAGACTTAACACTACTTGAGTAGTTGACATAGGTCCTTTCACCACCTAGTAAAGATTCAGCTTAGGACATTTTACTAAAAGATGAGTGGCAGATCCAAAACCAAATTCATCACTACAAAATTTATCCAGCGTGATAACAGTTATTATAATTTTACTACGCTCAAATCTATTAATTAATTATCAATCAAATCTTGTAATCAATCGATTGTCTTTTACAATAATCAAATATGATATCTATGCAATATATTCCGTTGTAGAACCATCCGATCATTGGATTATAGGACCTTATATACATTATTAATGTTATTGTAAAAATCACTTCACAAATCATTATCCAATGACTGAATGGTCCGTATTACATAATGTAACAACATATGCATACAATACAACATTCGACACGAGGTTGTGTCTAATTTTACACCAGTTCCTTATCTTTGGTGTTTCTTAGCCATTCAATTCCGCAGATCTTTCTCTCTTTCTTTTTTTTTTTTTTTTTTTTTTTTTTTTTTTTTTCTTCTATTCACAAGTCACTTGTCAAATATTTATAGCCTCGCTAATTTTGTTATTGAGGGAGCGTTTTCGATTGTCCATTAGTGGAATTAGGGCAAACGCTTTAGTTTTTACCCACATGCTTATATACTTATAGATTATATATTGGTCCCATGATGGATGCAGTGAATGATTATGAAAAGGAAATGTCACATGGCATTTAATTTTTTTTAAAAAAAAGTTGGGTCTCTTTAAATTTTTAATCACTCATTTTTTAATTGTTCTTTTTTTTTTTTTGGTCGTTTTTTGTTGTGAAAATTTAATTTAATTTGATAGATACTACTCAATTCTCAAAGTGTTTTGTACATTATAGCGTTTTGACCTTTTTGTGGCGACAAGTATTTGGTAATAGTACATATAGAGAAGCAAGTACAAGTATTTTGTACTATAGAAGTAAATGTGTTTCAAATTTTATAGAAATGCATGCTTCATTGCTACAAGTGCATAATGAATTCATGAGGCATTAGGCAATGTGTGAATTAGGTATATTTTAATTAGGTCAGTTTGGCCATCCAAGCTTTTTTTTTTTTGGTATACTATTTGCAGGCACTTTTTTACTATTCACAGATACATTTTTCTGTAAATAGTATATTTTACCTTTTACGTATAAAAATAAAAAATTAATTTTTTTTTTCACATTATAAAACCTTATTTTCTCAGTGTAAATGACAAAATCCTGCCCAGCTTGGGCGGGATTTTTGATACATAAGCGGGATTTTGACCAAATCTCGCCGGGGGGGGGAGGGGGGGGTGGAGGATTTGGTCAAAATCCCGCCCAACATGGGCGGGATTTGTCAGCATTTGAGCTGGATTTTGATCAAATCCCACCCGGGGGGGGGGGGGGGGATTTTGTCAAAATCCATCCCAACCGAGGAGACCAATTTCTCCCGTCTCCTCGATCGAAATTTAACATATCCGGTCAAAAACGATTGGATAATCATAGATCCGGGCAAAATTCGGTCAAATTATAAAAAAATTCATAAAAATATCAACGAAACAAATATGAATTTTAGCCACTCACCTTTGTCTATCTGATTCACATGAACTTTTATCCGATTTTTTTGCTTCTTTTTTTTCTCCAAACAGAACATCTACACAAGAGCAGCTTGATGGAGAGGATTGCAGGAAATGTTATTTTTAAATAAAAAAGGGTATTTTAGATTTTTTACAGGAAAATGTGCTTGCAAATAACAATTTCATTTTTTTTTTTTTTTAACAAACATCCATCCAAGCTACTGGAATCAAAGAAGGATCTGCATTATTTGTGACCTTTTATATTATATATCTTAATCAAATTATTTGTCAGCTGATAGATAAGCTTATAATTTTTGATATGATACAAAAATATAATATGAACTCAACACGATATACCTGATTTGTCTACATACCTGAGTTACCACATGAGACATGATGTGACGCAAAAATTACAATGAGGGAACGATGTTTCTTCGCGGCCCAATGAACTCTTGAAGACAGTAATAGCCCAATCCAAATGAAGCTTTGAGGAACCCAATGGCCCAACTTGAGATGAGCAATTTGAAGGATGAACTAAGTAGGGTTGTTGAGCTTGGCAAAGAGGATGAAGCTTGATAATTTTGCACTGCTCCGTTCACCAATTTATGATCAATTCAGAAAAGGAGCGGGGCTTTCCCCCCTGTATAGGCTCCGACGATCAAGTCAGTAATATGAAAGAGATAAACAATATGGAACAAGAATGTTTAGAGAAATTGTAAATGAGAGAACAACTTAAGAAATGTTAGTGAGAATTGCCAGAAATTGCTTATTGGAACTTACTTGAATGAGGCTTGTGCCTGAGTATTTATAAGCTTACTCTTGATGGTTCTGTTGGGTCATGAAGACATACGCTCCCATTTATTCTTCTTGTAATGATGGTTTTTGCCGTTCCCGGAATAATGGCTTTAACATGACTCCTTTGTCATCATTGTTCCTGCATATATATTAAATTTGTGGTCCTACCATGATATCTAATAGTATTATCTTTATGTTAGACCGATTTTATACTATACCGACCTGAGCTCCCTGTGTTTTAAGTATTTACCGATCTGAGCTTTAACACTGTTTGACTAATCTAACTTCTATAGGCTTTTACCGACCTGGGCTTATAGTTTATACTTTTCTTGACCCAATCTTTCCGAGCTGGATTTTACCGATCTAAGATTCTCAAGTTGATTTGTAACATTTTCCGACCTAAACCTTTACGAGTCTATTTAAGTCTAAGACCGAGCTAAGCCTTCATATCCGATCTAAAGTTAGGACAGAGACTTGGTTTTCCAATTTTTCCGACCTGAACGTGGATCTGGGCTTCGTTATTTTTTACTGTTTCTTTGTTTTAATTAATTGGGCTAGGCCCAATGGGGATTTCAATTTTATGCACATCAACAAGCCCCCCTAGTATTAGGTTTTACCGATCTAAAACTTAATACTCTTTGGGTCTTTCGAGCTAAGACCCAGCATAAAGGATATGATTTTCTAGATTAATCCGAGCCAATTTTCCGAAATAAACAACATACCGTATTTTTACTAAGCCGTATGTGACTTAAGGCGTTTTTCCAGTATTTATCCGACCTATACTTCATATAAAAACATGAAATGACATGAAATCCGACCTACAAAGAATAGTCTCATCCTACTGTATAGTAATAATTGTAATTCCGATCTAAAGTATTTGAACAGTTTTCGGACAAATAAATGTAATCATAAATACGTACCTTTGCGTTACCCTAGATCGGGATTCCGAAGAGGCGGACCTGTCTGGACACGCCTTTACGTTTATTGCAGCAACGAATACAACTTCCGAGGTCGTTTTATGTTCTCAAAGCGTCATTAATGAATGCAGCTTTTGGTCTGCCCACGTCTCTTCGATTTCCCCGAGGCTTCATTATAAAAACCGTGAGAGCAACACACATTTTGCACCATTCGCAAATTGCTTTCCTGAAAGAAAAAGAGAGAAAAATTTCTATACTTTCCTGCTCACTGCTGGAGTTTTCGAACTTTGCCGGAATCCGAAGGTGTTAATTCTCCTCTCCGTCGATCTCGTTCGTGTTGTAGCTTCGTATCTACCGCCGTTCCGTCGTAATATATTTTCGCTCATCTGTCCGCAATGGCTTCAGAAAAGAGTTCCGGAACCGGAGTGTCGCACCATGTTCCGGCTGCAGGTGAGTATTTTTCCCCCCTTACTTCTCTGCTGTTTTCCTTTCAGATCTATGTAATATTTGAATACTGTTGTAGGATTGATTATCTATGATTATTGACTCCTGTAGATTCGGCTGCTACTCACGAATTTAAACCCGATGAAATAATCTCAGAAATGACTAGGGCAGACCTAATAAAACTTAGATCAACCCATTATATAGATCCTTCTGTTCCTATTCGCTTACCCGAGCCTGAGGAGAGGATAAATACTGTTTCTGAGGGTTGGGTCGGGGTGTATGAATATCATATTAATTTCGGACTGAGGTTTCCGACCCTAGACCTATTGATTGAGATGTGTGACTTTCTGAATATTGGGCTGAGCCAACTAGTACCCAATTCCCTTAGGTTTTTGATAGGGTTCATGTATATGTGTTTTGGGGCTGGGGTTCGACCTACAGTAGACCTGTTTTTTTCAATTTTATACAGTCCGTAAATACCCTTATGGTAAATGGTGGGTGACCTTCCAGAAGCGTAGGAATAGTCCTGTAATTATTACCGACTCCCCTGATACCAATAAACAATGGAGGGCTAGGTTTTTTATGGTAAAGGCTGAGGAAGCAAACCTACCCTACCGTTGGTCCCCATTTATTTTACCAGTTGAACAATCCCGAGATAAGTCCGACCCCAGAGTTCAATCGGACTATAAGGCGTTAAGAACCCATAGTAGCTCGGACAAATACTCGGTTAAATTTCCTTCAGAGGTTCTACTTGTTTCGGCCGGGCTAAGCCAATCCCCCAATGTAGAAAGTAAATACCTGTCCCTTGAACTCTTTATTTACGGTATCCTCATCCTTCATAATTCGGTAATTTTTATTTTTGCATATTACCTGTTTCCAGGCGGTCTCGGTGGGTTTGGAAGGAAGAAAAAAACCAACAAACTTGCTGCTGCTTCGGGATCTTCCAAAAGATCTGCTGAGATCGATCTCACAGGAGAGGTTGAGGTGGCCGATCCTCCCAGCTCAGAATTGGTGACCAGGGTCGCAAAAAAGAGCAGGCCGACCCCAGAAGAAATCCAGGCAGCTAAGGCTGCTAAAGCTCCACAATTATTGACGGCCCCCACGCGTGACCCCGAGCTGCCGAAGCCTGATGACCTTTGGGGACCTGTGGACCCGTCAACAAAAGAAAGGGTCTTGCTGCTGAAAGATAAGAAAGATAGGCCGATCTCCCTAGCTCGGCCTATACTTCAAGTGCATTTACCTGAACCTTTGCCTGAGGACGTAAGGCCTTACCAGGAGTTAGAGGCTGAAACCGAGAGATCCTTTGAGGAGATGGTACAGGTAGGCAATCAACTTCGGCAGAATATGGAGCTGATGATGAAGCAGGAGGCCTTTCTCGCTTCACACATAAAGAGGGTAAGCATTGAAAATTAATGTCTGAAAATAATGATTACCTCGTCTGACATTCCTGGCTCGGATTTCTTGCAGGTAGCTTATAATTATGCTGCTACCTCAAAAAGGGCAACAGCTTTGGACATCTTGGCCCAAAGTTATGAGCTGGAAAGGTCGAAGAAACCTTCCGAGGCCGTTGAGGATCTAGAGTTTCGGCTGGGGCTTGAGAAAAGCAAGATTTCCGAGCTCGAAGTTGAAAAAACCGGGCTAATGAAGCAGAACCAGGATCTGTGCACGAAATCTAGCCAACTGGTGACCAAGATCCAGGGCCTGGAAGCCAATGTGAAGTCCCTGACAGAAGAAAAGTCTACCTGGGTGAAGGAGAAAGCTGCCCTGGAAAAAGCTGCCGAAGAGGCTAAGAAAACTGCAGAAGAGGCTACAAAGGCTGCAGAAGAGGCTACAAAGAAGGCTGCCGGGATGATTAGCTCGGAAGAAGTTGAGGCAGCTCGTCAGGCCGAGCTAAAAACTTTCAAGGAAGGGACCTTGCTGGAGTTGATGAACCGGCGTTTTCTCGAGCTAATCCAGTGTGGATATACTCTGTGCTGGGACGAGCTAAAAGGCTCCAGATCGGCAGAAGGTGCTCCAGAAGACTCCATAGCCCAGTCTTCTTTGCTTCCGGAGGGACGCGATCCTTTCGACTTAGTAGAGGAAATTAAGCAAGAATGCTGAGATATCGGTGTTCCGATTCCAGAAAAGGTCGAAGAGGATCCTGTGGTCGACCCCCAGGAGATAACGGATGAAGCCTCTTCTCAAGCTCCTCCTTCCTGCGATCGACCTCCCCTTAGATCGGTCTTGCCCTTTCAGCTGTGTGAGGAATGTAGGTAGCATGCCTAGATGCAGTTGATGTAATTGGCTTTATACTTTGTAGAATTTTTCTGATCCTGGTCCCTTTCGAAGATTCTTTCAGATCGTCTTTGTAACCGAGCTGGATTATTGAATGAAAATGATCTTTTCTGTTTCCTTCAAATTTTTGCCTTTTTCATCTTTAACTCGGACTGTTTTACTGATAAAATTTTCTCAAGTGTGCTGCATTCCAAGTTCGTGGAATCACTCGTCCTTGCAAATCTTCCAAAATATAACTTCCTGTAGGTCGGGCCTCGATTATCCGATAAGGTCCTTCCCAATTAGAAAATAACTTGCCTTGTTCTTGTGGTTTGCTGATAGATCGGTTTCGCAAGACTAAATCTCCAGGTACAAAGGCTCGATGTTTGACCCGAGCATCATAGTGTTGCCGAACTAAATTTTTGTAATTTAGTTGATGTACATAGGCCGAGTCCCGGACTTCTTCTATCAGATCTAGGCTGAGCTCCAAGTTTTTCTGGTTTTGATCCCTTTCGAAGTGCATAACTCGCGGGGCTCCACTTTGTATTTCTGGGGGGATGACAGCATTGACCCCGAAGGCCAACTCGAAGGGGGTCTTCCCTGTGGCCGATTTGGGCGTAGTCCGGTGACACCAGAGCACATGGGGCAGCTGTTCTACCCAATTTTTACCTTTATCTTCTAGTCTGGATTTCAGCCCGTGCAACAAAGTTCGGTTTGTGAGTTCTACTTGTCCATTTGCTGGGGGATGAGCTACCGATGCAAAACGTTGGGTGATACCAAGTTTTGAACACAAGGTTGTGAATTCCTTAGATTCGAACTGAGTTCCATTGTCCGAAATAACTGATCTGGGCACACCGAAACGACAGATGACTTGCCTCCAAAGAAACCGAGCTATGGTTCGTCCAGTAATATTTGTTAGTGCCTCGGCTTCCACCCACTTTGTGAAATAATCTATGGCTACAACAAGGTAATGGCATGAACCGACCTTAGGAAACGGTCCCATGAGATCTATCCCCCATTCTGCGAAAGGCCAAGGGGCAATTATCCCAGTAAAGCTGGAGGCCGGCAACTTATGAATTGTTGCATTGTGTTGGCAACTGGAACACCGTTGAACATACTCCACTGCTTCTTGGAATAACCGAGGCCAATAAAACCCAGCCCCAATTATTTTCTTGGCCAAATTCCGAGCCCCAATGTGAGATCCGCAATCTCCTTCGTGTACTTCCTTCAGCATGGCCTCCGCTTCTCCCGATCCCACACACTTCAGTAAAGGCATCAAGAAACCTTTTTTGTATAAGTCCTCCCCGATTATCTGATAGTGTTCAGCCTTCCTTTGTATTCGTTGTGCTTCTTCCGGGATTCTGGTAAAGTGCCATCTTGTAGGTATTGCCATATAGGAAATCTCCAATCCTGTCCTTCACTTATAGACAAGATTACTGGTTCGGCTGTACTCCTGGTATGTACTTCTTCTACTAGGACGGTTTTAGTCAGGTGAGAAAAAACCGAAGAAGCCAATTTGGACAAAGCATCGGCATTTGTATTTTTGCTTCGTGGGACCCGCTCTATAGCCCATTTTTGAAAAAATTTTAGTTGCTGTTGCGCCAATGTTAAATACTCCTCCATTTGTCGATCCTTAGCCTTATACTCCCCCAAAATTTGTTTAACCACGAGCTGAGAGTCTGAACAAATTTTTAGATCTTCGACCCCAAATTTCCGAGCTAACTTCAGGCCGGCTATCATGGCTTCGTACTCTGCTTCATTATTTGTGGCTGTGAAGCAGAATCGTAGAGCATACGTGTGAATTTCTCCTCCTGGGCTGGTGAGGACGATCCCCGCACCCGATCCGGACTGGCTTGAAGCACCATCCACGTAGAGAGTCCACGCATTATCACCTTCTGCTATTGTTAAAAGTAGATCGGTTTTTTCTGACGGACTTAATATGCTCTCCTGTTGATCTGGTACTCCTTCAGCTATGAAATCTGCTAGCACCTGTCCTTTGACTGCTGTACGTGGGGCAAAGGTGATGTCATACTCTCCTAATTCAATGGCCCATTTGGTGAGTCGACCTGAAACTCCTGCTCTTTGTAAGATGGCTTTGAGGGGTGCGTCGGTATAAACGGTGACTCCATGCGAGTTAAAATAAGGCCGAAGACGCCGTGTGGAGTGAACTAGAGCCAGGACTAGCTTTTCTAGGTTGGAATAATTTTTCTCTGCTGCCTGCAAAACTTTACTAACAAAATAGATGGGTCTCTGGACCCGGTTATCTTCTCGGAGCAAAACCGAGCTAATGACAGATTCGGTAGTAGCTATATACATGTACAATTGTTCTCCATGAGTAGGCATAGTCAAAGATGGTAAAGAAGCTAAATAAGTTTTTAATTGTTCAAAAGCAGTTTGACATTCCGGGGTCCACAAAAATTTATCAGTTTTCTTTAAGATATTAAAAAATGGTAATGCTCGTTCTGCTGACCGGGCTAAAAACCTATTCAAAGCTGCTAATCTACCCGTTAATTGTTGTACTTCCCGAATTGTCCTAGGTGGGTGCATTTTCAATACAGCTTCTACTTTCTTAGGATTAACCGAGATACCCCCCTCAGAAACCATGTATCCTAAGAACTTTCCTGAAGTGGCCCCAAAAACACATTTTTTTGGATTTAACCTTAATTTATATTGGGCTAGTGTTTCAAGGGTTTCACGTAAATCAGATAAATAAGCAGATTCGTTTTTACTTTTTACAAGTAAATCATCAATATAGGCTTCCATATTTCGACCTAACTGTTTTTTGAAAATTTTATTCACCAAACGTTGAAAAGTAGCTCCAGCATTCTTTAAACCGAAAGGCATGGTTATGAAGCAATATGTACCTTTGTCTGTAATAAAAGATGTTTTTTCTTCATCTTCCTTGGCCATGAAGAATTGATGATATCCCTTATATGCGTCTAAGAAGTTAAGGAAGCGAAATCCAGCTATAGCGTCAACCAACACGTCGATCAAAGGCAAAGGGAACCAGTCTTTGGGGCACGCCTTATTTAAGTCGGTGAAGTCTATACACATGCGCCATGAACCATCTGGTTTGGAAACTAACACGGGGTTAGCCAACCATTCCGGATAATCCACTTCTCGGATGATACGTACTTCCAACAATGCGTTGACTTCGATTTCCACGTATCTACTACGTTCTCCCCCAAGGTTACGCTTTCGTTGTCGAATCGGCCTATGATTGGGATCAATGGATAACCTGTGTTCAATGATATTTCGAGAAATGCCAGGCATATCCTCCGGTCCCCAAGCAAAAACTTTCGCAAATTCACGCAAAAGGTTAAGCAAATCATATTGTAATTGAGGGGTAAATCAGCCCCAATTTTTATTACCTGGTTTGGATCGGCCGCGAGGGGAATAATTCTTACCTCGGCCCCTGCTTCAATGGACAGGTCCGAGCCACCTGTTAGATCGGTAATGTTAACGGAGGTCGGCCTGTTTGTAGAGGTAATTTTTGATTTCAGGTCTACGGGGGTCGGTTCCTTCAAGGAAGCCATGTAACACTGCTTTGCCTGCAAGACATCACAACGAATAGAAGCTACCCCACCTATGGTGGGGAACTTTAAAAGCATGTGTACAGTAGAAGCTATGGCCTGGAACTGATTTAATCCAGGCCGTCCCAGGTATACATTGTATGGTGATGGCTCATTGATGACCACGAAGTCTATGGTTTCCGTACGTTTTAGCTGTCCAGCCAGTAACGTGACGGGAATACTCAAATGTCCCACAGGTATAACATGGTGATTGCCGAAGCCAATCAATGGTGTCCGAACTGGACTTAACTGTGCCTTGTGTAATTGACAACAGCCAGTGCCTTGGTTGTAATTATATTGCTAGAACTACCCGTGTCTAACAATGTCCTACGTACTTGGTAATTTGAAATGTAGCAATCGATCACTAGTGGATCGTCACAATTGAAAGGCAGAAATGTATCTGTGTCATCGAAAGTAATTCCTGGTGTCATGGTATCGGATTTACGCTTACCTAGAATAGTGTTCCTTTGTCGGTATACCTGTTTCCTTTGGCGGTTAGAGTCGCCTAGGGTCGGTCCTCCTGCTATGGTGTTTACAATCCCTGCTATATTTAGGTCGGTGTTACCCCCAGCATTCGGGGCTCGTGAGTCGGGTTGGGGACATTCACGGGCAAAATGACCGGTCTCCCCACATCGGTAGCATCCGTTAGGTCGTTCCCGGGTTGCTGAAGCCACCGATTTAGGTAGAGGTGCCACTTGTGTATATTGTGGTAGTTTCCCAGCTTGAATTAATTTAGCTATTTCTGTAGCTAAGTCACGACAGTCATTAGTATTATGACCAATGTTTTTATGGTAATTACAATACCTGCCCGGATTGAGCCGATCTGTGGGACCCGTCATGGGTCGAGCTGGGGGCAGCAGCCCTTGATTCTGAATGACAGCATATATGTCAGCTCGGGGGACTGAGAATGGCTCGGCTACCTGCACAGCGTTTACACTTACCCCGGTCTTTGGGATAGGGTTAGTAGTATTTGCAAAATTTAATTTCTTACTTCCTCCTGATGAAAGAATTGGGGAAGAAGCTTTCCTCTTACCATATAAATCGGAAAAACTTCTCTCTCTTTCCTGTTTTATAGCTGTAGCATCTTCAACAACAGCAAAATTAACAGCAGTAACCATCATTTCAAAATAAGAATGTGGGGGTCGGATAGCCAACTCGGTAGCTAAAGGTCCTGACCGTAGCCCATTAATGAATGATCCCATCATTATCCTATCATCTTTTTCGTGACATTGCCTAGATTTTACATTGAACCGATCTATGTAAGCCTGTAATCCCTCTCCCATTTTTTGTGTTATGTTCATTAAATGTGAAATTGGTTTAGACAATATCTTATTACCCATAAAATTGGCTAAAAATAGGTCACCAAATTGATCTAATGAATGAATAGAATTTCGGGGCAAAGTACAATACCAATTTATGGCCTGACCTTTAAGAGTTAAATGGAATGTCATGCATCGATTAGCGTCGGACAGGTTAGCAGCATCCATGACGCTCATACATTGCATCCAATGAGCCGTGGGATCTGTGGTACCGTCATATTTGTCAACCTTACCTAGGCCTCTATATCCCGGGGGAAATGGTGCCATTTGAATATCCAATCCAAAAGGATGAGACACGCGAGACGTGGGGACGGTTCGTCCGAGCTGAGCATATCCGGATCCAGAGAGTATGGTTTGGCCGAGATGGGGATATCCAGACTGACCTAAGGAGTGTCCTCCCATGCCGGGGTAATAGTTACCTAAGCCAGGCCCAGGGTAGTAATTTGGGTTAAGTAAGGGAGGGTTTCCTAAGGGCGGCTGCATGGCTCGGTTGTTGCCTAAACCATAATGCTGGAATAGGGCAGGGTTGGATGTATTTAGGTATTCAGGGTAATAACCGGGTTGATTCATTTGACTGATTTGTAGGCCATGTCTAGGCTGATTCAATTGACTCATTTGTTGTCCTAAAGTGGGAAAGGGTAGGCCTGACATAAAAGAACCATTATTGAACTGAGCATTGGGGACCATAAAGGGACCCGAAAAAGTAGGATTAGCCTGAGTGTGGGCTACAGTGGTATAAACAGGTGGTGCCACGGAAAGGTTAGGAGGACCAGCAATATGACCGATTTCTGAAGAAAAATTAACTCCCCCAAGTTGTGGAGGACATATAGTAGTAGATTGTGGGGGGAGACTAGACATTAAAGCAGCAGAGGGGTTGGACACAGGGTTGACGATAGCCCTGGGTGGGGGAACGGTTGGGGACCAGTGTAAACCATAGGGGTGTTCTATGTTAACTGCATCTGCGGTGGTGGTTGTAATGGGAGGTTCTGTATTAAGAGTAGAGATGATAGGAGCAACATGGTTTATTAAGTGAAACAGTTCTGGAAATATACCGAAAAACCTTTCTTTTTCTGCTTGTTCCTGCTCGGAGGTGAGGGTTTCAACAAGGGCGGTAGTAGTAGGTGGATCAGAAGGAGGAATAGAACTGGTAGTTGTAACGGTAGGAACCAGGGTAGTCGTGACGGTGAGTCCGTTGGTGGCGTCATCAGAAGAAGAAGCACCCTTTCCTGAACGAGTTTGCGTCATGGTTTCAACAAATTTATTTTACGGAGGAAAATTTGATGAAATAATTTGATCAAACGTTTCCCACAGACGGCGCCAGTTGATGTGACGCAAAAATTACAATGAGGGAACGATGCTTCTTCGCGGCCCAATGAACTCTTGAAGACAGTAATAGCCCAATCCAAATGAAGCTTTGAGGAACCCAATGACCCAACTTGAGATGAGCAATTTGAAGGATGAACTAAGTAGGGTTGTTGAGCTTGGCAAAGAGGATGAAGCTTGATAATTTTGCACTGCTCCGTTCACCAATTTATGATCAATTCAGAAAAGGACCGGGGCTTTCCCCCCTGTATAGGCTCCGACGATCAAGTCAGTAATATGAAAGAGATAAACAATATGGAACAAGAATGTTTAGAGAAATTGTAAATGAGAAAACAACTTAAGAAATGTTAGTGAGAATTGCCAGAAATTGCTTATTGGAACTTACTTGAATGAGGCTTGTGCCTGAGTATTTATAAGCTTACTCTTGATGGTTCTGTTGGGTCATGAAGACATACGCTCCCATTTATTCTTCTTGTAATGATGGTTTTTGCCGTTCCCGGAATAATGGCTTTAACATGACTCCTTTGTCATAATTGTTCCTGTATATATATTAAATTTGTGGTGCTACCATGATATCTAACAGTATTATCTTTATGTTAGACCGATTTTATACTATACCGACCTGAGCTCCCTGTGTTTTAAGTATTTACCGATCTGAGCTTTAACACTGTTTGACTGATCTAACTTCTATAAGCTTTTACCGACCTGGGCTTATAGTTTATACTTTTCTTGACCCAATCTTTCCGAGCTGGATTTTACCGATCTAAGATTCTCAAGTTGATTTGTAACATTTTCCGACCTAAACCTTTACGAGTCTATTTAAGTCTAAGACCGAGCTAAGCCTTCATATCCGATCTAAAGCTAGGACAGAGACTTGGTTTTCCAATTTTTCCGACCTGAACCTGGATCTGGGCTTCGTTATTTTTTACTGTTTCTTTGTTTTAATTAATTGGGTTAGGCCCAATGGGGATTTCAATTTTATGCACATCAAGACATAGCACAAGTGGGAGGCAAAAGTAGGCAAAAGTAATATTGTAGGCAAAAGTAGGATTCAAATAAAAAAAAAAAGAAAAGAAAGAAAACCAAAACAGGCTCTCGTCCTATTAAAATGAGTTCTATTTTTTTTTTCTCTCCACTGAATGAGTAGATATTGTTTAGGTTTTCTAAATTAAAAAAAATAACATGTTTAAGCTCTCTGAATAAACATTTTTCTTTTGAAAATAGCCTTTTTTCATGGTTAAAAATGTTCATTCTCAACAAACTAAAAAAGAAAAATGTTCACTACATTGATAAAATATGATAAATTAAATTTGAAACCCTCAATTGACTTCCCCCTTTAATCATCAACTATTACATTAAACAAGTGGATATCAGGGACGAGGGAAAAATAAAGAAAGAAGCTGTGGCGCGTGCCTACAAGGTCACACACACAAATATGCCAAGAGGCTAAAGGAGATTCCACCCAAATATAGCAAAACTACCAAATGTAAGACTGATCTTTGATTGACAATTATGCGTTATAACTGTTTCGACATTAAATCGTTCACATATTAACTTACAAATTTTTGTGATTGCATCTATAATGTATATACTATGTACAACATACGGTCCTGACTCATGAATGGATGAGTAGCCAGCTCATTCCAAAAATCAAGATGGAGCCGACATTGTTTTCAATTTCGATTTCAATCATTGTAGCTAGTTTGACAACAACGTCGCATGCTATTCCCAGCACGTTCCATATAAGTCAGAGGCTAAAAAAGAGCTTCTGGTGAATTCGATCCATTGTCTTTAATAGGCTATGCTGACCCAGACATACAATGAATGGTCAGATATGCATGTGTTAAATCATCGTGAGTGAGTAAAGTAGTAAACAAACAAACACAGTTCACCATATCGTCAAGAATTAAACATGTGTTAGGACTTAGGAGGAAGAAAATTGGCCATACAATCACCTATTCCTGTCAGTCTTGTTATCTACTACATCGAAAGCAAGGTTTGTGGGGAGAGAAAGAACAAAGTAGGAAAGCCTCCTACATGCAGAGTGACAGAGATAAGAATCGAACTCCCGACATCTGAGTGACCCGTTATGCGTCATAACTGATGGGGCACTAGCTCGTTTCTCCTATATTGTTGGATGGATCACAAGATTCTAATGTTTCCATCCCATTGCATCAGAATTTTTAAAGGCTTAAATAAATTTCCCCCCGATGTTTATAGAGTTGTTCGGCTTTTGTTTCATGTGTTTTTATTTGCTTTTTGAATTGTTTTATAAAAAATTGACACTTTTATTTCACTTTTGTTAATGTCAATTGTATGTTTAGAGGACAGTTATGATAATAATGTCATTTTGTGTGAAAGTGGATGGTAAAAGTATCAATTTTTATGAAATACCAACAATTCAGAGATAAAAGATATATTTTGAAAACATCTAAGGCAAAAGTCAAACAATCCTATAAACATAAAGTACAAAAAGTAAGTAAGTCAATTTTAAAATATATAATTTTTTATTAGTTTAAATATACAAATTTCTTGTTAATTGGAGGTATGTTTCTAAAATTTTACCCTGTTTCATTAAAAAGTTTCTATTTTTTTATAAAAAAAAAGTGTTCAAATAAAAGAGTCATGTTTTTAACTTTTTACATTGCATATTCTAACTATTTACTAATATGATAGTGTGTGATCAACAATTAATCAAGTTTTAGAAAATAAGAATAGAAGTGAAAAAAATAGTGTTAATAAGTTATTAATTTTAGGTGTAATACCTTACTACCCAGTCAAAATTGTGCCTTTGAAAAATATGATCTTTTATATGGAACATAGAGTAAACATTCAAAATAAGTATTTCCGAAAGAGTTCTATTTATAAAGTGTATAAATTGTTATTGATTTTAAGGTACAATATATCGTTAAAATAAGGCTTATTTTTCTTTTGCCCCTTCCTGTTTTCATGATATTTTGACTTTCACCCCTGAATTAACAAAAATAGGGCCCTGTTTGTTTTGATTCTCAAAACATGGTTTTGAGAAAAGTTTTAATTTTATAATAATTTTTCATCATTTTCAATACACATTTTTACATTTTTCAATACACCTTTTTACATTTTTCAATACACCTTTTTACATTCTCAATACAATTTTAATATTATAAAATCAAAATAAATCTCAAAACCATGTTTTGGAAATCATACCACACAGGGCCCAGGTCTTTGTCGCCTTTGACCAATGGTCAAAGAGATAAAAATTGTGTAATAACATTTATGCCCTTAATTTTATATTTTAATATCCATACTATAACTAAAAGATGCGACTTTTTTTAAAATCCAAATTATCCCTTGAATTGAACAAGAGTAAATATAAGAAAACCCAGCGAATTTTGATTAGAAAAATAAAAACAAATTCCGAGATTTAGATGATATCAAAAAGATTATTGGCTTAGCATTGACCTAAATAATTTTGTAAAATTACTAAAATATCCTCAATTTCTGAAAGCATATTTTGAAAGTTACCAGTTAACCAAAGTAAAAATTATTTGCGTAGGTGGTAATTCGGCTAAATGACATAAAATGGTATTTAAAATAAATTGCTTTTTCTCACATTCTTTAATGAGAGTTTGGAGATCACAGTAGAAAGTGAAGGGAATACATGTCATTCAACATTTTTTGACCCTTTAACTATGGTCAAAGGGGGTAAAAGATTTTTTTTTTTTTTTTTTTGTTAATTTAGGGGCAAAGTCACATTACACTTAAAACACAAGGGGGGTAAAAGACAATTAACCCTTAAAATAAGCAATTTACCATATTTTTTTCTATTAGTGTACTTACTTTTTAAGTTTATTAATTGTGGATCATATATAATTATATCAGCAAATGTATTTACTTTTTCGTAGGGACATTTTTTTAATTTTAAAATAAACAAGATTTTTCCACTTAAACTAAGGAAATACCTTTTTCTCCATTTATACATTTGCATTTCAAATGTGAATTAATTGTACTCCATTTATAAAATGTATAGATTTATAAGTAGATAGACTATATGCACTATTGTGGTTCACAATCATTTGTACCAATGTTTAACAAACCGGATCGAACGCTGAATCGGGCGAACTCAGGGGTCGGGGTTTAACCGGGGTTCAGGGGTCGAACCGGTGACGTCATTATGATGTCATAAATATATTTAAAACATTATATATCTCATAATTAATATAATTAATTTTTACAACATTAAAAAGATAATTTTTAAGATGAACAATAGTAATATAAATTATTTAACGTCTAATTTATTGTATAAGCATGTTTAGCCTAATGGCTAACTACTCTTTTATAAGAGTTTATCTCTTTTTGAGGACATGAGTTGGAATCCCAACTGGGCTATAATTAATTTTTACATTTGTTTCAGGTTTTTCATATCCCACATCGGTTGTGGAAAGTAATAAATTCTCATATAAAAGGAGAAGAGATGCAAAACACTTCAAAAAAAAAAAAAATCCAAAGAAAAGTTAAAAAAAGGAAAAAACCGGGTTGGTGCCGGTTAACCCGGTTTTCGGTTTTTTCCGGGTTTGACAAAAAAAAAACTCAATTTTTTCCATTTACCATAATTTAGGCCAAATCGGACCAGTTCCAAGTTAAACTGGTCGAACCGGCCGGTCAGATCCAGTTTATTAAACACTGATTTGTACAATAAGTTTTGGTATTCTTTCGATCGTTATTGGATGATTTTCAATGTCATTAATAAATTTATTTAATTACTTTAAAAAAACCCCTTTTTTAAATTTTTTTTATTGAACCATTCAACATAAACAAGTATATTTTAAAGGAAAAGACATCTTATAGTAATTAGTCAAATAGCTTTGAATTATTTTTGCAATTAAGGTCTCCAAAAACATTCATAAAAAAGTAATAATTGAAAAAAAGAAGAAGCATGAAAGCTCATGTGCTCATCATTGTCATACTTGGGCAAAGGCAGAATTAGGCGGTCGCTCTCAAAGAAAACTAGAATTGCTGTGGATGTTTCATATTCATAAACACCATGTGCAATTTCTCCACTCTATCGTGCCCACTTAACTACCATGATTGATCTATATATTAATATATAAATAAAGTTAATGTGGTGGACGCTGCATTGCCCATTACAAAAAAAACTTTTTTATAACCCATTTTTGGTAATTTTTCAGAAACATTTTTACAAATGATAAATAATTTTCTTGAAATTTATTTTTATTTTCAAAATTTACATATATAACTAATTAAAATGATACTTATATAGTTGCCGAATATGGAACAACTTGCAAATATTGATGGGAATAAGGTGAGAATTTATTCATGATCAATATATAGGCAGATTTAAGGTGGGTCCATAGTGTTGATTCGGGTATCGACTCTGAGTCAATGATCTGATCGATAGTGTAGCGATTCGACAATTTGTTCGGCAACTGGTATTATAGACAAATTAAAAAAGCGGTGGATTAGTGTAAATCAAGCAAGAGAAGAGTTTGTCCACCCCTAAAGTCTCTTATTTAAAAGAGCTTAAAATATTTTATGAATTTGTGTGAAATGTCAAAATTCCCTTTAATTTAGACAAAAATATCCTCTAAATAAGAGTATTTTAGACATTTCATACAAATTCAGAAGAATACTTTGATGTTTATCAAATTATGGGAGATATTTTTGTACGATCTCACATGCAATCTGATTTTATCGTTTCATTTTATACCTCAAATCGATTTCACAGGAAATTTCGATCCTCCAAACTATATATGTCTATAAATATTTCTATGAATGATTAAATTGCTCAAACCTTTTTTTTTTTGTTTTGTTTTGTAAACATGCTAATGAAATAGGGGGTTTGGGAGAGGGAATATAATCATTTTGAGATGTTTGTAAGCGACCATGCTCCTCATCTGCGAATTGATAGAGATAGAAGGTGAACTCACCACTTTTGAATAATTTATCAAACGGCTCAATGTTTACACAATAAACCCTACACAACGTCAAAATTAGTCAATCAATATGAAGAATGGTTTAAGTGATGATTAATTTTGTTGGAAAATTAAACCAAAGTGAATTAATTTTTTAAAAATATTTATAGTTGGATTTAACTATTACTTATTTAATTTATTTTTTAATTTAGTTTTTGTTGATTTTAGGAAATTAGATTTTGGGAAGGATTTGGTAATTATGATTCTATTTCAATAACTCATGGAGTATAGTTTTCAATTGAGGTCAAAATTTGAGAGGTCAGAGATGAAGAAGTGTCTTGGCTCTGTGCCTCCGAGGGTGTGAGAAAGCCTTTCAATTAGGTGTAATGATAGAAAGTCTTTCGGCTGGTTGATATATTGTCGTGAAGTCATAAGAGATAAGTGTTGCTGCTTAAATCTCCGACGTAGATAGTGGTGTATTGTTTTGAGATCATAAGAAATATATATTCATGCTTATGCATTTAATAGTGTGATGTTGATATAATAAGTGTGTAAGTAAAACAATTTTGACTTTCCCAACCTATGATTGATTTGACATAGTAAATTTGGATAGATGAAGATCTATTAAGATTAAACCACGTTAAAATTGCATGTTGTTTCTTATTTTATTTTGTTTATTCCGCTATGCATACCTCTGTTCTTTTCCATTCAATTCCAGAAAAAATTTCACTTTTTTTTTCCAAAATTTTACATAAAGAAACAACTTATTTTTCTTCCCAATTCAAAATTCAAACTTTAAAATTCCATCTAAATCCTCACTTACATAAATTTAAAAAATAACATAATTATTACACAAATACCCAAAAGAAATTTTCTCCAAAATAATATTTCTTTAGTAAAACAAAAAATTTCCAATTCGATCACAAAAATAACCGAACCTTAATTTTTGTGAGAGAGAGATATTTATATATCTTACAAATTTGCATATTTTGGTGTCGGAGTATGTTTAACAACATGTACTACGTACCTACGTTTCTGTTTCTCTTGTAGCCGCATAATTTTTGTTGTGACTTTTGAGACCTCGGACCTCTCATTCTCATGTATTGATTTTAAGAAATGTTGCCATCACTCAAATTTTCATATCATTTCTCAAGTTTTATTTTGAATGTCACACGTACATAGTATCAAATGAGTGTAATTCCCTTCTCCACATGTTGGATTATCTATATCCAACTATCTGAAGTCGTATACCTATGTACGGAACCAGAAAAAATATTTCGAGTTACTGTATGAATATTTTTTTTCAATAAAATATTTAATAATTCAACCACCCTATACATTCTGAACTAAGCTGAGTAAAGGGTTGGAGTAGTAGTGGCCGGGAAGGGAAGGCCTATCCTACCACGGCCCCTTAGTTCGGACTGGGGTTGTTTGTCTCAAAAAAATTAACACAGACATTGTTCTTGATACAAAAAAGAGTAAAAATAAAAATTTATTTTTCACTCCAAATTATTAACCCACTTGAATTGTATTAGGACAAAAATCTGTCCCATTTGATCCGTCCCTATTTCGTGCCATCCTTGACGTAGGTTTTTCTTCTTAAAAAAAATAAAAAATAAAATGCACATTAATTACAAGGTTTGTGCTCTATCGATTATTTTCTTATTATTATAATTATGGAGGGTAACATATTTAATTTTTTTTAATAAATAATTACTCCCTCTGTTTCATTAGAAAAATCCACCAAAGTGGACTCATCTAATAGAATGGAGGAAGTATATGTTTTGCGCCTCACTCGATGGAAAGTAGATATTTCAATAGTAAAACAATCAATAATTGTGATTCGGCCGTAAATTGAGGGTGCAAATTAAGACGCTAGATTTTTTCCTTATTTACTCGGCTAGCGCATTTCTACTGCATTTGCATTTCTGCATACTTGTATCTCTAAGAGAATGCTCATTATGTCCCCTTAGAACTGTTTTTTTGGACATTTTGCCTCTTTTTTAATCGGCTATTACCTAAAGGGTCTCTAAGCCCCCAATCACTTGATCGACTGTTACCTAAAATATATATATATATATATTTAATTTAACGTTGCATTACCGTTTCACAACCTTTTTTTCTTTTCTTTTTTTTGTTTAATAAAGACAAATTTTTTTGGTTCCATGATATCAAGTTTGCTCCACGTCACTGATGATGATCACTCAATATCAGAAAATATATTATAATAGAAAACTCAATAATTGGACGGCTACTTCCAAATAATATCAAACAAGTATTAATCATGCACGCGTACTTAAACTAATTCGAATACCTTCTTTTTTTTTAATAATCAAAACAAACGGAAAAAAATATTAAAACATAGACGTTGACAATTGACACATGTTGCAATAGTCCAGGGCACAATAGTTAGAATATTGAGTGTTACTTTTGCCAGATGGTTCGAACATCCCCACCATATCAAAAGTTAAATTTAATAAGTATATTTTTATAATATAATTGCGATAATTCAAAAGATAAATTTAGTATATAGTCAATCTGTTGAATACAAGTTTTTATCGATATTACTAATGTATGTAAGGTGCAGCAATTGTCCCATTTTAACTTTAGATAACACAATTAATTTAAGTTACGAGTTTTCACAGTAATAATAATTTGTTGTCATAAATAGATTAAAATCATATAACTTGAGTTGAGTGATAAATACCAACAAATAATAATAATATATTTATTTGATAGACCAAAAGTAAAATAATGTAACTAGTAATTAAAAATAAAAATGCCAAAAAAATGGTAGAAATTCAAAATTGGTTGGAGAACTTGTTTCTACAAATTGAAATTGTCAAAAGAATTTTCCACATTCAAAGTTTAGTATTATGTTTTATGATTTCTTAAAGCTTATTTTACATACTATTTAAAGTTTATTTTATATACTATTTAAAGCTTATTTTATGTACTATTGTGAATGAGTGTTTAGTTTTGACATATAACAAATAATTCCAAAACAAATTTGGTAAGAATTACTAATATACTTTTATAAAATTTTATTGTGCAAAAAATTACTAAATGTCTTGAATCATTTGCCGACTTTTTTTCTTTCAAATTTTCCACTTTGGCACTATTACACCGTATTCATTACCATGTAGTCTAACCAGACGGAAACAAATCGAGATAAAAATCGAATTTCAAACTCTAAATTTTCCTTTGTGCATCACAACTGTTTGGCGATGTTCGGTTCCTAATATTCTAAAATCATTTTTTGTTGAATCCTCAAATGCTGTAACATTCTTTCTCCAATCAATAGCATTATGGGACCAACATGAATATAAATCTAATCTAACTGAATAACCAGGTGTACTTCCAAGAAAACAAAAAATGGAAAAAGGGAGAAAAAACCCTGATGGTCCCAGAACAAAAGAAATATTTAGAAAGAAAGGAACAACCATGAAAGCAATTTCTTGGTCATGGATCACATGTGGTTGCCGCCCGGACAGGTATTATATGTTTTCAATTGAAAAATACACTACAAATTTTGTAGAGATATATTTCATTCGTTCTATTAGAAGGGTCCACTTTTTATTACTAAAAATAATACTATAAACTAGACTCTTTTAATAAAACAGAGTCAGTAATATATCTTCCCTCCGTCTCATTCAAAAAATCTACTTAAAAATATATATATATATATTCGTTTTATTAAAAGTGTCTTATTTTTATCTTTTTATATCATTATTAATATAAATATTGTGATTCACACAAACGAGTTGCCTTTAAAAAACAAGGAATATGTGAAAAAAATGATAACAAATCACCTATTTTAAATGTTGTACCATAAATCCTCATCTCTATCTAAACCCTAAATTTTATCGTCTTCTTCCCTCATCCTCCTTCATCGGAGGATGAGGGAAGCAGTTCTATGAACCTTTGTTCTTGCTATATTTTGTTTAGTTTGCGTTCATTTTAATTTTATTCATGTTTATGTTGTTTTTCTTTCCATTTCTAGAGTTTCTCTCTTCATCTATGGTGTTTCGTTCTCCATATATGATGATTTTCTCCCTGGCTATGATGATTCCATTCATGGTCATGAAGTATGAAGACTCAGTTGAAGATACAATTTTGAAACTTTCGATCATAAGCAATTAGTGACAGATCCGTTACTATCGGTACGAGATTTGTTCAGCAATATAATTATACTATGATTATATCTATATTGGGTATAGATTTACAGTTTAGTATATTAGATACACTGTTGAGATTCAGATTTGTTAAGCGTCTTTGTCTTCTATCAATCGTTGTTGGACGACTTCCACTGCCATTAATAAAATTTTTAGTTTTCTAAAAAAAAATTGTTGTACCGTAAATTTTTTTTTTAAAGTAACAAATAATTAAGTGAGTGGGGCATAGTACCCTTTATTTTAGACGTACAAGAATTTATTATTTTTTTTAAAAGGAACATAAAACCGTACCTCAATACAAATAAAGTGCAGAACATTAACCTCTAATCAACAAAATATAAATTTTATAATAAAACAGAAGAAATATATTAAAAAATTTGACGTAATACACTATAATAATATATAAATAAACGGGTTATGATTGGACTTTCATAAATCTATGCAAGGTCAATTTAGGTATAGATATTTGATTTTTAAAAAAAGTATGTATCAACTGGAATATATGAACGATTAATACGTATAATCAAGCAACTTGATTTAAAAATTGCAAAATATCAGTATACTTTCATTAACATGACACGACACGACACGATACGAAATGTCATCCGGAAATACTAACACCTTCTATACTATAGTGGCAGCAGCGGGCGTAAAAGAAGCGAAAAAAGCAAGCAAGCAAGTTGGATGTATATTATAAGGCTACGTTATTGCCAGAACAATTTTTAGCATACAGAACAAAAAATTTATTTTGTTATCAAATTGTCCTTATCAAGTGATTGGTATTTTTTTTTTGTTCTTTTTTTATTTTCCTTCCCGGTCTCTTCACCGTGAATCTCTCCGGCATTACTAATCCTCTTTACCTCTCACTCTCACTTACCTCAAAATCTTCCTCACCATTAACGCCCATCCCATCTCTTTTTTTTTTTTTTTCCTTCCGGTTTCTCTTGTCACAATTCTTCAACGGTCTCAGAGTGTAATAACCGAAAAAACAATTATCCTAACCAATCACCTAAACTGATATCAGAGGGTTATTGGGAAACGCATATTTAATCAGAGCAAAAATGATCAAATTCGAACTTAATGAATTGGCCGCAGAGGTAACAAATTTCAACACCAGTATCTCCGCCGAAGATGGGACTGTTATCCTAAATGATTTGGATTAATGGGTGGTGGATAAGGATGTTTTGAATTAAAGAATCTGGCATTGTCTGAAATAGAATTTATCAAACACCTTGCAATCAAGATTTTGTGTTCTGTGTAGTTTGCCAGAGTGATATTTTCAGCAGGTGATTGGCGAAGCTTGAATGTGGGCATGAATACCACGCACACGCAGTCTGCATCCACATATGGCTGGTGGAGAAAAACGTTTGCCCCGTATGCAAACGTCCAGCAATTACAGAGCTAGAAAGCTGAAAATTTTCTTTGCGGGTTGACTTGAATCAGTGCTTCCCAGTCCCACACCGTAAACTCCAGTATATTTAATCTCTCTCCTTCCTCTTCTGCATCCACGACATGAAATATGCAGGAAGATAGGAAGAAGAGGAAAGAGAGAGTTTTTTTTTTAAAGTTTGTGTTAAAAAAAAGGAGTCTGGTCAGCATACTAGGCGGCAGGAGGAGCGGTGACATGGGGGGTTGGGATGGGCGATGGGGAGTTCCGTGAGGAAGAAGCGTAGGTGAAGGAGAGGTAAAAGTGATTGGTACTGAGGTGGAGAGTTTGAATAGAAAAAATATAAAAAAAGAAAAAAAAAAAGTATCATTAAATAAAGAAAGATAATTAGTAACAAAATAATTTTTTTACTTTATATATTAAAA
The DNA here is from genome assembly GCA_016801395.1 of Leptodermis oblonga. Taxonomy (NCBI): domain Eukaryota; kingdom Viridiplantae; phylum Streptophyta; class Magnoliopsida; order Gentianales; family Rubiaceae; genus Leptodermis; species Leptodermis oblonga. Next base: position 6,909,907 of record CM028757.1, read on the forward strand.
AGAACTTTGACAATAATACTAACCATAACCATATTATAATGAGACATTTGGCCTGTTTTATAACGATCGTAAAGTAGTACTAAAAGAGCGGAGGCAGGGGGCCCACTTTCCTTGTCGCTTTCTGGGGTTCCCTTTCACACGTTTATCTCATGGTTTGCTGAGAGTGGGATTATAAAATTAATAAATTAGAATCAGCCCCCTTGGACCAAAGTAACAAATCTTAATTTGCGTGCCAGCCGGCCCACCCGCGTCAGATGGGTCAACCGGAAAGTCTCCCATTCGTGTTGAATTCATGAATCCGGTCTGATTCTTCTCTAGTCTCTCGTGTCTCCGTAGAAGTTGAAGAACATTCTTTTTCTCTTTTCTTCGATGCTTCGTTTAGAGTTCGGACGAAGGGGAAAAAAAAGGAGGAGGACATGGTTATAGGCCTTATATTCGACCCGTATGATGGTTTTGTGTGTGTGTTTTTTATGGATAGAAGTATCGAATTTATGTTCAAAAGTATTTTTTATATGTTATGTATCGAGTATAATTTTTAATGTATTGCGTATCGCATATAGCCTCTAGTGTATTGCATGTTTATAAATATTTAAAAAATATTACATTTATCTCACTCAGAGAATTCATTCTTTATTATTGAAAACGGTAATAAAAAGTGCATTTTTTGAATGAAAACGAAGAAGTAATAATAATGATAATATCAATTGCAATGAAAAACAAGATTTTGAGGGCTAAACTATCACCTCCCATATGATGTATTGCCTATAAAAAAAAGTATCACATGCAATGCAGTGAATCAAAATTCACACATCGATTTTAAGGGTTAAAATCCAAAGAGCTAGACCTGGAAAAAAAATATATATCACAAAGTTGTGATGGATATTTAATTAGTAACTGAATTTTAATAATTTTTAGAGATGAAAATGAGGAAATTTTAGTCTCGATCAAGAACGTGAATTATCTATAGTTGACAACCGTGACATTTTCAAGCATCATAGATAGGTTGATTTGTAGGAAAATGTAGAGAAAAGACATCTTTGAACATCTGATATAAGATCGAAATTCACTTGGAAATTTTGTTTGATAGATAGGAGAGAAGTTCAAATATCACAAAATTTTGGAAAGAAAAATCAATGATGTGTTTTGCTTGCGAGAAAAAGAATGTGAATGCTGGTATTATTATGTAAACCAAAAATTTTTTAAAAAAATTAATTCTAAAAATTAATTATCAATTCTCGCCATTAAAACATCCTAAAATTAATTACAAATTCACGACAATATACATAATTATATATCAAATGGGATTTTTATTATTCCCATTTGTGATATATAGGCCTCGTATGGCAACAATTATTTTCATCTCATTTTACTCTTACTTTTATTTTATAATACTTTCTCATCAATTCCAATACACCTTTTTACATTTCTCAAATACCTTTTTACATTTCCCAAACACCTTTTTACATTTTCAATATAACTTTAATAATTTTAAAATTCAAAACACCTTTCAAAATGCATACCGTACGGAGCCATAGGTTCTCATGGTAAATGTTTCTCAAATCAATCATAACAGAATGAGTAACATACATGCACGACTTCTAATTAAAACTCTGGATCCACCCGATTTTAAATTGAATTTGCCAAATAGATTCAGTACATGAATATTTTTTGTTCAAGCATAACATAGTATTAAACTTGAAGAGGATCAAACATGTTAATGGGGATCGGTTTTCATTCAAGAGTAACATGCATCTATTAAACTTGAAGACTATCACGCTTATTAGTTAGGCATCAATTTTGATTCAAGGGTAGCATTGTATCAAACCTAGAGAAGATCAGACTTGTTACTTACTTAGTTCAGCAATAATGTTGTATCAAACTTGAACAATATTAGACATGTTACTTACGCATCTCAATTTTATTGTATCAAATTTGAAAAGTATCAAACATGTTGCTTAAGGATATCAGATTTGATCCAACAATAATGTTGTATCGAACTTGAAAAGTATTCGGTGTGTCACTTACGAGTATGAGTTTTAGTTCAAGGATAACATTGTATCAAAAGTATTATTTTACGGCTATCAATTTTTGATTTCAGAGTAATATTTTTAAACTTGACAATTATCACAAATATTTATGAGCATTAATTACGGGCGTCTAAACTCCACCATTAACGTGTCATTAATTTCATATAAACTTGTTTTATGTAAATTTTTGCGATATTAAAACACTACTTATCTTAGTTTAATGTTAAAGGGCCCTCCCTTTTGGTACCACATATAATCATCAACCATTTAATAATAAATAAATCAATAAACCTCCAAAAATGCAAAAGTAGCCCACCATGTAATGGCTAGTCAAGGCCCTGTTCGTTATCGTTGCTTTCATTGTGTTTTATCAACAAACTACAAGGGTAATTTAGTATTTTTCTTTTGACAGCTAGTCCAAAGACAACAATATACCTATTTTTATAAATATGGCGGGGGCAACATGTAAAAACTAAAAAGCATAAAGTTATCAAAAAGAGTTTCATGTTCGACCGTCAGGTCTGACGGTTAAGTTTCAACAGTTAGTTACCCATTTCAACAGTTAAAATTAACACGCATATTATCAGAGATTATTTCAATACATGAGGCTAAATTTATTATGCAATACATTAAAGGTTAAACATAATAATTAATACTTTCAACAGTTGAGTCATAATTGTGATATACAAACAGTTAAGCTTGATACATCATAGATCAAATTTATTAAAAAATAAATAAATAAAACTTTGAACCCACAATGACTTAATCAAGTGTAGATATCATATCACGTGGTGCAAAGTCAGAGTGTACAGATGAGGTGGTCATTGGCAAAAAATAAAATTAAAAAAAAAACAGTTAGGGTCCTTTTTTTGCGCAATAAAAAAATAAAATAAATTTGATTGAATTGGGTGCACTCACAGTTACAGCATTTAATTTTAATTTTAATTTTAGTTTATTATCCACGAGCTTACTTTTCTAATGCTATCTAACGTGCACGCATTTAAAGTTACGGGCAAACATAAAATAAGTATTCTTTTAGATGTTAAAAACAACGAACACGATGGCTGCCATAATTTGTAATTACGCAAAGGTTGGTGGATTTCTAGAATATTTCGAATATGTCCAAAAGGTATTGATCACTTGCGTTTATTTATTTATTGGTCCAAAGAAAATTTTATGAATATATAATTTAGGAAAAGCTCAAATTGTCCAAGGCATATCAATTGTGTTTAAACAAATTTTAACATCTTTCTTTCAAATATATATATATATATATATATATTTAGGGAAGCTCGATTATTCTTGAGATTCACTTTTATTGTGTTCGGTGTTCAAAATTACGTAGTTTCACTTGAAAAAAATTTACTTTAAAAAATTGCTCTCATATTTTATTTAAGTGAAATTATGTAGTTTTGAACATTAATACAATAAGACACGTTAATTTAGGTAGATAATTTAAACTGCATAATCCTAACACTTGACACAATAAAGCACGCTAACTCTGGTAGAGAATCTGAATTTCTATTAAAACAAAAAGGCCCCAAACATAAACCAAAGCTGTTATATTTGAGCTCAAATAAAAGGCAATAATGAAATTGATTTGGTATAATAACTAAACTTTTATGCAATTACTTAAAATCAATTTTGTGTATCATATGTTGTTATCGTGTTAGGTCGAAATGCAATCATTTATATTTAATTAATCTCTAACTGAAAAAAAAATTTCGAGGGAAATGTTATTACTATGTTTTGTAACGTTCTTCAAATAAAAAAAATCGTTCAAGTCACAATTAGGGTGTGATTTGATTATAAAAAAAACCACGGCTGTTCCAATAACCAAGAAACAGTACAAAAATTCAAATAATTTATTATGTGGATAAGTTATTTAAAAAAAATTAATTAATTAATGAAGGAATCAGATTCCTTTTGCATTAATCTTGATTGTCTATATATATATATATATAGTATTGAGTGTGGCAGAGCCAGAGTTTAGAGAACTCAGAAGAGAACTGGTGATCTACATCGAAACCATTCCCAACAGCTAGCATTGACCGCATAATGTCGTTCAATTTTTGGTTTGGGCGAATTACATTTACGTTTATGAAATTTGCGTATAGCTACGAATTCATCAATATTATTTTGAGAATTACAAATAATTTTCTGAATTAACCAGATTAAAAGCTCAAGATTGGAAAAGTTGTAAAAGTCTAAAAAACTAAAAAAATTTCCTAGAAGGTATTGAAAAATAGAAGCTAAAATAGCAGGGAGTTATTGTATTTCAACAGTTTTGATTTTGTCGTCAGATGAGTCAAGAGAGTTATTTGTATTTTTTAAAATAGTAAGGATAATTTCGTAGTTCTATCCAAATTTCAGGGAGGTAAATGTAATTTGTCCTTTTGGTTTAAGCATGTGGGGATTACGTGAAGATTCTTGCCTATTTGCAAATTTTAAGCTAGTCTCTAGTTAGTTAATTTTTAAGTTAGTACTAGTCCACATGGGACTTTTGTAAGTTTATATATCGATAGTATTGACAACTAATATATATATATATATATATATATATATATTGTTTGGATTGAAGAATTCTTATTTAATGACATTGAATCTTATTTTTAATATTGAAAGTAACATTAAAAACATAATTTTTGTTGTGAGACGATATTATTTTTAGTGTTAAGAATGTTGCTTAGGTGTCTTTGAAGTTTCAACTGTACTTATTATTAGTTAAAAGATTGTTCCATGTAAAGAGTTGTAATTCTGAAGAAAATAGTTCCATACTGGATAACAATTTTTTTCGCCAATAAAGTAACAATGAGGACGAAACCATACGTTTCTTAAGATCATCATAGTGTACTTTCACATATTCACTCTGAGAAAGGTCTTCTCCTAATGAATATGTTGATAGACAGCGTAGATTCAGACGATTGATGGAAGAAATACCAATCATATCCTCTACTTCTTGGCACGAAGGTCTCTAGAAGAGCTAAGCGGCGCATGACTCTGGGAAGAGCCCAAGGGCCTGAAGGCTAAAGCGAAGCGCACTTCCCAGATGGCCGGATGCAGCCCTGGATCCGTACTAGAGGGTGCCGAAATGAAGGAGTGAGGAACATTGCGATCCGGACGGGGTCTTACCACCTTTTATATCTTTTCAAATAGAATTATTTATAGTACACAATTAATTTATATTAAAAAAATACAGGTATAAATAGAAAAACAACAACAAATTATTTATTTTAAATCTCATAATTTAGAATTTTTTTTTAATATAATTTAAAAAAATTGGACTATTTTATTGGGATAAAAATATTATCAAGTTTTCCGAACTACCAAATAAAATAAATAATTTTAGCATCCAAAAAATATCAATTTTCAAATGAAGGTTGCATGATTTTTTCTCCTATTATCACCTCTTAAAGAAGTTTTTTTTTGTTTTTTTGAATCAGCATTATTTCATTGTGTGACAGAGATAGGAATCGAACCCTCGACCTCTGGGTAGCTCACTATGCATCACAACCGCTAGAGCATTGGCTCATTCCTGTCACTAAAGAAGTTAATAGTAAATCACATCCAGAAACATCTAAATTAAACCTACACAAATTTAAAAGACAATCACGTTCTTGAAAAAATTGATTTGAGATAACAAAAATTAAAATTTAAATATTTGAAAATTTATTAAATTAAATCTAGACAAATTTAAATATATACCAAATCATACAAATGTAAATAGTAAAATAAAATAAAAAAAAAAACTGCCATTGGACTTGACAAATCACTAAACGAAAAATGAATTTGATCTTAAATATGCCACTAATTAATCATCTAATAAAGGCCTCTAGATGACTAAGTTTTCATACAAAAAAAAAGAAAGTAAACTCCCATTTATTTCTATAGACATAAACTTTTATTTTAAAAGAGTGAAAATCTCCCATATATATAAGTATAAAAACAAATTAAATAGAGAACTATTTTTATTTTGAAGAAGGTGGAAAAGACAGAGAAGAGAGAAAGAGAGTGAGCAACAAAGTCCGTTGATCAATATGACCTTCCTTTCAAAAACTCGGCAAAAAGACGAAGGTTCAAATCTTACTCGGAAAGAAAGAAAATAAAAACCTCATTGTGGAGCCCTAATTCTATTATAACATATATACATGAAAAGAAAAGAAGCACTAATTAATGACCGAAGACCAATAAATCATTAAAAGTTCATTAAACATGTCTTTCCCTTAACCAACTTCTTTGGTGCATGAATGAGGCGACATCACTCAAGTTTCTGCTTTTTGTTTTTGAGAATAAAAGTGGCAACATGCTCTAATTTAAATGATTATTTAGTACCCCACAAACCTCATACTCCACTGTTTACTACACTGCTAATAATGCTTGCAATTGCACTTATCCAAGTGTTAATGTCACACAGTAAAGGGATCCCCACAAGTTGTGGGTGAAAATTGCGTTACCAAATCATGGTAATTTTTTTCTTTTTTCCTGGTTTGTGGGTGGGGTGGGGGTGTTGGGCGGGTATGTCTTGTTTTTCTAGTTATATATATATATATAGGGTGAGATCACGGTCCCGTTAAAAAAATCATTCAGTCATTAAATTTGATTTATACAGTTGCATTAGTAATGCATCCAAAACCAAATACAATAATTAAATAATCTCTCAACGGGACACTAATTTTTTTTCCATAGATATATATTTCATTTTCTTAATGCAATTTTGAAATAAAAACACAATTTAGAATCTTACTACCCTATCTTCAATTTTGTTTTTGTTTTTTTTGCAACGCCGAAATTGGGACCTTACGCAAACATTAGTTTCAGCTCAATCATGAGACTAATTCTTTGTGAGGTGATAAAACATCTCAATCATACTTGCACTCTTAACAATAATCAAGAATCTCGTAGAATCAGCGATTTAAACTTGAGACGTGCAAGCGCACGACCCTTGCCCTTACCACTAGACCAAATGGGCTTAATTATAACGTATCTCCACGACTGCTATTGAAAATTTGTGAGATTGCATATTGACAAATCAAGTCAATGAAAGTTTTAGCGTTAGTATCAAGCACAATGTTTATGCGTATGTAAAAGATCCTGGCTGACTTCGATTTCTAGCTATTTGCATTTTTCAATTTTTAAATATCATACTCCTTCCGTTCCACTAAAAAATATATTTTTAAAAAAGATTCTTGTTCAAATTTATTTTAAATTTTTTTACATTATATATCCTTATTAATATAAAAATGCGTGGTATACAATTAACTCTTACTTATAAAGTGAATATATAAGTGAAAAATGTGGTGTCACAAATTAGTTATTTTAGGAGTTGTACTTCACAACCGATAATAAGTTGTATATTTTTCAAAGTAGACTCTTTGAGTGGAATGGAGAGAGTAATTTGAATGGAATCTTGCATTCCCTCTTGGCGACCTTAATTTATCATCTTTCCAAATTGTATCATTAATTGCTAGCATGCCAAATGAAAATTGGTTTTTCTTGTCTCCCTTCCTCGTGGCTTTTAGCTACCTATAATAGTTAATGTTGCCAAAAAATATATATATATGGAAAATCTTGGCAAGGTTTCTTAAATTACTTTTCTTTACCGTAAACTGACTATTCTTTAAGATAGATAGGGAAATAAGAATACAAATATTAGTTTATATGTAATTTATAAAAAAAAAGAAAAAAAGAAATAAGACTATTATTAGATTAAAAAAAAAAAGAAACAGTTTATTTATTTTTTAACAAGGTAAAGGTAGCGTCTATTAAAAGGGTGAGAATATAATATCTTCAAATGAATCATTCAGCCATTGAATTTGACATTGTATAAATTAATATGCAGTTGCATATGCCAAATTCAATAGCTGAATGGTTCTTTGAGGGGCTATAGTTTTTCCCCTCTTAAAATAGTGTATCAAATTAATTACTTCTTTTGTCTAAATAAAAAGGTCATATTCATAATATAGTAAAACCATTTAAGAGACGTTTTTGATGGTCCGACGGCACACATATCGAATTTAGTCTATTTATTAATGCAGTTATATATGTAAGAAAATTCGCGTATTAGGTTTAGTTTCTTATGTATCGTGTATTGAATTTAACTTCTAACGTATTGAGTTTAATTGCTGATGTATCGCGGTTATAAATTTTAACATATGATGTATTATGCCTTGAGTTTCGTCTCTGATAAATAATTGATTGAGTTTAAATTTTGATGTATTGCAGTTACGTCAAAACACAATTGTTGAGAAAACATACACGTTGAATGTTGAGTTTCATTGCAAAAGTATCGCACGTCAAACTGTCAGACAATGTTGAACATGATACTCCATCTTCCAAATTAGTTTGAGAATTAGAGTAGGGTTAAACGCACAAAATAATTCTTCAACACGTCAACTTAACTGAGTGCAATTAAAGAAAAGTGCAATTAAATATTTGCTTATAAAATAATAGGAATTAAAAATATTAAAACTACAGAAGGCCAACAAATCCAACAAGTATGACTATAATCAAAGAGTTTAAACTTTAAAGTCTGCTAAGTAGGAAATATCGTAGAAGCATAGAGTATTAGTTAAAAAAATATATATATTTAATAATAAAATAAAATAAAATAAAGAGAAAATGGGCCCAACAAAATGTGGAATCCGATTTAACAATGAGCTAATGGAGCTGATTTTCCCACATGCTGAAGAAGTGGTTCATGTCATCTCATTCCAACGTGGCCCGAATAATTAAATATATCTGCAAAAACGTGGTGGACAATATTATTTTAGAGTTTTATTTATTATTTTATATAATCTTGTCGTTTTACCAATGTGTATATATATATATTTATTTATAAATGTTAAAATATAATAAATAAAATAATTAATTTGACGTTATTTATTTCATTCACGTATAATTATATAAGTAATTGTAAGGATAGTAAAAATATTTAAAACACTATTCTACTATTAAAACAAAAAATATTTTTGAAAACTGTTAAATCGAAAACAGTATTATTCATTTTATTATTTTATGTTTTCTACTGAGGAATCTGCACGCAACAAATTAAAAGGGCCCTACCGCAAGCTAAGATAAGCCAGCGGGGCCCGCCCTAATTGTCCACACCTAAACCGTATGATATGAATGTTAACATTTAATCAATCATACTCCGTATTAAATAGTTGCAACTTGGCCCCTGATTCCGACTTTTCCTTTTGTCTCCAGAAAATTATTTTATGAATATTAAAATATATCATTATAAAAAAGAATTAGGGCATGTTCTTTTTCATCGTTTTGAAAACGATTTTGAAAATAAGTTTTGGAAAATAGTTTTATAATGTAAAAAGTGTATTGAAAATGTAAAAAGTAAATGCTGAATAGTAAAAAATTGTATTGAAAATGATAAAATATGATTAAAATATATTAAATTTACTGTTAAAACCAAAATAGTTTTCAAAACAGAACAAAAAGAACAGGGCCTTAGTAAGGATAAGTTTCATTGATCTCCCAATTGAATTTGACATAATAATCACAAATCATTCTCAATTTTTTTTTTCTTAATTAATTGTAAGTTGTAAAGCAAAGTCACCACTAGCTCAAAATTAATAAAATATTACTCTATCGTGACACTTTTTTGATATTTTCATAAAGTGCCACTTATCTTTTGCTACATAAATTCCACAAAATATTAGTCTTGGTTAGACGTACGTGCCCTGGTTTCGGTTGTAACCGGAACCGAATCGGGACCTTATCCACCGGTTCTGGAACCAGCCTTACACGTTTCGATTTCGGTTCTAATTATTGAGGAACCGAAACCAGAGTAAATATATGTATATATATAATAATCACACATTATAATAATATATAAATTAGTTATCTAATTTACATTATCTGTATATAAATAAATAAATATAATATAATTTATGATATATATAATAAAATAAATTAATAGCTAAAAAAATTAAAATAAACTTATAACGTTCATGACTCATGGGTTTGAGGCAAGAATGTAAGAAACAATATTTATGAACTAAAAATGTTAAAATATCTAATTAATTTACAAATTACAACAAATTGAAAATGTTGAAAAAATTAATTTTTAATATTTACAACTAAATAAGAAAATAAATATAAAAAATGACATAAATTTGGAACCATAATTGGAACAGTCCCCCTAGGGTTCCGATTCCGGTTCTCATTTTTTCGAAACTGGTAGTTCTATAAGAGGAACCATGGTCATGTCTACTCTTGGTGTGACTCTTCACGAATATATATAGTTTGATATCAATTATTAGCCATATTTGATGTCTGCGATGAATGGGAGATGGTAAACGAACAAAATGATTGAGGTCAATTTTAAATAGGGTTTGCTCTACCTTGATTCAAACGTAAAGTTATGTTTCAAAAAATATTTTTATCATAATAAAGGAGTCCTGTTTTGATTATTTCTTATATTCTTATTAAGGATCGGAGGATCGAACAACCTGGGCTACGGCCCATGACCCATATTTATTACGGCCTAATTAATTTATATATATATATATATTTATATATTTTAAGGCCCACAATTATTTTTGTTTAAAATAGGTTAATACAAAAGTGAGTCTTTTTTTTTTTTTTTTCAGTTCAAGACCCATATTTAAGGTCAATATTTAATTTTATCTTAAAACGTTGATGCAAGAGTGAATTATATATATATATATATATATTGAAGTTCAAAGCCCACATTATAAAAAATTAATATTTTTAAAATTAGAATCATTAAATTATAACATTTTATTTTTCTTTTGGGCCCTTTTATTATTTGGCCCCGGGCTTACTAAGTTTTAAGACCGACGATGTCCTTACTAGATTAGTTATGTGTGATTAATAATTAACTCAAAATTAAATTAAGGACACGAGTGACTAAAAAAATATCAAATTATCTATTTTAGGTATTCTATCTTCAAACTCTTAAAAATTTATACATTTTGAAATATAACTTTTCTATTGGAATGAAATGAGTAAATAGATAGGTGTCCATGTTAAACCCCCATCCAAAGTAGGTGCACCAACCTTCTCCACACCCCCCCCCCCCCCCCCCCACACACACACACACACACCCACCCACAAACACAAAGAAATAATGCATTTTATATATATTGATATATAATATAAAATAAATAATGTATTTTAGTTTTGAGTTTGTGTTAACTTTTTTAAAAGTTTAAGATGATTTATAAATAGAAATAATATATTTTTATGAATTTAATATGGCTCATTTGGGGTAATAAACCCATAAACTAATAATAATTAGACTAGATTTGGGCTTTTATTAAGTTTGGCTCAATGTCATAATTAATCCCACATTGTCAAGGTATGAGACTTGGCCTCAGATCCATGGGACTTGGTGTGGGTTTATAACCATTTAGACACTCTTATCTCTTGAGTTCTACCCATAAAGTCATAACACTTAGGCCCTGTTTGGTCATTTTGATTTTATAATAGTTTTTCGTCATTTTCAAGAAGTCTTTTTATATTTTTCAACACCCCTTTTTACATTCTCAATGTAATTTTAATATTATAAAATTAAAATAAAACTCAAATAATAGTTTGAATCTCTTTATCAAACATAGCCTTAATTTTCACAAACTTTTTTTTTTTTTTTAGTTAGTCTTTATCTTATAGAAAATTCCATTAGCTATGATTAAAGTTGAGAAAAGGTTAATGAGGTGGAGATTTACATAATCATAATCAATTAATTAATTTAAGAGACGACATTATAATTATCCATAATTTTCTGTGTCTGTAATAATATCCTAATTACTCTACCAGCATAAAAATAAAAATAAAAATTATTTATAATTTATATGTGGGGGTTGACTGGCTGCAGTCCGTTGGGTTCATTTTAGCAGCCGATTATTTGAGGTAGAGTCGGCGAGGAATTGGTTTTGCTGCTGGCGGCTACTTCCTAGAAGGCTCTAAAAGGTAATTTTCATTTTTCTTTTAATTTGCGGAAAACAAAATTGATTCATTTGGGGGATCAGGTTGGTGGGTCCCACCCTAGTTCAAGTGATTGGTCACCTCCATTTCCTTCTTCACTTCACTTTGCTCCCATGCCAACGTACAAAACCTTTGTGGGGCTAAACATATTTTTAGGTTTTTTTTTTCTTTTATTTATTATTTTAAAGTATCTAGAATAAAATCAATATTTTTAAAATTGGCCTCTACAATTTTTTTTTCTTTTGTATATTCAAAGTAGCGTAATAATACTCATCTCAATTAATTCATCAAAATTTTATAGTAATTGATGTGACATGCATTCATTGATTACAATTTTATGAGATAATTATTAGTATCACACTATTGACCAATGAATACATGACACATCAGTTACTAAATTACTAGATTCATGTACTTACCAAATATAAAAATTTTAATTGTAGAAATCAGATGTTCATTCCAACCATTCTCATTTTTTAGTGCGCCAAATGCACCTTTTGGGTATCATTTTGCTGTTGAAGGAGTAGTTAGCTCTTTTAAAAATATAGTTAGAGTATCAGTGTATTCTTGTTGGAGTAGTAATTTCAATGTTTTTTTCTTTATTAATTTATTAGTGCTACCCGTTAAGAGTACGAATGTTAGTCTTGAGCTGCACTTGTACTTTTCATGGGTAGCAATTTTAATTTTTAATTTTTTTAAAAATAAAATGATACTTGAAGAGAGTAATATTTATATTTGCCAACAACATATATATATATATATATATTTCTAAAGTGATCTTTGAACAGAGTATCAATTTGTATTTTTCTGGTGTATCTATTGTGAAGTGAAAAGATAATAATTATGAGAACAATGATCACATCTATAAATCTGTTTTACACAAAATTAACTCTTAAGAATTTGATAGTCATTTTTAGTATTTACTTAATAAGTAAACAAATGTCTCGAACAACACTTATTGCGAGGCGGATGAAATATTTCTTTGGTCGATGATTGGAATTGAAGGGTGACAAAGAGAGTAGAGTTGTATGTCAATATCAACATGGAAGCTTGGTAACTTTTGATACATTTGTGTTAACTATATATTCACTATTTACAGATTTAGTAATTCAATTATTTAACATAGAAGGTGGTGGAAGCAAATATCCCCTCAAAACGCTTTGTTAAATTTATTCTTTATGGCTAATATGCATTTAACTCTAATATTCCCTTTTGTTGATTAATGATACTCGTAATTACAAATTTATACTCTTTTCGCTCTAATAATGGAACAATTCTACTTTAAAGATATATAATTTTTAATGGATTTGAGGGTATAATACGTAAAATAGTTAATTTATCACTATTTTTTGTATTTAATTATATTCTTATTTTTTTTAAGTACAATAGTATGAGTTAATTATATACCACACATAACTATATTAGTAAATTATGTAAAGTAGAAAAAGAAAAGAAAATCAAAACATGAATTTTCTATTAAGGCAAAATTATTCTTTCGAAATAAGACTATTTCGATAAAACAGAGAGAATATATCCTTTCATATCCAGTGATGTATGGGTTGATAATGTGATGATAATACATATTTTGTAGAAATTTAGCCAACAGGTTAATGACACGTTACTCGTTATAAGAGGTGCTATATATATTTGTAGCTATGAATACTACTGAGAATAGATTAGTTGGCAAGACTGTGAAACCAACAAAGCTAAGTGAGGACAACTCGAGACACTCTCCTAGGCCCAAAGACTAGGGGTGTTCATTTGGATTTATTTGACTTATTTGGATTTGATTAATTCGGGTTTTTCAAAAATCAGCATCCAAACACCAAACCGTTTAAGTAAAAACCAAACCAATCCAAACCATTTAAGCCATGGCTTATTCGGTTTGGGGCCCGAATAAGCCAAATAAGAAGAAGAAAAAATCTTATAAAAATACTTCAAAAGCATATTCATCCCATAATCAGAATGTTACAATAATAAAATAGTCAAACCCAAAAGATTAATGTTTTTTCTAAAATAAGTTTAAAACTTAAATAACAGTAATTAATAACATTAGAAAACAACAAAATAATAGAAAGAGCATTGACATTCTTCTTCATATTCAGCTCTCAACAATCAGCATTCTTCTTCAATCTTCACCATTCTCCTCAAATACTTAATTAAAAACTTAATTAAATAACTATTAAATAAATTTAATATATATATATTATATTATATTAATTCTTATTTGGCTTATTCGGTTCTTTATTTGGATTGAGATTCAAATCCAATTCCAAACCATTTAATTGTTTAAGAATTCGGTTTGGGCCATTCACCAATCCGAAAACCAAATAAGCCAATCCATTTACCATACATGGATTGAATTGGCCGGCTAATTTGGATTGGACATTTTTTGAACACCCCTACCAAAGACCCAATAAAGAGGGACTGACCAAAGACGAGATCCTAATTGCTGGAACCTCTCAAGTGAGGACAATTGTCAGCCTTACATTGGTGTTGCACGAGGATTGTTGGTGCAATTATCGAATAAGAAGTTATCTAGTATTGAGAAGATGACGAGAACAATTGGTTGCAAAGACGTTCCTTGTCAAAGAAGATACATTCAATTGATGGCTATAGATACGCAACAAGTTTATATGAGAAAGGTAATTGAATTCACGTTGGATTAGTATGATATTGTAGTATTTGCTAAGGAAGTAACTTTATTCTCAGAGGTGAATCGAAAAATTATACAATAGCAGACGAGTCCAACAACCTTGGCGGGAAGAAGGCGTTCAACAAATGTCGTATTTTTCTTGAAATAAGTTGGTCACAGCTGATGATTATAATCTGCTTCATTAAAATCTTCTCTATCTATTTTTTAAAGAAATTTCTCTCATTTATTTATTTTTTTCCACTCATGACCAGCTAATGAGAGAAAATTACAAGCTCGATAACTCCGATATAAATATCGTTTTAGCATTTCCCATTTTTAAAAACAAAATATCAACTCTCGCATTAATTTCGAAGATTTTCTAAAAATATGAACTAATTAATTTAGAAGATTTTCTTTCTAATTACGATTAATTAATGGATATCTATAATCAAACTCAGGCCATACCTTTTGAAGAACCGTTAAACCAAGAGAATATTATTACATTATTTAGATGATCTCCCAACATAACTCAGGTTTGATACTCACCATTTTCTTTCCTAATTATTCTTTAATTATTGAATTCCGAACCAAAAATAATAAATTGGTTCGATCGACAAATTAGATAATTACCATCAATTTTATTTATTTATTTATTTTACAGGAAAAAAGGCTCCATATATTAAGTAGGTGAGAATGAGTAACCCTGAGGGCTTGTTTTGTTTTATTAGTTTGAAAACAATTTTAAAAACAGTTTTAAAAATATGTTTTTGAAAAATAGTTTAAAACCAAAACCAAAAGAACAAGCCCTGAATAGTATATGTTGGGGTTTGATCCCAAAAGTGGAAATCTAAATGGTTAACTTTAGCATACATCTTTAAACTATAAACAATGGTATTTTGGGTTCAGCGTACCCTATTTTATTGTTTTTTATTTTTATTTTTTTATGAGTAGATAATCGATTTGATTAAAGAGGTTATATTAAACGGAATATAAAGACAAATTATATAGAAATGGAATTGAGGTGAAAAGGTGGCAAAAATCTATCTGCTACATCAAATTTCAATAAGTAACTATTAAATGATGAAGAAAAATGCAAAATTTTGAAACGAAAGAGTAGAATCAAAATGATTTTAGGAATATAAGATTACATGAGTAGAAAGGGAAAATGATAGTGATAATAATGTTATAGTGATTTGGTTTTTAAATAAAAATTTCATCAGTCACTAAGAAATCATTATGATTTTATTATATAAAAAGTCAATACTTTTTGGTATATATTTCTTTTATACTTTTACTTTATGAGACGAAAAAAGAAACAAGAAAAATCATTTCTTAGTCTTTAAAGATTTATTTTTAAATACCCACTATTTCTCGATAAAAGAGTGCTATTTAAAATGTATAATTTTTATGATTTTAAAATATAACAGCTAAAATAAGTAATTTTATTTATTTATTTTTATTCTTACTTTACAGGCAAATTATATCAGTGCATGTATGAAAAGTAAAAACAAAGCTCTAACATTAGGACATTCGGATAAAAAGGGTAGTATATTTGAAGAGGCCCGGTTCCCTCTAGGTCATGTTCGTTATTACATGGTTTTAAAAATATGTTTTGTCAGAAAAATAAATTGTTAACGTAAAAAGTGTATTAAAAATATAAAATATAGTTAAATAATAAAAAATGTATTGAAAATGATGAAAAATAGTATAATATATTAAATTTATTTTTTAAAAAATCAAAACATAAACAAAACCAATGATAATGAATAGGGCTAGTGTTGAAATTTTTTTTTTAAGCTTAAATCTAAAAAAATAAAAATAAAAACAAATGCCAAAATAAAAGCAATTTATTATTTTTGTAAGTGGTTATTGCAAGGTCGGTTTAATGGTTAACCAACACGGTTGAACCAAGCACTCCCCCATCAATCAAAAAAAGAAACAGTAAAAAAGTTTAAAGTAGTTAAAAAGCGAGGCGGCAGCAGCAGTAAGAATTCGAGAAGCAGTAAATAATAAACGCCGGCTTTGAGTTTGAGTGAGTGAGCAAGAGTAAGAATAGTAAAAAAAAAATAAAAAAGACGCCAGACGATTAAATCGGCCATCGCCTTCGTGGAACCCGCACGCTCCCCACCCCGCACAACTAAAACTAAATTCAGCTGAAATTCACCCCAAATAAATCCCAAACCCAAATCCAAATTCCCATTGGCTTATCATCCCCCTTCTTCCTCCTCCTCCCCACAGACCAAACCTCCGCATTTCTCACTAATTTCTCTCACCGTTATCCCCTCTTTCTCTCCCCACCGCGAGCCGCCCCCGATCTTTCTCACTCCCCTCAGCTCCTACTTCTCTTCGTTTCGATTCCTACAAAAACCCACAAATTTCTTGGTTCTCTTTTTCCGCTTTTTGGTTTCAGATTCAGAGCCTTTTTTTTTTTTAATCATTTTTCTTGGTGGATGGAATGACTGATTATAGACCTTTCACCACCAGGATGAATCTTTGGGGAAACCCGACGGCGACTGTACCGGGTTTTGCATCCGACGACAATTCCTCCATGATGGATGCGTTCATTACCTCCGCCGATCCGGGTTCGCTATGGCCTGCTTCATCGGCTCTTCAATATAATTTTCCGGCTTCGTCGTCGGCTTCCACCATCACAACCAATATCGACAGTTCTTCCTCCAAATCCGTTCAGCAGGGTGGTTCCACGCCCTTCAACCTCGAAACCCTGCAGCAGCGTCTTCAGACGTTGATTGAAGGCGCTCAGGAAAGCTGGACCTATGCCATATTCTGGCAATCGTCTGTTTCGGAATATGGTGGCCCGTCCTTGTTGGGATGGGGTGACGGGTTCTACATAGGGGAGGAGGATAAGGGGAAACGGAAGAATCCCTCTTCTTCTCCCACTTCCTTGGCCGAGCAGGAACACCGGAAAAAAGTCCTCCGGGAGCTCAATTGTTTGATTTCCGGCCCTCAAGGCTCCGGTGAAGATGCCGTCGATGAGGAGGTGACTGATACGGAGTGGTTTTTCCTCATCTCCATGACTCAATCGTTCATGAGCGGAAGTGGCCTTCCCGGTCAGGCTCTGTACACCTCGACCCCGGTCTGGGTCACCGGAGCAGACAAGCTGACGAGCTCGCACTGTGAACGGGCCCGCCAGGCTCAAGGGTTCGGGCTTCGGACTTTGGTTTGCATACCCTCAGCAAACGGCGTCGTTGAGCTGGGTTCAACGGAGTTGATTTTTCAAAGTTCCGATTTGATGAATAAGGTTAGGGTACTTTTCAATTTTAATGGCATGGATATGGGTCCGGGCTCCGGTTCTTGGCCCGTTCAGCCCGAGAGCGACCCATCTGCTCTTTGGCTTACTGATCCCGATCCTTCTTCCGTTGGAGTCGTTAAGGAAGGTGTCAATCCAATGAATCCGGAAGGAAATTCGGTCCCTTCCGTTAATAAGCCACTTTTGTTTGGAAGTGAAAATCAGCCAAGTTCTACTACGTTGTCTGAAAATCCCGGTCCGATCCATGTGAATAATTCATCTCAGCCGGCGCCGGGGGGTTTCTTCACCAGGGAATTGAATTTTTCAGATTATGCCTTTGAGGGTAGTAGCGTCAGGAACGGGAGTTGTAAGCCGGAATCTGGGGAAATATTGAATTTCGGGAGTGAAAATGCCAAGAAAAAGAATTCCTGTTGTGTGAATGAGAATCTGTTTTCAGGTCAATCACAGTTTGCTGGTTCTGTTGAGGAGAACAAGAGCAAGAAGAGGTCGCCGGCGTCAAGGGGAAGCAACGACGAAGGAATGCTTTCGTTCACTTCCGGCGTGGTCCTCCCCTCTTCCGGCGTGGTGAAATCCAGCGGCGGCGGCGGCGATTCGGACCATTCCGATCTCGAGGCGTCGGTGGTGAAGGAGGCCGACAGCAGTAGAGTGGTGGACACGGAGAAGAAGCCAAGGAAGCGAGGAAGGAAGCCCGCAAACGGTAGGGAAGAGCCATTGAATCACGTGGAGGCAGAGAGGCAGAGGAGGGAGAAGTTGAATCAGAGATTTTACGCTCTCCGGGCGGTGGTTCCAAACGTATCGAAAATGGACAAAGCATCCCTCCTCGGGGACGCCATTTCTTACATCAACGAGTTGAAATCCAAGCTTCAGACTGTAGATTCAGACAAAGAAGATCTGAAGAACCAAGTTGAGGCCTTGAGGAAGGAATTATCCACCAAAGAATCCAGGCATTTCACACCACCTCCAAGAGACAAAGATCTGAAGACTTCAGGAGCAAAACCCATAGATATGGACATTGATGTGAAGATCATTGGCTGGGAGGCGATGATTCGAGTACAATCCAACAAGAACAACCATCCAGCAGCTAGGGTAATGTTTGCCTTGAAGGATCTAGACCTGGAATTGCTGCATGCCAGTGTGTCAGTGGTGAAGGATTTGATGATCCAACAAAACACGGTGAGAATGGGGAACAGGTTTTACACCCAAGAGCAACTTAGAATAGCATTGACGTCCAGAATTGCTGAAACTCGATGAAATTTCTTTAAGAATAATGTTAATGGCTCTGGGTAATTTTAAGGCTCCCGGAACTGATTCCGATACTCCCGGAGTACATTAATTTTTTAGTATAGTTTTAGAGTTTAATTAGTTAAAAGCTGAGATTTCAGCTTTCTTCATCTGATCTTCTTCTTCTTCTTCTTCTTCTATGTGATTTAGTTTTCTATGTAGCTTTGGTAGTAATCTGTGAATATGAGGAGATGTGCAGTATGATAGTATTATCAGTCTTAGATTATTTGTGTTTACTCCCTTTAGGTTTCGAGAAATTGCCAAATGCGCCTTGTAGTTTTGTGAAATTATCGTTGAGGTATTAACATGACAATTAGACTTTTTATGACTGGAAGCTTGAATGGAAATGCTTATATGTAAGCAAAAAAAAAAAAATGCGTGGACAAGAATAGAATGCCCTCTCATTTGAGTGTATTTATTTATTTATTTTTTCATTCAAACTTTTAGTTGGTTAAATGGTATTTTTATGTTTTGTTATACCAACTCTGATTTATGATTGAGGGGTCAACAATAATTTCTTCAAACTTGAGGATGTATTTGATGGTTTTATGAAAGTTGATAAGGAGTAATAAATCTTGTCTACTCGAGATGGTAATATTATCAACTAGTCTCTACAACTTTATACAATTACAATCTTTCGTTTTTGTTTTCACATTCGTTAATAATAATGTTGCTTCCCATTTATACGTGTTTGTGACAATTCGCTATTGGTTTATCGAAATGCCCACCAAAGAAGAGTAATTCGTGAACACGTTACTTTGATGGAAGGCAAAGGACGAAAAATTGCGGTTAAGCAAATCTCAATCAAAATCAAGACTTATGATCAGTACAATTTTTAAACTAAGTAACAAATTTAACACTAAACTTTCTTAATTACACCAAATCTTCCTGTGGAGTCTAGAATGTGTGTGAGTTTGAGTTTGAGTTTGAGTTTGATTGTTTGCTCTTTGCCATTTCGTATCACCTTTTACAATCAAAATGCTCCCCGGCTCAACCCTAATCCTTTCTTGATTTACAGCCAAAATATGCCTTTTATTGGATCGATTCATCTCTAACTTCCTGACATCTCTAACTTCATGATCATACACATTTCAGACTCTGCAGAGAGATTCGGTGTAACTAGGACAATTTAGGGTAATTCGTGAAAAATGTCCAAAATAGTAAAAATGAACGAAATGGACATATTAGTGAAGTAATCAAGAATGATCATGAACACGTGATCACTTTGATGGAAATAAAAGCTCGAAAAATCGCGGTTATGCAAATCTCAATCGAGAATCAAGACTAGCAAATACAAATTTTGAACCAAGTAACAAATTTAACCCTGAACTGTCCTAATTCACCAAATCTCTCTGCAGAGTCTGAAATGTGTATGAGTTTGATTGTTTGTTCTCTGTGATTTTGTACCACCTTTTATAATCGAAATGCTCTAAGCTCAACCCTAATTCTTTCCTTATTTAGGTCCAAAATATGCCTCTGACTGGATCGGTGCTTCTCTAACTTCTTGATAATTGTTTCCCCCGATCTCCTATCCATTTTAGGTAACTGGTTCGAATACCTCGTATCATGCCAATCCTTCCCCTTAGGTTCCCCTTTGGACGGCCTGCTGACCCTTTTAGGGTTTTTTATTCGACTGATTGCTCTAGCTCTCACCGATCCCTTTGATGGCTCAAGTAATATTTTAGCCCCAATAATATGAAATGCTAAACTCATTTCCATTATATTGTTAAGTGTACTCTCTCTCTCTATTTCATTGGAAGAGTCACGATTCAAAAAAATGTGTAGTTTGTAATAGGTTTGAAGGTGCAACATTCAAAATAACTAATTAGTCACCAATTTTTTTCACTAATGTCCTTAGTTGAGTTGTTATTAAATCACACATCATTATATTAGTAAATATATGTAAACTGTAAAAATCAAATTAAAATTTCTTTAACTGGGAAGAGGAGTATTGGAATACCCACATTATTATTGGCACTTTTATAAAATTAAAGCTGGCAATTACCATTAAAATAAGGGCAAAGGTGCATATTTGTCCCTAACGTTTTGCACAAGATACAAATTTACCCTTAATCTTTATGTTGGCCTAAAAATACCCCTAATGTTATTAATATGGTACAATATTACCCGTATGACTTATGGCATCAAATGAATGCTACATTCTCATCTCCTTCATCAACATTTTATTTCTCTTTTAGAATCTAAGTTAATCAAATGAAATTCTAAATGTTGTACCCTTTCAGTAGGATTATTCTTCTAGAAACCATTTTTATTATGATTTTAGTTTTACTTGTACATTTATTATTGTATAATTCTCATTGGGGACCTAAACACAATTCTCTTTAGGGCATTATATATACTAGAAAACATCTTTTAATATATTTAGGGTGCCACTTTGCTGTCACCGCTATTGCTTACTGTAGGAATTGCATTAGAGTCGTCTATGAACTTTATTGGGGACCAAACTCCACTATTGCCGACTTGCACACTACGTCGGGGACCACCTCCAAGAATCTGCATATCACACACCAACACACCACTATTGGCAAGTGGCCCATAAAATCCTTACAAGAATTTGCTTACAAATTCGGAAATCTTATGTTTGCTTACCTATGGTTTATGCACCAAGTGTTCTAGCACTTGAGTTAACGATAATTCAATAATTGTATTGAAAAGAGTATTTGGGATTTTAAAAATAAAATTGATTTCTTTTAATAAAAAAAATAAGTAGATTATGTGTATAATAAATTAGATGGACCAAAAGATCATACAAAGTGTTCAAATAACTATTAAACTCCTACAAATTCTAAGATAGGGCAGAAAATAATGAGCTTTATCTTTAACTCAACAACTAATGGCATGTAGGCTTGGTAGACAATAAAATTTGAAAATTAGAGAAAAAATACTAGTAAATCTTAAAACTCCCACAAACTAATAAAATTATACTGAACAAAATATCTCCAGAAATTTTGCCGTAATAGCAATATCAATACCTTTGTGTACTAGACTTCACGTTGTACTTCTCCCATTTTTTCACTCTCATCTTCATTAGTTTTTTCTTTACTCGTAATAGATCTAAAACTAATAACTCTAAAAGTAAAGAGAAACAAAATACTCTCACAAATAGAGATAAACACCGCTATAAAAGACTAAACCCTATGTTTTTCGAGAGAAAAAAAAAAAATAGAGTGGAGACTCAAAGTTATAAAATTGTGCAATTAGGGGGAGATTTTATAATTATACAAAATAAAATAACAAAAAGTACCGAAACTTCAGAGGATGCACACGTAATTATCCAATAGTTCGATTAGTTCCGTTTATTACCCCTACTCTTCGATCAATGTTGTTTAATGTCACTATTTGAAGTCCACGAGTTTCATAAGGAATTGCTACACTGAAAGTGAAAAGAAAAAAGATTACTCAACGAGTCAAATTTTTAGTGACGAAAGATTTCTTTTCAAGGGAAAAAGAAGCATGGACGGTGGAAATTATGATATGCTTGATTTCCCTTTTTTTTTATTTTTATTCTTAATATCTATTACATCGAAGGCGGGAGCTGTGAGGAGGGGAAGAACGAAATAGACAAAAATATGAATCGAACCCGGATCTCTGAGTGCCCCGCTCTATACTTCACAATCACTGGAACATTAGCTCGTTTCTAACTTTGGGATTGAATTAAAAGAAGAAAACACAAAAATCACCTGAGTCTTGAGTTTTGACTAAACAAAACAAAGGATTAATGTTCCTGTACAATTTGTTAAGGACAACAAAAATAATTTACTTAACTTAATGAGTAAGTTTTGAAAATGGTCAAAACGTAACTATTGAAAATGAAATGCGATCTTTTATTAAGAAACCAAACAATTCACGAAATTCGTTACTCCCGTTGATCTCAAAGTACGATAAATAGCAGTTATGCAATTCCAATCGAAGAACAAGGAGTGCGATTAAGATAAATTGTTATTAAACGGGGCATTTCATATTTGAAAATTAATGAATCTCTCATTAAAAAAATATTAGATTATCTTTTAAAAATATATAGTAATTTATGTACCAACTATAAGAATTTTAATTTTAAAAATCAGATACTCATTCTCTATTCTCGTTCTCATTTTCGTATACCAAATGCACCCTAACGAACTATTACTTTTATGCTCCTCAGAGTCTTGTGTGTAAATGATTGATCTTCACATTGACCCCGCTAGCTAGCCATTAATATTATTCCGTAATACCATTAAAATTAAGAGGGAGTCTTTTGTTTGACGGACAAAGGTGCATTTTTGTCACTAACGTTCTTCTTAAAATCTAACTTTGCCACTAATATTTTTTTAGGTCAAAAAATGCCATCGACGTTTTTAAAATGGTCCAACTTTGCCACTAATGTATTTTTAGGTCCAAAAATGTCACTGACTTTTTAAAATGTTCCAACTTTGCCCCTGACTTCTTCTTCTCCATGACTTCTTCTTCTCCACCTTCTGCATCTCCACGACTTCTTCTTCTTCTTCTTCCCGTTTTGGAAATGCAATATGAAACCCACTTTCTGGGTTTCAAATTGATTATATAGTACTGTAGTAGATTGATAGAAAGAAAGGTAGATTCTTTTGCAAAGTTTATCTTTTTTTATTTTATTTTATTTTATTCATTTGAAATGATGGTGATGAAGATGATGATGCGAGGAAACTGGAATGGATGCACTTTGAAATGATGCGATGAAATGATGGTGAAGAAGAATTTCTATTTTTATTTGAATTTCGCATTTTATATATTAAAATTGCTGGGTTTCATATTGCATTTCCAAGAAGAAGAAGAAGAAGAAGAAGAAGAAGAAGAAGAAGAAGAAGAAGAAGAAGAAGAAGAAGAAGTCAGGGGCAAAGCTGGAACATTTTAAAAAGTTAGTGGCATTTTTGGACCTAAAAAAACATTAGTGGCAAAGTTGGACCATTTTAAAAACGTCGGTGTCATTTTTGGACCAACCGTCGGTTCCCGTTCCATAAAAAGTGGAACCGAAACCGGAATCTTGGGGGAACGGTTCTAGGACGGTTCCGGAACCGCCGGTTCCGGTTCCGAGACGGTTTTAGAACCACCGGTTCCGGTTCTGTCATGGTTCCGATTCTTATTCCGATTCCGATTCCGTCACAGTTCTAAGTTCGTTCAAATTGAAGCAATTTTAATTCAATAAATCAAATTTATATATACTTTAATTTAGTTTAATGTTTACTTGGATTAATAATATACACAATGTAAATTATATCGTGAGTTTACATATTATTATAATTTATATAGTATAAAAAAATGATATTATATAATTACGTACTTTATATATAAATAAACATATTATATAATATAATAGTTATAATAAGAAAGATATAACAAAAGAAGAAGTAGCTATAGTGGTCATTTAGTTTTCCTCAAGTTTCAATGAAAATTGAGGCCATGGGTTCGAAACTACTCCACACATAAGTGATATATAATTTTTAGTATTTTAAATAGGGAACCGGCGGTTCCCGGTTCTATGCAAGGTGGAACCGAGGAGGGTCCGGTCTAGAACAGTGGCCATCCCTAACTCTAGCTATTAAAATCAATACGTGTATTTTTTTCATTATAAGATACTATTTTTTAAAATCAATATGTGTTTCCTTCACTAAAGAGTACAATTGTAAAATATAATAACTAGAATTTTATTTTACTTTTTCGTGTTTCGTTAAAGTTGATCTCTTTATTTTTATTATTTTTCAATGAAAGAGAATTGTTATTAAAATGTGTAAGAAAAAATGTAAAAGAGAACTTGAGCCGGATAATATAAACATCTGGCGTCCAATGATGGCTTCAACCAATGCTCGAAAGAATCTTTGCTGTTTTAACCAGCAAAGAAACATGAAATAAGATTCATCAAAATTACTAAACAAAAACTTTCACAATTTGATGAAATTATCGAACTAATTCTTACTCCTTTCGTTTCAATATAAAATTCCATTTTGTAATAATATAGGCAAAATTACAAAGTAGATTTTTCTAATAAAACATAGAGATTAACTAATAAAGTGACTAGTTAAAAAAAATGAAACGACAAAAAAATCAAGTAGAATTAGGATCGATAAATTACCAAAACCCCTCCCAAAGCCGGCCCTAAAGTAAGGATAACCTGGGCAGGGCCTAATATTTTATAAATGGCCTTATAGTTCATGCTATAGTGTAATTTTTAAAATAAGTATTCATTTTGGGCCCATGTAAATTTACATCCAAAAGCCTCAAATTTTGGTCTTTTTTTTTTATTTATTATCTAAACGTGTCTAAGGGAAAGGAGAACAAAGTATTTTCTCTATACTTTTATTTTATATTAGTTCCGCATATGTTGTTTGTTTTATTTCAAGGTATTAGCGGGAGCATTTTGTATGCTCTCATTTTTTCCAATATCAATTCTCCTTCCCTTTTCTCAAATTCTCTGAATCAACCTTTCTGTTCTCTATTTCTCTTCTGAATTTGTAGATTTATTGCTGCAATGTAACGTGAAAAACCCATCAATTTGTTTGTTTTTTTTATAAGAAAAATTAAATTGTTGAACTCGTCATTGTTTACTCACGAAATCAAAAAAGTCATAATGCTAGCTAACGTCTACTGTCAGGCGGCCACCAACTTCAAAGACCCAAAATCACTCAATTTTTAGATTATTATGACGAATATATTGCAAGTTACTTTATTAAATGACATAATGTCGGCAATTTATATTTTTTAATTTGTGAAAAGTGTAGATTATTATCCTAATGTTGCAATTGTTTATAAAAATGATGCTAACTATGCCTATTACTATAACATCGGCTAAATTGATTGGTAATTTTGTAAATTGAAAATAATATTTTAAAAAGTCTTGATTTAAATACTATTATAAATAATTTTGCATCTAAGAAAGTTTGAAAAAGTCATTTATAAACGACTGTTTGAGGATCGGCATTACCCTCCCCCGAAGTTTTTCCAAATTACCAAACACAAATTAAGGGGTTCGATCAAACTAGCCTGAACCTGAAGTGAACTTGTAAGTGGTCATTGATCAAGGGTTCGATTCGTTTGAAATTTGCACAAAAATTTAAGAGGCTTTAGTAATTTGGGGGGGGGGGGGGGGGGGGGGGGGGGGGGTTGGGTAAGGGAACGGTTTTGTAACCTTGAGATCATGAGTTCGATTCTTGGATATTCAAGGGTAATAAAAAAAAATTTAAAAAAAGGCTTTAGTAATTTATCCTATTTCATTTTATGATAGCTAGAAAATCTAATTAGATTAAGAACTAGAGTAATTAATTAGGGGCTAGATGGGGAAATAAATTTCTTTTCTATAATATTGTATTTAGATTATTTTTATCTTCCATGACGGAAGCTTTATGTTCTCTCATAGTCAGAGATCATGGCAGATTCGATATCAGATTCATACTTCGGTACTTGATTTGTCCAGCGTGATGACAAATTTTTTTTCTACTATTTGTTTAAATCTAAATATGTTTGATTTAGTTTATTTTCAACTGCTTGTATCTGATTATTATCATATTAAATTATTCACAGCTGTATGAATGATTGTCTCTTAAGTAATGAAATATGACATTTGTTATAAAGTAAATAAATAAATAAGTAATTAATTAAGGATGATGTTTGATGGATCAATGCCTCCTTTTAGTTCGGACAAATTAAGGTTTTTCATTTTCCGTTGGATAAATCATTTTATCGGTCCATTAATTTGTTTCATTTGGTTTTTTAATTTGAAATTATTTCATTTGATCCCTTAATTACACTCAAAAATTATTTGAAATTTTTCCAGAACCCAAATTCTTATCGTATTTGAGCTATTTCCAATTAACAAATGGGTTGTTTCAAGTTTAATTTGGAGCGTTCCATTTTGTCCTTCTTAAAGTGTATAAATCTCACAAGTTAGTTAAAATAACTCAAATACCATCCGAAATTGGATCCGGGACCATATTGAAACAATTTTTAAAGTTAAGGGATATCAATGAACTGGTTTAACGTTTTCTGTTATATATAAACACGCATTATCCACCAAATAAAACGACTGAATATACCTGGATTCAATCCCTAAATTAATCTCCAGCTTCTCGTAGTTTATCTATATCCTACGTTAACCACCGGTTCACCTTCTCTTTCGGACCAAATTTTGAGGAAAAAAACACAAAAAAAAAGAGAATTCGGTGTTATTAATAACAAAGCCATGCATGCAGAGCAACCTGGGAAGCTCAACAAACACACCGCCCCCTGCACCAGCCAAGTCACCCCCCTCCCCATTCTCCCCATTCTTAAACTAATTAAGCTACAAATTAGAGCTGTCTTGTATATATACATATATATATATATAGATATATATAAATATATATAAATAAAAAATTCAATATGAATCTGAATTGCTTGCGAACGTTGAAGAGAATGGATTCAGACGGATCCGAGGCGGGAGAAACGATGTATAACGTTCATGAGAAGGCGAATGTCCACCGGTTCCTGGCCCGGGTCGAGAGGAGCTGGTCCGGCAACCTGGAGGCCCCCGGAAAGCCGGGTTACGCGAAGATGAGAACCGGCCGGTCGAACCTGATGACGGCTCATGATGATGACAAGAAGGCGATGAAGGAGGAGGAAGAGGATCATTTTCCGGGACCTCATCATCATCATCGTAGTTCATCTGCTTCTTTGTATGATGTCAATGCCTCACCAAGATTGGTGAGGAGCTCTGGGATGAGAAGGGATTGGAGCTTTGAGAATCTCAGGACAGGACTGCATGGATACTAACGTAGGTGAGACTACAATCCCGTTAAAAGAATCTCATTGGATTTTGGCGTATGCAATGGAATTGCAGCCAAATGCAATGAGTGAATGGTTTCTTAGCGGGAATGTAGTTTTTTCCACTAACATATATTTCTATCGATCTATCTATATACTCCCGCGTCATGTCTCAATGAAAGAGTCACGAGGTACAACTGTTTATGAGTCACGATGTACCGCTCTTGTACATTGGGTTGGGACGGGAGGGAGTATAATACTCTAGTCAGCGTATTCATCGGTAAATGCGCTCGATGGATCGAAATCGATCGAGTCTATATATACATTTATGTGCACGTTTGACATAAATTCTTGTTTGTTTTTTTTTTTTTTTCTCAGTTTTTTTTTCCTGTTTCTCTAAATCACAGAGTGGTTTGATGTTCATTTCCCTTTCCCATGTATGTGAAATTTGAATAGGAGAGGTGAATAGTAGGTGTATTTGTTGATATGGTTGGATGTTAATTTGTTAGACAATGTTGGTGCAGGAACTAGTAAATTAATATCAACCCATTTTTGTAAATATTCCGTGGAATAACAGCTTGTTTTTGTTGGATCAATCTTACATTCTCTATTGTTGTAATCGGATCCAATGTGGCTGTTTCTAGTAAAGTTCTGCACACATCGTGAAGGTTAAAAATACCCGATTTCCGTCCTAATAGGATAGAAATAGTGAAACACGACTCTTTTGTTGAAACTTGGAAGGATGAACTCGAGCTCAAGGCGCCTGATCAGAAATGTGAATGAAAACTAGTTAAGTATACCCAAATCATGAGAAAGGATTTCTGCATAAAAATTTTGAGGAAGTTCATCGTTAACAGAGGAAAATGAGGTACATAAAAATTCCTAAACATAAACAACACAAATGAAAAGAAAAACCAAGCCAAATGGAATTTCATAATCTACAACACCGTTGATAGTACTCTTTCGCTAACTAACAGTACCATCGGCAGGAAACCTATAGTATTAACAGCAAATCCTGCGTAGCGCAGCTTGGAGTTTAGCCCGTTTCAGCTTTTCTTATTTCTTGCCTCCTCTTTCCAGTTTCGTCGCCCAAGCAAAACCGCGCGTTCTTGGTTATTATCCGGTATGGCACTGCCAAACTGAGATTGGTCCTCTGAAGGTTGGTCCCTGGTGCCAAAGGAAGAAGATTGAGCTTGACTTCCACTGGATGGTGTTGCCAGCGGTACAACAGAGCTACTACTGTCGTTACCATTCTGTTCTCTGATCAAATGGGCTCTTCTTGCGTCTCTTTTCCAATCTCTCTGGCTATGCACGCGAGCTACGAAATTTACAGGAGTGCTAGCTATAGTCACAGGGATTTCTATTTGAGTTTGGGTGAAAGGGACTATGCTATTATTTTCCTTATTCCTTCTGGGTATGGGCACAGGGGTTATTTCCTTCGCGGTGTGACCTTCAGGCTGTGGCAATTGCTGGGGGTCGTCAGTCTTCTTTCTGTCAGCTTCAAGACGTTTCCGAGCTCTGTATCTGCGCTGCCGCTCTCTGTTTTTCATGCGTCGCACCATAACATCTTGAAGACTTTTGAGTTCATTCTGATCAAGAGATGAAACAAAAGAAACATCCAACATAGATCCACTGCCATTCTGTCCATTTTCCATCTCACAGGGAAAGAGAAAGATATCAACTGCTTTGAAAAAATAGCATAACAGGCTTTCAGTGTGCTTGCTGTTCTGCTACAGCTAGAACAAAAAGCTTGTGAGGAAGCCCCCAAACACACAAGAAATTAGTTCTTACAATTCAAAATCTTATGGAGTCCCAGCAACACCGAATGTACTGAGTTACAAACCAATTGTCAAGAGGTTATCCAACTTCTGGCTCACCGAATTTTCGCCTATCAGCAGAGCAGAAATTTCATAGGATACACAATATGCTACAAATTCATTAACAAGAGAAATATAAAATTGAATCCTCCCACAAATTGTGCAATCAAATTAACCACATTGCCATATGAGCTAGGCTCTGCTACCACCACCAGGAGCTCAAATAAAGAAAACATAGAGATGAAGGCAACAGTTACACTCTAGCCTCCAGTTCCCACAAGTACAATATCATATATGGAAAACCCAAAGACAAAAAAACCATAAATTGATGGGCTCAAGGAACGCACAGAACACATAAGAAAATGCCATCACTCCAATCAATACATCAGAAAAAATAGAAAAATTATTTATTACATTCCTTGACAGTAGCCAAAACATACCCAGGAATTCAATAGGATTAGCTTTTATTTATTACATTCCTTAGGAACTAAGTCTGTCACTAAAATCCAGAAATGGTATCTCATAAAGCATCAATTTTAGGAACTAAATCAACATTAAGAAACCAAATACAGGCAAGAACTCATAAAGGGTTGGTTGCCAATCTAAAAGATTCCATACAAAAACGGAACAAAACAGTTTGTTTCGCCTCAACAAATTACATACGAGAGTCATGTCAACAAATAAAACTCTTGAGAAAAACAGATTTTAGAAAGCCAACTAAAAATTACCTAAGTAAAGTAAAAGAGGGCGGCTTCGAAGACGGCCTTGTTGCTGCTGACAGAAAAGATCAACGGAGGACGATGGAGTAGAATATGGTTCCTGAGAAAGCACTGAAAGGGTAAAGCGTAGGTTTCAACTGGGAAGAAAATTGGGTCGGAGCTTTGGAATCTCCATTCGAAGTTAAAGAAAAACAAGAAATTTACCAAAACCAATGCATTAATTTTCAGATCGAACTCAACCCTCGCTAAAAATTTCCATTGTTCAAACTCGATGTTCTTTAATGTATAGAATAAATATAAACATTTATCCAGATGAAATCGGGGTGGTGGCGCAGTTGGCTAGCGCGTAGGTCTCATAGCATTCTGAGTTATCCTGAGGTCGAGAGTTCGAGCCTCTCTCACCCCAACTTTTTTTAGTTTTTATCAGGCCCAACTTTTATTTTTAATTTTCTTAACTGGATTAGAATTTAGAAGGCCCAATCTCTCGTAGATATGTGTGTGTGTGTTATTTTTTTCTTTATATATTCGGTTGCGTTACATTTGTTTTAGGAATGAGAAAATTTTTGCTGAGAATCCTTTTATGGAAAATTGTGTAGGAAAGATAAATAAAATTGTATTGATTATGTTATTTTTTGAAAATTGTGAGTAAGAATTTAGAGGTAATTTAAAAATTTTGAATTTAATAGAAAATGAGGTTGTTTGAATATGTAAAACTTTTGATAAAAAAGTGATATTTTCATGGGGAGGAATCAAAATAAACTGAGAGTAGTACAAACACATTCTCTTGTTCGAAGAAAAAATAAATTATCGTAGAAGAGTGATGATACACGTAATAAATTTTATTGTGACTGATGTTGTAATGACAAAAATTATTAAATATTTAAAATTAAGATGGTCGACTATCATTATTATGGAGAGGCACATTAGTCTTTCAACTTTTTCATTATGTATTTTTACTTCTTCTTTTTTTAAGCCATGTATTTTTCCTATCTTAATCACTTGCCTTCAAATAAATGCACAGTATATTATGAGATTTCAATTTAAAAATCAAATGATATTTATAACAAAAACTTACATTAAACTATCACAACAGGTAAATATGACAGTCACGCGAAAATAGATCAGTTGATGTTTAAAATTAAAACTATTAAATGACTACCGTTTACCACCTACAGGCTATTACCATGTAGATGTCATGTCATATTCATTAAAAAAAATTCATTCTGATTTGTCTACTAAATTCGTAAAAATAAAAAAAGTTCCAATTCTGAATTAGTTACGAATCACACCTAACCTAATCATATTGGGTAAACAAATAGAAGTTTAATTATAGAAACATAACTCTTCTTTGAGGGGAAAAGAATAGTATAATTATCATACTTACAATTTTTTCGTAATTATAAATTTCACAGGGATATATGAGTAAATGTATCATTAGAGTAGGGGTGTCAAACGGGAGGGTATTGGGCGAGAATTAAATGGGTATTAAGTTAATGGATAATGGATACCCATAAGACCCATTGTACAAATGTAATGGTTATTTAATAGGTATTATAACGGGTACACAGCGAATACCCATAATGGGTATCCGTAATAAACCGTATATAATATTTGAAATTATTTATTAATAATTTTTTTCAAAATTTTTTTATTTCATTTTAATTCTTTTAATCTATTTTAAAATTTGAAATATTATATATTGTATACTTTTATATTTAATCGTATATAGTTTTTTTTGTCCAAACACAAATTTAATATTTTTATACTTATATAAAACTTGCGCCTTGCTCCTGCCTTGACCCTGAACCGCTCTCGACCCCGACCCGGGATTTGGACCCATACCGACCTAAGACCCTAAACCTGACCCAAGGCCCAAACCTTGACCCTGGCCCGAAACTCAAGGCCCGAACCTCAAAACAAGACCCGAACCCCGATCCGAGGCCCGAACCCTAAACTGAGGCCCGGACCCGAACCCCGTGCCCGAACCAGGACCTGAACCCCGAGCCCAACACAAACCCAAAACGAGGACCGAACCCCGAAACGAGGCCCGGACCCGAGGCACGACCTGGGACCCGAACCAATCTTGAATTAGTATTTATAAATAGGTAGTTTAAAATTATTATGAAAGAATAAATGAGAAGAAAAAAAAAACGTAAAGTAATTGTACAACACGAAAAAAAAATATATATATATTTTTTAAAGTTCAACAAAACTGGGCCCAACGAAATAGGTGAGCTGTTGGGTTTTTGTTTAGAGTGTACAGCCCAAAATATACCTATACTTTTCGATTGTGTCCGGTTTTGTCACTATACTTTTTTTGTAACCACGAATGTCCTTAAACTAATTAAAACCGGTTAAAAATGTATTGGCACAGTTAGCTACCGTTAGAACTAACGGAATTTCCCTCATGTGCCTCTCATGTGACTTTTAAAGCATATTTTTGACAGTTAATGATTAAAATATTTTTATCCCTTTAATCACCTTCCTCCTCTCCTTCCTTTCCCTCATCCGACGTCCGTAGCTATCTACTGCATTGGCTCAATCCAATATTAAATTCTCTTATTAATAAAATGAGGAATTGGAGCCAAAATGCTTCGTACTTACAACCTCCAAGATATAAGTTTGACACAATTGGAGCCAAAATGAGGAATTGGGTTTATGCTTGATTCCTGGGAGTGGCTTTAGTATTGGTGTTGAAATTTAAAGGAACGCTGAACAAATAGAGAAAAAATGTCTGATTGATGTTTGACTCATAATAGAAGAGAACTTACATTTAATATTATGTTGGAGTTCTAAGGAGAGAGACGCTTTCTTATTGTTTTTATTAAATGGGATGAATAAACTTAATAATTAAATATTTTATTTAATTTTAAAAGGGTAAAAATGACATTATTATTTATTTAAGGGTTAATTACGCAAAACGCCCCTGTGGTTTGTGAAAGTACAGGATGATCCCCTTGTGGTTTAAAAAGCTACG
Organism: Leptodermis oblonga; assembly: GCA_016801395.1. NCBI lineage: Eukaryota > Viridiplantae > Streptophyta > Magnoliopsida > Gentianales > Rubiaceae > Leptodermis > Leptodermis oblonga. The sequence goes on from CM028757.1 coordinate 6,943,360, forward strand.
CAAAACTCCTCTGTTGTTTCAAAACCCTGTAAAGTAAACTAAAATCTTAATTTCTTGACCAAATTGCCCTTATATGGAGTTGATGACCCTTTGACTGAATAAGGGCAATTTGGTCAAAAATTAAGATTTTCTTCTACTTTACAGGGTTTTGAAATCACATAGGGGTTTTGTGTAGTTTTTTAAACCATAAGGGGTCATCTTGTACTTTCGCAAATCACAGGGGGGTTTTGCGTAATTAACACTTTATTTAAAGTATTGAAATATTATAATGCCTTAAGAGGAATTTTAAAAGTTTCATACCTATTAAAGAATTATGAATCTTGTTACATCTTAATGAGAATTTTTACTAAAAAATATTTTATTTATTAACTGTCAAAAATACCCTTTAAAATGTCACATGAGAGGCACATGAGGGAAATTCCATTAGTTCTAACGGTAGCTAACTGTGCCAATATATTTTTGGCCCGTTTTAATTAGTTTAGGGACATTCGTGGCTACAAAAAAAGTATAGTGACAAAATCGGACACAATTGAAAAGTATAGATATATTTTGGGCTGTTCACTCTTTTGTTTATACCGTTGAAGGTAATTTTGGATGGGTATTTTTGGCACCATGATGGGTGGGTTTTTAGGTACCCAATAAGTTACCCTAAACCCACCCATTATTTTTTTAGCCCATACCCATCCAAGCCGAACATGTTTATGAATGGATTTTTTGGGTTAAAACCCAATGGGCTTGGGTGAGTTTTGGGCTTATGCGTTTTCTTGACACCCCCTACATTAGAAATTGATTAAACATGAATTCTTCATCTTCTTCTTCTTTTTTTTTTTCTTTTTTTTGGGTTTGTCAAAAAACAATAATAAACAGAAACAACTTAATCTGTCTTTTTCCTTTTTTGAGATAAAGGAATTTTTTAAAAACTGTTAAATTAATTCACGAAAACCATCAAATGAAACCCTAGTTTGGTTTAATTATTTTATTTTGCTTAAATTTATTGTAAACAAAAAAGGGTTACATTTTTTAGGTCCTCACTAACTAAAAAATGACTTTAATAGGCAATGAAACGCAACATGAGTGGTAAGAAGCTTCACTTAATTACAACCATTAGGTCGTAGATTCGAGTCACTAAGGAGTTGATGAGAACTATTATCGATCCCCTTTTTTTTCTTTTTTAAAGAAAAATGACTTTAATACAACCTTGAGTCTCACTCTAAAATTCAGAAAATCTACGTCAAAGACTCCAACATCACAAAGTGCGACAATATTACAACTCACAAGACCTGCCAATCCAAGGTAGAACACTAACTCCCATTTTGTTTAGAAAATTTGGTTGATTATGAACCTCAAGATTCTTTAAGTCTTTCTATTAAACAAAAAATAAAATAATGATTAGTGACAGAGCCCCTCGTTTATCTAGCAGGTAGATTGTTCCACCTTACTTTTTTTTTTTTTTTTCCTTCTAAATATCTCTAGTATTATATAAAAATTACAAAAATATATAATTTTGCACCCCAAAAATTAACAAAAATATAAATAAATATTAAAAAAATCATAATAAAGATAAAGGTAAATTAAATGACTATTTGATCAAGAAATCTTTAAATATCTTGCCGTGTGGCTTGCAGTTCCTTTTTTTGTTTTATTTTTCAAAACACACGTTTCGCGTGTAAAAAAACGATCAATTTTTAAGGGTACCTGGAATATATATATATATATATCGATTTTAAGAGTTGAAATATTATAACAACCCAGGGTTGCAAATTTGTCCAATAACTTTGGATTTTCGTCACCACCAATCCAAAATGCTTAAATCAACTTAATAGTAACTCATAGGCTTAAACTTATATACAAGTTCCTTTTTTATACAATCATTTTGTGAGATGTCACAATCTCACCCCTCTTCAGGGGGCTTGAGGCCGCGCAAGTTCAATAAAAATGTTTGCCAAGTCTCTCCTGAAACATTGATTCTAAAGGTGGATCATGTGCGTATCACTTAATTCATGAACCACACAAATTCAATATAAATGTTGGCCCAATCTCTCCTGGAATATGTCAAGCCTAAGAGAAATGGAAGAATGAAGTAGATAATTCTGCTGAGGTGACAATTCTGAATTGTAATAGCTAGTTAGCAATTGAATTGGCAAAACCGAGAAGGGAAAAGTATTTAAATATTTTGTGTAAAATTTTCTAACTGACATTCTCAAATTTTCCTCGTCATCCTTCCATTTCTCTCAACCTTGACAAAACAGAAGTCTAGAGGTTGATTATGTGTGTAGCACTTAACTCATGGACTAAGTCAACTCTGATACCAAATGTAATGGCCTAACCCTATAGGCTTACCTAATAACTTTTATGTTTTTGTCATGGCCACTCAAAATGTTTAAGCCAAGTTACTTCTAGCATATAAGCTTTTTGACTTATATAAAATAAAAAAAGAGTCACTTTTTCTTATACAATCCTGATATGGGATGTCAAAGTATTGCATGTGAAAAAAGTATCAATTTTAATGATTGAAGTATCGTTTGTTTAAAAAAGTATCAATTGTGAAAAAAAACGTTTCGCCTATTTAAAAAATATTGGATGTAAAAAAAAGTATTACCTGAAAGAAAAGTATCAATTTTTAAGGTTAAAAATTGTCTATATAAAAAGTATCATTTGCTTTTAAAAAGTACAACCTAAAAACTGTATTGATTTCAATGACTAAAATATCGTCTATTTAAAATAAAATATCACATTTGCTTTAAAAAATTTATTAAAAAGGCGTAATTGATTATGTCGAATGATCCAATTCTATAATATTATAAATCTGATTTTGCCACACGAAATGACTAACATAAGTAACATAACACTAATTTCGATGTAAGGGTGGTGGGAGTGGTGGGTTTTTGTTGGGTTTTTGCTCAGCAAAAATTCACAAAAACCCACAAAACCCCAAACCCACCACTCCCTCCCTCCATATCATGAACCCAGCTTCTGGGCCCCACCAGCCAGGGGAGTGCACCTCACGCTGCACTCCCTTGGCGAGTTCCTCCCACTCGCGAGTGGGAGGAAGTGCTGGTGGCAGACAACCAGCATTAATTACCTTTTTTTTTTTTTTTTTTTTTTTTCTAAAAGAGCCGTTAAGCTTAGATTCTTATTTTTAAAATTTTTTCCTTTTTTTTTTTTTTTGCCTTCCATTGGATCTATTTAATGTATTTATTTTAAATTCTTTTATTACTATTTGTTTTTCTATAAATACCTATCAATTCTAATATTTCTCTACTCCTCATCCAAATCATACATTTTTCCAATCAATTTTTATATTTGATTTTCACAATAGAAAAATTCAGTTTTTTAATTTTTAACTATGTAATTTTTTAAAAAGTTTTTTTAATTGTGTAAAATCTATTTTAATTAAAATTTAAAATGTTTTACAACTATTGATTTTAGTTTGACCTATGTAATTTTAGCTGTTGTAAACTAGCCGTTGGAAAATAGCCGTTACACAAGTAGCCGTTGGAAACTAGACGTTACACGATTAGCCATTTCAACTTTGGCTATATATAGTACTCCATTTTGTGAAACATTGCACAACTCTTAATTCTGAAAATCCAATTGTCTCCGTTCCCAATTCTCAAATCTCCACAAAAAATGTCTAGTCGTCCGACTGGCAAGCTACTAAAGGAAGCGTGGAAGAATTTCATAAGGGAAGCAGCACAAGACGATGAAATCGAGCGAGAGATGGTTGCTCTACTCGATAAGAAAGAGCGTCGAGCAACCGAAAGTTCTTCAACAAGAAGCAATCGGAGAAAATATGTGAATCGTAGACGTGAGAACAGCCATGAGCAGCTTGTGGCTGATTACCTCGCCGACAATCCCACATATGATGGTGAAATATTTTGTCGTCGATTTCGAATGGACAGGGAATTATTTCTTCGCATCGTTGATGCCTTGGAAAATCACTCCGATTATTTCAAATTGAGACCCGACGCAACTGGAAGAAAGGGGTTATCACCACTTCATAAGTGCACAGCAGCCATTCGTTAATTGGCCTATTCTTCCATTGCTGACTCACTCGATGAGTACCTACGGATGGCTGAGAGAACTACGAGGGAATGTCTCCGCAACTTTTGCCAATGCGTCGTCGACGTATTCGGAGAGCTGTACTTGAGAAAGCCAAATGTTGCAGATACTCAACACTTGATTCAAATGCACGAGCACAGACATGGATTTCCTGGAATGCTGGGGAGTCTCGACTGCATGCACTGGGGTGGAGGAATTGCCCTGTCGCTTGGAAAGGCCAATATACGCGAGGTGATTACGGCGTCCCGACGATAATTCTTGAAGCAGTTGCATCTGCGGACTTGTGGATATGGCATGCTTTTTTTGGTGTTGCGGGCTCCAATAATGATATAAACGTTCTACATGGATCACCATTGTTCAACGCTTTCTTGCAAGGTAATTCCCCAAACGTAAATTTCATGGTGAATGGCATAACCTACCATAACGGATACTATTTGACCGATGGAATCTATCCGGAATGGGCTGCATTCGTCAAGAGTTTTCCATGTCCTATGGATGAGAAGCGGAAGAAATTCAAGGAGAGACAAGAGGCAGCAAGAAAAGATGTGGAACGAGCATTTGGAGCCCTACAAACTCGTTGGGGGATAGTTAGAGGTCCTGCACAACATGATTATTGAGCACGAGGGAGATGAAGCTATCAATTGGTCCGATGGAGACGGGTCTCCGTCGACAACAATTCATTTAGGTACTACTCAAGAGTTCTAAACCTATCTTCAAAGTATTCAAGAGCTTCGTGATAGGGATACGCATCATCAACTTCAGGCTGATTTGGTTGAGCATATCTGGACACATTATGAAAGTAATTAGTACAAAATAACCCTTTTTATTAATGTAATGTTGTGTTTGTTTGATTAACTTTTTTATTTCGGAAATAGTGTATTTTTTTCATAACTTTTTATTTATTTAATATAACGTACTTTATATCATATTTTACTAATTATCTAATTTTTTTCTTGTGATTTATTGAATTATGTAATTTACGAAATTAAATATTTTAATAAATTAAAATAAATTTATAATTAAATATAGTTAATAAATTATAATTAAAAAAGTATAAATGAATGTGTATAGAGTTGTTTATTAGTGGAACCCGTGATGAAGTTACTTTTCTGGGTTTATTGTTACTGGGGGTAGGTTTATAAAAGTAGGTGGTTTTTGATTTTGATGTGGCGCTGATGTGGCGTGATAAACTTGCTTTTCTGGGTTTATCACTCCCACCACCTTAAGTGATAGTATGGCGTAGATTTATTAATTAAATTTATAAATCTTATATATCCTATATATATAAAGTACGGATCTCCGTTAGAAAACGGCCGCTTTGTCACAAAAAAAATATGCTCAGTGCATGTACATTTCTGTCTTTTCAGATAGGGGCAGAGCTCTTGTGACCATTATTTTATTAATTCTTATTTCCTAAACGGACAATAATGCCCTTCAACGTCGTCATATCCCCAACGTGCTTCTTCACACATCATTAATCTTCTGCCACATGTCTTTGACTTTCCTTCTGTTTTCCTTCTCTCCTCTTTAGTCCTTACATTTGAATCAGTCTCCATATTCAAAGAACCTAACTTTACTCTTATACTGCTACAGGTGCCCTCTTTTGGTGCTTCCAACATCCACGTGGTGACTGACAAGAATTAATAACCATAGTGCAAGGCTGGAAAGAATAGCACAAAATGAAGCAGTTGAAGAGAATTATAAGCAAATTATGCAGCTTTTATAAGCTATATATGCAGCTAACTATCCATATTTATCAGACAGGTGTTTCAGTCCAAAAATTGACATAAAAAATTATCTAATAGGCTAATAGACATACCATTTATAGCATGAAAATTCAATATGAAAGAGCCCGGTGCTTCTACAAACTGAATAATTCTAAACATCTGTCATTTTGCAGTATAATGCCACTCAGTTTACGTGCCAAAATATTAACACACCAATTGTAAAAATATCTTTTCTCGAAAAGAATTATAAGCAGATTATGCAGTTTTTATAAGCTACATATGCAACTAACTATCCATATTCAACAGACAGGCGTTTCAGTCCAAAAATTGACATGAAAAATTATCTAATAGGCTAATAGACCTACCATTTATAGCATGAAAATTCAATAAGAAAGAGCCCGGTGCTTCTACTAGAAAATTCAAATAAGTGAAACCATGTATTGGTAATCAAACTGAATAATTCTAAACAGCTGTCATTTTGCAGTATAATGCCAGTCAGTTTACGTGCCAAAATATTAACAGACCAATTGTACAAAGATCTTTTCTAGAAAATTACGTCTTTGACGTGCCTAAATTTACCTACACTAACTCGGGGCATAAAATTATGATCACAAGTTTGCCAAACTTTACCAGACTAGGTTTACAGTGGTTTGTAACCTCTCTCAACCCAGTTTTCTACTCATTCTTCACTTTCTCGTTCACTTCTACAACATCCTGTCAATCTCATTTCTGGAAGTCACTTGATTTCAGGTATGACATTTACTATATAGTTTGTTTTCTCATTCTTCTTAGTGCTAATCTTGTTATTTTTCATTTTCTTTTTCGTTTCCTCTTTCTTATTAATACTTATTTTGCTATAGTTCATTTTTTTTTTCTTGGTAATTATGTTACTATTGAAGTGCAAAAGTATGCACTGTCTTCAAATAATCTCCATCCTTTTATCTTATTATTATGCATGAAGTCTATTGACTTTTCTTCTGCCAAATATACCTTCTTTATAAGATAATCTCACATATCTTCATGCTATTAATCATATGTATGTTACCGATGTTTATGATATTGATCTGCATGTTGCTTATACATATAGGTGTTCTTTTAAATTGAGTTTAATGTACTGTTAGAGAAAATAATTTTGTTTTATGAGCTATAAAGACAAGATTTTTGAGTTATTCTATAAGAAAGTTTTCTTGTTTTCTCTCTACCAAATAGTAAATCTCAGCATAAACAATGGGACGAAAAAGAAAATATGCCAACTTATCAGAAAAAAGAGAGAAAATAAATGAATGCAGAAGACAACAGTATGCTGAAAAAAAAGGCTCAGAGTAATGAGAATAAAAAAGAACCAAATTTGAGCTTCTGCAATGTTGCCATTGGTGCAGTACAAGTACCTGAAAGTTTTGTAAGGACTTCTTTACCAATAAGCAACAACACACCAGAACCAACTACCAGCCGGGCTGGTATTCCTCACATTGATTCCAGCTTCTTCAGCTCTTCAGCAGCTGAAAAAGGTAATCATTTTTATCATTTTAAAGAGCTATCATTCTACAGTACAACCATACTTAGATTATATGTCAAAATATTAATAGTTAATTTGCAACATTATGTCTCAGGACAAGAAGAATATATGCATCATTGCAAGAAAGATATATTGGGAGATGTTGGTACTAAACCTCAAATATTGCCAAATGCCCCTGATTGTAAGTTTTGTAGAGCAAAGAGGTTCCATCTAGAGCCACCAAACTTTTGTTGTTCATCTGGTGAAATCAGGCTGTTACAGACCGAAATGCCTCGAGATTTGATGTTGCTATATCTTGGCGATTCAGAAGATTCTACTGAATTGCGCAAGTGTATTCGTAGCTACAACATCATGTTTGCTTTCACATCAATTGGGGTCCACCGTGATAAGTCAATGGAAAAAAGAAACTGTGGAATTTATACTTACAGGGTACAAGGACAACTGTATCATTTTATTGATCAGTTAACACCGATGGAAGGTTCAAAACCCCACAATGTCCAGCTGTACTTTTTCGATACTGATCATGAAACAGTGAATAGGCTGTCAATTTCCAGCAAGTTTAAGGAATCCCTAATTGAAAAGCTTACAAAAATATTGAGAACGAATCCATATTCGGTTTTCTTCAGAAGTTTGAATGGATTAGACGACTTGCATGAGTACAAAATCAAATTGCAAGTTGATCCGACAGTAGATCAACGAGTTTTTAACAAGCCAACTTCATCTCAAGTTGCAGCAATTTGGGCACAAACACATGCCACTCAAGAATTAGAAGGTCATCAAATACAAGTGTACCCAAAAAATGGCCCAAAACAAGTTGTAAAACATTATTTTGGTTGCTACGACCCAATGCAATATCCCTTAATCTTTCCTAATGGAGAACCAGGTTGGCATCCAGGAATTCAGAGGTTAGAACCAAAGAAGGACAAAAATATCAACAATGAGACTTCTTCTGGTGAAGATATCCATAACATGAACGACTATACAAATGCAGAGGAATTGTTTGAACAAGAAAATAAAGGTACGTTTTATATCAATTTATTTTTTTTAGTTCATCTAAACACTCATAAACTAATTGTATGGAGAGTTTATTTTGATGCAGGTGAAAAGAGGGGTAGAGGAGAAAGAAGTACAATATCATGTCGAGAATACTACTGTTATAAATTGCAGATCAGAGACAATGACAAATCCTGTCTTCTACACATAGGCAGACTTTTACAGCAATACATAGTTGATATGTACATCAAAATAGAGACATCTAGACTGAAATTCTACAGAAGTGATGAAATGCAAAAGCAACTACATACTGAAGTGTATCAAGGATTGTTAGACAGCATTGCACAAGGAAAATTTTCAGGTTCAGAAATTGGAAAGCGTATAATATTGCCAACTTCGTTCATTGGTGGACTAAGAGACATGCGAAAAAGATATATGGATGCTATATCATTAGTTAAGTGTTTCGGAAAACCAGATATATTTTTGACAATGACGGCTAATCCCAATTGGCCTGAGATCAAAACATGGCAGCTGTCGACAGATGAAACACAAAATAGGCCAGACCTAATTGCAAGGGTTTTTTGGGCGAAATTGGAAGTTCTAAAGGAAGAGTTGTTTAAGAAACACATTTTCGGTAAACTAGCAGCTTATACGTATGTGATTGAGTTTCAGAAGAGAGGTTTTCCGCATGCACACTTTCTTATTATCTTGAAAGAAGGGTCGAGAGTTTTCACACCGGAAGCATATGATAGAATAGTGAGTGCTGAACTACCTAATATAAACAAGTATCCATATCTATGCTCATTGGTGGCGAAACATATGATGCATGGTCCATGTGGCATTCTGGATCCTGGATGTGCATGCATGAAAAAAGGTTTTGGGTGTAAATTCAAGTACCCAAAGAAATTCTCTGAAACTACACGACATACTGAAAACTCTTACCCAGTGTATCGTCGAAGAAACGACAATAGAAGAGTGAAAATTCGGGATTATGAGCTTAACAATCGTTGGGTCGTTCCATATAGTCCGTACCTACTTGCAAAGTTCAATTGTCATATGAATGTTGAAATTTGCTTAACTATTCAAGCAGTGAAGTATATTTATAAGTATATATATAAAGGTCATGATAAGATTGCTTACAAGGTAACTTCAGACGAAGCAAATGAGATTATTGATGAAATAAAGAACTTTCAAGAGGCAAGATGGATCACTGCACGTGAAGCGATTTGGAGAATCTTTAAGTTTGATTTGAACCATATGTATCCTCCTGTTATTGCTCTTCCCATCCACCTGGAAAACCAATAATCGATGACTTTTTCAGAGAATCAGCTACTTCAGAACATAACAAACAATCTGGTTTCAAGGAAAACAATGCTTACGGAGTTTTTCAACATGAACAGGTATGATGAACTCGCAAAGACTCTAAATTGTTTCTATATAGAATTTCCAGAATATTTCACCTGGAAAAAATCTACTAGGCAATGGGAAAAACGAAGACGCGGAAGAGTTGTTGGTCAAATTCTCAGTTGCCTACCTTCAGAGGGTGAAAAGTATTACCTTAGGTTGCTTTTAATGCATGTAAGAAAGCCTACCTCTTTCAAAAGTTTAAGGATCGTGCAAGGAAAAACTTTAAGCACATACAGAGAAGCTGCTCGAGCACTGGGACTATTGAAAGAAGATAATATGGCAGAAATGTGTCTAGAAGAAGCAGCAACATATCTCATGCCAGGAGCCTTTCGACAGTTGTTTACAACTGTACTCATACATTGTGATCCAAAAAACCCAAAAGATTTGTGGCTAAAATATGCAGACGCTCTATCTGAAAATATTAGCATGAACAAGTCATTAAACCCAGGACAAGTCAAATGCAAAGTGCTACAAATTCTAGACAAGTTTTTGCATTCAATAGGTAAGAGTATTCAAGAGTTTGGTATTACGAATAACATTTCAGGAATATTGGAGAATGAAAACCTCACCAAAGAGCTTGAATCTGAAAAAACTATTGTCACTCTACCAGAAGATCTCATTGATGTTCAACAATTGAATGAAGATCAGAAATATGCTTATCGACAAATTGTTCATCACATTCAGAATAGAATTCCAAAGGTATTCTTTATAGACGGACCCGCAGGAACGGGAAATACTTTTCTTTACAGAGCTCTTTTGGCAACAGTAAGAGCAGCAGGCAACATTGCTCTTGCAACAGCAACTTCTGGAGTTGCTGCATCTATATTACCGGGAGGTCGTATAGCACACTCAAGGTTCAAAATTCCACTTCATGAAGATCAGTCGAATTCCTGTAACATCAGTAAACAGAGCTCATTAGCAGAACTCATAAAGAGTGCAAAATTGATTATATGGGATGAACCAAGTATGGCCAAAAGATATATCATAGAAAAATTTGATCAAATGCTCAGAGACGTAATGGAATGCAGTGATATTTTTGGTGGAAAAATAGTTGTGTTTGGTGGAGATTTTAGACACACACTACCGGTTGTTTCTAAAGGATCAAAAGAGGACATCATAAGAGCATCTGTTGTGACATCACCTTTATGGACAAGATTTCAGAAACTGAAGCTTGAGAAAAACATGAGAGCACAACAAGATCCAGATTTTTCATCATATCTACTAAGAATTGGTGATGGAACTGAAGCAACAAATGAAGAAGACCAAATCCAGATCCCTGATAGATTAAAATTCCATTTGTTGATGACACTACTTCACTAGAGAAGTTGATAAATACAGTATTTCTAGATCTAAGTCTCTACTAGACAAGTGATACATCTTATGGAAATAGAGCTATACTAACAACAAGAAACGACTTTGTTCACGACATTAACAGTACTCTAATTAACAAATTCCCAAGAGAAGAAGTTTGCTACTTCAGTTATGATGAGCTTACGGATTGTTCAAGACAAACAGAGATGGAAGATTTTCTACATTCATTAACACCACAAGGACTGCCTCCACATCAACTGATTATAAAGAAAAATGCTCCAATCATTCTGATCAGAAACATCAATCCCACAGAAGGACTGTCAAACGGTACACATTTAACTTGCAAAGAATTCAACAAAAACATCATTCATGCAGAAATTTCAGTTGGCTCCTTCGTAGGTAAACCTGTTTTTATACCACGCATAACACTAGAATCTTCACATGATTCTTCTTCTTCTTCTATAACGTTCAACAGAACGCAGTTCCCCACACGTCTTTGTTTCGCAATGACAATCAACAAAGCCCAAGGCCAAATTCTTGACTTTGTGGGGTTGTACTTAAAGGAACCAGTATTCTCCCATGGACAACTATATGTTGCTATGTCAAGAGCAAAGACTGCAGCTCAAGTGAAAATTCTAATCAGACCACCAACACAACAAATCAAGAGTACTAACCTAACAAAAAATGTAGTCTACACTGAAGTTTTTCCAAGCTAATTTTTCAACTAATACTTTAGTTACTAAACGTTAATTTATTAGTAGTTTACATACTTGAAAGCATTAGATTAAAGCACTCTTTCTTTTTATTCATTTGGCTTGCATATTTACTTCTTACTTTTGTACTTCTATGTAAATTCGATAGCACTTTAAATAAATTGTTTTAGGTCATTAACTTGATACATATAAACATTAGGTAAAGTTTCTGTCCCTGTTTATTTATTTGCTTTACATAACTGTTCCTTGCAAGTTTTTATATTATAAATATCATAAAACTTTACTTTTGCTTACTCCATCTTGCAGAAACATGGAAAAAAGGTGTATCCCAGTTGCAAAAATCGATGACAAAACAAGGAATTGGGTGGCAAAGCTTCTACTAACTGAATAGACACCCATTCGACTTGTAAAAAAAACAGGAGACCCATACCAAAGATTAGTATTTGCAGACTCCTAGGTATGAAAAAAATACATTTATATAATATTTTAACACCAGTTTCCTAAAGAGAAATAAAGAAACATCACAATTTATTTACAAATATTAATAAAACTTGCTTTAACTGCAGAAGGACACCATACAAGCTATTATTTATCACCAGGATGTACACCAATTGGATGAGTTACTACAACTGTATCACACATATTATATTGGAAATGCAACCATCAGAAAAAAGACAGGTGATTGGGAACCATTTGGTGCATCAAGCTATGAATTAGTTCTCAGCAAAAGCACTTATATAGAGCCCGTAAAGCAACAATTTGAATTACCAATCAACAACTGCTACACACTTACATCATTTATAGATTTGAGTCAAAACATGGATGACAACAAAAAACGAGTCAGTTAAGTAACGAAACAAACAAAATGATCAAACCCTTGCTTCCTCCTAAATGTACACATTATGTTTTACTTTTTCTAACATAAGACTTTTGCAGATATACTATGTGCCATTATCCATGTGTTTCCTCGACGGGCAGTCATGAAAAGGAGTCCAAACACTACTACAAGAATTTGTGGCAGTGAATGAAGAGTAACCAACAACTTTAACACAATTATTTTATTTTCACAAAACAACGATTTACCACTGACATGCTTTTATTCACTTCAAATAGATGCAGGCCCCTCATCCTCATGATGTGAGAAGATTTTCTTCATGTTGAAGCAGCCTACATCACTGACAATGTCCACAAAACACCAATCATAATCGGTACAAGATTAGCAGTTAACACATTTCACGGTAAGTGTATGTATACTATAGAACATAATTTGCTCCACTTTAATGCTACTATCTAACTAATCTAAAAATTTTATTACAGGACTTTCAATTGGAACCATGTCAAACAGTATCATTATGATTGATCCTAAAATTCCAGAAGCCAAGTCTTTAAAAGCATGGTAAACAACTTCACGTATACTATTTCAACATACAGCTACCAAAAATTGTTTCAACACCAAAAAAACCTATACTTACTAGAAAATTGGATGTTTACAGGTTGCAGGAAAATACAAAGTATGTGGAGACTGTTATTGCCAACAAGTTATATAAAAAACAATACCAAACAATTGAAGGCCCAACAGATTCTCAGATACGCAAGATCAGTCAAATAACAAGTTTCACAAAAACAGTAAGTACTTCTAAACCAAATAAATATACGCAAATAACCGTAAATATATCTAATATATCAAACACCCAATATATACAGCTAAGATCTTGCTGGGTGAAAGCCGAAATGAAACTTCCCACAAATGATCAACAATTGTACTACTTAGTTTGCCTCAATTGTGGAAAGAACTCAGGAGCACTACCAGGAATGGATTTCACCTGCCTCCACTGCAGAGCACATTCAACAGGACCAAAACCAATGTAAGCAATACCATGAATCTTCCACTCCTATCTTTCACCCGCACTACTTCAGTTTACTAATTAAGAACAAAAGTTCAAGTAATTATTTGTTTGTCCCTGCTTTTCACAGTATGCGATTTGAAATCGAACTATCTGATGGTACTGAGACCTTGATGGCCATAGTCGAAGACAAAAATGCTGAAGTCCTCCTAGGAATAACAATTGAAGATCTCATTCGACAAGAAATGCAGGTAATAATATCACATAATAATATTACACATAGTCAATCTTAAACATCTTTATAAATATTACATAATAATATCACTACACAGGAAGAAAAGTTGGACTTCCAACTGGTGAATAAAAAGTTTGAAGACATAAAAATGCTGTTTCAAATCAAAATCAACACATATCCAACCAGACGAGGCCAAGGTTATAAATATACTGTGCTCACCATATCAAACCCGTCAACACAACCACAACAGCACTCGCTGACAGATGCAGACAGTACCTCAAATCCAGAAAAAGCAGCACCTGAGAAAGAGTCCAGTTCTGAGCACATTACAACCACCAAGGAAATCAAGCTTCATGCACCAAAAATTGCCACATCAAATCAAGCTACTACAGAAGAAAATGTGTTTTCGAAAAGCACAATGAAAAACACAAGCACAACAAAAGGACAACAAAAATCCCTGCAAAGAGAAGCTCGGGAGAGACTCTTCAGCAAACTTCGAAGCACCCCAAGCGTGAAGAAATTGGCCCTTAAGAAAGACCAAATCGTGTTGAACAAAACCTTTTGCCCAAAAGAATATAGTCAGTATGTAAATCTCACATTATAATCTTTTGTAGCTTCCTCTTACTTGTGCACTAAAAACAAAGGGCTTATCGCCTCTTTCTTGTTTTGGTGGTCCAAGAGGACTTGTTATCTATCAACTAAACAGATATATCTTCTTTATCAGTTATCAGTTAGTGTTTCTTTCAATCAAATTATGCCTTTTTAAAAATTTAAAAAAAAAATGTATCATGCGCATATCTTCAATCCTGAATTTCTTATGGAAGGGATTTCATAAAATCGACGGGATCAACAAGATCTGCCGTCTTATACATTAATTAACCAAAACCTAAATGCAACTAAACCTCTAGTACTTCAACCTTATAAAATTTCAATCTTTCCAGTTCTGTACTTCATCTTCGCCATCGACGAGATTTGCCATCCTACAGTACTCCAATATGGCCTGCTAAAATCGAAAAACCCACTTTAAGAGAAGAAAACAACTCACACTTTCAGGTAGAAGAAAAGTCACACTTTCAGAGGGAAAGAAAAGAAACGAATTAGGTCGATGGAAACCGTGGGGTTCTTCTCTGTAATCAATTAACATACCCATCAACAAAGCTAAAAGATAAAACAAAAAAACAGAAAAAGAAAAACAAACCAAGTAGTACTGGCAAACACTTAATGGAGCATTTACACCCTTTCACCATAATTAAACAAGCACCTGTCCACAAAACTATAAATCAATTGGTTAAAAAAGAACTTAAAAAAGATAAACAATAAACAATAAACTGTAACTAATTCCGGAGCACCGCACGCGGTGCGGTTCACTACCTACTAGTATAAATCTTTGGCTGCAAAAGGCGATATCCCTCGCCCGCAGGGCCCACACTGTCCAGCCACATGAGCCTCGTGTGGGAGGTAAATCAGGGTGACTCAGCGATAACCTTGGCAGGAGGACCAGTGCCTAGTGCCCACAAGGACCTACTAGTATAAATCTTATATATATATAAGGTGAGAATGGCCGTTATTGCACCGTCAGTTCCGTCACAAAAAACACCTTCAGTAGGTGTCTAATTTCGTCATTTCGCGCGTTCATTGTGAGGAGAATTTCTAATTTGGACTATTTTATTATTTCTTCTCCATTCACTTTACAATAATGCCCCTGTCCCAGTTTTTTAACACCGTTTGATATGTCACTGCGCGTCATCATTGCTCTCTCGATCTTTGTTCTTCCTTGTCTCCCTCAAAGAGCTGTGCAATTGAAGCCACTGTCATCGGAGCATAGCAGCTGAGGCAACAAGACGTGCATTCTTACCCACACAAAACATTCACACCTCTTTACACGCTCCAGTTTCTTCCTCCTTTTTCTTACTTTCTCTCCTCTCGTCCCTCAGGTCCTTGCTCTTCTCGATGTTATTTAAGTCTTTGCCGGAGATTTGGACGGAAATTGAAAAGAACAGCAACAGAAGAGAACAAGTAGACCAAAAATACCGAACAATTATTTTTTTCCTAATTTCCTTCTTCCTTTAAACTGGCTTTTCCGATTTTGGCAGAGCACATCGGAGCACTGTAGCGTGGCAAATCCCGTCGGTAGTGAAGATGAATTACAACCCAGAGTCGTTTGCAATCCAGCATATTTTAGGTCTGTGGTTCTTTCTAATTTCTATGTGTGGAATTTAGCTTTTTTGTTTCTAGGTTTTTTCCTTTTACTAATTTGTGAGGCAGTTCAGGGATGTGGCTGAGATTCTTAAACATGGCCATGGCCGGACTGCTTTTCACAGGGTAATTATAAGCTTTGTTCTTCAAGAATGAGCTTTATTAAGAGAAAAGTGGAAAAGATCGCTCTCTTTGTTTTCCTTATCTTTAGTTCATGTTTTGTGTACTTTCCCCTGCATGGTTTAGTTGAATATCTTTGAAAAATTAATTTCTATTGCTGGAATTTCTACTCCATTGATTTTTACAAACAATTCAGCTTAATTCACTGTTACTTTTCTGGGATTATTTTTTTTAATTATTTTTTTACTTTTTCTGTATGGTTGGTGGAGTGAATTTATACTGTATAAAGCCAACAGAAAATCAATGTGATTTTCCAGCGGATTGAATTCATGACTCATTGAATGAAAATTTAGGAAAAAAAAAGCAATAGTTCTTCCCATCAAAGAGAATTGATGTTCTGCTTTCTGAGTTACTTTCTCCTGCAAATTTTCAGACTGAGCAAATATCCAAGGATGAATGGCAGTGTATGATATGCTGGACAAGTTCTGTGTTTTTATCATCAGTAACCTTCATCATATTTGCTGAAATAAGTATGTATCTGCAGTTCTGCACCCTTTTTAGGCCTTCCATTTCAATTCTTGGCTTGAATTCTATGACATATATGATGTTTTTGTTGTATTGGTTTCAGGGACTGTCCTAATGATATCAATGATATCGATTCGGAAACTGTTTGGAGAGTGATATGGTCAGATATTTGCAGCAGCAGCCCTTGAATTACTTCCAAGAAATCTTGTAAATAGGCAGGTTAGTCACTAAAATGTTCTTCAAATGTCAGAATGAATGATGAGCGAAAGCTGTATTATGTTTTCTGTCTATTATGGACATTTAGCAGATGCTGAGTTTTACAAATTTTTTACTTCTTCTTCTTATAATACTAGGAGCCTTGTAACTTTGTTTCATCCTGTTTAATATGCTGATTTATCTTTCACTCGACAAGATCATGAAAAAAAAAAAATTAAAATTTCTTCGCGTAAGTGTGTCATGAATAGCTATCAATTTATCAAAGCTTTGCCATTAGTTGTTTATCACTTGGCTGCGAATTCATTGATTTGCAGATTTTCTTGGTGGGAGGGTTTTGGAGACTTCTTTGTTAACAAAGAGGCCATCGCATAATTTTGCTGCTTACAGTGAAAGAACTATGAATGCAATAGGTAGATTGCTGATCATTCCACTGCAGTCAGAGAGGATGGAATGAGAGTTCACTCATTCTGCATGAATGGAGCCAATGGTACTGAGCAAATTTTGATACTGCTCTTGCTGAAAAGCAGAGAGCCTAATAAGGCTTAGGCAGAACAGAGGCAATTGTAGTGGGTTTTATTCCAAGTATCTTCTGAATTTGCTGTGATGAACTTGGTGTATTTTTTGTTCTTCAGTAATTTGTTCATTGTAATGGGTTAGTCTTAGGGCATCTCCAGCAGTTTTCACTATTCCAGCCACCTCCATCTCTCAGTTCCAGTTTCTACAGTAAATTTGCTCCAGCAGAAAACTCTACATTCCAGTTTTTTAAGAATATTCTTTTTTGATTCCTCCATACACATAATTTTAAATTCAATTTAATTACTTTTGTACTATTTAAGTTATTTATACAAAAACCCCAACTAATTAGTTTATTTTGCAATTTCATCCAATATGATAAATTCATTTAGTTAAAATTAAACGATCATTATATGAATATGACAATGAAAAATGATGAAATGCAAACTAAATTAAAAATAGTTCCGACACACGAAATTTAATAATACTAAAAAAACTTACATAATTATTTAGAAAATAAAATTTAAATTACTAAACTAATATTACTAATCCGAGTCGTCTACAGCATTTGAATGACGCTCCCACAAGTGCTCTATAAGTGCGTCGCGAAGCTCAAAGTGAGTATTTCTATCTCGAATTCGTCTATATCGAGCAAGATAACTTTGAAATCGGGCATTTTCATCTTGGCTAGTTTCACCTTCATTTGGGAGATGACCTGTGCTTATCGGTTGGACAATTGGTGCAGAAAGATTACGTTCATCCTCGATTATCATATTGTGCATGATAATGCATGCAGTCATTATATCATGCATCACTTTTTTTCCCAAAATCGAGATGACTCTCTAATAATATGCCAGCGTGACTGTAGCACTCCAAACGCACGCTCAACATCTTTTCTACAAGCCTCCTGTTTTTTAGCAAAATACTTCAATTTCGGAGTTTGTGGATCATGAATTGTTTGCACAATCGTACTCCATTTAGGGTATATACCATCAGCTAAATAATAACCCATAGTAAATTCTTTCCCGTTAACAACATAATGAGCCGGAGGTGCAATACCTTGTGTAAGATTGGAAAACAAATGAGATGACTCTAACACATTGATGTCATTATTTGTGCCCGCCATACCAAAAAATGCATGCCATATCCACATATCATAATCGGCAACTGCTTCAAGGATCACAGTTGGTGCTCCGCAACGACCAGCATACTGTCCGGACCATGCTGTTGGACAATTTTTCCACTTCCAATGCATACAATCTAGGCTGCCCAACATTCCTGGAAAACCACGTTGATGACCAACATAAAGTAGCCTTGCAATGTCATCAGCATTTGGTGCCCGTAGATAATTTTCTGAAAATATTTTTATAACAGAACGACAAAATCTTTTCAGGCATTCAATTGAGGTTGACTCACCAAGTTTAAGATATTCATCAAGAGAATCTGCTGATTTGCCGTACGCCAAAAATCGAATTGCTGCTGTCATTTTCTGTAAAGTTGTTAATCCAAGTGTACCCGCTGCATTCCTTTGTTGTTCGAAGTAGTTATCATGATTTTTAACCGCTTCAACGATGCGTAAAAATAAATCACGGGACATGCGAAATCTTCGGCGAAATGTGTTTTCATTGTAGCATGGATTCTCAGCAAAATAATCATTATACAATCTTTCCGCCGCTAAATGACGACCGCGATGGATCGTGATACGACCCGGAATCGAGCCACGTCTCCTTTCACTTCTTTGTTGATGGAGGGAATTCTGCACAATGATTTCATTGTTCTGCAACATTTGACATACAACCTCGTCATCTTCGTCAGACTCACTAGATGTGAACATAGCATCATATTCTTCTGAAGATGGATATGAGTTTGAAATTGCCACCTCAGATGACGATGCTCCAAAGTTGAAATTCATTTTTATGAAGTATCGAAATATGTAGAGTAAAAAAGCAACAATGCTTACAAAATGAAAAGAAGGGAAATGATGGAATGCCTATTGTGCCAAAGCATTGTGTTATTTATAAATAATATACATATGAGAATAACAATAATGTCATATGGTCAATAGTCAAGGGGTGACAATTTTTACAAGAGTAGTCATAAAAGTATGACTACTCTTTGCATGTGAAGACAAGACTACTCAATGAAAAAAAATTGAGTAGTCATAAAAGTATAGACAAATTTACACAAGAATAGGGAAAATTGGCCACCCTTGCATGTGAAGACAAGACTACTCAATGACGGAAAATTGACCACCCATGCATGTGAAGACAAGACTATTCAATGACGGAAAATTGGCCACCCTTGCATGTGTAGACAAGACTACTCAATGACGGAAAATTGACCACCCATGCATGTGAAGACAAGACTACTCAATGACGGAAAATTAGCCACCCTTGCATGTGTAGACAAGACTACTCAATGACGAAAAATTGGTCACCCTTGCATGTGTAGACAAGACAACTCAATGACGGAAAATTGACCACCCATGCATGCGTGGACAAATTTACACAAGACTAGTGATGAACTCTCATCTATAAAAAATCGAGCTTGAATGAATGGAAGACAATCAGTTTTACATTTTACCTTCAAACACTAAACTTTTTGTGAGAGAAAATGTCTACATTCTATAGTCCAGAAGAAGATGTGATATTGTGCAAAGCATACATGGAAATATCACAAGATCCTATCATAGGACGAAACCAACCAACTGATAATTTTTGGTTTCGTGTGGCAGCAAAATACAACTGCCATCTTGTGGATAAAATGGAACCTCGTACTCATAGATCGTCCCAATCTCGCATGGGGAAGATTTCTACTGCTGTTCGAAAATTGAAAGCTTGTCTCCGTAATGTGGAAAATATGAATCCTAGCGGTGCTTCTGATGAAGATATTGTAAGTACATTGTATGTTATTTTATGTTTTTCGAAAATCTTTATGTTCAACTAATTCGTACATACTGATATTTAACTTTTTTGCAGATGAAAAAAGCAAAGATTTTACTGAAACAAGACAAAAAATACCACTCTGGTTTCAAATTCGACCACGTGTGGGATATTTTGAAAGATTTCGAGAAATTTCAAAATGATTTCGGGGGTACATCAAGGAAATCTCGCATGAATCAAATGAATGATATATCGTCAGACACTGATAATCCTTCTCCTGAGTCTCCATTGTCAACAACTCCTGGTTTGGATTCTTTTTCCATAAGTTTAGGTGATAGTTCTGAAGGTTCAGCGTCTAAACGTCCAATGGGAAATAAAAAAGCAAAGGAAAAGAGACGAACCGGTGGCTAATCTTTATCTATCCGTGATGAAGTCAAGGAGGCAAATCAACCTCTCATTGAACTGATGGCATCAAAGAAAGCAAAGAAGGAAGAGCAACGTCAAATTTATTTGGATTTGAAAAAACAAACACGGGAGGATGCAATAATGGCAATAAATTTGCAAAATATTACCGACCCCAATTATTATGCGTATGTTCAGCTTCAACAGACACAAATTATGGCAAGAATATCGCAACAAAATTTTACCCCACATCCACATTCCGAAAATGAAAATCTCGCGGGTACTTTCGGCAATTTAAGTGGATCCGGGAGCGACATACCAGATTATTGATTATGTTAAGAACTATTACACGTTATTGTTGTGTGTCTATGTGTCTTTTTAATTAATTTGTATTTTAATCTTCTTTACTTTTATGTAATGTCTTTTTATTTTATATTTTATGTAATGTCTTTTCATATTATGTATTTTTTAATATAGGGTAATTTTATAAATATGAATGCTTGAATTACTATATTTTTAATTTAAAAACTTTTAAAGTGCGTTTTTCATAATTATATTATGCAAAATTTTAAAATTTTCTTTATAATTAAGTAGAGTTGACTATAATTATATATATTTTAATCACATATAAAATAACAAGTAAATAAATTAAACTCTTAAATTTATAATAACAACAAAGTTTGTTTTTTAATTAATCAATGGGTTCAAATAATAGATAAAAGTAAATTTGATGATTAAACTATAAATAAAAATAATAATAAAAAATTAAAAAAAATAAGTCCAGTTGTGAATAGTGGACCTCGGCTCCCCGAGGTCTACTATTCATGCCTCTGCATAAAACGCAGAGGCGGCCCACCTCCAAAAATTCAACTCTCCAGCAGCGGAAAACTCCGCTGCTGGAGATGCTCTAAGGCACCGCACGCAGTGCGGCCTCCTCTCCAACTAGTATATATATATATATAAAGAGCGCACAAAAAACACACCTCAACTAGGTGTCCATTTTAGTAATTTCACACGAGAGCATGAAACTTAAAAAACTTCTGATTATTTAATTATTTTTTCCTTCTTTGATGGACTAAAATGCCCTCAACGGAAAACAAGCGTTCTTCGCAGAAACAGATAGGTCCTGCCTTCTTCGCATTCTGCTCTCGATTTTTCTTTCTTCTCCCTTGTATCTCTCTGACCATCCAAGAACGAAAGCCTAACCCTAAACCATTGCTATAGCTCAAACAACAGACATATTGTACTACATATGTCAAAAACCGTAACAGAATCATTCATAACTGGCTTTGCTGCATTGAGCAGAGCACATCGGTGCAGAGTAGCTAAGGCAAACTTCGTCGGTGGCGAATATGAAGTAGAATCTAGAGTAGTCTCATCGCACCGCAAGAGCCGCAAAGTATAGCCCATGATTTCTTCACCAACCCTTTAAATCGATTTGTTCGGGAATAAATGTGATTAAGCCGATAATCATCCAAAGCGATCTTGATTCTGTTTATTGAACCAAATGCGGTCTTTTAGATCTCATCTATGTCCTCTTCTTCTTCCTTTGATTAGGCTGTGATGATTATTTCAATTCTGAGCAAGGGGTTGGCACACGAGGCAATTTGAGTCATATCTTGGCTGTGCAACCCGACGACATAAGAGGGGTGAATAAAATCCGGACGGCATGCGCCGCTGTGAACTGATAACAGGAGGAGGTATATTGTTCGCTCGATGCCGATTTGCAAGGATGCCGAATGAGGTTTGTAGATTTTCTTGGAGACAAAATTTAGGGACTTGAAGTGGAAGAGGAAATAAAAGCTGATACTTGATCAGGACATTCAACACCAGAAGGAAGGAGAAAAAAAAAAGGTTTAACTCAACAACCTACCAAAAATATTTAGTTTTCTCTTTCTTTGGTGTTCTTTTGTTCCTTTTTCAAGCAATTGTTATGCAAAATTGGTAGCTTTTCTGGAGAATAATGTAAAAATGGTTTTCTGCCGGGTTGCATTTTCAATAATTCATTTTAGTTTTGTCATTTGTTTAATGGTGGTTGTCTTCAGTCTGCCAAATGGCTAAGTTCATCCTCAAATTTCATCATCTTCTTGCTGCAGAGGATAGCTGAAACCTTAGATGTTGAAATCAAGTTTTAGGCTGCAGGTAAAGAGAGGAAATTTGTGTGCAATTCTATCCCATTAGCTACTTCAGTAATTTTTGGCCTTTCTTATGTGTTTTTGGTAGCTATCAATATTGGATCTTACTTTGAAAAGCAAAGGGCATTGTATTGAATTAAGCCTACAATCTTGTCGCTTGTACAAGGTTGTCAACCTGGAGACTCCTTGGTAGTTCATTACTTTGGTATGAACTTGACAGATATGATGAAACTCTATGTTCCCTAGACTTTGAGACAAGGTGTGCTTCATAATGAAATTAATGCATCAATTGTTAGACCTCTTGAGTACTCAAGGTGTCCAGCTCGATGCTATAATTGACCCTTGCTATAGGATGCTTAAGGGGAATTTACTGTATATTTAGTAAACAAAGGTGCCTTTTATATGTTTATGCTACAGATAGTTGAGGCTTAAGTTATGCTCTGGTTCAGGGGAATTTAATGTATCTTTAGTGAACAAAGGTACCTTTTATATGTTTATGCTACTCAGATTTGAGGCTTAAGTTGTTCCCAGGTTCATTTTTTGAGAAAAGCAAAACATTAATTAAAGGTGTTCTATTTTCATTTATTTAGTTATTCCATCTGTTTTCTTTTCCTAATTTTTTTGTTTTCTGGATTTTACATTCCAATTTCAAATGGTAAAGTTAAAGTACAGAGTTCAACTTGTCTTCAAGTCTTTCAATTTATAATTTCAGAACCCACTTAAGAGACGATTTTTGCTGATAGCAATCACTTCTGGCTTTGGTATTACATTAACAAGATATGGATCTAAAATTATTTTGGTTATAATTTTATCTGGAAAGTGCTTATTGATTGCTTTATCAGCTTCTTGCTTATTTCAGGGATCAACCAGTGCATAATTGGCATTCCCACACGGACTTACATACGGTCTTCTTTAGAGGAGGAATCGCAAGGTCTAGCTTTTGGTTCTCAACGTGCATTTGCTTCTTGGGTTCACCAGAATTGAAAAATATTCTGAACTTTTTGCAAGAAGTCAAGAACTTAACATATTTGTTGATTTCATTAGCCAATATCACAGCTTTCAGGTGTGTGAAAATCTATATGTAGTTGGTGAAAATCTATATGTTATTGTTTCGTATAAATTCCCCTATATGGATGGATACAACTTAAAACATGTGGTCTCTTTAAATTCTTACAAGCTCTTCTAACCAACAACTTTGTTTTTGTCTTAATTGATTCCAGTGTGATTTCAGTGTGGCACCAATGATGGAATGAACAGATAACAATTATGGGACTTTGGAGCGCCTTATCTTGAAACGTGCATGATTGTATACTGAAATGCTTGCTGCTCAGACTATTGTCTTTCAAAAAGGAGACTTGGTAATTTTTTTTTTTTCTATAAATTATTATATTAATTTTAGAGTATTGGAAGGACAAAGTTCACTTTTAATGCACTATACTAAAAGTAGAAGTTGTAGAGAACTAGAATATAAATATTTTATGCAAACATGTAATGGAATGACATCTCAGTTGTATGATTTGGAATTTGGTGAAGATGAAGATTTGAGGACAGAGGGTTATTTGCAGCAGCTTGACTCTTGTGTGGAAGACAAAGAACAACTGAGTTACCGCTTGAATGCACCAGTTGGAAGTAAAACTTGATCCGCGTGATCCCATCCAACACTGGCTTGTATGTGAGCTTCAAACTTATGGATAGTATTGTTTTCTTCCACCATAACTGGGCCTGACATCTGCTCACTTGAACTGTGTTTTAATTGTCTTCCACAGATATGAATTTGTCTGTAAAAAAGTTAGTATTGGTCAACAATCTTTAGTTATTGTTTCTAAGAGCACCGCACACAGTGCGGTCCACTTTTTTGATTTTATTTGTTCTTTTTTTTACTTTTAGGAAATTGAAATGGTGAATTTGAGTTTCCATTCATCCTTGATGTAACTCTGGACAGCTTTCTTTCTGTTCTCAAATGAGCTACCTTCAACTCTTCTGGAAGAGAACAAAGCTGTCCAAACGCATATTATTTTGTGGGTCCATCATTAGATGAATTTTTGTATGACTTTATTTTCATCTGGTTTATTTGGGTCTAAACATTATGGGGATCCTGCAATCAAATTAGCCACCTGTACATTTCAGAGATTGTTTAGCACCGAACTAGAAGGTTCAAAAAATTGCTGCTTGTTTGCTGCCTATGCTTGTGTTTTTTCCCTTCGTTGCTGGTATTGGTGATGTGGCTTGCTACCTACTGGAGGCATATCCATCTATACATGCACACACACACACACATATATATATATATATATATATATATGTTGAAATAATCGTCCTACACAAGCTTTGGATTGCAATTTGTTAATTGAATAGTTATGCATCAGCTTGTTAACTGCCTGTTCTTTTTAGATTCATCTATATTCATAATTTGTTATTCAAACACTGGTGTTTTTATGCTGAAGAAGAAAGTTTTGTGATAAATGTAGATTGCAAACAGTATTTGCATGAGATGTGGTGTTCTACAAGCAGAAGAAAGAAAAGGCTGCCCACCTCAAAATGGAAGATAGAGTTGATGAAACTCCAAAAGCAGCAGGAAGCCCTGCAATTACGTAAAATGAAGCAGAATGAAGAGAACATTATAAAGGTTTGCTAAGATACTATTAAATTGAGTATCACACTGCCACAAAGTTGAATTCAAGTTGAACTTAGGATTCATCATTTCATTGCAGTCCCATGGTCTTGACACTCTCTTATTAAATATCTGCCCATTAGATTGTGAACTTTACATAAGGTTTATGGTTCAGAGTAACATCATATCTGCAGTTTCTTTTTTTTTTTTTTTTTTTTTTTTTTTTTTTTTTCTTTTTCAAATGGAATTTCCCAATTAGGTCACTTAGGTGCTGATATTCTGGCACAGGATTTTGTGATTCATTTACGTTTTCCTTCAGCTTTGGTACTCTACGGATCTTGTGGACAGATGATTATGGAGAAGTCATGTGATGAAGTACATAACTAATTATTAGTTGCAGCAAACGGGTATAACTTGCTATCTGGATGGAATTCCTCATGCTGGTCTGATGTCTTCAGTCACCAAAGTGAAGAATGATATCAAGTTTTTGTGATGCAGCTATCAGATTCACATGTCTCTTTAATGATTAGAACATTTGTAGGTGATTAGAACATTTGTGATGCATCTATCAGAGTAGGTAAATAGTTTTTAAGAGCAAAAGCTGATTTTTCACAAAAGGTGTCATCTTTTCAATAAGCATTAGAACTTTTGTTTTTACTGATTTTAAAGTCAAATACTCTGTCCCATTGCTGCATTCGGTTACTCTGCTATCGTTTAAGGCTTTTGTATTTATTGGTCATTCACAACTTGAGGAAGACATCGTCTTCTTGAACACTAGAGTATTATGTTGTCCTAATACTGCTGAAGCTAGCTGTGTCAACTTGAAGGATTTATACAGCTCGAGATATTTTGGTTGTTGGCTATGTATACAACATAATGCAGGACTTGAAGCACCGCACACAGATTGTTGATGGGAGACCAACAGCCCAACAAGGGACTTAAATCCTTCGCTGCAAAACAAAGAGTTGAAGATCACTCAATACAATTAGAAAGGGAAGCAGAATTGGAACACAGTCATTGAAATACCGATAGCACTATCAAGAATTCAAATAATTTTATGTTGTTATACATAATTTTCTGACTGATTTAAAATTGTGAAGTTACTTTTGTTTGCAAAAATTAAAAAGGATGGTTTTTGTTTGCTTTCTTATTAGATAAGTATCTTCTTTTAAGCAAAATAACTGGAAAGAAAAAAGAACAAAAAACAATTATGTATACGTGGTTAAAGCTAATAATTTGGTAGGAGAATGACATCCATTCCGGGGGCACCGCACATCGTGACTCATGTTAAGAACAATTGAAAACTATAAAAAATAGGTAATTCTCAGTGACTCCCTCTACTGAAATACCAACATTTGTTGCCTCATTTCCAAATTCAAAGTCCAAACGTAACAGATCATCACCAACAAAAGTCCAACTCCTGTCGTTAGTTTCCCATTAATGTTTGATTCAGTTTCATATTCGGTGGGGCTTATTATCCTAATCAACTAAAATTTACACTTAATCAAAAAAAATAAAAAGAGTAGAATTTACACAACCACGAAATCTTCTACTTTTTCAATACCTTGGACTTTGGTTCTTTTTTTTTTTTTTTTTTTTTTTTTTGAAGCACTTTGGTTCTTGACTCCCTTGAAAGCTTGTGATTTCTAAATTGGTTAGATATTAACATCTTTATTTTTATATAAAAAACATGAAAATAAATTACGTTTAAATAGTCTTTTATTTTTGCATGTTGTGGTAGTTTTTAATTATGTGATTAGCTATGACTAGTTTTAAGTAGTCAAAGAAAATGTCAGTGATTTTTGAAGGTCTTATGAATGAAAAAAAAAAAAAAAAAAGCTGACTCTCTCATAATTTCTATATTCTTCAGTCCAGTGCAATAGTTTTTTTTAAATCCATTTTACCCATGCCAAGCTACATATTAGTTGACTCGTTTTAAGCAGTATCTGTTCGTCTTAGTGAATCATTGAAATAGGTAAAAATTATTAAATGGGACTACTAAAGAATATTGAAATTACAAAATAGTCCCAACATTTTTTTCCCTTCAAAAGACTCTTAAAAACTATTGACTTCCACTTTCACCTGTTAAAACTAACCATAACATGTCACATGGACCAAAGCTATAACAATATGCAAACGTAATGGACTATTTTTTTGACAATGTAATGTAAAGGACTAAAAGTGCAATAGGTCCAAACAAAATGGATCAAAATTGCAAATTTCCTTCTATAAAATATTGTGAAATTCAAATTTTAGGGCAGATTACAGTTAACACCCCCTTCGGATATTTGGTAAAATATTGAATTACTTTGTGGTTTTGAAAATTACAAATATAAGATTTGGAACGCTAAAATTGTGGTTGTTTATTAGTTAATCAAGTATAAAATTTATTTAATGTTCATTTATTTATAGAATATATGATTTTGATGTGAACTTCTAACGAGTCGGTCTTGAATTTGTGGGTAAAAGTCCGTATCCGTTATCAGTCATAACTAAGATAAATTCATTTGACATTTATGACCAAACCTTATAGAGGTATTTATAATTTTCAAAACTCGAAGAAATTATTTATTATTTGATCAAATTTCGGATGAGGTAAATATAATTTTGGCCTTATAAAACAAAACAACACAAAAACAGACGGAGTGATTACGTTACTTTGTCATGAAGCGGGACCCACCGGCGCACCGAAATGAAAATAGCAAAATGCCCATCCCCACATTAAGTAGTACTAGGGGATTCGGCGGCGCTAACGCGCCTCCATCCTTATCTTGGCATTTCTTTGTAGACATAATTATTATTTAAATGTAGGGGGTTAAATATTAAGAAGATAATATATATTGATCATTTATCCCATAGTTTCAGCAGTACAATCACCGCAAAAGGCAAGTCAAAAAATTGAAAGGATTATCATTGCCCTAAGGGGCAAGCCAACAAAAAGGTTACCATAGCGAGCCATTCAAGATGTCAAAAAATAAAAGAACTAAACATAAGCACAGAGAAATGATTGATCAGGAGTCAAAGCAAGCATCAACGAGTGAGAAAATTCTCAGATAATTTCCACATTGTAAGCATAGTTGCATTAACATCAGCAGGAGGTTCAGGGAGGAGTGTGAAGTTCAGCATGTGGTTAATTGCATTGTTATTCCTAACTGAAACCACACCCTACTAATGGAAACGTCACCCCAACAATCTCATCTTCTCTATAGAATCCCCCTTCTTAGTCGTAAAAATGCATAGGTCATTGCTTCCCTTTAGAACAGCAATATTCTCTTCCCATCAATTCAACAACTATTCCATATAATCGTTGCGGTAGGAATATTGAAATTTAAAATCCGAGCTTCTGCAAATGAGATTATAAAATTGGGAGAGAATGGAGAAGTTTGCTCGTGATTAATGTACAGGTTTTCTGGAGGCACTGCTCTCAGTAGTCCTTCATTTCCCTTATACAAAGAAGAAACTCTAAAGTTGCCTGCATTATCATGGTCATTTTATTAAAGTACATTAACTCAAACCCATTATATCTTTATCCAAAATCTCAGAACTAAAAACACAATATGAACTCATATATCTGAACCATATTCGGCAGGATAATCAGTTGTAGAACACTAAATATCCCTTCCTAGCGAAACTAATCTCATTAACAAACAGACATTAACAGAAAGCAACAAAATCCAATTAAATCAAAATTTCATTCCATTAATAACTATTTTAAAAATTGACTAAAAAGCTACAATAAGAAAGCACAAGATAAGAAAAGAAAAATCTAGATAAGGGAAGAAAACCAAAACTCCTAAAAAGGAAAACTCGGATAAGGGAACACCACTGAAATCCCTCAATTCTGAAACAAAAGAAAATACAATCAAACAGACGTGAATGAAGGAAGACAAAAATGTAAGTAGGCAAGTGAAAATGAGAGAGCAAACCGTAATTCACAGAAATCTACACTAAAATGGTAAATAAGAAAATGAACATGCAAAGAGACCATATCAAATTAATTGTAAATGAGAAAATAATACCTTTGGAAAACCCTAATTTTTTTTTTTCTCTTCTCCGCTTTTCCATCCTTCATAAAGCATAAAAAATCAACATCATAAACCAAAAGAACAACACAAAAGCTTATTTGTTGCATCACCCTACAACATAAAGCCGACAGTACATTTTTATACTTCTAAGACTAAGAAAAGCCAAACCACACCCTAATGGAAACTTCACCCCCAACAATCTCATCTTCTCTATAAAATCTCAGCTTTATCATTAAAATGCATAGGTCGTTCCTTCCCTTTAGAACCCCCATATTCTTTTCTCATGAATTTAGTGAACGACTCCATATAACTGAAATTTCAATTCTCATGCGCTTTTCGCTAATAAGATTTTAGAACGGGGAGACAAATGAGAGGTTTGCTCGTGATTAATGTATAGTTTTTCTGGAGTGCCCTGGACTCCAACTTAGCAATGTACCAGTAATACTCTTCATTTCCGTTACACAAAGCAGAAGCTCCAAAGCAGTTATATTTCACCATCAAAGGATCACTGCAAACACCAAGAAAGAGAGAGAGAGAGAGAGAGGAGAGAGAGAGAGAGAGAGAGAGTGTGTGTGATAGAATAATACACAACCTTATGTGAAACTATCGCTCCTTTGTAGGTCGAAGATTTGAATATTCTGGTGGAAGCATTTTGCACAATGCGAATGCCTCCTCCAAGTTCCCTGATGCATTTAGTTGTACAATATATAAATAAACACAATATTAAACCATGTCAGCAGTAAGTCAGCAATATTGAAAAAATACCAATGCCAATCCTCATTAAAATATCCTACCTGGGCAAATAAAATCATCAAATTCAGTTATAAAAGCTCTTGTACATTCAGAGCCACACAAACTTTTCAAGATCACTATACAATACCATTCTACTGCACTATTTTTGAGATGTGCAATCACCTAATGGAAGAAGATAGAAGGTCCAATAAAGTACTTAATTACACTCTTCTCTGACAAAATTTCACAAAATATTTAGAGCTGGCTCATTTAAAACTGAAAACTCTTTGCCCAATATTCTAAGAAAATGTACTGCACCAGATTTTGCAATTTCATTATCCAGGAATGGTGAAAAGATAAACTCTCCAAAATTGCAAGAGATCTTCAGCAATTTCAATGTCCAAAAAAGGTGCCAGTAGTTGATATGTTTGTTCCTCCAAACATGGTATAGTGTTAATAGTGAAACATAAAAACCATATGATTACTTGAGAGCACTTGATTAGAAAAGGTAATGCCAAGAACAAATCATACATCCACCAAAAAGAAAAATTTTAAAAAACAACAAATGGAAATTTTATTACCATTCCTGAGGCAAACTCAAATTCAAGGAAATTTCTTTCCCTACAAATGGTTTATTTATTCTTACAGCCAGTAAATACATCTTTTGCTTGGCAAATATCAAATTTTAAATATGGTCCAGAAGAGGTAGTATAATGCAAGGGTGGAATGAAAATTGGTTGTTTTAAACTTGGAATAATCATGTTATTCAATGAGATGAGAACATTAAGTGAGGTGTTAAAACAACAATTCTAGTTACTTGCCAGCAAGAAAGGAAAAATATACCATCTATCACCTAGAGCACAACACAAGGCAGGGAAGAAAAAAATAATCAAAGGAAACCCAAGAAAATGGGGGGGGGGGG
Organism: Leptodermis oblonga; assembly: GCA_016801395.1. Classification (NCBI taxonomy): domain Eukaryota; kingdom Viridiplantae; phylum Streptophyta; class Magnoliopsida; order Gentianales; family Rubiaceae; genus Leptodermis; species Leptodermis oblonga. The sequence continues at coordinate 6,974,447 of CM028757.1, forward strand.
GGGGGGGGGGGGAAGGGCACCTTCAATAAACAAACACATAAGATCAGATTTGTATTCTCTTAACTTAACAAGCAGTATAGTCTTCAAAGTTGATAGCAAACTTCTTGCCAGAAGATCCATTTTCAGCAGCAGGGAAAATCAGGATTTATGCTATACTATTTAGCTCAGAGCAAAGAAAAACTGCAAAACAAGATGCAAAAAATGTCTTAATACCAAAACATCAGCATCATCCATTCTAGCTTTAATTTTATAAATATACAGTTTCTTTTACAATGTGAATATAGGAATTAAAACCAAGTCAAATGAGCAGTATTTAATACTAATATAAGCAGCACAGAAATGTCGAAACTAATAGTTTCGCTTCAAATTCAATAAGTGACTTGATATGCAGATAAAATCAGTTTTCTGTGGAATTTAGATAAAACAACATTAGTGAGATAAAACAGCAAGACAGAAAAGAGAAATAAAGAAGCTCCATTGTAAGAGGAAATACAAATTGTTTTGCTTCAAGAATTAAACACATACTGCAATCCTCATATTTATCAATATAACTTCCTTACCAGATTCAATGCTTCAAAAGAGTAATCCGTGGGATTATAAGCACAACTACCATGTGAGCCTCTTTGCACAATTGCTCTAGATGCACTATGTTCTTCAACAGAATTATCCCCACAAGTGAAAACAATAGTCAAAGAGATGATAAATCTCTCTAGACTCACTTTAATCAGTTGCTGTTAAAGTGAAAATTATCAATCTCTTTGGAAATAGAAACCAAAAAAGAAGTAGCTAGACAAAAAGTTCCCCCCAAAAAAAATAAAATCACCATCTTCAAATATCGACTCAGCATACCAAACACATGAAATAAATCTAGATAAAATCCACATTGCAGAAATGAACTTGAATTCTGAAAAGGCTAAAATGCTAAGAAGCCAATATATGATTGCGTGGAATGCATGGCGAGGTCAATATATGACTGATTGGAGTGGCATTATGTTAGGAACCCAAGTAACGGGTACTCTTCTCTTCTATCTTTAGTGAGTGGTTCATTAACAGATCTATGAACTCACTATTCTTCAGACAAAGCAGGAAAAAAAAAAGAAACAAAAGAAAAGCAAAATACATATGAACACTATGCAGATAGAATAGATGTATACTTTGTACTGGGTTAAGAAATCTACGCCCTGACTAAAAATATCTGGGACCTCTCTGGCTCAACAGTGTCATTTTTTGATAATGTGTAGATTTTTCTACGAATACAAGGAAAGAACATATCCATACACAGAAACAACACAGCTCATCATATGGCACCGATCGTTCTTAGCAAGTGAAGATATGGTAACCAACTGAATAAATATGAAATGCATCTGGTGCATGTAACCACGGAAATGTTTATTTTGTTTTCTTACCCTCTACACAAAGCGCTTCAGAGCTATCACATCCGTCTTCTTTTTCTGCAAACTTATCTGGGAAAATATCCAAGAAAAAATAGTGCTCTAAAATTTTAGCTGCCAATTGTATAAACACAATCTATAATCTCACTAATGCTAATCATAAGAAAAACAACGAAAATTAAATAGAGGAAAATCTCATGTTTCTCCTTGCTCTTGATCACCTTAAAATGGTTGTCTCATATTTATCAAGATCAAAGAATGATATGGAACTATGATTGAGTTCTATAAAATCTAATAGCTCCCACCTAGAAAACCATCACAAAACACAATGTCAGATTTAATCAAAATTATCAATAATAATCTCATTCAACATGCATAAACATCAAAAAAAAAAAAAAAAAAAAAAAAAAAAAAACTTACCAACCCTGCTTGATGAGAAGAAACACTCAGCCAACTCTTCTAGTCATGAAGCTTTTGGATAGTTTCTACAACTTTACAGCAGCTTCATACTTCAGGACTGGCAATTGTGGTACCTGAACAACATCGACACCACCCATATATTCATTACTTTTAACAACTCCATAAAAGCCAATTCTTCTCTTCACACATTCATCAAATAAAGGCATAGACCCCATAACACAGAAAACAAGCAAAATAAGAGGAAACGGAGAGAAAAACAAATTTAGGAGCAAGATTGTTGTTTCTAAATTTTTTAAAAAAAAATCTACCCCTGTAAAAGCCAATTCTTTTCTTTTTCTACTCTTTTTTTTTACATTATTAAGTGACCATAGAGAAGCTGAAACCAGAACAATCCAATGAGAACATAAAGTGAGAGACTTTTTTAAAGATATGTTTATTACTTTTGATTTGTGTGGCACATCTCATTCTAATCCCTAATTCTTCTCAAAGCCTGCAGGAAATTGGTGAATTCCTTCCCTGCACTGAAACTCCTAAACATAAGTGGAGAATTCATGGTCAGAAGATTCAAGAAAACTTTAAAAAAAAACCCTTAAAATGCAGCAATAAACACTGTAATGGAATATAAAAAACAGTAAAACAAGGAGCATTTCCACAACCCAAAAAGCTTAAAATGAAGCAGCCAAAAAATGAATCAGCCATTTGTCCTTGGAAGAACTGAACTAATGAGCACATTTAAGAGCAGGCATTTCTTCATCCAAGGGTTTCTATTTATAGCACAATCCTCGGTGCAGGCAGAAGCAATGGCAATATTACAAGCAGACCGAGGTATAAGACAATCTGTTTACATCATAAAAAACTATTAGCAAATACTATTAATGCATTTATTACCTCCCAATTTAATTTTAGGATAATAGGCATGAAGAAAACACATGCTAGCAACAAGCACAACTGGTCATAAAGCGAAGCTTCTTCATCGTTTATCAGACAAACACAAGAATGCATTAAAGAAAAAAACCTATATAAGCAAAAGAAAGATGTAAAAAATCCTCAGCTTCAGCGTTAAAAGCATCGATAAGATTTCGTCTGTAATGCTTTTGGAGCAGTCAATGGTGAACCAGCTAGCTCTCTTAAAGGTTCCTATTTTTTTTTAACAACCAGTTGTAGACATATATGCATCTATGCACAATAAAGCTGAGTATTCCTAGAACAAAAGAACAAGGAACAGAGAAAGGAAAATAATGAAAATGCATGAGCAGAAACCAATTTAACTAAGAGTTAGCAATAATAACGATTACTGCAGATACCGAGAAGAACAAAAACGTAAGACTCTCTAGCAAAGCGAACAAAGAACATGCAGTACTGATCATTAATAAATCATAATTATTCTCGAAAAACCAACATCAAAGAACAGGATTAGCTTATCAATTTCACCAGGTTGAAAAATGAAACAACCTAAATTTGAGGCCAAAGGTAAATATACAGAAGTACAAAAAGAATATGTGTATGTTTGAATTCTGAGGCGAAATGGAATGAAGAAAACCAAAACTCCTAAAAAGGCAAACTCGGATAAGGGAACACCACTGAAATCCCTCAGTTTTTAAACAAAAGAAAATACAGTAAAATAGAGGCAAATGAAGGAAGACAAAAATGTAAGTGGGCAAGTGAAAAAGAGAGGGCAAACCGTAATTCACAGAAATCTACACTAAAATGGTAAATAAGTAAATTGATGTGATGCAAAAAATACAATTCAGGAAATGCTTCTCACAGCCCAGTAAAATTCCTAGAGAAGTAAGGCCCGATTTGAACAAAGCTTCACCGCAAAGAAAGACGAACACACCGGGAGACCGATCAGCAAGGTTGATGGAGAGAAGTGATTCGCACTGTTCCGGTGACAATTTCAGATAATCAAGAAAAAATCGGGGCTTTCCCCCCTGTATAGGCTCCGACGGTCAAGTTAGTATGGTTGGAGAAGATAAACAGTAAAGATGAATGCTTGAAATGATAAAGATTGCGTACCTCACTAAGTCTGAAGACTTAGTATATATACCTCAAGTTGAAATGTGTCCGTTGAACCTTCATGATTGACTTGTTCACCTGCTCCTACTGTTTAGCGTGGCGTGGACGCTACCATTTTGACCGGGTTCCCTGGATGTCTTCCTCTCTTAGAAGATCTGAAAATCCCTGCGTGTAATCGAAAAGATATACCTAATCTATGACAATTTTCACCTACTGTGTCAGTGAAGCAGGGTAGGTCGGTTCAACTATCTTAGATCGGTTAGGCCGATTATCCTGATGTAAATGTGAGGAACTGACCCAGGCATTCTAAAGTCTAAAGTCCGACCTAACCCTTTACGAGATATGCTGTTTGGCTTGGTTTTCCGGTTTAGACCGACCTAAGCTTATACCAGAAAAACTACTTGGCTCGGTTTGGATGATCTATCCGACCTAAGCGGGGTTCTGGGCCTTATATACGTCCTTTTATCCTTCATTGTTTATCTGTGTTTTAGTCCATTGGGCTAGGCCCAATGGAGATCCAATTTTATGCACACCATAAATGAACAAGCAAAGAGACCATATCAGATTAAATGTATAGGAGAAAATAATACCCTTGGAAAACCCTAGTTTTTTTTTTTTTTTTTCCCTCTTTCTCCGCTTTTCCATCCTTCAGAAAGCATAAAAAATCAACATCATAAACCAAATGAACAGCAGAACAACATTAGCCAGAGGAAAAAAGTTCAAACGAAGGGAAAGAGCTTCACCTTCCACCTCTGAAGGGTTAAAGAATTCAGATGGAACAAGAGATTCAACATAACAAATTTATAAAAAGTTCTCTCAACACTTCAATTCCATTAGGAGCCAAAATCAGCTCCTTTAGATCCACAACCTACAAATGCACTCAGAAAATCATAAAAAAATTAATATTTGAAGAAATGAAAACTATCAAACAGAGGGAAATGAGTGGTCATATTTAGCAGCAATTAGGGGTGGCAATTTGTGTCGTGTCCGGGTTATCGAGTTCGGGTTGGCGGGTTCCCGTGTTGACACCCCTCAACCCTAACCTTACCCGTTTAATTATTCGTGTTATTAGTGTCGACCCATTTAACCCACGAATATTTTGTGTCGTGTCGGGTTCGTGTCGTGTTTTCGTATTGTAGTATAAATTTCTCGTGTCGGATTCGGGTTGGTGGGTTAACGTGTCGACTTTCTCAATCCTAACCTTACCCGTTTATTTATTCGTATTATTTGGGTCGACCCATTTAACCCGGGAACCCGCTAAGGCTCAACCCTAACCCGCTTATATCGTGTCGGTTTTGTGTCGTGTTTTCGTGTCGTGTCAGAGATTGCCAGCCCTAGCAGCAATGAAGGCTCTCACTGAAGGTTAAACCTTTTAAATTTTTTTGCCTTTGTGATTCTGGAGTCCTCATTTTATTTTATTTGAAGGCACAACCAGAAAAGTTCCCGTTAACAATCAAGAAAACACTATGAAAAGAGGAGAAAGAAAAATGCTTACCTTTGATTTCTGAAGCAGCATCTGAACCACTAAAACCCTAATTTTTAGCGGCTTTCTCACCTTTCAAAACCCATAAAAGATTCAACATAAGAAAACCATTCTCATCAGACGACGAATGCAGAAGAAACGAAAGAGCAGAGAAGCTAATAATGATATAAAGCAAAACAGTAGCTTTAGTAGATGAAGATGGAGCAGAAGATAGAGAAGAAAAACAAAAAAATAGGAAAAGGAGAAGAGAAGAAAGATGGAGAATGAGAGGTGAGCAAAAGTCGTATCCATGGCAGAAGATTGAAGCGTTCGAGGCCTCGAGAAGGTCACTGGACCGGGAATAGAGAAGGAAAAAGAGAGGATTTTGATACGGAATTGATATTCGCAGTAACCGTTTCGATATTTGCAGTAACATTCCCCTGTAAAAAGACAAAAATGCCCCTGGGCAAAAATAAAATAAAAACCAACTATGCAGCCCGTGAGGGTTGCAAAAAAAAAAATTGAAAATATCGAAACTCACGGGCTCTGTTCCGTTTAATAATTCCTGCAAAGCAGAGCCGGGTGGAATCACAAAATCGGATAAAAATCGAGACGACTCGGGTCGGAAAAAGGTTAGTGGCGAAAGTTAAAATGTTTTGCGGTATTGTTTTAGATAGTTGGTTTGATTATTTTAGTTGTATTATGTTCGGATTTGTTAGTATTTTTGTCGAAAATGTGAATTTTTTATCGGATTGGCGAAGATCCGCCCGGTAGTTACTGCAAATATCAAACTTAAGGGGGGGAGGGGGGTACCATCGCCGGCGACCGGCGATGGTTTTGGCCTAAACCATCGCCGGTTGCCGGCGGTATTTTTTTTTTGTTTTTTGTTTTTTAAAGTGTTAGGGTTATTTTAGATTTTTTACAAGAAAATGTTACTGCAAATATCGAAACGGTTACTGCAAATATCATGCCCCTTTTGATATTTCTCCATGGACGGCTCGTACCCCCACGGCAGAGAATGGCCTTGAGCCGATGAAGAGGAGAGAGAACACGCAAAATTCAAAGTTGGAGGAAAAGCAAAAGTCTTTTTCCCCACCAAAGTGACGTCGTTTGGCCTCTAAAGAAACCCAAACGACGTCGTTTGAGACAAAGCCGGATCACACCATCAAATTGCTGATCCAAGCACCGGATGCCACGTAGCAGCTGCAAGAGTGAGTGGCGCGAGATTTTTCCCCTCGGACGATTCTACCCCTCATTTGGTTGACAACAACTCCCATTCCAAACCACATTATAAGTGAATGTTAAGAGTGGTATGCGTGTACGGAATATTTATTTCATTTGCTCTTTTTAAAAATTTTTTTATTATTATTAATATATATTTTTTTTCTTTCTCGGTTGCCTTTTCAGTTTTCACTGTCATTTCTTCATTGACATTTGACCAACGACCGCCTTGCTCCTTGCTCGTCCCTCACCCCAGCTTTTTTCAAACCTCAGCCGCTTTAGGGTTCTTATATTTTCTAATTTCTTTTCTTGTTTTTGGGTTCGAATTTCCTGTTCTTGCCTTCTTGATTCAGCTGCCGGAAAAGGGTCGCAGGAGGTTGGAAAGATTGTGGAGGAGAATTGAAGGGAAAGGGAAGAGAAGGCGATTGAACTTGGAAAGAATTCATCTCGTGATCTGCCTCGTCAACCCGTAATAGTCTCTGTCTCCTTATCATTTTTATCTTGTTCAATTTTCTGTCAGCACCATTTACTCTGAAGGTGAAAGGGGAGAAGTAAAAAAGGGGGGTTTGATCTGACGGGCGTTGAAAAAATTGAGGGTTTTTGATAAGTGAATCTGGGAATTTAGTAAGGACGAATCTTGATTATTTATGCTGTTTTTTTCTTCTTTTCTTTGTATAGTAGAGGGGAAAGGAATGGGGTTTATTTTTGGGTTTGAGCTTCTTGGGGGTAGAAAATTAATCTGATGCTGCGTTTGGAAATAAGTTTTTGCTGAGATTTAGGCATTATTGTGGTTAATTTTGGAACTAGCTGTTTGATGTTTGGTGGATTTGGCTTGATTTATTGAAGTGGAATTAATTGTCTAGGGTACTAGGTTGAGGGGTTTACTTTTTTACTGCTTTAATTTTAGCTTGGACTTCCGAATTTGGTTCTATTAGTGATTTGCTTGTTAAGTATTTGGTTGTCTCCATCTCATATTGGAACTGAAGCTTTGGGTTTTTGTGGCGTTCTGGAAAGTAGGAAGTTCACGCAGAAGGGGCAGCAATATAATTGTATTCTGTTTGGTGTCAGATATCTCTTTTCGTGCTGTGAAAATTGGAATGCATTTGTGGGATATATCTGGAAAGGAGAAGAATAAGTCTGAGATTGCTTCATTTTGGTTCTGTTAGGCCAGTTGAATTGGTTGAAATGGATAATTCGAACAGGCAGATGAATCGGCACACTGATCATTTGGGTATAAACAAGATTGGCAAGAATATAAAGAAGAGTCCGATGCATCAACCTAATTTTGCCAGTCCTGCTAGGCAGCAACCACAGCCTCAGGTGTATAATATTAACAAGAATGATTTTCGAAACATAGTGCAGCAACTAACTGGTTCACCCTCACATCATCAAGAACCTGCAGGTCCTAGGCCTCCTCCCCAAAATCCCCCTAAGCCAGCAAGTATGCGGTTGCAGAAGATTCGGCCGCCACCCTTGAATCCAATAAATCGACCTCCTATTCCTATTCAGCCTCCAGCGCCTATGCCAGCTCCTGCACAGCCTCCTATGGCAATGGTTCCATACAACAATAACTTTGCAAGACCGCCTCTTCCTCAGTATGGCCAACCATCACCAACCATGTTGCCACCTTTCAATCCTGGGGATGCTTGGGCTAACACAGCCGAGTCTCCTATATCTGCTTATATGCGGTATCTTCAAAATTCATTTGTGGATGCAGGGCCAAGGGGCATTCAGCCTCATCCTTATCCCTTCTCGCAACCTCAGGGTCCTGGTTCAAACCAAGCTCTGCCACCTGCATCTGGTCTGCTTCCCAATCCACATATGGCTGCTCTACCGGCTCAGAGAATGAATATGCCGCCTCCTCTTCCATCTCCTAGAATGAATGGCCCCCCTCCTCTTCCATCTCCTAGAATGAATGGGCCGCCTCCACTTCCATCTCCTAGGATGAATGGGCCTCCTCCTCTTCCATCTCCTAGGATGAATGGACCTCCTCCTCTTCCTTCTCCTAGGATGAATGGACCTCCACCATCTCTTCCTTCACCTCGAATGCATGGTCCTCCTCCACTTTTGCCCTCTCCTACTTCTCAGTTTCTATTGCCATCTCCTACAGGTTTCTTTAATATGTTATCTCCTAGATCACATTATCCCTTACTTTCGCCCGGTTATCAGCATCCTCCACCCATGACACCTAATTTTTCTTTTTCTCACATGGCTCAATCAGGGATATTGGGTCCTGGACCTCAAATGCCTCCTTCTCCTGGTTATGGGTTTCCCTTGTCTCCATCATTTTTCACCATCCCAAGTCCAAGATGGAGGGATCAATAACATAGGAAAGAGCTACTGACTTTGCTGAGGCTTTTACATTGGTTTTGCAATGACCTTGGTAACTGATATAATGTTGTGTTGTAGCTTTTGCTGTGAAATGTAGTGTTACTTCAGCGTAAGAGATCATTTGGAAGATATTTAGTCTTTTACATTGTTTTTGCTTTTGTCAATACTCATTTCAGGTTGTTTAATGAGTCATAGATTATGAAATAGTTGCTGTCTGTTGATTTCTGTCAAGTTAGGTGAATTAGTGAAAAAACAGCAACTTGTGCACACAAGGTAGGGTTATAGACATTTCAAATATATATTTAGGTTATCTGCACTAATTTTTTCCCTGTAAGACCTGTTAGTCAAGCAAAAGATGACATTGAAATTGTAATATTTTCAGATTATAAGGTGTTGATTTAGTTCTTTAAGGTTTTTATGAATATGGTTGAAGTCACCATTATAATATTTCCTGTGCTCAAGATTGTTTTGATTTTCAAGTGTTGATGGGAAATTATGCTTATGTACTTCTGCTAATTCTATGTGTGGAAATATATGTAGGATGCTGTTATGCTATCCTGGTATTTACTGCTGCCCTATCTAGAAAGTTTCACATGCATATTTGGTGCAGCCTAACACAAAAGTAGTATATTTTGCTTCCCTGTATAGAAACTGGCCTGTTGAGACTCCTCCCTGAAGTATATGCCATTATCTGATCTTTATCTTGGGTAATACTGTGAAAGAAGTGTTGGCGTAGGGTGTTTTTCTTCTCCAGATAATTTTGACCCAATGTTGTGGACCAGGAAAATATTACTCCCTCCGTAACAAATTGGACCTTCTAATGGAACAGAGAGAGTATAAATTTCTTTCTTTTGAGTTTAAGTTGTGCCTATTTACTATTGGAGAAAGTAGTTGAATACAAATATTCTTTTTGAGTTTAAGTTGCCTGTCTTTTCTGGTTTGAGTATGAGCTTTCTATGTGGTGGCTTCACCCATCTCTTGAGGCATTTGCAGTTAACATTAAGCCACCAGTTTGGAGGCCTTTTTTTTTTCGGAAAAAGGGCAGTTTTGATCTCGTCATGTTGTAGTTTAGGTCATTCTTGTTTTAGTATTAGCAATTTTGCCTTTTACGTTTATAGGTTTTGCACATTTGGTCCTTTTTACCGGGAATAGGCAGTCAATCAGGTAATTAGTTACCTGTTAATTACATGTTTGATCACCTTGTTGGTTTAATCACTTGTTTGACTGTCTATTTCTGGTAAAAATGATTAAAAGAGACAAGATTCCATTTTTTTCGTCCTTTTTCAAGATTTGGTTCATGGTGGAAACTGGCCCATGTTTGGGATTTAGGACCATTGAAAAGGAAGCAAATGGTGTCTATTTCTTGAATGATTGTGCTAGGAAAGCTTATTGGAAAACACTAAACAGAATATTTTCTTTTGCAAATTCATTCAGGGTTTGAAATTCAACTAGTTTTTCTTTCAGTAGGCTACAAGTGTCTATTAATACTCCTTCTCTTTCATTAGAAGAGTAGTATTGTTTTCAGTATTACAAAGTTGATTTTCTAATGAACTGAGGGAAAAATAGTACTGCAAAGTAGACTTTTCTAGTGAAATGGAGGGTGTATTCTTTTCTTGTTCTTTGTTTTCGGTTTTGAACCAGTTAATGTATTAAAATTCAAATCTGGATAGGTATGGGTTTAAAAATTTGTTCCCCAATAGTAATACCTAGTTTCAAAATTTTTTTTTTTTGGAATGCTATAAACTGTTTTTCCTATAAACTCAAACCTTGATAGAAACACTTTTGTTTGCCACATATTTCCTTGCCAAACAAGAATTGTTTCTCAAAACTCTCCTTATTAAACATGGTTTTTGGTAACATTTTTTGTCCTACCTATTTGTTTGTAGGTTTTTTGAAACATAATTTTTAAAAAACTTATTTTTGAAAACTTTCTTTAAAACCCCATGATGAACTGACCTTAGAAGTTTTGCCAAATCTTAGAGGAACCAAATACAGAAAGACTTCACATTCCCAGGGGGTAATTTGTCAAAAAGGAAAGGAGGGTGATCAAGACACTGTTGGTTTTTGAGGAATTTTTGTGGAGTAAATAGCCCTAATTCGACATGAAGAGCCCACAAAACAAAATCATGTTGGCTAAGGGCTATGGACCAAAATTTCTCATCTTCGTTTAGGAAGTGTTACCTCAGGTAAATGTGTTCAGTAAATCAAACAATTCAGTCAAACCAAATCATGCAAGGTAAACAAATTGGTTTATTTAGTTTTCAGATCAGGTAAATGGTTATACCCGAACTCAATCAGTTAAATGATTTGGAATTGGATTGATCAACCCAAATAAGGCAAATAAGAAAATTTCACACACACACACACACACACACACATATATATATATATATATATATTTCTTTCAAGGAACCATTCAATTATTAAAATTTGGTCTTGTATAAATCAACTATATAATTGCATAGGTTAAATTTCAATGGATGAATGGTTTCTTGAAAGAACTATAGTCTTACCCACATATTGTATGTATAACCTTTTTACATTTTAACTTTTACCTTTAGTGATATATTATTGGAAGAATTTTTTTGTTATTCGGCTTAAATGGACCTCAAACCAAATAAGCAAGATTTGGTTTGGCTTTTTATTTAAATGGTTTGGTGTTTGGATGCAAATTTTTCTCTTAAAGAAAAAATCGAATAAGCCAATCTAAATGAGTCATTCACTAAAAAAAATTTTAAAAAAATAATAAAAAATCAATAGCTTTTTATCATTTGCAAACTGATTTCACATTTTAGCCTCTTATAATTTTACTAGAAATATACAATCTGAACATGAACATCTCATCTGTTAAGAATAATCTTAGACATATTTGACTTAAATGGTCTAGGATTTTTTTTATTTTTCTCTCAGACGGTGTGTTTGGCAGGACGGGATGGGAATCGGAAATTGACAGCTAATTTTTGGAACAAAAATTCAAAATTTCATTAATAAATGATTATTTCATTCCCAAATATGAAATGACTCGCATTCCTACTTGAAGCTCATCTGCTGCTCGTTCTTTGTACCTAAAAGAACTTTTTATACAAATCTTGAGATCAAATTCGAAAACTTCGGTTCTTGCCTTGTGGCCATTAGGTTAGGCCGAGTGGTTACTGGTCAGATGCATATGATACAAGTTTTTGAGTTCTATGTCTTACGCTTATCTTTTATTTAAAAAGAAAAGGTAAACCGTAATTGTAGCTAATTTACATATAACTCGACATTCCAACACTATTAAGATACAGAATTGTACCTCTTTTATCCCATTTAAAAAGTTTTTTTTTTTTTTTTTGGACCAAAATAAGTCCGCCAATATATATAGACCCCTTTTATCAACAAGTCCCAAAGTGCATGAAGAATCCACGCTTTTTCTCATACATTTGACATGGACAAGAATCGATATTTTTATTCCTTTTTGTATTCAACGTTCCTTCACCTACGTACTCATGACTCGTTACTTCTAAATTGCATGGGTTTTTTTGGGTATTATTGGATCAAAATTATATATATATATAATAAAAGATTCCCATTTATTTTTATTTCTTGGTTCTATGAAACAATAATTTTTTTTTTTCAATTTCACACCTCTACTAGCTAATATAATTAATGATGTGTAACTTATGATTACTATACATTTAAAAATTTTCAACATATATAGTGAAAATAAACTTATCTAAGATGTTGTACCTTAATAAAGTTAAAACTTGTAAAGAGTTATATCTTTTAAACATAACTCTTTTATTAAAATGAAAAAGCATTTTATTACCAAGTATGATCGCATTGTGTGAAGGGACAAGAATAAAAATGGGAATAATAGAATCTCATAAAAGAGAAAAGAAAATTAGAATCATATAGAAATGAGAGAGAGAAACCAAGACATCATTCCTATGCTTCCCATGGTTTGGAGAGAGGGTAAACCATTACTACCCCTACCAAAATATTTGTGAATTATAAAGCTTTGGTAAGCGGGTTTGAGTCTAAAGTTCAAGATAAAATTTAAACGGAAAAAATGCAAAAGTGGTCCACAATCTTTACCCCTGTTGCAAATGTAGTCCACAATCTTTAGTAAGTAGCAAATGTAGTCCACAATGTATCCATTTTGTTGCAATTTTAGTCCAAAAACGGAAAATTGACCTTGACTAACGGTCAACGGGTTTGACCGTCAGTCAAACCCGGGTTTGACCATCTAAAACCACCCCACCCCTTCCTTCCAAAACCATTTTTCCACATCAGCACCACAATTCGCCACGTCACCCGCGCCACGTCACCTTCTGCTGAAAATGAAAGGAGAGGCTAAAAACTTCAAAATTTGCTATAGTGGGGTTTCGAACCTGTGACCTTTCCTCTGCGCGCGCGAGAGACAACCACTAAGCTGCAGTCGTTTGTTTGTCTTTAGTTGCTGTTCCATTTAGTCATATAGAATCACACTTTTCTTTCATACTTTATACACAAGGCCGTATTAAGACTTTCAAATTCCTTTCCATGCCGTCAAATTAATTAACTTATTTAATTAAAATTACTATTCTAACATTATTAAATAATGTCAAACATATAATTACCTCTAATATATATTTTTAACTCTTTCAAAAATCTCATACGAATTAATTCAACATCAACTATAATATATTTTTAACTCTTCCCCTTCCATTTTTGGGAGCAAATTTTGAAGTTTTTAGCCTCTCCTTTCATTTTCAGCAGAAGGTGACGTGGCGCGGGTGACGTGGCGAATTGTGGTGCTGATGTGGAGAAATGGTTTTGGAAGGAAGGGGTGGGGTGGTTTTAGATGGTCAAACCCGAGTTTGACTGACGGTCAAACCCGTTGACCGTTAGTCAAGGTCAATTTTCCGTTTTTGGACTAAAATTGCAACAAAATGGATACATTGTGGACTACATTTGCTACTTACTAAAGATTGTGGACTACATTTGCAACAGGGGTAAAGATTGTGGACCACTTTTGCATTTTTTCCAAATTTGATTTGAGTTTATAGTTAGTATCTCATATGAGTTTAATTAACAAACAATGTTTAAAGTTTGGGCTTGAGTTTGAACTACAGGTTATGAGAAAGAACTCAACATTGACAAAGATCATGAGTTGAGTCCGAGTTTGGACAAATTTACTTGCCAAACAAAAGTTTGACATCATCACAAAATTAAGTTCAAACTCACCTACCAAACATGATCTCAATGAATTTCATCATTTGGTGGAGTTAACATTTGAATCGATCATACAGCTTATTGAAACTATCCAACCAACTATTGACCAATATGTCAGATAACAATTAAAATCTTAGACTAAAAAGTTTCAAATGAAAAATACTTAACATTATAAAAAGTTTCAAATGGTCTATATAGTGCATTCTTTTTAGAGTAATGATAGATTGTTTTCAAAAAAAGAAAAAAGAAAAAAGAATAATAATAGACTCAGCAACAAAGCATAGCAACTCATATGACATGCATTCATTGGTCAATTATATGATATTAATAAAAATATAACTAATGAATGCATGGCTAATGAGTTGATATGATTTGTTGATGAATCTATCATTGCTTTAAAAAGAATAGCACTATATAGACCATAATACATTGGCTAGTGAGACATTAAAAAATAAGAAGGTGAGGAAATGAGATGTCCAAAAAGTTTGTATATAAAAATGTAGGGAAAAACGGGATAGTTTGCCGATGAAATCTTCTATGTCGAAAGGGTACATATACCCTCTCACATACGAGGACAGATCCTCTGGATCACCCACCTCTATATCCACTCAGGAGGGTTAAAAATTTGACAGGGGTATTAAAAATTTGACAATATTTGAGTGGATACAGGGGTGGTTGCAGGGAAACAGATCCAGAGACTACCCAAGATGAACATTTGCTCTCCAAAATTATATTAAAAAAAGAGAAAGAGAAAAAAAAAAAAAAAAAAAAAGAGAGAGAGAAAAGAAAGTCAAATGAAAAGGTGACATACGTTGGGTGGCAACTGGCAAAGCGGGAAAAATGGGATTTTTTTCCCCAAATATTTATTTTGGCCCCATATAAATATCAAAACAAACCAAAAAAAAATTAAAATTCCCAAACTATAGAAAACGAAGTTGGGAGATTCGTTTCCAACTAACTTCGTTTTCTTCAACAAAAAAAAAAACATTTATAATAGAAAACGAATTCTGTTTTCTACTGAAGAATTCGTTTTCAAGGAAATTTTTTTAAAAAAAAAATTCTAAAGAAAACTGAATTCGTTTTCTTACAGAAAATTAATTTTATTTTAAAAAATTTAAGTGAAATCGGTTTCTCCTGCCAAAATTCGTTTTCTACCAAAAATTTTTTTATTTATATTTTTTAAAATAAAATTAATTAAGTAATTCTATGTAAACTAATGTAAAAAATAAGTAAATAATTAATTTGTAATTAAAAACAAGTTCACCAACATCGTTTCTAAGTTTTTATGATTTTTTAAATATAAATATTATTTAATGTAAAACTCATTATGGTGATTCGAAATGGACTCCCGTAATTCATTTTTTAGTTTTAGGGGAACAAAGGCAATACATAATTATATAATTTGTAATTGAATAAAAATTTTAAATAGTTTTTATTTTGTTTTTTTTGTTAAATATTTTTGAAAAAACGAATTCAGTGAAATAAAATTATTATTAAGCTTATTTTTAAAAAAATAGAAAAAAATAATTTTAGTAGAAAATGAATTCTGGCAGGAGAAAACGATTTCATTTAAATTTTTTAAAATAAAATTAATTTTCTGTAGAATTTTTTTTAAAAATTTAGAAAACGAATTCACAAAATTCGTTTTCTACAAAAATTCAATTTTTTTTTTCAAATTTTTTTAAGAAAACGAATTCTGTAGATTCGTTTTTTGGGAAAAACGAATCTGGCAACTTCGTTTTCTATAGACTGGGAATGAAAAAAAAAGTGTGTATTTTGGTAATTTTTGGTCCCAATATGAATATTGGGGAAAAAAATCTGGAAAAGTGGTGCACCGATGGATTATTTGCCTCCAATCAATGCACTTTTAATTTGTAAACAACTTATTATGATTTGAAATATTCAAAGTGGAAAATGTTATTCACAAGAACACGTTTACTATTTGTAGGAACATTTTTAAAATTTCTACAATGAAAATATTGAAATATCCTTCACTTTACAAAAAATTATTAAAAAAAATACCAGCACTTTACAAAAATGCTGTCTGGCGGCATTTTACACAAGCTGGCAGCATTTTTACAGATTTTTGTAAAGCGCGGGTGCGTGTTTTTTTTTTAATTTTAATATATATTTTTTTTGTAAGGTAAAGAGTGAAAATAGGTAGGTAAAAATTTATGTTGGTAGTTTGTTTCCAATGTATAGGCAATAATATTTTTGTCTTTTCAATACTAAAAATTTTAAAAAATATCATGTAAATAGTAAAACAGTTCATGTGAATAACATGTCCCTTGAAAGTGTGATGTGATACTTTTTTAGTTAAGTGCTGCTTCCATTGAAAATTATATATTTGACCATTTTAGTGAAAAAATTATATATTTTTCAAAATTTCACTTTACCTTTATCGGTAATTATGTATCAAAATATAACACAATGCAAAGTAAATTACTTTGTCATTACGGTACATGGATGAAAAACAATAATTGAATTCACTTTTCAACATTAATTGCGTCCCACATACCATTAGCATATTAGATTAAATATGAAAATTTTGTAAGAAATTATACTCCATCCGTTCCAATAGAATAGTCTATTTTGAAAAATATTTTTTATTTTAACAAAAGAATACACTTTCAAATGTTTTACTCCTCATATTTTTACTAACATATTCATGTGTGTTTTACAATAAATCCATATTTAATAAGTAAGGATATAAATAGAATAAATAGTGTCAAATTAACTATTTTAAGTGTTGTACCGTGATATTTGTAATAAGTTGTACATTGGTCAAAATAGACTCTTTTAATGAAACAGAGAATGTACTTTGTTAGGATTGAGAGAGAGAGAGCAAGAAAATCTTATATTCAATTATTTTGTTTAATAAAGATAAAATAAATTTATTTAGGTATTATCGAACAAAATGAAATGAGAAAAATTGTGCGGAAGATTTAACTCAACATATATACCTAAAGCAAAATGGAAGATATTGGAGTTATTCGACAAATCTTTAAGGATCCGTTTGGTTGAACGAAATTGGAATTGAATTGGAATTCTATAGAATTGAAGTTTAGAATTAGAAATGCAAATCCACTTGAATTCCATTGTTTGGCATAATGATAGAATTGTGTAGAAATTGAATTGCAATTCTAATTTTTTTGGTTTGGATGCTTAAAATTTTATGTAAAATTAGAATTAATTTTTAATTGCAAAATAGTCATATTTACTATTTCTTTTTGTGTTATTAATATAGAGTGTTTAGACCGGTCGACCCGACACGTACCGAACAGTTCAAGTTAGACTCAGTGCCTGCCCGAAAATGACAATTCAGTTCGTTAAGTTCGGGACGTGACCTGAATTGACTGGATTTTTTTTTTTTTGAGAAAAAGAAAAACTTGAAAATGGTCTGCACACAAAAAAAAATAAAATAAATAAATCACCCCAGCGCAACCAAAAACAATGCACATACCCACATCAGAAGTTCCACCCCAACCCCGTGAACGAAAAAAAGAAAAAAAAAACCCCACCCAAAAAATAAAACCCCGTTTCTCCGCTCCCCATGCCCTACACACCACCCCCACACCCCAAACAAAATAAAAAAATAAATAGAATCTCCAACCTCGGTTTTTGTAGAATTAAATGTTTTACTTTTAAAATTATAAAGAAAATATGTTTATTATTTTATTTAAGAAAATATTAATCATCATTATATTTTGTATATATTAAAATATAATTTTAGATAATTACATGCATTATAAAAAAATTATTAAAAAATGCATTTACGATATACTAGCCTAAACCCTTTTAAACTATTTCTCATTTTTAATTATTTATTTTTTTGGTCTAAAATACTTGTCCAAACGCAACGGTTGAAAAAAATTATTTTAAAAAAAATACTGACATAAGCAGTTATAGGCTGGAAAAAAAATCAAATAAAAAAAATTAATTAACAAAACTGAACAAAGAAACACAAAAAAAAAAAAAGGAAATTTGAAA
Source organism: Leptodermis oblonga (assembly GCA_016801395.1). NCBI lineage: Eukaryota > Viridiplantae > Streptophyta > Magnoliopsida > Gentianales > Rubiaceae > Leptodermis > Leptodermis oblonga. The sequence continues at coordinate 6,992,471 of CM028757.1, forward strand.
CAAGGAAAAAATTAGGCCACTTTGGGTCGATATATATATATATATATATATATCAAGCGCACGCACACATACCCGCACGCACACACACACACTCACTACACACCACGCAAGTACACAATTCATATCAATAGAATTAGAATTCTTAAGTTCAATCAAAGAATTAAAATTGTAGAATTAGAGGTATTTGAAATTCCAATTCTTAAAACTATTTGGGTGAATTGAAAATTCGATCACCTTACTATCAAAATGTTCACGTTTTAATTACCTTTCTTTTTTAATTGTTTTCTAGGTCACTGAACTTTCATTTTTGCATTTTTTTCAGTCACTTTGTTAACTTGCTCTGTTAAGTGGCTAACAGAATCATTTTTTTGAAGGTATTTTTGTCACTTTTGAAACGACGTCGTTTCTAAAATAAATACTGCAAAAATGTCTTCCTTCCTCTTCAAGTGAATTTTTTCCATTATTTTTATTTTTCTGTGTCGAATAAACCAAACCAACCCAGATCTTACTTCTTGATCCCATCAAAGCCAAATCCAACAAAGACAACCTCCTTCAAATCCTTTTTTTTTTTTCTTTTTTAATTATAATTCTCTTGTCCATCTCCAATCAAAATGAAGTTTGCAAATTGAGAATTTCTTTCCAACGGGAATTTGGCCATGAATTTGACCTTCTTTCCCCCCTCTCCCTCCCTCTACCTCTTTTCCTACAAACTGTAGAGAAATTAAATTATTAATTCAAAAAATCATCAAATCTGAAGTTATTTTGAGGACTTAAAATACAAAGACAGCCCAACATATTTTTTTGATAAACCAAACTAGAAAAATGCAACAGCCCGCCTCCGACAAATCAGAGAAGGGGCAAAGCACCTCGCAGTTTCAAATTTGGTACAATTCATCATAAACAAAACATATCAATTAAGATATTTTGTAAAAATCCTAATAAGGAAGTTTGATGAAGATTAAGAAGAGGACATTGGATCGGAATGGGGACAAAACTCAAAGCTTTTAGTCTCCATCTTTAAGATTGAGAAAAGACCCAATGAATCCACAATTACTCCCAAATTTTCTCTGCACAAAAACTCATCTAGATCTGCATCTGTCGTCACCGCTGCAGATACACCATTGTGCAACATTTTACTATTGCCTTCCGTTCGATTTTCTGTTATGGGGTTGAATAAAGGAAAAAGAGAAAAAAAAAAAAAAATGAAGAGAATGAGATGGGGGTAAAGTCACCGGAGGTAGGGACGGAGTGGGGGTGCTATCGGAGAACTGGGAAAATGGAGAGAGAAGGGAAAAGTGATGGAGAGGGAGGAAAAGTGAGTGTTTGGGAGAGATGGGTGAGTGGTAAGGAGGAAAGTGAAAATGGAGAGAGAGAAAAAACTTACGGGAGAGGGAGGGAAATGAATGGCTGGGAGAGATAGATGATTGGTAGGAAAGTGAAAAATGTGGAGAGATGGATGAGCGAAAAGTAAAAGGAGGAAAAAGTAAAATTAAAAAGTATGATAACAAAATTCCCCTCACAAAAGTTGGTCCGTTAGTTGGATAACAGAGCAACTTGACAAAGTGGCTTAGAAAATGCAAAAATTAAAGTTTAGTGACTCAAAAAATAATTAAAAAAAAAAAGTGACTAAATCATGAATATTTTGATAGAAAGGTGACCAAATTATCAATTCACACAAACTATTTTACAAACAAACAATGAAATTGGATTTGGAGCCCCAATTTCAATTCCGTGAGAAACAAGCACACCCTAAGGCTTTTCTGGACCATTAAAAACTTGGTTGATTTGTTAGCTCACCTTCTACCTTTTGCATTAGAATTGAAAATGGAAACATGATATTGTCTAATAAATAAATAAAAGTCTTCTAACATATCTTCAAACGATGCTTCACTTCTTAAAATTGGTACGCTTATTTTTTTTTACTACTATTTTTTTAACATGCAATACCTAAATGTTGTTTGTAATACGTGATAGTGTAATTCTTAAAATCATTTTTTTTTCTTTTCTCACAATGGACGACTTTTTTTTTTTGTATAGAAACAAACGATACATCTATAGTTAATTAACTTTATACATTAAAGGTTAACCGTGATATTTAAGCAATTACATTTATAACCATGACACTTTAGCAACTATACCCATAATTGCAATACATCCACATCAACATGCGATACATCGAAAATTATACGTGATATGTGTATTTATATAATATACCACTTTTGAGACTAAACTCGATAAGTGTTAAGTTACATTGACACATTACCTTTTATTTTTTTGTCTAATAATAATGATTTTGTCCTAACTACAGGGAAGCACGGGAACACAAAAGCAAATAGAGACATTTATGTATGCCAAAGATTCTTTTCACAGTCCATTCATCACTTTTATGTTTTAAAATAATTATATTATCTATTTTATTGGGAGTTATATTTTTAATATTAAATATTATTAAACATATAGGAATTTTTTAAAAATATTTTTTGGTGAACAACCAAAGACTGGAGAAAATATATATTTTTTCTATTTCATTAGAAAACTTTGTAATATTATTTTAATATTAGAGAGTGAACACTTTTAATAGAAATGAGGGAGTAAAAATTTTCTAATGAAACTGATGGAGTATCTTTTTTACTATTTTTTCATTTATGCTTTTAAAATTTAAGACTATATTATTTGCGAATCACAAATAATTATATTAGTAATAGTACGAAAAGAAAAATAAAATAAAACTCTCATTTCTCTCAATTATTTTGAATTTGATTATTAGTTTTTGGATCATTCTTAGTTTGTTTTTTGATAAAGTGAAAGCATCCAATTATTGAATATTTATTTTATTTAATTTTATTTTCCTTGAACGAGAAAGGAAATTGGGAAGGATTCAAATCTCTGAGCCCTGTATGGCAACAAATAATTCCATCTCATTTTACTCTCACTTTTATTTTATAATAATTTTTCATCAATTTCAATATACCTTTTTACATTTCCCAAACACCTTTTTACATTCCCCAAACACCTTTTTACATTTCCAATATAACTTTAATAATTTTAAAATCCAAAACACCTTTCAAAACATCTTTTAAAAGGCATACCATACTGGCTATGTAAATAAGAAATCACTACATGTCACTTTCAAATTTCAGAAGAGAAAAAATTATATTCATGACTAAAATCGAAGACTCATGTTCCAAAAATTATTTTTGTGTCAATAATATAGTGTTGTTTTAATTATTACTTTATATATTTTTATTAATATTATAATATATGATTTATAATTAATTCACACATAAAAAGTAATTTAGAATATAAATTGAATGATTTTTGACAAATTAATTATTTTAAACATTATACTTTCAAACTTATAAAAAGTGTACATTTTTCAAAATATAGCGCTTCGACGAGACTGAGGGGCTAACTCTATAAATTTGAGAACTAGTGATAAAATTAATGATAGTAAACGTGTAGCTCTAACAATTTATTTTTCTTGTTTCTTGGAATTAAAAAAAAAAATCAGCTGAAATCAAACAATGACTTGATCCGATTAGGGCGAATTACATTTACCTCCCCGACATTTAAGTTAAATTACAAATAAGTTTCTGTGAATTTGAAATTTGAAAATTATAAATATTCCCTTGTAGTTTGGTTATAATTATAAAAATCGATCTCTATTAGTTACTCCTTATATTCTCTAAAGATTGTCCCCTTAAGGATTTTTTTTCTTGTTCTTTAAAGAATGTCTATTTTCAAATTCTAATGCAAAAAGTTAAAAACTTCCCCATTGGATCCCTAATTTAATATATCTATTAATTACATTCTCTATCCAAATATACACACATCACACAAATTCTCATTAAGTTTGTAGTTAAACAAGGGAATATAATAGGGGTAAAAGAAGAATTTTTCTCACTTTTTTAATTTATGTGCAAATCTCTAAAGGACACTCTTCAGAGAACAGAGGAGTATGATTGAGAACGAACACAAACTTTATTCACTAAAGTTCATGATTGACTAAGTTCAATTCGAACTTATTCATCAATAAATAAACAAATATAAACAAAATTTTAGACTCGATTACCTAATAAATAATAACAGTTTGAGCGCTCTAAATCTCGTCGCGGCTCACCTTAATATCACCCTCATTGTTATTGAAAAAATAAATATAAAATAAAATTTTCATAAATAGTTCAAAGATGCATTTGTGATTTCTAGAACTACATAAACTATTTGTGATTTGACCAAATCTCATGGAGGTATTATAAGAGGTATACATAATTCGCCCATTCGATTATTAATGAGAGAGTTGTTACACGCGCATGGTAGTGGGAGTGGGGATTAAGAATATCTTAAATGGCCAAGTTGGGCAAGTTGCATCAGCACTAAAGCGCCTTTGGGCCAATCAAAAAAGAAGGGCTGGTGGCTCCGCTTTCTTTAGATTTCTTGTCACGACCCCAATCGTACATGTGGCTGCCGCTTTTTTACATGCCCTACCTACGCCATCAATTCTTTCTTCTTTTCTTTTGAACCTCAAAATCAAACCATCCCTTCATTAATAATAATAATGATTTCGGATTTAAAATTATTAACAATAAGAATATGGCTGAATTATATTAAACTTATAACTCATATTCATATATACTTTGTTCATTTTGAGTAGTAATTAATGTTGAAAAAGTACAAAAATACCTATCTCATTCAGAAAATCTACTTTGTATTACTTTTCAGTAATATAAAATAGACTCTTGAAATGAGATGGAAGGAACAACGAAAATAACTATCACTTCTCAATGAACACTCATAAACTCACAACTACGTTAATTATGATGTTAGCATTTAATTGGTACAATATGTCTTTTCATAATTTTATATTCGCCCGTCTCATTCAAAGAGTTCACGTTCAATTTTTTTTTTTGACTAGATTTAAGTCCACTTTGGATTTGCTTACATTACATACCCTAACTAATATAATGATGTGTGGTCTAATTAACCCTTACTTATAAAGTAAGAATATAAGTGAAATATATTGTGTCAAATTACTTATTTTAAGTGTTGTTCCTCACAACCCATAATAAGTTGTACATATTTCAAAGTGAACTTTTTGAGTGAGACGAATTTTGTATTTATTATGACTAATAGTCAAAGGAAACAAAGTATACATCATTATATTAGTAAGGTATGTAATCATTGTAATGTAAACAAAGTGATCGGAAACACTTTTGCTTGATGTGTTTAACGGTAAATCATGCATTTTATTTACCTATTTATTTATAGAAACACAGATATTTTCTTAAAAAATACAAGTGTCGAGTTTAAATTAAAAAATATAATGCGTTTTTTTTTGGCTTAATAACTATTTACCCCCCGTGTTATTAGCCTTTGACTATTTATCCCCCCATATTTTTAAACTAACTAGTTCCCTTCCCCCCCCCCCCCCCCCCCCCCCTCTATCCGGTGTTTCTAAAAGTAACTGTTTGCCCCTCCTCTTACAAGTCAAACCATAAAAATTCATGAAAAGATAAAAATACCTTTATGGAATGCTGACATCACACTCTCAAGTTTAAGTAAAAAATTTCAGACGAATATACTCCAAACATTGGGAAAAACAGCCGGTTATAATTTTTTTTCCCTGAGAAAAACTCTTGATTCCGGATAAACGGCAATGGTAGCGAGTTCTTTGTGAAAACCGCAATTGGAGCGGGAAAAGTGCAGCGTCGTTGATAATGAAGTTCGCTGCTCGACTCCAGAAAAATGACAGCGGCAGCGGTTTGGAGCTGGAAAAGTGCAGCGGCGATTGTGTATAGAAGAAACTTTCACCCGTTTTTTTTTTCTTTTTCTTTCTTTCTTAAGTAATATGCAGTTAATATTTAGGGTATATTCGTCTGAAATTTTTTACTTAAACTTGATAGTGTGATATCAGCATTGCAGAGGGGTATTTTTGTCTTTTCATAAATTTTTATGGTTTGACTAATGGGGGGGGGGGAACGGTTAGTTTTAGAAACACGAGGGACAACCAGTTAGTTTTAAAAATACGGGAGGTGCAAATAATCAAAATCCAATAACACGGGGAGTAAATAGTGATTATCCCCCCCCCCCCCCCCCCCCCCCCCCCCCCCCCCCCCCCCCCCCCCTTATTTTGGGAAAACAATCTAGTTAGGCCGGGGGCTCCTCCTTTATTAGAATAGAAAGCAAGTGTTTGTAAAGAGAATAGAAAGCCAACAAATTAAGAGCCCCTAACAAAAAGGTATGCCCCTTGTATTAATGGCAAGTGAAATGTCTCAAAGTATCCACACAAATCACTGATAAATATCAAGAGTAAAGTAGACGATGAAGTTAGGATTTTTATTTTCTTTCGGCCGAATAAATTAGGGTTTAGGGTTTAGAGAAAAGAAAAGTTATTGTATTTTTGCAATAGCTGATTTAAACTGAAAAACTATACAAAGTATTTGTTGTTGGGTTAAGGCAAACAGTCACAAACAAACTCGAGATAAGTTTGGATCAATTTTTTAATCTAATAAATAAATGAACACGGATAAAATTTAAAAATTAATAAATAAATGAACAAAAGGTGAAAAAACTTTATGTTCATGAGTAAAATCGATTAAAATATTAATTTTATAATATAAATAAAATAAATATGTATGAAATAAACCTATTAAATAATAGAAATAGTTGAGATTGTATGTAGATTTACGTTTACATAAATCTCAACATGTAGGTTACCTTTCTATAAACGGACAAAGTATACTAAAAGTCAAATTCATTCTATTGTTTCCTTAATTGAGTTTTTGTTTTCATTTGATCCATTAACTTGAAAACATTTATTTTCTTTCCTTAATTTGAAAACATATTTCAAAATGGTCATGAGGTAAAAATTCAGTTATATTTAAACTATTTTGGCTAACAAATGAAATTCACATACATTAATAGGAGCAACAAATGAAAAATAATTATTAAAACACTTTGTCACACTTTAATTTAACTTGAAACAACTCACGTGTTAGATGAAAATATCTCAAATATTGTTAGAATTTGGGATCGGTGACCATTTTGAAATAAAATTTCAATTTAAGGGACAAAAATGAAATATTTTAAAATTAAAGAGCCAATGGAGTGATTCAATCTATATTAAATTAACCAAACACTATCTTCTCATACTAATAAAGAAACAAGTGATCGAAAAAGAGATAACGAACACGAATGATCAAAACTCAACTCTAGGTCGAATGGAAATTTAGACTCAGTTAATAAACAGATAGAGTTTAAATACGTCTTAGATCGGCTCGACTCAATATTATCTCTATCAGCCATATGAGTATCCTTTGTAAAATAAACCAATAAAGACAAAGAAGTAAGACTTTGTTTTCAATTTTGTTCAAATATTTTCTTTACAAAAGGGAAAGTATACACTTTTTGTATGGATAATATCTCATGCTTTAATTGGGATATTCAAGAAAGAGTAATATCCAATTTTTGTCCCCTATATATTAACTTTTAATTTTTTTGATCCCTAACATTTAAAATAACTTTTTTGATCCCTAACTTTTATAAAATAATTTGTTTTGTCCTTTTGAAGTCATTACTAACAGATTCTGTTAGATAGGCATAATATTGAAGGGCAGTTTTGTCCATACAATTGTCTGCATCTCCTTCTCAATTACCTTAAACACAAAATCAAAAACCTCCCATATGCTAAGATTAAAAAACACAAGGAATGTTTATCATATAATTTTGACCCCATTAATTCATTGGAAATTACTAAAGATTAGGATGCCAATCGTGTTAAAACAAGCCCAGAGCTAAAGCTGGCCGGACCTGAAGCTAAAGCCCTTCCGCTCGAAGACCCAACCTTCTCAACAGCCTTCCACCACTGAGATGTTTATCGGTGAACAGTTCCATCACGATACGCCCGGCTTTTGGCCGCCGACGTTGATGTCGAAAAACACGAATTTGTTGTTTACTATATTTAGCCCACAAAGTACATTCATTATGTACTGAAAAAGAAATAGTATGTACTTTCTTTTTTCCTAATAATTTGTTTCACTGATCCACACAAAAGCTTGGGAAGCCTCCGAATCTAATGGTGAATATTCAGATGATGAAGGTGGGGGGTGGCCGAGGTGGCAGCGATGCTGGATGGGAAGTGAGGATGAGGATCGGGGTCCAGGGAGGGGGAAGTACGAATAGGACCGGCCCGGCACACAAAATTTATGTACAGTATTGCCCTTCATGTAATACTAAAGTTAGCCAAATTTTAACGGGTTCTGTTTGTTTTAACAGTAAATGGACTAAAAAGTTCAAGTTATAAAAGTAAAGGATTAAAATTGTTATTTTTAAATGTTAGGGACTAAAAAAAATTAAATCCACAACTGAGTTAGAAGAACCTTTCTATGTGCATCTTCTTTTTTATTGTTTTGAAAATATATTTTTGAAAAATAATTTTATAATATAAAAAATATATAAAAAATATTAAAATGTATAATTAAATAATAAAAAATTATATTAAAAAAAAATAATAATAATAATAATATATTAAATTTAATCTTAAAACTAAAATCAAAACCAAAACCACATAAAAAATAAAAAAAAATTTGGCCCCACCACCAAACCAAAAGAGGAAAAGCTGTTGTAATTGTTTCAAAGAACAAAAGAAAAATTGCCCCCACCACCAAATCTCCTCTCCCATTCCCCCAAAAGATAATGATTCTACCACTATTATTATTGTTTCTTGCCCTTTTCAACACTCCTCAAATTTCCTATTTCCAGAAAATATCTCAAAACTTATATGTGGTCCATTTGAGTTAGATGTGGTCCATTTGAGGGCATTAGATTTGTTATCTTTAAATACAGTATTCTTAATATGTCTCTCTTACATATATAAAGGGTTCACTAATAAATTTATTAGTGACACTCTTACATATGTGAGAAAGATACAATAAGAACATTGTAATTGGGGATATAGAATTTGAACCCTCATTTGATACATTCGATAAAATTGTAATAGTACAGAGAAAATTGGCACTGCCTCTGACCCTGCGCAGGGATATATCTATGATTATAACCACATATTGTAACCTTTGCTACATAAAAATTGCTTCATGCGCCCACAAAGTAAATTGCCAATATTATTAGTCTGAAGAGCAAGGCTCAATTATATTTATCTTTCCTTGAAGTCTGGAAAAGTTATTAAGACTCTGTTCTCTTGTGATTTTGGTAGAGGAAATTTTATTAGAGGGAAGTTTTTTGTTAGAAATTTTTTGGAGAGAAGTTTTTTTTGGAAAATTGTGTAGGTGAGAGATAAAAAAGTGTAATGATTGTGTTATTTTTTGAATTTATGTGAGTAGGTATTTAGAGGGAATTTTAAAATTTTAATTTTAAATTGTTGAAAAAGTAAAGTTGTTTCTTTGTGTAAAGTTTTGAAAAAAAAAAGTGATTATTCTCTACCAAAACCACAAGAGAACAGAGAGCCAGGCTCCGTTTGTTTTGTTCCTTTTTTGAGAATTTTTTAATCTTTTTGAAAAAAAAAACCTTTATAAACAAATACTTACATTTTTATTAAATTTGAATTTCAAATTTTAAATTTTCTACTCATATTATTTCAAAAATAACATCATCATTACCTCTTTCTTACACATTTTTCCATATAAAAATTTCCTATTTGAGTTACAAAACAAACAGAACCATTAAATGTCCTCTAAAAATTTTAATCGTTTAAATTATTAATGTTTTCTTGATATTTATGTTATATTTTTTGAATTGCTGAGTGTTCGGTTAGCAATTTATCTAAATCCGAAGAGAGGTGTTGATAATATTTATCAATACAAGAAAAACTATTGAGAGATATTCAAAAATTTTAGAAGACAATAATTGGCAATATTTCGTTTTATAAATTTGAATTCGATCTGTTTATTGTGGTGCGTCACACTTTAAAACGATATCATTTTAAATAAAGTTGTACTAGTTAAATGAGACTATTTGCCCAACAAAGAGCCAATGGCAGCCACATTATCACCATTTCAATGATGTGGATATATGGGGATAGAGTAAGAGCTTATCATTTTCAGTATGTTGTATTTTTCCTGAATGAGGGTACCACTAGTCTGCCCTGGTCCGGGGACTTATCCAGTAATATTAATTTTGACGTGCATTTGTACGTTGCGAGTTTGAATTTTTCAATTTTTTTCGATCGTTGTGGTTAGTGTATGGATAAAATATTCTGTCTTCTTAGTGAACTAGTTTCACAATTAGGAGAGTAGGTCACATAAGCCGTCAAGTAATGATCAAACCGATTCTTACATAAGGTGTATTTAGAAACAGAAAAATGGTACTAATAGTTGAGTTGAAATGCACTGTATCGGATTAAACATTATGGGAAAATTTCTATTAAGGACGTATGAAGAAACAAAATTATTATAAGGGGCGTAATTTTTTTATATTTATTGTTAGAGGCATTAAAATACCTTTAATAAATTTTTAACTATTAAAATACTACTTTATCCTTTCCTATTAAATACTAAAATTGAAGGTATGCTTTATATATTTTCTGCGTATGTGGAGTTCTAATCCAATCTAACCTGTAGCTATGATTTTCTACGCAAAGCCATTAACTTCACAATACAAAGCCATTAACTCATCGATGACCTTCATTGCTTCTGCCAACTTTCTTACCTTTATCGATGACCTTTTAAAAGTCATTATGCACTTGTATATGTGCTGAATTTGCTACATGGCCCTGAGCTGAATTTTTCTGTTTGACTGTTAGCGACATGAAACAACTGAAATCATCCTCGGCTTTTTGCTAGACTTCATAAGGATGCATAATTGATTAGTTCCAGAATGCCTTGTTGCGTGCTAACAAAATATGCCACAAAAATAAAAGATATAGAGTAATAAGATCCTCTTTTCGGGTTAAACTTATTCAATCCGTCAACTGCGAACCCCATGTCAGAGAGAAACCAAATTACAAAAAATAAGTGAGGATGATTCATGGTTTTCCTGGCAGACATTCGGTATCAATGTTGCCCCCTCTTTTCGCCGAGCCCTCACTAAAGGTATTGCGTGATTGAGATGCGCCAGTTGTGGTGGACGGCGGCAGCAGCAGCAATGGCAACTGTCAACTTGCAGGCAGGGGCAGCAACGGTGGCTGCACCAACGGTGCTGGAGGCATAAGGAATTGAAAAAAAAATTAGGGTTAAATGAATTAAATAAATATTTTTTACTCACTAAATTAATAGGGAAGGATAAAGTTGTCTTTTAATAATTAAAAATTTATTAAAAGTATTTTAATGCCTCTAACAATAAATATAAAAAAGTTACGCCTCTTATAATAATTTTGTTTCTTCATACGCCCTTGAGGGAAATTTTCCCAAACATTATTTGCACTCACATCTATGAATAAAATGATATGTATATCCCTCATAAATATTGGAGGCGAAATACAAAAACAACCCTAAGATTTGTCGAAAGAACAGAATAACTCTCAATTTTTAAAATGTACAAATTAAACTTTTAATACAAATATATATATATATATTGTCAGCAACACCCTTCGCCTATCTCGATCATTATATATCATTTGTGATGGTCGGTAATGTCTAATTATCTTTATGATATAGGCAACCGAGGATGTACCAACCATCACAAATTCAATATTGAGTCTTGAATGAAACACCCCCCACGCATACATCTCACCCCACCCATTTCTGCATCCCCACTCAAATTGATGGAACACCCCTCCTCCCCCTCCATTATTATTATTATTATTTGCATTTTTCATTGAACCACAACACGATTGGATTAAGTCATTTGATGATCACGATTTAAAGTTGAGATTTATAGGGCGATGCTACTTCACCACCGCTTCATCGAAATCTACAATTTTGTCCAATAAAATTGTCTCGAAACTGAAATATCATTGTTTGATGGATCTTTGTAAAACTAAATGATGGAATAAAGGGTAATGGTTCAAGAAACAATGAAAGAAGATGAGTGAATGTATATTTTATTACAGCTTTAGGGATATTTTGTCTAAAAATTTATATATATCTTAGTCAATAATTTAATTTGTACTTTTTAAAAATCGGGAATTTATTTTGCTTTTTCGATAAACCTGAGAGTTATTTTGTATTTCGCCAAAATATATTAAAGATAGTGTGTCTCACTCAATACATGGGTAAGCTTAAAACTATTTGTCTACTACTACTAATGGTCCATTCACCATTCTCTCTTTCCAACAATTTTGGCCCCACAAAAAATAAACAATTTAATTTTATTTTGAGGTTTCTTTACCTCATGAATTCGTCATACGTTGGGAACATCATTAACTGTCGGAATGATTTTGATAGATCGAAATCCAAATCATGTCGATTTGAAATACGGAATTGTTATTCGCAATAACCGTTTTACTATTCATAATAATATTTTCCTGTGAAAAATCTGAATTGCCTCTTAGGTTTTTTAAAAAATAAAAGAAATCATTTTCACTCTAATTATGGCCGATAGTAACGAGGACAATCTATATTACACGGTAAGTAAACAATCTATACATTTTTTTACGTAAAATTAGTTTTTTAACCAAAAAAATAATAATCTATACATTATTCATGTTCTTTTCTTCTCTTCTCAAATTCTAACATTTCTAACGTGGTATCAAAGACAACTTAATCCAAGTACAGCTTTGCGGATCCAACTCCGCAGTGAGTTGGCGCGCTGCCCCGAAATTTTTTTTTTTGAGAAATAATACCGCTGGGCGCCGGTGGTATTTTGACCTATTTTGCATCAAAATATCGCCAGGCGATATTTTGGAAGAAAGTGGGCGGTATTTTCAACAATTACTATTTGCAGTAACCAAATTACTATTTTTTGTTTTTTTAGCTAAAGGGCAAAATAGACTATCTACAGTAAAATATTATTGTAAATAGTAATTTTGTTACTGCAAATAGTATGCCCCTTGAAAAATTATTAAATGCGTCCGCTGCGATTAAAAATAGTACAGTAAAACTTACTACATAAATTAACAATTAGATTTATGTTAATTTATGGGTCATTTACATGTATGCCACTTTATCGATAAATAACATTCTATCTCTTGAATATAATTGGTTATACCATTATACGTAGTGCAACGAATGAATCCAAAAGTCTCTATGACACCTCCATATATACTATACTCTTAGTGGTATTATTCATGTGCCAAAAAGGTATCAAAGAAATTTGCAATTTGCATAAAAGACAATTATGGTAATAGTAGCAAGCACATCACGCAAAAAGAAGGACTAAAAATAGAAAGAGTCGTGTAAAATAAGGAACACCCCATAAGTGTCACCCCTTTCTCCTCTTTGGCTCTTCAAAACCCCTAGGGCTACTGAAGCTGCACGTTTTGTTTCTTTATTTATAATATTTTTATGGTTAATTACGTTTATCTCCTTAGAGTTTAGGAAATTATCACTTACTTTCTTGAAAATTTTGAATGCACTAGCTAGGAGTGAACAAAATAATTCAAAAAGCGCTTGAACAGTTGATCTGATCATAATCTGATCCAAAATTTCGGATCGGATTCGGATCAATTTTTTTTTTCCTTTTCAGATAACTTTCGGTTTTGAAACAGAAATTCACAAAAAAAAACCTAAAATTAAAATAATTTTTTTACAAAACAAAGAGAATCACGGATTTCGGATCAAAACGCTTTTTAGGATCAAAACCCGATCCGATCTGATCTGAAACCGCACTCAGATTAAAATCCGAAACTGATCCGAAGCTTCGGATTCAGATTGGTTTGGAGCGAATTCGGATTGATTTGGAGCAAATTCAGATTGGTTTTTGTTTTGCTCATCCCTACCAATAGCTAGTATTTCTTTGTGATTTTATCAATATTACAAATGCATTTCTATTATTTGGTACTAATAGTTTTCCTGTTAGTAACAAAAATAAATGTTGATTTCATGAAGCATTTGTAATTTGAAAAGAATTACTATTAATATATTATAATCAGTTTTGATTTTTTAAGTTTTGGTTTTAGTTTTGGTTTCATCAGTAAATTTAATATATTATAATCAGTTTTTATTATTTTCAATACAACTTTTTACTATTCAGCTATGTCTTGTTACATTTTCAATATACTTTTTACATTAAAAAACTATTTCCCCAAAACCAGAACTCAAACCAAAACTCAAACCTTCAGTAAAGAACATGCCCCAAGTAAAATTCGGAAGGAAAAAAAAAGAAGTAACAATGCATGCAAATCTAGAAATATACAAGAACGAATGCATTGCTTGTAAGAAAGGAAAGAAATAATTTAAATGAAGATAAATTTTATAGAACGAATTATTTCCTACAACATAAATTTGTGCTAATACTAATATCATTATGTTAATTATATTGAATTTTCAGTCCTTACAAATCTAAATGTTGTGAGTTTCATAGGTTCAAAAAATGAAATTAAGCAATTTCTTATACTGATTTTGTCAATTATCAAGAATGTTTTACTCTCTGTTCTATTAGAAGAGTCAACTTTCACACATTATAATTTTTTATGAATATTAAAGCACAGCACTTGAAATAACTAATTTGACACCATTAGTTCAATTTATATGCTTACATTTAAGTATAATTTTATTGTGGACTACACATAATTTTTTTTTTTGTTTTTTTTTGTGTGGCTAAAACGGCTAACTATGAACCGTGGGTGCTAAACCCAATTCATTCATCAAAATAGTTTTGGAGCCAAAAAGCCTTTTACTCATCAAACTCGACAATAAGGGAATTCCCTAGCGTCTAACACTACTAGTCCCCTAATTATATTAATAAAGGTAAAATGAGTAAAAAATTTGAAAATGAACTATCTATTTAAAAATAAACTCTTAACTAGAAGAGTATAATTTATAATATTTAAAATATAAAAGGAAAAAAATAAAAAAGACTGGGAGTGAAGTGGGAAGGGGGTGGGTTGGACATTGACCATTTGTAGAAAGAAAGATTCTTTGGTTCCCACATCCCACCTGGCACAAACATTTTAATTAGTCAACTTTCACTTCTTAAGCTTGCACATGATATCCTTAGACTAAGTATTGGTTCGAGGCCAGGCATGAGGCAACAACTGGCAAATCAATATGCTATGCCACATTTGGAAACTTAATCTAAAATATGATTTAGATCTCATTTTAATTTTATAATAATTTTTTATTATTTTTAATATATATTTTTATATTTTTAATAAATATTTTTACATTTTCAATATAATTTAAATATTTTAAAATAAAAATAAAATCTAAATCATGATTTGAATCACATTTTAAAATATGCATTATTAATTACCTTATCTTACTCTTCCCAACCAACAACACCCCCACCCCACCCTTCTTTTCCTCTCTAGATTTTGGGGTATTTTCCCTTTCCTGTTTAGGCTTCTTGGAGTAAAAGTTGTTCCAAATTCCCTTTTGTAGTTTTTCCAACTTTGGATACTGTTCATCATTTCATGCCTCTCTTAAGGTATCTATTTTTAACTTTTGTGATAATTTTGTTTGCTGCTTCCTAATGACGTGGCTGCCCTTATTAAGGCTGCAAATCCATGTTTTTGAAAATTTCAGGAAAGGAAGAAGAAAAGAAAACTAAGCAATACAAAATATCATGCTCCAAGAGTCTTCTTTTTTTACTTTTTTATTTTTTAGTAGGAGAATTGTATTTATATTTTTCTTACATCGCATTCTTACTAATATAACTATATGTAATTTGTAATTAATTGATACTAATAATGGTACATCGCATAGTACACGAGACAAAGACACTTGCAGAAATCAGTAACATTGCTTTGTCTACAAGTTGGAGAAATCAAATGATTTATAAAATAAAGGAAAGTGATATTTCCCAAAATTAATTGAAGTGAAAAATAGAAGAAAAAAAAAGCACTATGGGTTTGTTCTCAATTAAAAGTAATAGATAGTTTATTAATTTTTGAATTGAAAGATAAAAGGATATAGAAATTTTATAGCTCACTTTTATATGCATCAAGAGTTAATATTCAATGATTCAAGAGAAAGGAAAGAAATTTGGAAAGTATAACAAAAAAAAGGTAAATCGACCATTTATCATCTAAAACATAAGAAAATATCTTAATTGATTGAGCATTAGGGAATGTATCTGATTGCATCATCAAGGACGTAAACAAGAGTTAAAAGGAAGCTAGTTGAGAACGTCTTATAGCTCAATGGTAAAATACAGAAGCCTTTCTACAAGAGATAGCAAGGTCGAATCTTTTTAGGGCCTGTTTTTAAGTTTTGGTTTTAACAGTAAATTTAATATATTATAATCTGTTTTTATCATTTTCAATACAACATTTTACTATTTAGTTATACTTTTTTACATTTTCAATGCACTTTTACATTATAAAACTATTTTTTCAAAATCAAAACTCAAACCAAAACCCAAACCTTCCTAAAATAACAGTCTCTTAGGGACAAAAATGGAGGCATGGGAAAATAATGTATTAGTTAGAAAATCAAAAAAGAAAAATGAAAAAAGGAAGCTAGCCTACATTCTAGAGCGAGCAACCCAATCTACAAGTAATTTTCTACTTCATTAATTCCTGCATTGAAATCATTCAAGAAATTAGAGAAAAAGGGAAAAAATCTACTGTCTCAATTAATTGGGAAATCAAATTAAACAAAATCCAATGTGACAAAAGGATGAAAAAGAACAATGTTAAGAGTGATGGAGCTGGATTGAGGCTACAATTCTCCTGAATAGTATGTATGTATGCTTGCCTTTTCTTTTCTGTTATTTCATGCTTCATTCGTTGTATATAAAGAGTCTATGCACGACGATATAATTCACAATATAACTAAAAATACGACTCTTTGTATGAGATAGGCCGTTTCAGATAAATAGTGCCCGCAATGTGCAGTAACACTGTCATACAACTATATTTGAATCATAGTACACTTAAAAATACGACTCTTTATATAAGATGAGAGATGACCCAAGTATTTCTTAGTTTTCATTTTTTCCATATATAGCTAACATGAGGCCGGTACTACTATATATACATACAACAGTTCAAATGCAATGTAAAAAATTATTAGAACCAATATTTCACAAAAAAAAAAAAAGAGGTACAAGAAGATATTGCAGTAAATTTCACAAAGTAATTCAACACACTCATTGATCCACCATTCTAATCTTCCATTCTTGAAAGAAAACCCTGTTTTACACCTTTTTTTTGTTCTTCTTTCAATCATTCCAAATTAAAAACCAAAATAAAAAACCAATATTTTTCTATCTTCCTAGAAAAGGAAAAGAAAAAGAAACATGAAAGTCTCCAAACAGAAAATCAAATAATTCCCTTTTTCCCATTTCTCATTTTCTTTCTTTTGGGTGAAAAGGAATTTTCAAATTTGTGAGGAATATTCACATTGGACTCAAACAGCAAAGGCACCTTATCATTGACTATTGTGCTTCCCGGCAGCTTGCTGATCACCTGTGGTTGTCGTCGCGGCCTCCGTCACCTCCGCCAATTTCTGCAGATTCAGCCTCACCACCGTGTCGGCGAAGAGGCGGGTATCCTCCTCCGTGTTCCCTTCCGGCACGTCCACGATGTAAGATTCCAAAACGACGGTCCATATCCTCCCGTCGCCGCGATCGAACTCGTCAACTGTCGTCACGGACCGGTAGTTCCTCAGCCTGTGCTCGCCCCCGGTGATGCTAAACCCGGTGACGTGGTGGTCGTCGTCGAGGATGTCCAGCCTCTCGGTGCTGGTCGCCGCCGGCAAGCCCGAGATGACGTTGACGTCCCGGGTGGCGCCGACCGCCATTCTGAAGTCGTCCCTGACGGAGCAGCTCTTGATGAAGTGCTTGTAGGTTTGGGGCTTGTCGAAGCGCCGGACGACGGACCAGACGGTTGGGAGCGGCGCGTGGACGCGCTGCGCGAGTAGGGAAGAGCATTGGCCCGGGTTGACTCGGTAGCTGTGGAACTCGGTGATTTTGAGCTGGAGCGAGTCGAACTCGTCTTGGGTTAACCCGGTCGGGACTGTTAGGTGGCGGGTTGTGTTTATTTCTTGCGTTTCCGGTTCTTCTTGGGCTGGTTGGGAAGATGAGGCCTCTGCGTTGTCCATTCTTGAATCTTGAGTGGGACTGTGGGAGAAGGAAGAGAATTGTAGAGAGAGAGAGAGAGAGACTGAGTGTGTGTGCGTGTTTGATGAGAGAGAAAGAAAGAGTGTAGTAGTTTGTCTTAGGAGGGGTAGGATGGGGATTAAATTGATGAGAAATTTTTGGTTTGGAGAGACGATTTTCTATAATTTCGTAATTTAGGAAACAAAATTGTTCTACGATTGGTATGTTTGGTGTGTAAAAATAAGAATATCAACGATGAAGATTTTAAATTTGGGATTTGTAATAATCGTTCTTTTGATGAAGATTAAGGCTCTGTGCAGTGTGCACTTTGATTTCCTCCCAAGAAAATCCTTTTTTTTATTTCCTCAAAAATCACATAATTATTACGTTTTTTTTATCTCTCCCCTACACAGTTTGTTAGAAAATAATTTCTTCCAAGAAAATTTCTTGCCCAAAACGAAAAATTCCAAATTTCCTTTAATAATTAAATAAGAATGATAAGTAGTTGTCGAGTTGACATTGCTGTCGGGAGTTGGGGGGGGGGGGGGGGGGGGGGGGGAGGGAGGTTAAGGTGGTGATAATAGGAGGGTCTTGTAATTTTGAGATCATGAGTTTGATTCTTGGAGATACAAGGGTAAAATAAAAATAAAAATAAAACAAAAACAAAACGATTAACATTGTTGTCGACACCAAGTTTGACGGTAAAAAATTTAGAGGCTTAAATCAAATTTCCGTTTCAGGTGAATATCGGAAAAGCAATAAGTCACCATCGACCCTATAGTGTTGACAACAGTGTTTACTTGACAGCTACTTATAACATGATAGTCGACTCGCGAATCAAAGTCTTATTGAAGAAAAAAGAACCCAAATGAGGTGTCGTTAGTATTGTTGGTTTGACATCCTCAGACGTGTCACTACACAAAACAAGCCACAATAACTTAGCGTCGAAAACCACTGTCGAATAGACACCTCTTTCGACAGTCGATAGCTTCAGCAAAAATAAAAGAGCCATTAGAGCAAATTTTTGCAACATCTATAAATACCTCCAACATTCTATATGAAGATAAAGACTGCTAAATTGAAGAGACAACACTTCTGTACGTTTAGAAACATTTTCTTGAATGATTTTTACTCTTTAAATTGAGAAAGAAGCTATGGTGCGTAACCCTTGAGAAACAGGCATTCGTGCTCGAATTCTTGTGCCGAATTGTGTACCTCACTTTGATAAAGCATTATTCTCATTAAAGAAAAAGAGAGAAAATTCATAAACAGGTAGATGTGTGTTAGACAAATTGTAAAAGTCTTAATCTCATTTAATATAATTAGACAAGAAGAAAGGGAAAGTAAAAGAAGAAAGGTCACCTAACTTGATTAAGTTAAGCACTTAATTGAAGTCCAAATCCAAGAGTTTGGATTGGGCAATTGTGAAAGTCTTAAGTTGGGCATGTTAAGGGTTTGAAGCACATTTATTTTAGAGTAATGATACACTCCTCAAGTAATTTTCTCAACTTTCTCAACGTAAGTGATGTGTTATGCATTCATTGGCTACACTTTTATAAAATAATTAGTAATATTATATTATTAACCAATGAATATATGACACCTCACTTGAGTTAATAAAGTTGAGAAGATTACTTGAATAGTGTATCATTTCTCTTTATTTTAAGTGTTTCATAGTTTAGGAAAATTTCCAAGTTGTTGAATTCTCGATTAAGATTCAAAGAATTCGAACCACTATAAATTTGTGGTGTCTTTATTTATTTATTTATTTGTTTGTTTTTATATTTGAACAAATCACTTCACACACACCATACTTAGCCTTTAATTTCAAATTGTCTTTCAAAAGGATTTTTCAAACGATCTAAAAAGGTTTTAATTTTCACCCCTCTCAGATTGGTAATTAGAATTTCATTTATCTTTATTTATGTTTTCTTAGTTAACTGCAAACTAAATAGGCATTTGTGTCTTATTTATATTAAATAAGGTAACTGTCTGTTCTTTTTTATTGTTTTAAAAACGGTTTTGAAAATATGTTTTTGAAAAATAGTTTTATACTGTAAAAGGTGCATTTAAAATGTAAAAATGTGTAGCTGAATAGTAAAAAGTTATTTTGAAAATGATGAAAAATGATTATAATATATTAAATTTACCGTTGAAACCAAAACAAAAAAGAAAAGAACATGCCAAAGATAAAACAAAACTTTTTAAAAAAGAAACGAAGGGGTCCTTTCTTTTATTTTTTCCTCTCTAAATCTTTGAAAAATAAATTTTTATGCTTTTACAACTTTTAAGTCAAATTTTACCTTGATAAATTAGTGCAAAAGTGGCAAAATAGCCATTTATCTAGTGATAACCCATTGTTTACTGTAGAAGAGATCATGGGGTACATATATTATATGGTCATCCCACTAAAATATATAGTAGGTTCATATGTTTCACTTTAAAATGAACCCTTATGAAATTGTATCTATTGTCTTCATTACAATCTGTCATTGTTGATACCAGTTAAACTCAATTTTGTATAACAATGGCCATGGATTGGAATAAATGCAAAAAGAATATTATTGACAAAAAGAATAACTTCAAATTGAAGTGGGTGCCTCCAAAAAAAAAAAAAAATTAAAAAAACAAAACTTCAAATTGAAGTGGGCGTTCCAAAGAAACATACTTGCATTTTGATAAATTCAAAAGATCAACAATTACAGAAAGAAAGAAAATAGGAAAGGAATTTTTTATTTTTCGAAAATAGTGGAAAGGGAAGAAAGAAAGATGAGAGGATAATTGCAACATTTCTTACTGATTTACGTTTTGGACATGTAAGACAGATAGAGGAAGATCTAAAAATAATTGAAAAACAACTTTAAAATATGATATGTTGTATTTGAATATGAAAGTATTCAGTGGCGGAGCCAGGCCCCTAAGGTTAGGAGGGGCAAAATATTTTTTTATAACATAATAAAATATTAAATTTTTATATTGACTCAACTTTGCCCCAAGTTTTTATAAATTTTGGTGGGACAATTACTCAAAAACTCCTAAATTTTACATAATTTATAATATAATAAGTGTATTTTTTAAAAGATGAGGTGGGGCAACCATGTGGCTCTGTCACTGAATGAATCAATGTGCTATAACCGTACATGTTAATGAGATACGATTCATTTAATCAATCCACATAATGGAACAAATACTTAGTTATTATTGTTTTTACTAGTTTACAATTTACTCATTAATGTGACTCTTTGTATCGGTGCAATAACTTATTAAATTAATTTAGTATGTTTCTGTGACGGAGCACATTAGAATAAAAAATGAACTACTTGAACATATAATATAATAAAATTTGTGGTCCATAACTTGGTGATGGATCATTTAAGAATTTAAATTAAAATTACCCAATTGATCCATGGCTTCATGATGTTTGATCTCTCTTGTCATCTTGCATTGGACTGTTCTAGAAGTTGAATCTTATTTGGGAAAATGGCCGTTGGATGACACACAAAAGATGGATTAAATATAGGAATCAAAGAATTGTAACGAAGCATGCACTGGCGGAGTTTGGGTGGGGTTCGATTTTGCGAAATTTACTTGTTTCTCTCAATATATTTTAAAAATTCTCATTTGTGCCCCCATTAGTTGACTTTTAGAAGTTTTTATTTCTTTACTCAGGATGCAAATTATAATTAGATCATCGTTTGTCTAATTTTAAGGTTTTATTTATTTATTATTATTTTTTTTACTTTTTTCAACTAATTTATAGTCATGTCAACGCTAATTTTTTACTTACACCATTAGCAATATATATGACCCCATTAAAATTTATTTCTGCCTCCGTTAGTGGAAGCATTTCACATATTTATTTTCAATATAATCTAGTATAAATAAATAATAAAACCTTTCGACTGAATTGACAAAGCTGAAGTCTTGAACTAATGTGTTATCTTAATTTGATGAGGTTGAAATTAGCCGAGCTAGGACTTCCATTATGACAAAAAAAGAGCTGGGTAGATTTGTTTTCGAGATACTACGTTAGGGACAAATTTCGATGGTTAAATCAGTTTGAAGTTGAGCAAAATAGAGAAGTTGAGAAAGTGAGAGTAATGTAATGTAACAGTTCCTTCATCTTGCGTTTTTATATAGTGTTTCATTTATCTATTTTGTAGACAAAGAAAGTATTACCATTATGCCACGTGTATTACGTTATCCCCTGATGCGATTGGAAATTTGAAATTATGTCTCGTACAAATGTGGTACATAAGCCACATGTCCTTTGGATGTGATTCCATAACACTGTTAATCCTATAACAATGTTTTGAAAACTGGATTAATGGAGTACGAATCAATCACGTCAAAAAATATTGAGTTGTATATTAAATAAAATCGTTTCAAACCATATGACGATTATATTATCATGATCGATGTCATAATTATCTTTAGGTTATAAATATATTATTTGTGTAAAAAATAAAATATATATGAATTATTGTATAGTTAAATTGAAAATTCTAATAACTGTTAACAAAGTGTAATATATATGTATATAGATCTAAATGAACGTGTAAATAGTTTTCTAAAAATATGCTGAAGTAAATTTCATATTTAAATTTTTTTCATTCTTCAATAATTAATAATATTTGAATGTTGTAATAACTTGTATTTGACGTGTCTGACAATTTAATGGTGTGGTGCTCGTATGAGGTTTAGTATTTTAAGTATCATATGTATATTATATATTGAATTTAGGTACTAAAATGTCGCGTAATATGTTTAGGAAATTGGGATGCAAAGTTGCAATTTGAAGCCTAGCATTGATGTGATAACCGCACTACCATTTATGTATAAGGGTTTGCGTTTTTATTATTTTTTTTATCTTACATATTTCATACAAAACTTCTACTAAGTTTCTCTAGTGAATTTTATAGTTTGATGAAATAACCATACCACTATCTAACAGTTGAAACTAGTGTACGTGAACTGACAGAAGAATAAATCAAAATTAGGGGAAAAAATTACCAAATTAAAACTTTACTGAAATTCATTCAAACTACAAAGCAAACCCTATGATATAAGGAAATTAATTGATCCACTAGTCAAGGATTGATGAATTTGATAATTTCATTTCATCAAATCAAAACTTGTTTGATATTTTAGACAAATTTAAAATCGAATTTTAGTGATTTACTCTATTATATTATTAGCATTTATATATTTCTTTCATTCTCTTAAAAAATTTCCTTGAGAATTTTTTTCGTTCTATATAAGATTTTACTTTTCTTGTCCTTACTAATATAATAATGTGTCGTTCACAATTAATGAACATTTAACAAATAAAGATATTAGTTGAATAAAAATAGTATCAAATTGTTTATTTTAAATATTGTACATTAAAATGTACAATAAATTGCACATTTTTAAAATCAGACACTTTTAATAAAGCGGAAGAAAACTACGTTGGATTATTAGTAAAAGATCGATAATGCGGCCAACACTAAAGTGTTGGAGTTAGTTGGTACTTATAATCATAAATTTTTCCACAGTTTTTGTGCAATTTGGTGAATATGATTGGTCATTTGGGCACCTTAATTCTTTGAGTCTTATCAAAAAGTATCAATATTCAACTTTTGTGTCGGCCAGTGGAATCAAATCGATTAACCCCTCCACGAATTAATCCCTCAAAAAACGAAAAGCCAAAAAAGGGCAAAAATAAAATAAAATAAAAATTGTCTATAGTTGGTTCTAAATCTCATCACCCAATGAAACTTAACACTGCTATTTTACGTAGTCAACTGTGAAAGAATAATTGAACACCGAGGTTAGTTGGCGGAACCATCAAATTTCTTTTCTCGATAAGTCTAGTTTATACATTTTTTTTTTCTTTAACAGTTAAATATACGGTAATAATAAGATTGAAGATATAAGTTGGAGGGATTCAGAAACCACACCACCTTTGGTTCTGTCACTGGCCCTACATATATAATTAGGGGTCCATTTTATGACATTAAATGAGATTTAATTTAGGAGCTTTTTAATAAATCACGCTTGAGATTTGACTTTGGCACATTATTGCTAGAATAAATATTCCTTTAATATTTGTGGTTGTGTCACGAAAGCATTTTGCGGAGTCAGCAAGTATAATGCGAAGCATGATCAAAGATGATGCCTTATATATATATATATATATATGCTTTGTGTTATCAGGGTTTTGGGGTTTTTTTTTATTATTATTTTTTATATTCTAGATTTTATTTATTTATTACGATGTTACTTTGTATGTTTGAAGATGTACCTGTACATTATTTGTTACGACACCTAAAAATTTGATAATCTTGATTTCACTAAAGCGTTCAAAACAATATCTAATTTTTGTTCTTTAACGTGATCTCCTTTTGAAGTCATTACAAGGTTTTCTCTCTCATATTTTCCTCATTTGTTTGAAGATCTCGAAATGATCTTCCAATTTCGGGGAAAATTCACAAAACTCCGTTTTCATTGAGAATTAAATGGAGTTTTCCCATATTTCGACCACATAATCTATAGTTGATTTTTATGCACTTTGGATGTTAAATGTGTGTAGTGCAATGCATTCATCTGTTTAAATTACTTCATAGGTTTCTTAGTTTGGACTTTTGTCTCAATTGGGTCCTTTGTTGTGAATTTTTTTTTTCGCCCATCAAGTTAGAAAATAGTTTACTATAAATGGTCTCAAGTTCAAATTTCAAAAATATCTTAACTATTTTTTGACTAACTTGTGAGATTTAAACTAGGACTGAGCAAATTACCCGCGGGTCGGGTTTCCGTTCGGGTAGGGTCCGGTTCGGACCGCAAGTCTACCTGGACCCGCGGGTCGGCCCAACTTTTTTTTTTTTTTTTTTTTTCCTGTCATGGTCAATTTGGGACTCGGACCCGCAGGGCACATTCGGTTCTCCCTCCAAGCCCGGTCCAACTTGTTTTTATTTTTTTGGACATGGTCATGGGTTGGCCCGAAATGGTACCATAACCACAATTTCCAACTTAAAAATTGTAAAATTATATAGGCCATTGCATGGGATAAGATTTGAACCTGCAACCTACATGTACTAGTAAGTCTTAAAAAAAGCTAATTAGCCACTCCAACTAGTCTTTATTTTGTCACTTTGTGTTCTTCTTATTATTATTATATTATACAAATAATTAAATTATGAATCATTTAATATTTTTTCAATTATATTTATTATTTAAAATTACTTCACACATGCATTTTATAATCTTAATAAAATTTATTTTTTTATATAAAAAATTATT
Organism: Leptodermis oblonga; assembly: GCA_016801395.1. Lineage (NCBI taxonomy): Eukaryota > Viridiplantae > Streptophyta > Magnoliopsida > Gentianales > Rubiaceae > Leptodermis > Leptodermis oblonga. The sequence goes on from CM028757.1 coordinate 7,017,845, forward strand.
TTATTCACTGAATTTATATATTGTTTCAAATTTAAATAATATGCAAAATTTATCAATTGAAAATTATCTTAAATAAATAAAATTATACAATATTATTTTTTATTACCATATTTTATTTTTAATAGTAATAGACGAGAAAAACAAAAATAAATAAAAACAATAGAAAATATAAATTACCATTAGTTTATATATTATTATAAGATATGTAGTATAAATAAACATATAATAAATCTAATAAGATAATATAATAAAACAAAAGTAGATGGGATGGTTGATTAGTTTATCCTAAGACTTTGTGATTAAATTTAGGTTGCGTGTTCGAATCTCATCTTGAGCAAATAAATTGTACTTTTTTTTTTGAAGGAAATGACTATGTTTTAAAATTTTAAAAAAAAGGCCCAAAACCCGACCTGACCAGACCCGGGCGGGTCTAGACCCGCTCAGACCCGAACCGGCCGGTTCGGATTCTGAGTTTGCTCAACCCTAATTTAAACACATGAACATGGCATCAAATGAAAAGAAAAATGTTAAATTATTTTGTTTATCCCTTAACTAGGACTGAAATAGTCTGTGTATTAGACAGAATAATTCGAACATTGTCTTACATTGATTTTGGAACCATTCATTAACTATTTTTGAAGTTAAGGAACGTTCAAAATATCGTAACGAGTCAGTCAATAATTTAAATTGAAAGGACAATAGAGTGATTTGACATTCTTATTCCGTTCAATACAATATTAAGGAAATCGCATATGGTTTACTTAGGGCATCTCCAGCAGTTTTTCACTATTCCAGTCACCTCCACCTCTCAGTTCCAGTTTCTACAGTAAATTTGCCCTAGCAGAAAACTCTACCTTCCAGTTTTTTAAGAATATTCTTTTTTGATTCCTCCATACACATAATTTTAAATTCAATTTAATTACTTTTGTACAATTTAAGTTATTTATACAAAAACCCCAACTAATTAGTTTATTTTGCAATTTCATCCAATATGATAAATTCATTTAGTTAAAATTAAACGATAATTATATTAATATCACAATGAAAAATGATAAAATGCAAACTAAATTAAAAATAGTCCCGACACACGAAATTTAATAATACTAAAAAAACTTACATAATTATTTAGAAAATAAAATTTAAATTACTAAACTAATATTACTAATCCGAGTCGTCTACAGCATTCGAATGACGCTCCCACAAGTGCTCTATAAGTGCGTCGCGAAGCTCAAAGTGAGTATTTCTATCTCGAATTCGTCTATATCGAGCAATATAACTTTGAAATCGGGTATTTTCATCTTGGCTAGTTTCACCTTCATTTGGGAGATGACCTGTGCTTATCGGTTGGACAATTGGTGCAGAAAGATTACGTTCATCCTCGATTATCATATTGTGCATGATAATGCATGCAGTCATTATATCATGCATCACTTTTTTTTTTCCAAAATCGAGATGACTCTCTAATAATATGCCATCGTGACTGTAGCACTCCAAACGCACGCTCAACATCTTTTCTACAAGCCTCCTGTTTTTTAGCAAAATACTTCAATTTCGGAGTTTGTGGATCATGAATTGTTTGCACAATCGTACTCCATTTAGGGTATATACCATCAGCTAAATAATAACCCATAGTAAATTCTTTCCCGTTAACAACATAATGAGCCGGAGGTGCAATACCTTGTGTAAGATTGGAAAACAAATGAGATGACTCTAATACATTGATGTCATTATTTGTGCCCGCCATACCAAAAAATGCATGCCATATCCACATATCATAATCGGCAACTGCTTCAAGGATCACAGTTGGTGCTCCGCAACGACCAGCATACTGTCCGGACCATGCTGTTGGACAATTTTTCCACTTCCAATGCATACAATCTAGACTGCCCAACATTCCTGGAAAACCACGTTGATGACCAACATAGAGTAGCCTTGCAATGTCATCAGCATTTGGTGCCCGTAGATATTTTTCTGAAAATATTTTTATAACAGAACGACAAAATCTTTTCAGGCATTCAATTGAGGTTGACTCACCAAGTTTAAGATATTCATCAAGAGAATCTGCTGATTTGCCGTACGCCAAAAATCGAATTGCTGCTGTCATTTTCTGTAAAGTTGTTAATCCAAGTGTACCCGCTGCATTCCTTTGTTGTTCGAAGTAGTTATCATGATTTTTAACCGCTTCAACGATGCGTAAAAATAAATCACGGGACATGCGAAATCTTCGGCGAAATGTGTTTCCATTGTAGCATGGATTCTCAGCAAAATAATCATTATACAATCTTTCAACCGCTAAATGACGACCGCGATGGATCGTGATACGACCCGGAATCGAGCCACGTCTCCTTTCACTTCTTTGTTGATGGAGGGAATTATGCACAATGATTTCATTGTTCTGCAACATTTGATATACAACCGCGTCATCTTCATCAGACTCACTAGATGTGAACATAGCATCATATTCTTCTGAAGATGGATATGAGTTTGAAATTGCCACCTCAGATGACGATGCTCCAAAGTTGAAATTCATTTTTATGAAGTATCGAAATATGTAGAGTAAAAAAGCAACAATGCTTACAAAATGAAAAGAAGGGAAATGATGGAATGCCTATTGTGCCAAAGCATTGTGTTATTTATAAATAGTATACATATGAGAATAACAATAAAGTCATATGGTCAATAGTCAAGGGGTGACAATTTCTACAAGAGTTGTCATAAAAGTATGACTACTCTTTGCATGTGAAGACAAGACTACTCAATGACGAAAAATTGAGTAGTCATAAAAGTATAGACAAATTTACACAAGAATAGGGATAGACATAAATACAAGTCTTGCATGTGAAGATAATTTTTACAAGAGTAGTCATAAAAGTATGACTACTCTTTGCATGTGAAGACAAGACTACTCAATGATGAAAAATTGAGTAGTCATAAAAGTATAGACAAATTTACACAATAATAGGGATAGACATAAATACAAGTCTTGCATGTGAAGATAATTTTTACAAGAGTAGTCATAAAAGTATGACTACTCTTTGCATGTGAAGACAAGACTACTCAATGACGAAAAATTGAGTAGTCATAAAAGTATAGACAAATTTACACAATAATAGGGATAGACATAAATACAAGTCTTGCATGTGAAGATAATTTTTTACAAGAGTAGTCATAAAAGTATGACCACCCATGCATGTGAAGACAAGACTACTCAATGACGGAAAATTGACCACCCATGCATGTGAAGACAAGACTACTCAATGACGGAAAATTGACCACCCATGCATGTGAAGACAAGACTACTCAATGACGGAAAATTGACCACCCATGCATGTGAAGACAAGACTACTCAATGACGGAAAATTGACCACCCATGCATGTGTAGACAAGACTACTCAATGACGGAAAATTGACCACCCATGCATGTGTGGACAAATTTACACAAGACTAGTGATGAACTCTCATCTATAAAAAATCAAGCTTGAATGAATGGAAGACAAGCAATTCTACATTTTACCTTCAAACACTAAACTTTTTGTGAGAGAAAATGTCTACATTCTATAGTCCAGAAGAAGATGTGATATTGTGCAAAGCATACATGGAAATATCACAAGATCCTATCATAGGACGAAACCAACCAACTGATCATTTTTGGTTTCGTGTGGCAGCAAAATACAACTGCCATCTTGTGGATACAATGGAACCTCGTACTCATAGATCGTCCCAATCTCGCATGGGGAAGATTTCTACTGCTGTTCGAAAATTGAAAGCTTGTCTCCATAATGTGAAAAATATGAATCCTAGCGGTGCTTCTGATGAAGATATTGTAAGTACATTGTATGTTATTTTATGTTTTTCGAAAATCTTTATGTTTAACTAATTCGTACATACTGATATTTAACTTTTTTGCAGATGAAAAAAGCAAAGATTTTACTGAAACAAGACAAAAATTACCACTCTGGTTTCAAATTCGACCACGTGTGGGATATTTTGAAAGATTTCGAGAAATTTCAAAATGATTTCGGGGGTACATCAAGGAAATCTCGTATGAATCAAATGAATGATATATCGTCAGACACTGATAATCCTTCTCCTGAGTCTCCATTGTCAACAACTCCTGGTTTGGATTCTTTTTCCATAAGTTTAGGTGATAGTTCTGAAGGTTCAGCGTCTAAACGTCCAATGGGGAATAAAAAAGCAAAGGAAAAGAGACGAACCGGTGGCCAATCTTTATCTATCCGTGATGAAGTCAAGGAGGCAAATCAACCTCTCATTGAACTGATGGCGTCAAAGAAAGCAAAGAAGGAAGAGCAACGTCAAATTTATTTGGATTTGAAAAAACAAACACGGGAGGATGCAATAATGGCAATAAATTTGCAAAATATTACCGACCCCAATTATTAAGCGTATGTTCAGCTTCAACAGACACAAATTATGGCAAGAATAACGCAGCAAAATTTTACCCCACATCCACATTCCGAAAATGAAAATCTCGAGGGTACTTTCGGCAATTTAGGTGGATCCGGGAGTGACATACCAGATTATTGATTATGTTAAGAACTATTACACGTTATTGTTGTGTGTCTCTCTATCTTTTTAATTTGTATTTTAATCTTCTTTACTTTTATGTAATGTCTTTTTATTTTATATTTTATGTAATGTCTTTTCATATTATGTATTTTTTAATATAGGGTAATTTTATAAATATGAATGCTTGAATTACTATATTTTTAATTTTGAAACTTTTAAAGTGCGTTTTTCATAATTATATTATGCAAAATTTTAAAATTTTCTTTATAATTAAGTAGAGTTGACTATAATTATTTATATTTTAATCACATATAAAATAACAAGTAAATAAATTAAACTCTTAAATTTATAATAACAACAAAGTTTGTTTTTTAATTAATCAATGAGTTCAAATAATAGATAAAAGTAAATTTGGGGATTAAACTGTAAATAAAAATAATAATAAAAAATTAAAAAAAAATAAGTCCAGTTGTGAATAGTGGACCTCGGCTCCCCGAGGTTCACTATTCATGCCTCTGCGTAAAACGCAGAGGTAGCCACCTCCAAAAATTCAACTCTCCAGCAGCGCAAAACGCTGCTGCTGGAGATGCTCTTAATAGTATAAAATAAGGGCAAATTATCGCTGATATGCTTTAATACGGTATAAAATAAGAAATGGAATTTCAACTCGTGATTAAGACCACTCCATGCATAGAGTGATAGACCCTTATAAATTAAAAAAAAGGAGAAAATTAAAAGGGAAAGAATCCTTCTATCTAAGCTAAAAGGTACCACATTCTCAACTCTCTAGGTTTGGAATTTGGGACAGTGTAGTAGTTAACTGAGCCTACATATATAGAGTGTATTTTTTTTTTTTTTAAAAGCCTTTTTTTTTTTTTTTTTTTTTTTGTAAAAAGTAAAGATATGACTTTAATAATGATTCAAGATATCTATGAAAAGAAAATTAGAATCTATCAAATATAAAGACTCCCCCATCAATTTTATTTTTGGTCCCAATAAAAAAATTAAGTAACTATTTATTTATATTGTATATTCTTAATGGATAACGTTGGTTGCACATATAATTTGCACATAATAGAATCTTTATATTATATTTTATTATATTACCCTTGAGTATAATTTCAAGATGGAATGCCACCTATATAATTAATAATAAAAATAAAAACTATGTGGATTATTTAATTACATTTTAGTTTCCATAAAGTATGAATGCTTACATGGTATATATAAATATTCATGGTAAATAAAAAGAACATTCCTATTTTAATTGATGCAATAGCGCTTTTTTTATTGATTTTGTTTTTAATTTCAATTCTAATTATTTAATTTATTTTTTTGATTATTTTCTCGTAAATGCCATGTACTTTTGATACAATATAATCAAAAGATTAATCATTCAGTATTGTTCACCGTTTTATTTATTTATTTATTTTTTGTTTCGATTTCTTTCTCGTACATTTAATCAATGGAGGAGTGCTTTTTTTTATTGACTGTGTTATTAATTCCTGATTCAAATATTGAATTTATTGTTTCGATTTCTTTATCTACAAGAGCATATTTTGTGCTTGCCTGACTTCACCGAGATTAAGTAATCTATAGGTAATATTCCGGGAGCAAGAAAAATATTTTTCGGACCGAATTGAGCGCTGCCCTCCAGTTAATACTGACTACCCTCCACCCCATTTTTTCAGCAAAATGAACTCGAAAATATTTTTTTATTTTAGTTCCGGAGTTGAGCAAAAAAGTTCCAATACTTCGCCTAGAATAAGTGAGCTATGGGTAATATTCCACAGCGAGAAAAATATTTTTCGGACCGAATTGAGCGTTGCCCTTCTAGTTAATACTGATTGCCCTCTTTTTTTCAAAGGATGCCCATTCTCTTAATACTGATTGCCCTCAACCCCAATTTTTCATCAAAATATACTCAAAAATATTTTTTATTTCAGTTCGGGAATTGTGAAAAAAATTTCCTAACTTTCGCCGAGATTAAGTAAGCTATGGGTAATATTCTAGGAGCGAGAAATATTTTTCGGACTGAAATGAGCATTGCTCTTCTAGTTAATATTGATTGCCTTTTTTTTTTTCAAAGGCTGCCCCTTCTCCTAATACTGATTGCCCTCGACCCTAATTTTTCATCAAAATATACTCGAAAATATTTTTTATTTCAGTTCGACAGTTGTGGAAAAAATTTCCAAACCTTCGCCGAGATTAAGTAAGCTATGGGTAATATTCCGGGTGCGAAAAAAATATTTTTCGGACCGAATTGAGTGCTGCCCTTCCAGTTAATACTGATTGCCCTCTTTTTTTCAAAGGTTGCCCCTTCTCTTAATACTAATTGCCCTCCACCCCAATTTTTCATCAAAATATACTCGAAAATATTTCTTATTTCATTTCGGGAGTTGTGGAAAAAAATTTCCTATCGTTCGCCGAGATTAAGTAAGCTATGGGTAATATTTTGGGAGCGAGAAAAATATTTTTCGGATCAAATTGAGCGCTACCCTTCCAGTTAATACTGATTGCCCTCTTTTTTTTTTTTTTTTTTCAAAGGCTCCCACTTCTCTTAATACCGATTGCCCTCCACCCCATTTTTTCATCAAAATGAACTCAAAAATGTGTTCCTTTTTTTTTTTTTTTAATTTTAATTCCGGAGTTGGGGAAAAAAGTTCCAATCCTTCGCTTAGAATAAATGAACTATGGGTAATTTTTCGGGAGGGAAAAAAATATTTTTCGGACCAAATTGAGCTCTGCCCTTTCTCTTAATATTGATTGCCCTCCTATTTTCAAATGGGGTGGAGGGCAATCATTAATCAGAGAAAGGGCGGGCAGCCTTTGAAAAAAGGTGGGCAAACTGGGAGGGCAGCCTCAATTCGATCCGAAAAATATTTTTCTCGCTCCCGGAATATTATCCATATATTACTCAATCTCGGAGAAGTTAGCCAAGCACAAAAAAATGCTATTGTAGATAAAGAAATCGAAACAATAAATTTAATATTTGAATCCGGAATTAACAACACAGTCAATAAAAAAGCAATCCTCCATTGATTAAATATGCAACAAAGAAATCGAAACAAAAAAAATAAAAATAAATAAAACGGTGAAGAAACTGAATGATTAATCCATTGATAATATATTGTATAAAAATATATGGCATTTAAGAGAAAATAATCAAAAAAATTAATTAATTAATTAGAATCGAAATTAAAAACAAAATCTATCAAAAAAGCACCATTGCATCAATTAAAATAGGAATGTTCTTTTTATTTACCATGAATATTTATGTATACCATGTAAACATTCTCACTTTATGGAAACTAAAATCTAATTAAATAATTCACATAATTTTTATTTTTATTATTAATTATATAGGTGGCATTTCATATTGAAATTATCCTCCAGGGTAATAAGGTAAAACATTGTATAAAGATTCTATTATGTGCACAATAATTTGCACATAATATGTGCAAATAACGGCATCCATTCTTAATTACCAGGATTCGCCCGGGGGTGGGGGGTGGTGGAGTGGTCCCTAGACCCCTCTGACCCCTTCCTCCACCTTATTAGTAGTGTACTTTTAAGTGTTACAAAAATAAAGTATGCATGTATTTAATGAGGAAAGTGTGCTATTTTGAAGGAAAACAGATGTACATGTAGGGGCCCATATATGAATAAAAATCAGAATTATCGATTTATGATTAGTTGGCTGCACTATTTTTAAGAATAATTTTCCATATTTAACTGTCAAAAAAAAAGTTTATTCACATGCTGGATCCCTTACTAATATTATACTCCCTTCGTCTCATTCAAAGAGTCATGTTTGTAATACTGAAAACAGTATTACAAACATGACTCTTTGAATAGGACATAGAGAGTAATATATGGTCCTCATTTAGTTTTTATTCAGAAAGTAAAGGCATAATTAAAAAAATATCGCTGAAATTACTTATTTTATGTGTTATACATATAACCTGTAATACCTATAATAAGTTGTGCATTTTTCAAAGTAAACTCTTTTGAGTGTGACGGAGAGAAATTTCATAATCGGGAAATTTACCATACATCTTCCGGGAGAGAGAGAGAGAGAGAGTTGACTTTCTTGATTAATTCGAGTAGTTGAGAAAAACAGGATATCCATAGTATCAATTGAAAACTTTCCTCCAAAAAAAAAAAAAAAAAAAAAGAAATTAAGAAATTGAAAACTTACAAATTTTTTTTTTTTTTTTATACATACTTATACTTCAGTCCTATTATTTATTACATCGAAGGCAGGGCTGAGCTCAAGCTAGTGGGAATATAGGTTGCTTCTCCCCTAATCCATAGGAAGAACGAAGTGGGAAGGGCGGAGTACTTATTTTTAATTCCCAATTGAGAGGAGAGACGAAAGGCAAAACTGTATATTGAAGAATTTTGTTTTCATAAATAAGAAATGGAGGATCAATAAAAAAAAAAAAACATTAAACCTATATGTAAATCTCATTTACTACGTACAAATTACGAAATTTTTCTGAAATTAATTATGTATTAAATAATCAACCAGATTCAACCTTGAAGAATGTTAAGCTTTTTTAATTTTTAATTAATTTTTTTTACATAGTTTTGGATTTTCTAACGTTAATTCCCCCGCTTGTTGCTTCTCATCCATGGAGCTTTTTCGATCAACTTCAGCAGCCCAAGAGTTTCAGGCGTGGCCAATTTGGAGACATGCCCTTCTTCCATTTTCTACCCCCGGTTTTCCTCTCTTTCTTATTTCCATGGAGTTTCGGCTGCTGCTTCATTATATTTGGCTGCGCCGGCCGGAGAGTTTCCGTCGGTGTCTGCATCCAGGGGCGGAACCAGAGATTAATTGTTACGGGCCGGTGCATGAACTTTTTTTTTTTTTTTTTCTGACATTTAAATAGTATATTTAATAACTAAACCACACCTAAATATATACTCCTAAGGTGGGGGAGAGAGTTTGGAGGGGCCGAATTCGATCTATCCTACATTCCTACCCCTTTGGTTATGATTTTATTTTTATATGGGGATCATTACTCTTTTTGATATCTAAAAAGTGTCACTCGAACAAAAAACACACATATTAAGAAATTGAAAATTATCATTTTTACCCTTAGTTAATGTTATACATTTTTCTCTCTCCCTATTAATTGCTGTGTCTTTGATAAATGATCATTTTTCTCTCTATTCACTGATTGCTACAGAAATAAAATTGAAACTTTTTAAAGACACTTTTAAAGACAAAATTTGAAATTACAAATATACTTTTCAGAGAATAGAGCTTGTAGTTTTTAACCATCAAGAATTAGTAAATTACCTCAAATTTGGATGGATGATCATGAGGAGGTTGTTTGCATTGAGGTTTGTAGGAAAATGTTGGATATGAACTCATTCTTTCAACCCTGGTTCCATTGTTGCTTGAAGATGAAGCTCCACAAGATGTAGTGTTTATGCTTGAGCTACAAGGCCACCCTGGTCTTCTATAGGATTCAATCTCCAAGCATATCTGATAGAAATTCAAATAAAATCATCCATCTGAAAAACTAATTTCACTGTTTTTGACGTAACTTTTTTACTGAGACAAAAGGAATATGTTCGATGGAATAATTTGAAAACCATATGAGAGAAGGAAGAATTAGGCTATTCTTAGAAGGAGTAACATGAAGCTCAGAATTAGGGGTCTAGTGAATACTCCCAAAGTATACCTTTTCACCACGAGTCAGTGGTAAAGTGTGTTTAAATTTTATTCTAACAAGATAAAATAAGCCGATAAAAATAGACAGAAGATCTGACCTGGACGAGTCGTTCTTCAAGGGATGCAATCCGTTCCAACAGTGAACCTCTGGAGCAAGTCATTTCCTGAATAGCCAGATCCAAAGGCAAATATTTTCCCTCCAAATTCACCATCGAAGAATCATCGTCATCATCATCTTCATGGCTGTTCTTTCCCCAGAAAACCTTTTTTCCACCGAAACGTTTCATCTGTGTTTGGACAAAACACCAAAGAACAAACGTCAACACTAAACAAAGGATCATGAGCATTTCCTGTTATAAATGAAATTAATTGAAGATTTGAGGTAAAAAAATCCCACAAGAGAATTGATGAGGCTTGAAAAAATAGCTCTGGAGACTGGAGTTTTTGCTGGAGATTCTTCGTTGTTAAACATTTGTTGTCAGTTATTTAGTTCCAAACAAAGTGGTAGTTAATTATTTAATAAGTTCGTTCATTGAAGGTTTTTTCTTCTTAATTTTTGGAAATTATTGTAACTAAAAAGACTCTTTCCAAGAACTTGATAATCTTTTTTGCTGTTGACTAGCAGATTCTTCGTTAAAAACCGTTAAAAGCAAATTTGATTACCAAGTAGTTAGGTAATCATGTGGAGTACGATGAAAGAAGCTTTCAGTTTGCTCCGACGTTACTTGCTAGTACAATAGTACGGGTTTTTTTTAATGTGTCAATGTTTTTTGTGTCACGTTAGAAATTAAATTACCTTTACAGATTTTTAGGGGTGGTAATTTTGATTGTATATGAATTGAAATGTCACTTCTAACGTGTTGAGTTTGTATAATGTAAAAAATTGACAACCCAATGAGTATGCGTACGTGATAATATATAGGTTAAATTACTCCGTTTGGTCTCTTCACTTGGGATGTCGTATCTATTTGATCTCTTTAACTTGAAATTAATTCATTTTTGCTCCTTAACTTCACACATTGTTCCAATATGGTATCAAGCACAAATTTCAACAATATTTAAACTATTTTTTGCTAATACGTGAGATTCACACATTAATAGGGGCAAAAGATAAAAAATAAAAATTAAATCACTTTATTCAACCCTTAATTTAACATTAAAAAAACTCATGTATTAGTAAAAAAAAAAAACTTAAATATCATAATATTTGAGCTATGGACCATTTTAGAATAATTTTTCAAGTTAAAGGGTTAAAATAAAACAATTTCAAGTTAAGAGACCAAATGAAGACAACATTCCAAATTAAAAAGAGTGAACAGCCAATAATATACCTATACTTTTCAGTTGTGTCCGGTTTTGTCCTTATACTTTTTTTATAGCCACAAATGTCCCTAAACTAATTTAAAGGGGGCCGAAAATGTATTAAGCCGTGAGGATTTAACGGGACTGACGAAATTTCTTAATTATTAGAGCGAAGAGCCCAAAATATACCTATACTTTTCTATTGTGTTCGGTTTTGTCCTTATATTTTTTTTATAGCCACAAATGTCCCTAAACTAATTTAAAGAGTCTAAAAATGGGTACTTTAAAGGGTACTTTTGTCATTTCATTAATTAGGGAGGAAGAGGAGTTTTTTATTAATTAATTTTACTCTTTATTGGTTTTTTTGACTCGTTAAGTGACTCGTTATACATTTAAGTGACTCGTTAAGTAAAAATCGAACTTCTAACATTTAAGTGACTCGTTATATTATTTGAGAAAATTAAAAACAATCAATACTCAAATAATAAATGTATACCGAATCACTTAAACGTTAGAAGTTCGAGCTAAAAAAAGAAATCCAATAAATCTAATCTCTTTTTTCTGCAGTTGGTTCATCATGCGTCGTTCCTAGCTCTCATTATCATGTAATAGTATAGGATGCTAAAAAAAAGTTTATAAAAAAAAAAAAAAAAAAAAAAAGGAGAAGAATGAAAAAGACAAACAATGATAATATTGCCGAGGGTGACTAAAATTAATCTAAAAGAAGAGGTTGGGATCTAAAATTAATCTAAAATTAAACGAGTCAAAAAAACCAATAAAGTAAAATTAATTAATAAAACACTCCTCTTTCTCCATAATTAATGAAATGACAAAAGTACCATTTAAAGTACTCATTTTTGGCTCCTTTAAATTAGTTTAGGGAAATTTGTGGCTACAAAAAAAGTATAAGGACAAAACCGGATACAATAAAAAAATATAGGTATATTTTGGGCTCTTCACTCCAATAATTATGAAATTCCGTCAGTTCCGTTAAATCCTAACGGCTCAGTACATTTTCGGCACCTTTAAATTAGTTTAGGGACATTTGTGGCTACAAAAAAAGTATAAGAACAAAACCAGACACAATCGAAAAGTATAGGTATATTATTGGCTGTTCACTCAATTAAAAAACCAATAGAATAGTTTAACCTTACATATATTTTAGTTACGTTTTTATTTTGTTTTATTTTTACACTTAAAAGACTCATTTTAGAGGCGATCTCCACATCCAATATCTAACCAACGGACCTGAGATCTCCCTGGCCCTTTGGTTTGGGCTTACTCCACTCTTTGAAGTTATATTACAATAATAAATAAATTTATCATGTGGTTAATCAGTGGAAATAGTGAAAAATCATAAGTAGTTTTGTCCTTCGATATACGTTTTACATTTATACATAATCAACTGATATCATATATATATAACCCTTCAATATACGTTTTACATTTATAACATAAATTCACTAATAAATAATCGTGTGTAACTGTCAGATGATTATATTTATTGACCAACATTATGACCATCTTCATAAATATTGATGGTGGGTTCAAGGTGACAATTTCTCCTATAAGTTTGTCCGTGTCTAATCACCGAATCACTGGTAGATGATGAGTTTGCTAGTATATAACTACTAAATTACTGAAAGATATCCTCCGTGGCTCTGTTTTATGGGATTTTGAGTTTAAAATTACCCTTATTTCGTTGTGAATTTCCACTATCCTTGGCACTTTCTGCTCTGAAGAATGGGACAGCGGAATTTGTTTACGAGCTATTTGGGTCAAAACAAATTAAGTGAAGCGCAACTGAAATTTCAAAGTATTATTAGGTCACTGGTCCCCTCCAATCCCTCATCCGCCCTTATTAGTTATTAGTAGTATAAATTTATCTATAAAATAAATTATCTATGCATTTAACTCTTAAAAAAATAAAATTATTCATATAGTGGAACCTTAAGAGATTTGTTTCCAATTCAACCACTTAATATATCCCCTTTGTAATAGTATAGATAATGATCAAGAGTATCTAACATTAATTTCCAAGAGTATTGTCTCAAAATCAAGAGTCATCAATGCTCAAATGCCTTGTGTTTTGCCTAGATGAAAAAATCACCCTAAACTAGCTTTAGTCATCTCATACGCCAAGAAACAAGCAGCATTTGCAGGGACACTTCGTGCCATGGCAGGTCCAAAGCCTTTAAACAGCCCTTTGACACCCTCTGATGCAAAGATCTTCCTAAATGCATCAATGCTCCCTGAATACTTAGGATTTTTGTAGTCATCAACCTGAATCACACTCTTCACGACGTCGGCCGGGTAGACCGAGAGCCAGAAACAACCACCAGCTAAGCCTCCTGCAACCATAAGAGATCCATTTCCTAAACTAGAAGTGTCTTGGCCTCCGGCTAGGAACTGTTTGATTGCTTCATACACACCAAACACCACGGCATTTCCCGGTATTTCGCGTGCAAAGGTTGGGCCTAAGCCCTTGAACAGACCCGACATGCCTGCTGACTGCACAACGTGTCTTGCTACATCCATCGGCCCTCCATATTTGATGGCTGTGGCCACCGGGCCTGAAGCTGCTAGCGCGCTCTGCGCTTGCAACCTGTGAAACGATAGAGATGTTAAAATCGACAAGAGTAAGCGCCCCTTTCATAGAGAAGAGCTGAACCCTTTGGCTTTTAAAAATCCATTGAGATCTTCTGTCTACCTTATCTCTATTTTTTATGTCTACCTTCTTACAATCAAGAAGTGGGTCCCATGATGTGACATGTGGGTCCAAACATGAAAGACAAGAGTAGAACAAACAGAAGATCTGATCTCTTTAAAAACAACAACTTAAAAGGTGATCAAATAAGTTTGAGGACTTTTAAATCTTTAATAGAATAGTCACTAAAGTATCAGGAAAGAAACTTCCATTTCCTCCCATTCCCAACTTCAGAATACAATGATTGAAAATACAAGAAATAAACACAACTCTCTGACATGAGAATGGAAACACAAGGGTATGAAATGCCGTAAGTTTACAGTGCGATAGAGCTCTGCGTAGTAATGAGGAAATCAGGAGTCATCAAAGGCAATTACAAATAAAAACAGGACACAGGCATCATGAGAACTTGTGTAATCAAAAAGCTTACCTGCATTTTATCAACTCAGTGGGGCAGGCAAGGAATGAAACAGCAATTCCAGCTCCGGCGCCACAAACAACTTGTTGGTTTACACTAAGCGGTGCTCCAGGTTCAGATCTCAACAGAGTTTCCATTTGGCCCCTAACAGAGAACAGAACCGCGTTGAAGGCCGCCACGGTGGCAAGTGGAGCTCCCATACCTTTGTATAGACCTCTGGGGCCTTCAGCTGCCATTGTTTGTCTGACAGCATCCATTGCGCCTAAGTACTTGGGAGGTTGGCCAGGGAGGGGAACAGGCTGGCTCTGAAGCTTCACTTTGATTGTGTCGAACGGGTGCCCGACAATCAACTGTGCAGCCCCTCCAACAGTACCAGCAAACAAATCCTTGGCTACATCACCCATCTGCAAATTTTATTGATTGGGAAACTTACTTATTGAAGAAAAGAAAAGGCAAGAAAAGGTTAATGCACAAGATGATCATATTCATATGGTTGTATTTGTTGGATAATGGAGGCCTAGAATACTAACACGATTGAGAACTCGAGTCATGCAATCAAAGCACTGCCCTAAAGAAACTATTTCAGGGTGTAGAGATGTTTCTCCAGGATAAAACGAGTTTTCCCTATGAGCCAGGTAGGAATCTGAAGGAAATTTATTTTCACTAGAGATGTGCATGCTCTCTGCAGCAACAAAGCTAAATCCAAATGTTAAGCACTGTCGACATGCTAACATGGAGGGATTGCTAGGATCCGAAGAAGTCTAGGTTTCGGATGCCTTCATAACTACTATATATAAGGGGAAAACTACAAGTCTCGCGCGAGCAACAAGAGATTCTGAATTCACATTGCTGTTTCAAGTGCAAAGTTGAACCACATTGTGCAGAAACATACTGGATTTGTTTATGTAAAAACAACTACCCAAAATAAAGGAAATAGAGATCGATACATAGAGAGATTAACAAACAGATAGATCCTTTTCAATAAAAGCGCCCGAAATTGACAAAGACTCGTTCAGACTACATACTAGATCAACTGACTGAAAAAAATCTAGAAGCTACAGTAAATAAGTTATAGATGCTTGAAGCCATGAACTTCACAAATACTTACAGTTGAATAGCTGGTGTTTTATGAACTAATGGACAATGAAAGAAACACTACTATTTTAAAAGCTCCCAAATGCACTAAAAAGAACATGTGGCTAACAAGGCAATCACATTGGGCTCCAATTTCTAGGGGCAGAAGAGACAACCAACAATGAATCAACCAGCACATCAAGACCAGACAAGTTTTCAACTACTCCCTCCGTCCCATTAGAATAGTATTAGAAACCCGACTCTTCTAATGGGATCCAAGCAGAATGGTAAACATCAAAGTCCATAGTAGAACTTGTTTCATCTCCTTTAAATCAAATACACATTTTGTTTAGCCTAACATCAAACATTAACAGATCAAAACATCTACTTTTGAGAAGAACCTCTTGAGCAAGGGACTTTCTTTTACATACAAATTTCATGTCAATTTCATTTCAGATGATGGGGTTTCAATAAAGTTTTTTATTTGAATTTGAACTTGTGCAGAAGCAAATAGAAATCCAGGACTAAAAGCTTTGGATGCAGAATGCACATTTTCACCCACCTTTAACTATTCCTACAGTAAAATATCAAATTTAAACCGTTCAACTCATATGCTGAGATAGTGGTAAATTAAAACTTTACCGTGTCTTGTTCTTCTCTGAACCCAGATGAGAATAGCACCCAAAGAGATGATCAAATCAAAGAAAAGCCCATCCTGTTACTCCAAAATCTGAAATTGAGAATTAGCCAATGGGTTTAGATTAATAATTAAAATTAAAATAAAAAAATAAAAAATATATAAACGCCCTAAACGAGAGACTAACCCAAGAAAAGATTCACCAAAGGAAAAATTAAGGGCAAAATAAAAAAGTCCAATGGTTATGTAGATTTAAATTCAGCCAATTATCAGTTTTAACTGGTTGCTTTGTCTTATTATAAAGCAATAATTAAGGTTTTTTCAAAAAAAAAAAAAGAAAAGAAATAATTAAGGTAAGGACACAGAACGGTATCTTTGAATTTAAGCTTTCCATAGTAAATTTTTTCAAAAAAAGATTACCATAATAAATCCCTTATACTAGAAATCTAGTAGTAGTAGAAGTAACTTGCAGCTGTGAAAATTACGAGTGTGCCAGTTAATTGGTTGGCCGGTTAAAATTATCATGGTCTTGTCTCACGAAAAGAGTCATGTTTTTAATTATTTTAAAAATTTTCTATTCCAATGAAATATTTTTATTTTTACTTTTTATACCATTACTAATATAATTATGTGTGTGTTTATAATTATTCCAACTTTGGAAACGAGGATATAAGTGAAAAACACCATAAAAAATTAATTACATATTTCACAAAAAAATAACGTTTTTAGTTTTTTTCTCACATATTAAGAAAATTTATAAAATTGCATATACAACCTTATTTAATTTGAGTTATTAGTGTAATTAGTTCTAATACTACTTAAACTGAAAATGTACTAACATTTAGTTGGAAAAATATTAAATAAGGGATAATTTTAAACAGTATATATAAATGCACAAATTCTCATCGAAATCTTAAAACATCTTTGCTTTTAAGGAAAAAGTTCCAAGGAGGCAATATTAGTTTATATGAATGCTTTAGTATGAACATTGAGTAAGTCTTATAATTTAAATGTATTTGAGATGTTCTTTTGCCTCATAATCACATTCAATATTAGTTAAAAGGTTAAGAGAACAAGTATTTCATCCACATAAAAGTTGAAACTCGCCTAGGAGAAGGTTGAAGTGGTCATAAAAGAGAGGGTTTTGTAACTTCGAGATCATAGTTTCGAAACTTTAAAAAATGAAAAGTTCAAGCTCGCCTTACCTGCATTGACCAATCTGGGATTGTACAAACTTCTCTGGTTTGCAAGAAACCAGATCATATGTCTCTGTTTTGCGGCCCTTCACCTACCATCAAGCATCAATATTTTCAATTTTTGAGCAACTTTTGAGCCTAATCCAATAAATTCCAGGTTCATTCCAAACAAGAATCACAATTTTCAGTTATTTTTCATGATGATTCAAATACAACATTTAATTGGGTGAATTTCAAAATACTCCAGGTTTGGGAAAACAACAAAACGAATCTCCTATAGTTTCAAAATCATTAAAAAGAAACTCAGAATGTTTACAAACTATCCAAAATGCCCTGTCTCGAGGGGCATTTTTGTCTGGGACTTGAGGACAAATTCGCCATTTCATACAAATTCAGCCGTCATATGCGATCAAAGGGTTTTTTTCATTTATTTTTGTAAATGTTTTCTATACTAAATCTTGGGCTTTTTTTTGAATTTTAGCCTGACATCTATAATCACCACAGAAGAAGAAAGCAACCACTTTAACGCAGAAAAATGAGAATAGAGGAAATCAGCGAGTGATTCCTGAGATTAAAATTCATATATTTGATTAATGTATTATTTAAACTATTATATCATGTAAAAATCAATATAGAATTTCTTTAATGAATGGATTCCATTTCCATGAATGAATGAGATGTCGCTCGTTCCATTCTCACGTGCAAACGTAAAACGTAAACAAAATAACTAAAAAGACAATGGAAAAAAGAAAATATTAAAGGAAGAACCTAACTCCTCGTATATTAGATGTGTAAAATGGCATTGTTTAGCAGCAGAAGAACATTGGAATAAACTACCCCAATTCAAAAGTTAGCATCTACAGCAACAACTGAAGAGAAAATGGACTGAAAGCTTCAATCTTGTTCTCAAATGAACAATCTAGCCAGAGCATTCAAATCCATAGAAAATACGAAGATATAGGAAAATCCATAAGAAAAAGTTTCTGCCTTTATATTGGGATTGATTGAAATTAGACCGTGAATCAAAGGGGCAAAAGCTCAACAGTTAATTGCTTGAAAAGAAACAGGAAATTTATGTAAAGCCATGAATTCAAAGCAAGAAACGTAATAATAAGGAAGGGAATTTGCAGCCACTTTCATTACCTCATTAGATGGAATCTTTAGCCCTGTATTTTCAGTAGATGAAATCTTAGGAAAGAGAAGAAGAGAGTAGCCATCCAAGATCCGACAGCGATGAAGGAGAGAGAGTTTGTGCGTGCTTGCGTGTCTCTGTGCGTCTCTTTAAGTTCCTGAAATGGCTGAGCATGAATCCCAATGCCTGATTATTCTTTTTCCCTCGAAATACAATTACACAAATATACAATATAACAAATAAAAATATGCATGATTGCACACACGGGATTCAAGGAATCCCGAACTCCTCCGATTGGAAAACATGGTTTTTTTTATGGAATTGGGGTCTGTCTCTGACCAATCCACCCTGCTCTGTAATGTTTTCTTTTAAAATATGAATATCAAATGTATTTTTTTGTTTTTTTGGTTTTGGGGGATAGAATCTAACCTATATCATACTCACGTGGTAGAGTTGGCGAGCAGCCTTTTGATATAGGTTATGGCTTTGGCGTTACTTATTATCGATTCTTAAATTACATTTTTGTTTTAAGTCATGACAATGTGTTATTTATCCTCGATTCTTAAATAAGTGGTCATTATAAAAAATTTACAAAAATTAAGGAGATAAGTAAATTTCTTCTTTTATCTTTATTTATGTTTTCTTGTTTAATTACATTTTAAATTAGAATATGTGTAATGTATGTATATTTAAAATAACATTGTAATTAATATCATTAAATGAGATGAATTAAATGAGGGGTAATATTAAAAATTCTTAAAATTTTTGCATTAAAATGTGTAAAGAGACATTTACTGGGAACAAATTATTTTATTTTATTTTTTCTATAATAGCCACTTATTTGGGAGGGAGTATGTGATATCTCTTAATTAGAGTACTCTTTTGAAGTAATACTTTTTTTTTTTCTCTCTTAAATGTTACCTTTAAAGAGTAGTAATGTGATATCTCTAAATTTTGTTTTCGTTTTCGTTTTGGTTTCAACAGTAAATTTAATATATTATAATTATTTTTCATTATTTTCAATACATTTTTTTACTATTCAACTATACTTTTTTATATTTTTAATACACTACGCCAAAAAATTATTTTCCAAAACATGTTTCTAAAACCGGTTTTAAAACATCATAAAGAACAACCCCTTATACTCTTTTACAGTAGAACTTCCACTATTCTGATGTAACACTTTTAGGTTTTTATTTTTTATTATAATTTCCTTTTCTTATTAAGTTCTACTCCTAAAGAGTAGCACGGGTACTCTTCTATAATAGCAGTTCAATTTTTTTTAAATTTTTTGTTTTGTTTTGTTCACCATTAAAGTGATATTATGGGTGCAAACAATATCAATGGTACTTCTTACAAGTACTCTCTTTGTTCCACTCAAAGAATCTACTTTAAAATATGTACAACTTATTATGAATTGTGAGGTACAACACCTAAAATAAGTAATTTACCACCATAGTTTTCACTTATATCCTTACTTTAGAAGTAAGAGTTAATTGTAAACCACACATTGTTATATTAATAAGAGTATGCAATATAAATAAATTCAAAGTGGATTCTTTAAATGGGACAAATTTTTTTTTTTAAAGTGAACTCTTTGAGTATTAAATTTTTTTTTTTTCATCCTTAAAGTGATATTTAAACAAAGTATTAGTGATACTCGTGAATAATACCAGAAAAAAAAATGCGCATTATATTTACGTGAACAATATTAGCTTACATGAATCGGTTTCACAAAAAAACTAAATCTTTTCCGCTCAAGCTAGAACTTGGCATGTTTACACCCAAACATTCATGGATGTAACTTTGTAATCGAAAATCTACTTTTACACAAGACGAGTATAATTCCCTGCTTGAGCAAAATACTGGTGTATGCAAAATTACAAAAATAGCACTGTAGCAGTCAACGTAACAAAAGTGGTAAGAGCTAAACTATACTCTCAACTCAAGCAATTCAAGATTCCTTCAATGTTGGTAAGAGCTTTAACAAGAAGATTATATACACAATTGGCCTCAGGAAAAAAAAAAAATGCTAGAAGTGGCAAATTTTACGTATCTCTAAAAATGGTTAGTCTGGAACTCAAACTGCTGTCTTGGAATGGCTGCAGCTTTCGACCGTTCTGCCTCTAAACACTCCCCACAGAAACAACAAGCCATTCCAATCTGGTAAGAAAGAGAAAAAACAAACGAATCATCAACAAAAGGAAATTCCAGCGAAGGGTACAGTGATCGTGTTTGTGTTCGTGTTCATGCACATAAAATCCACCAATCTTAAGCGTAAAGAAGGACGAGGTTCAGTTCATACACTGGGAGCCCTCTGGAAGCAGGTTGGACGAGAATATAAGAACTTCGATTCCACTGAGATTTCCTCTAAGAGCTAAATCATGATCAGCCATACTATTCAATAAACTCTTGTAGTTTCCATAGCTGCAAAAGAATAGATCAAGTATTCATCAGAAACTCTCAGAAGAATGATTCGGGTGTTTCTATAATAGAAAATGGCAGCAGGAAAGGCATACCTCAGAACGTCTTCTGCAAAAAAGTAAAGCCCGATGCTATCATCTCGGGGATAACGCTCCTTAAAGTGTATAGGCCATGCATCCATGCGAGACACTTCCTCCAAAAGAATTTTGTTAGAGAACTTCTTCACAACTTCAGGTATTCTAGGTGATGCTTGAGTAGACAGGTGCGCTTGCATCCTATACAAGACTCTTGGAAGCCTCCCACTCTGAATTTCAAACTCACCTCTGCAACAATTTCAGAAATGCAGTTGATACAGCTTAAGTTTACATTTTTTACTTCCACAAGTGCAGAAGTTCTACGAATAATTGATAAGAAATAAAATTGGTCAGCAAATGAAAATACACTAGCATACTTCCATATATGGTCAAACTTTGGAAAAGCCATCGTTGTAAGCTGATAGTAGGATGTATTAGCAAGATCCATCTGGCTACTTCCACTCTTATCTTTCACCATCAAACCATCAATGACGGAACCTGAAGCACTGTATGTGAGGTGAGCTTGTTCACTTTGACAAACGTATTCATTTTCGCCTCCTTGCTTTTTAAAATCAGAACTCCTAGAGCTAAAAGTAAGTGTCTGGGGAACTTTCTCAGTTTGAATGGAGAATTCCTTTTGAGAAGCCACTTTATATTCTCCAATTGTATTAGAACACAGGGGAGCCTTCAACAATGAGAAATCATTGTTTGTCTCACCTTTACGCGTTAGCTCCTCAGAAGCATTGGAAATAGTGAAAGATTGTGAACTCCGGACGACATCATCTACAGAAAGCACCACATATTCAACTTCGATTGTATCCTTCCAGGAAATATATCCCAGAATAAAAAAACAAAATACTTGGAAATTTTACTGGAAGTTGAGAAAAAGAACAAACTAATTTACACAGAAAATAGGCTGACAACCAATGGCTAAGGGGATGAGACATATCTGAAGGTGTAAAGAAGTTTCACAAGCCAGTAGATGGTTGAACTGAATGAATTACCTGTGTCTCTTGCACTGCGAACAGCTTTAGCATTATGATATTTGGTTCCACAAGGGTCTGCCAATTTAGTTCCACCAAGCAATGCAGAAGCTTTATCACAAAATGAAGCAGGAAGGCATGACCCATTTTCGAGTGGGCCAACTTGAGGCCTGTTGAACTCAAATCTCGATGTTGTTTCAGCTGAATCATGTTCCTTCATATTCCTAATTCTCTTCACATCACTATCCCCACAGAGCTTTGGTGGAATCCTCTGACATTTTGGACTAGATGCATTTGGATGGCCAGAACTTGCATCATTAAATGATACAGTTTTACGCAATGCTTTCATCGTGGAAACCTTTTTCCTGTTATGAGTTTCAACGGAGAACTGGTTTCTTGGAACCGCATCCAAACGCAGAACTTTTGGTCTTTTTTCTGAACCGTTAAATGACTTCGACTTAATGAAGTTACCTGCTACATTTAACACATATAACTATGAATTCTAAGTATCATATGGGTTTGTTTCTCACGAGGAACACAGGAAATCTGCCCCTAGAACAGAATTACAAGTTAACAGATTTGATGAGTATGAAGTGGATAGTGATTGGCAGATTTTCACCTGATCTAAAAGGAAAGGTGCGGCTTTCCTGGATGCTTCTGGTTCTAGAAGAAGATGGCTCATCACTTGGCTTTATTGCAAAATTTTGAGAGTAAGGAACTTTGCTGTCTCTAGATATTGAAGGCGGTCCACTTTTGGTTCCTACTGCTATTCTCTTTCTCATCAACATAGATGTCTGATCGCTGGAAATTCTATCTGCTAATGATAGAGAACTTATTTTCTCCACTCTGCTTTTGCTAACATCCAACCCTTTACTATTCATTCGAGGATGTACCTTCTGACCAGAACCCTTTGATATTTCATCACCTTTGTATGATTGATCCGTACATTTTCGCTTTCCATAGGTAAAAAACCGTTCCGATTTTCTTGTCATCTTATCTTTTTCTGAAAGCACACATTCTTCACAGATCCAATTGCTGTCAGGAAGTTCGTCCAGCCTTGTGCGCATGCAGTAACTATTCAGCAGAATGAAAAATGTTGAGTCTACTCCAACAGCGAACCATATAAGTAATAGATTTAAGGAGAAAGATAAGCATCCACTCAACAAGATGTACAAGTCTTACAATTAAAATAGGGCGCAGATGACAAACTTAACGACTTACGTATGTTCAGCGCCATCTCCACACTTGCTACAAACAGCAAGAAAATCCTCACGACCAGCATCCCCACAGATATCACAAACTTTTACCTAAACCCATGGGCAGAAAACACAATGAGATTCCAGGGATTGAGCAACAAAGAAATTACAAAACCAGTAAGAACAATCGGAGCTTAAGTACAAAGTCCAGAAAGACTGAAAGAACATATAGTTGGACCGAGAAATTGTCATATTCAGATTGTATCTGGCATGTAGTACCAGTTGAATGTCCACTGATGAAGCACAAAATATTTTTAAAACATCATTAGAATGATTAGGAACTCAACGAAAAAGGATCCTAGATAGTCATGTAGTTCCCTAAATGGACTGAAGTCACTGGAACCCCCATTCCAACTATTTCCCAATCTTTCAACCTAATGTTACAAGGTATCCTCTTTCTGAAGTAGAATCACCAGCACAGGAACAGTACGTACACATATCACTACAGAAAAAACAATAACAACAACTAAGTCTTTGTCCACTGCGTGTCAACAACTAAGTCTTTGTCAACAACTGAGGTGCCTGCCTTCTCAAAACATATTTTTAGGCCTGCATGGTATGAAAATGTGTTTTACATATGCTTTTTTAATAAAGATATATAGGAGATGTAAGTAGTTGTATTGCAAATGATGAAAAATGTGTTCTGAGAAGGCAAACGGTGCTTTCCATACAGGCCCTTAGTACTCCGACAACCTCATTACTTCCATTACAAACACATATAGCAACCAAGGGTATACCACCCACAAAATTTGTTAAGGAAGTGAGCAGAGACTTGAACTTACATCATCAAGAAGAGCTGATTCATCATCAGAATTTATGAACTTGTTTCGACAAGATTGCTCAATTGGCATCATGTCCTCGTCAAATGCATTGCTTTTGGCATTAGCAAATTCATCTTTTTTGAAGTCCTCATTTGTAGCACTGTTTATGACTGAAGAAGGTGATTCCATGTGATCCATGGTACAACATCCAGGTCCTTTACATGATAACAAATTACATTTGCACAAGATTATAATTGACAAAACAACAACGTTAATAATGTCAACACACATCAGAGTTCACACCTGTACAGGTGTTAGGCCTGCAGGAAAGTCATTCAAATAAGACAATTATTTAGAATCCGTTTGACAAAGATCTAATAATACTCCCAGAAACTTATTTCCTCAATTTCTTATGACTAATGGAGCAGCGATGCTCGTCACCAATTCCTGAACGATAAGCCAGACAACATTAAGTGGTTCAAATTTAAATACCTTAAGAGTTCTTTGTAGAGAGTAACTATCAATTCTATCAGAAAGCATGTTTCACTCTGTTTCTATATGTAACTTCTTTGATACTCCACCGAGAAGATAAGATGATCAGCTTTTCTTATAACACTAAGTGTTACAAGATTTTCTTACTATAGTGATGAATGTACAGACACGCTAGAGTAGACAGGATCATGGTGAATGTATTAAAATATATTCCAAAAGAAAGTTAGGGTTGCCCTAATAGACGGCAAATTGAGAAACACACACTTACTATGGTTTGGACATGTGTGTAGGAAATAGATAATAGATGCCCCCTTACACGGATAGAAAGTAGAAAATCGTTAACTCAAATTATAAGGGAAAGGAGAAGATTAAAAAGAATTGGAAAGACATATTAAATATAAACAGAACCATATGTCTCAACTGAATACAATGAAAAGATATGATCCATATAGCAAACCTCATATAATGGGATAAAATCTTAGTTGTTACTGCTTTCTACAATGCTTTCATCACTCTTTCAAACAAGATAAAGCAGACATTTTGAGAATCTGCTGATTTAGGTTCATTGACTTCATATGAAAAGCAGCACGATATTAAAAAGAATGGCCACATTTCTCATCCCAGGCACCTACAAGATGCAACTAGTGTGACTCCAGACATTGTGCTTTCCAATTCACGGTATTCGATACCAGCTTGACAATTAATTGAAACTAAATTTACTCTTATGAACATGCAAAACACAGGCAGAGAAACTTCTCTTCTACAAACACAGAATAGGAAAAGAAAGCCATAAATCTGGCCCTTTCTTTTAAATATGAAACTTTTCATGCCATAGGCTACAGCATAGCACGGTGGAAAATTTAGACAATGACAACACTTATGTAACTACAGAAAATGGTTAACTAACAGGGCCAGGGGTAACTTCTGTTGGTAAAGAACTGAACTACTAGAAGGAAAGTTATTCGATTGCAAATACAACTAAATTATATAGTCAGAACAAGAAGCTTTTCCACGTTCTCACACCATCACTTGAGCATGATTACATGCCCACAGCATGCATGTAGACACAAATTTGCAAATTCAAATCCAACTAAAAAAGAGAGAAGATCTTCATAGGGCATGCCAACTTCTCCGAACAAACTCGCGAGGCAATGACATTATGAAGGCTAAGAATGCTCATAGTATCAAATGCTTATTATACCCTCATGAGAACTATTTCCTAAGGCCCTGTTTGGTAAGTAGACTCGTATCATTTTGATTTTATAATAGTTTTTCGTCATTCCCAATGACCTTTTTACATTTTCAACACACTTTTTTACATTCCCAATGTAATTTTAATATTATAAAATCAAAATAAAACTCAAATCATGGTTTGAGTCTCTTTACCAAACAGGGTACAGGGCAAAGTACGAAATCTCACATTAAAGTCACAACAGAAAGACTAATTTCAGCAACTTTCCACAGTCTAATATAACTTATTCATGAAGCTAAGGCACTTTCCTTTACAAGAACTGTATCCCTCTGAATTTTCAGTTGCTCAGCAAAATTATTACTAACAACTTATTTACAGATTAACAGCCCAAAACCCAAACAAAAGAAACATAACAGGAAAAGAGGGACAAGATTAAAGGGAAAATGCACGAATAATCCAATTCGTCACACAGCTTGACATAAAGAAAGCAATTCAACCTTCAAATTATAAACCCACAGCCCAAAAATAAACAAAAACAGGGATAGCAATCAAACCCACAAAAGCTCTAATGGCATTCAAAGAAATCGTAATTTTTTTTCTCCCAACTTGCTTGAAGCACAAACATTAACTTTCTAGGAAAGAAATAAAAACAAACAGAGCAAAAAAAAAAAAAAAAAAAAAACAAAACTTACCAAAATTAATCGAACTCTGTCATAGAAAACCCCTTCACAACTCCCGAACCTGCAACTTTTTAACTTGGCTGAAAGCTTCAAAACTCAAACAAAGAACAAAGAGGAACAAGGAACTCCTGAAGGTGACTGCAATGAGATTGAAACGCAAATTTTTTGGCTCCAATTTGAATTTAGTTTACAAATGAAGTTCTTCCGCTCAGTTTCGCAAGACAGAGATTTTCTTTGCAGTTTTTTTTTTTTAAATTCTTTTTCCTTTTCTTTTTCCCCCAATATTTTATAAGTATATAATAAATTTATGTTTATTAAAGTGGACGTACCAGTATGTGGCGAACAGGGTTCATGGGCCACGTGGGCTTTTATCTTTAGTTACAAAATAGTCCCTGAACTTTAAAAGTTTCTCAGGTTTAACGACACACATATTAAGTTTAACTTCCGAAATAACACAGTTATATTATGAAAACATGCGTATGCTTATTAAATATAGTCTCTAATGTATGGAGTTTAATCTCTAATCTAACACAGTTATTAGTGTACCTTCTAAAGTATCACTTATTGAGTTGAAACTTATCAAATTTCTAATGTATTGCGGTTCTATTAAAACACTAATTTAGTTAGTGTACTGGAAAACTTCCAAAGTATCACTTACTGTGTTGAAACATATTAAATTTCACCTCTAATGTATTGCGGTTCTATTAAAACACTAATATAGTTAGTGTACTAGAAAACTTCTAAAGTATCACTTACTGTGTTGAAACTTATCAAATTTACCTCTAATGTATGGAGTTTAATCTCTAATCTAACATGGTTATTAGTGTACCTTCTAAAGTATCACTTATTGAGTTGAAACTTATCAAATTTCTAATGTATTGCGGTTCTATTAAAACACTAATATAGTTAGTGTACTGGAAAACTTCCAAAGTATCACTTACTGTGTTGAAACATATTAAATTTCACCTCTAATGTATTGCGATTCTATTAAAACACTAATATAGTTAGTGTACTAGAAAACTTCTAAAGTATCACTTGTTGAAACTTATCAAATTTAACCTCTAATGTATTGTGGTTCTATTAAAACACCCCATAGCCTTAAATTTCTATTGAGTTTTAAGGAAGGCTAAATAACCACTTAGGCTACTTCCTTTTTTGTTAGTTCTTTCTTATTATTATCATTATGTTATAGGTTTGTTTACATATAAAATACATAATTATTTTATACTACATACAAAATAATTATTTTATACTACATATATTATAATAATATATAAACTCGTGATAGAATTTAAAAAATCTGTTTTGATCAAACAGGTTTAGAAAAGAAATTAATAAAATCGTTTGGTAAAACAAGTTCATGAAATATTGTCCAAACCTTTTTGGTAAAATTGGCTTAGAAAAAGAAAATAATTATCGAGATCTGTTTTTAGGAACAAGTTTAGAAAATAATTTCAAAATCGTTTTAGTAAAATAGGTTTTGAAAAAGAAATAATCGAAATATGTTTTTCAAGATAGGTTTAGAAAATCATTTCCAAACATGTTATGGTAAAATGCGATTATCATCAAAGAAAAATAGGGCGCGCGGCTTCTAAGAGTGACAAAGCCACCAGTTTTTTGATTAACAGATGGCTTTGCCCAAAAAGCGTTCTGTAAAACCACCGGTTCATCAAAAAACCAGTGGCTTTGTCGGTAATTAAACAACAAAGCCACTAGGTTTTCTTAAACCGGTGGCAATATCCAATAAAGCCACTGGTTTAAGGATAACCGGTGGTTTTGCTACTCATTACCACGAAAAGCCACCAGTTTATAACAAATCGATGACTATATCTGTTGCGTTTTGTGAACGCCACCGGTTTATATGAAACCGGTGGCTGAATTTCGGTAACTTTCTTGCATTTTGTAGTAGTGTTAAAACACGTGTATTGAGTTTAATGTCTCATATATTGACTTTAGCCTTTAATGTATCACCGTTATATTAAAACACGTGAATCAAATTTAATTAGCCACTGAAAAATTGCTTGCCAGATCATAAGACCGTCGGACAACAAGAGATTCCCTATATAAATACACCACCATACATTTATAACACTTTCTAAAAGCTATAACTAAATGCAATTCTACAAATTAGGCAACGTTGATGAATGCAAACAAGAAGGTAGATTACATATATACACAAAAAGAAAAACCAGTCCGAGGATGACACATTTTTTAGCTCTTCTCATACTTTACAAGTTCGTTCAATTCACAGGGAATCTTCAAACAGGAGGAACACGCATCTTTATCAGTTTTCTCAGGATTGGATGTAGGAACGATCCTTCTATTCGATATTTCCTCAATGCCAATGTAGAAACAACGAATCCAACTCCAAAACAGATACCAACGTAAACTCCAAAGATGACTTTCTCCTTCGGGATTTTTTCCTTCCCCGAATGATTTCCAGGGTGATTTTTAGTTCTTGATTGACTATGGCACGAACGTTGAATAACTCTTCCGCACAAACCCAAATTTCCTTCAAAACTCGCCCCGGAAAAGGTATCAAATTGACCTCCTGTGGGTATAGGGCCCTGGAGATTGTTCTTCGCTACGCAGAAGAAAGACAGGAAATGGAGGTTTCCGAGCAAGGCTGGAATTTCGCCCAAAAAATCATTTCTCGAAAGGTCCAGTCTTTCCAGGTTGGTGAGATAAGAAATCGCATCAGGAATGCCCCCGGAAAAGCTGTTGTTACTGAGATCAAGAACATGGATGAACTTCAATTGCCCGATCTCGCTCGGGATGTTTCCATTGAGGTTGTTTGAACTCAGGTACATGGCAGGGGGGAGGCTGGATAATTGATTGTATTGTAGATTGGATACGTTGTCGGGCTTAACGAAGACGGGCAATTCTAGGTAAGTTTGATCCACTTGATTTGCAGCCGATTTGTTTGCCAATCTTGGCATTCTAGAAAGTTCTACAGGAAAGTTTCCCGAGAGTTTGTTCAGAGACAAATCTAAGTAAAACAGGTTTGGTAAACTTCCAAAAAAACCTGGAACTGAGCGCGTCAGGTGATTATGTGATAAGTCCAGGACCTTTAGCTTTGTTAGCTTCGCTAGCCAACTTGGAATTTGGCTGCTGAAATCGCAGCCTCCTAAACCAAGAACTTGGAGATTTTTGAATCCTTGAGAATCTAGTAAACTGTCATCATCGCCTGGCAACGATTCACTAAAAAAATTCTTCAAGAGAAGTATTATTCTGAGAGTTCCAAAACGTGAGAGAATTCTAATTTCTCCTGCAACATTTGTTAAGGAATTATTGGAGACTGAAAGAAAAGGACAATGAACGCAGTGACAGAATGTCCGGCGGGATCTCTCCGGTCAGCTAATTAGTAGCCAGGCGAATCGCCGTCAATGACTTGCAAGCAAAAAGGGTTCTTGGAAGGGTACTGATGTGCATAAAATTGAACTTTCATTGGGCCTGGCCCAATGGACAAAAGAAAAGGTAAACAGTAAGGATAAAGAGATGCATAAAAAGTCCAAAACCAAACTTAAGTCAGATAGTTCCTTAAAACCGAGCGAAAGATTAGATCGGCCAATGGCTTAGGTCATTCAATAGCCTCACTATGCCTTACTAGCATCTCTTACATAACATCATATCGGTCACCATAACCGAGCTAGGGAAGCTAGGTCGGAATAGGCCATAATCCGCTGACACAGTAGGTAGAAATCATTATAGAATTAGACATGTATTTTGAATGCATGCAGAAATCACTCAGCACGATAGCGTGAAGGAAGCCAAAAGTCAGATCATGATGACAGGAACAGTTGGATGTGCAGAGAAACGGAGCAGTTGGGAATACAGGTCATCATAGCTCAAACGGACATATCCGAGTCTTGGTATAAATACTAAGTCATAAGGCTTAGAGAGGTACGCAATCTTTTACATTTGAGCTCTTGGTGAATACTGTTGATCATCTTCAACCTCACTAACTTGACCGTTGGAGCCTATACCGGGGGGAAAGCCCCTCTCTTCTCTTATTCATTAACAGTGGTCACCGGAATAGTCTCCAGTCAACGGTTTTCTCTTCGTCTGTGTTGTTCCGAGCCATCCAACCCAGTTTCCAACTTTGTTTTCTTTCTTTTTGGGTTAGCATTTACCCAGTTGGGCTTGATCATTCGAGATTTCTATTGGGCCACCCGAAGCATCCATCAACAGACATTTTACGTCACATCAGGTACCGTTGAAGAAATTATTCCCCAAGTCGATCAAGCGAAGTTGGGCAAATTTGGAGAAATCAAATTGTGAAAGATCACCATTGAGAAAGTTGACCTTGAGGTTCAGTACAAGTCTTGTACAATTTATGAGATTTGGAGGCAGAGAACCATTTAAATTGTTGACGTGAAGGAGAAGGTTTTCCAGGTTGGAGAGTTTTTCGATTTCGGAGGGATTATTCCGGTCAATTCATTGCCATACAGTGCAAGAATCCTCAGGTTTTTCGGCCTGGAAATGTCATTTATGAGCGACCCATCCAGCCTGTTTCCAGGGAAAGAAAGTTCTACCAATGTTGACAAATTGTAGATTTCTTGGGGCAGAGGACCTGAGAGTGAATTAAAACCTGCTTTTAAATTCTCCAACTTTCTACAATCCCCAACATCTTGGGGAATTGAACCAGTAAAAAGATTGGACGAGAAATCCAGGACTCTGATGGAAGTGGAAACGCCGCATATGAACCAAGGAATCAATCCATAGAATTTATTGCTACTGATGTTGAAACTTACCAAGTTTCTTGCCTGATTGAGAAATCCAGGCGGGATTGTCCCATCAAAGTTGTTGCTGGAGAAATCGGCTAACTCAGTTGTCGCCGGAAGCATAACGAAAGATGGAAACTCCCCGGAGAGACGGTTGTAGCTCAAGTCAACGATCCTCAGCCGACTTAGGGAAACAAAAAACCCATCAGGGAAGGTGTCCGTGAGCAAATTTTGCCGGAGATTAAGCTCAGAAAGATGGCTAAGGTTAGCAACGGAAGGAGAAATGCTTCCGACGAGCCCTCTTGACGGAAGCTTCAGACTGCTCACCCTGCCGGAGATATCACAAGTAACGCCTTCCCAGGTGCAGCAATCAACTGAAATATTCCAGTTGAGTCGAGCCGATCCAGTTGTTATGTTGCCGCAGAAGGATAACAATGGATCACGGTCAAATCGATTGCAGGATGCATTGCAAGAGGCCACGAAGCAGAAAAGACCTATTACTATTAGCAGAGTTTTCATCAGCAGCAAATCCAAACACAGAAAGCCGGAAGAGGCCAATGGCATCCCCGGTCTGTAACGATGAAAATGACGTGTCAGGCAATATTGCTTGCAGGGCAGTTCAGCATTTGACAAGCAAGGAAGAAGAAAGTTGAATAAGACATGATCAGCTTTAATTAATTAATTACCATTACCCATCACCAATATTTAAATCTAAGTCTTTAACAAAATCGTTTACTTTGGGGACGACTGAGCAGTGGTTTCTTATATTATTCTTTTTTGTAACCAGTGATCGAATCACATAGAATTGTTTATGCGTAGGCAATCCCATCAAAGAAGAAGAAGAAGATACATTTCTGTCAATTTTCCCAAGGGATGACTAAAAGATAGCGAAAATGATGGGTTGAGGTTTTGATTTCTTTGCTTTTAAAAGTACATTTGCCCTTTAATATTTTATTAAACACAAAAAATTAGGTGGAACGGGGTCACCTATGATGAGTTCATGCATAAGACCATCTAGTAACCTTTTTTTTTTTTTTCGTCACAAATTTTCAAAGTATATATTAGTCATACTGTTTTAAGAGTACTATATTAACACTAGTGAAAAATATCACTTGTATTCTTCAAAGGGAATATTGTACAAATGACCATTAAATTATTACAAAAGTTCACTTTTGGCCACGAAATTTTTTTCACCCACTTTTCACCACTAAACCAATAAAAGTAGTCACTAGTGGCCATTCTAGATCATGAGTTATTTCACTCAACTCTGAGACCGCATTTGCTGATTCCAGTTCTATTATCATTTTTTCCACTACCACGATTCAAATTTTCGCTTGATCAACTTATTCCACACTTTAAGTTTTGCTTTCGCTATATGCGACAGGAGTATGCATCATTGTTGTCCTTATTTTTGAGCAAATTTACTCGGAAAAATTGGATAAAAAGAAAGCAGCAACGACTAAATATTAGTGCAGCCGTTTTTACCCCTCAAGAACAGCACACAGATGCATTTTGTTAATGGAATGACTAGTCGTGATAACTTTCATTCATTTAGTGGTCAAAAGTGGGAAAGAAAATGTTTATAGCAGTTAAAGGTGGACTTTCACAATATTATAGTGGTATGTGGTACAATTTGATACTATTTGAAGAGTATACCTTTGGCACCACCTCTTTATTAAAAAGGCCAAGTCTTTGCTTGTCTCATTTATTATGTTTTTCACCGCCTTAATTTGAATAGTTTTTCTATAATTTCGATAGACACATAAAGTTTTGTGATTTGTAATTTTGCTATACAAATTTTCAAGAATTTTTCATTCTAGTTTCTACCATGATTTTTCTTCAAATAATTTCTTTTTAAAGTAATAAGTTTGACTTTTTAAACTTTTTTTAGTGCTCTTCGACACAACTATTTTAATTCTATTAATTACATATTTCAATGAGTTTTATATTCCTGAAAATGGAAGGGGAAAGAAACTGTTTAATACGTCTACTTGGATGCCAAAGTCGTTAGCCGTAAGGTTAAAGACTATAAAAACACAATAAAATGGTTTCTAAGGAAAAAAAAAAAAAAAACGAAATCTCATATGAAACATATTTTTTCGTACAACGGGATTTATACATACGAGGCCTTGTTATCCATACACGCATCAATATGGTAAAAATTGTTTCCTGCTTTTTTGGGGTGCAAAATTCGAGTATCACTTTGTTGTTGAATGAATAACAGTTATAATGGCTACTTCTTCAAGAGAAATTCGGGTATCATTTTGCCGTTGTATAAGTATCAGTTGGCTCTTTAAGAACTATAACTCATACTCCTTCAAGAGAAATTTCAAATATCAATTAGTTCTTAGGAAAGTAGCTACTCCGTCAAGGTTAGCATGTTACTTTTCTTGAGTAGCAAACATTTTCTTCAAGAGTATCAGGCTACTCTGTTAAGAGTAGTATGGTATTATAAATTTCTTTTAAGAGAATTACTGTTACTTTTGATGCTACTTTTGTTAGTAGAACTACTTCTTTTTTTTTTTCTTCTCCTTCTTAGTGCTGCTTTTGAAGAGTATTAGTACTGTTACTCTTCTTGTATTTTTCAAGAGTACGTACCATTATTACTCTTCTCGAGTAGCACTTTCAATTGTTTTTAACTTATTAATTTTTTTAACGCTACTCTTTAGGAGCTCTTCATGAGTATCACTATTACTCTTCACAGAAAGCAATTTCTTATTTTCTTTTTTAAAATGAAAGTATATTTCTTTTACAAAGTGATATTTGAAAAGTGTATTATTGTTAATGAATATATTTTTAAATAATATTTGAAAAGAGTATTATTGTTCACGAATATTTTTTTAAGTAATATTTGAAAAGTGCATTATTGTTAATGAATATTGATGTGACGCAAAATGTCCGTTGATGGATGCTTCGGGTGGCCCAATAGAAATCTCGAATGATCAAGCCCAACTGAGTAACTGCTAACCCAAAAAGAAAGAAAACAAAGTTGGAAACTAGGCTGGATGGCTCGGAACAACACAGACGAAGAGAAAACCGTTGACTGAAGACTATTCCGGTGACCACTGTTAATGAATAAGAGAAGAGCGGGGCTTTCCCCCCAGTATAGGCTCCGATGGTCAAGTTAGTGAGGTTGAAGATGATCAACAGTATTCACCAAGAGCTCAAATGTAAAATATTGCGTACCTATCTAAGCCTTATGACTTAGTATTTATACCAAGACTCGGATATGTCCGTTTGAGCTATGATGACCTGTATTCCCAACTGCTCCGTTTCTCTACACATCCAACTGCTCATGTCATCATGATCTGACTTTTGGCTTCCTTCACGCTATCGTGCTGAGTGATTTCTGCATGCACTCAAAATACATGTCTAATCTTATAATGATTTCTACCTACTGTGTCAGCAGGTTATGACCTATTCCGACCTAGCTTCCCCAGCTCAGTTATGGTGACCGATATGATGTTATGTAAGAGATGCAAGTAAGGCATACTAAGGCTATTGAATGACCTAAGCCATTGGCCGATCTAATCTTTGGCTCGGTTTTAAGGAACTATCGACCTAAGTTTGGTTTTGGACTTTTTATGCATCTCTTTATCCTTACTGTTTACCTTTTTTTTGTCCATTGGGCTAGGCCCAATGAAAGTTCAATTTTATGCACATCAACAAGTCCCCCTAGTATTATGTTTTACCGAGCTAAAACTTAATACTTTTTGGTGTTTTACAGAGCCAAAAATTTGACTTAGGTATTTATTATTCATCCACCCGATATCTGCCCAAACCGCTTTTTAAAATTTCTTTTCGACCTAAGCCAGCATGAAATATGGATTGTTCCGACCTAAGCTTATTAGAAGTGTTAAACTATTTCAAGTGAAGTAGTAGAAGGTTGCCGACCTGCCGAATATCATAACTATCGAAGGGGAAGCATGAGTTACAACTAAAAATAATCCGACCCAAAACAAATAATATGTTAGTTGGTCTATAAGAAATTAAAGCAATATTGACCCTGAGAAAGCGAATTCGTCAATAAATGCGTACCTTTGCGTCACGACCCAAGGACTCCGGCTTTTAAGACGGGACATGACGGGACAGGTTTGTCAACTTTCGAGGCGTCTGATACAACTTCCCAGGCTTTTACAATCTTCGAGAAGGTATTAAGTACTCTAGCGGTTGGTTTGTCTCCTTGCTTGTTTCGTCTTCCCGAGTTCTTCTTTAAAATACGAAGAAACCGGCATCGTTGTTTTTATGTTTCCTGAAAAAAAAACTTTCTGTCCTTCTCCTTTCTGCCTTGACCGTTTGTGCTGTTGGTTCTCTGCCGCGCCTGTTGGTATTGCTGCTTCCGTCCTCCGCGCTAGTTTGTGCCACCGATTTCCTCCGTTACCCCTTTATCATTATCTCGCAAAACTCCATGGCTGAGGAAAGGAGCTCTGGCACCGGCTTGCCCCCAATAAACCCGTCCGTAGGTTAGTCGGCTCTTCCCCCTTCTTCTGGTATTTGTAACTTAATCGCCGGCTTAAGAATAGTTTTCCGGCAAGTATGATGCATGAGCCATTTTTTACTTTTATTTGATGTAAGTTGTATCCTCTCTGACTGCTAGTTTAAACTTATCTATGGGATCTTCTGTTTTCTTGAATTTGTACAATTATGCATGATTTCGACGCTTCTATATTGCTTCCTGTAGATACGGCTGCCTATGAATTCCACCCAGATGAGATACCTTCCGAACTAACTAGGGTAGAATTAGAAACCCTAAGATCGACCCATCACTTTAACCCAACTATCCAAACCCGACTGGCCACAGCCGAAGAACGAATAACTAATACCTCAGATGGTTGGGTCGGCATACACGAACACCACATAAGATTTGGGCTAAGATTTCCTGTCCTGGCTTTTCTAACCGAGCTATGTAACCATTTAGAAATCGGGCTGAGTCAATTAGTACCCAATGCCTTTAGGTTCCTAGTGGGTTTTATATGTGTCTGCTCCGGGGCAAAAATCTGACCCACAATAGATTTGTTGTTCCAGTTTTAGACCATCCGTCAGTAACCCTATGGGCCGGGGTGGGTTTCTTTCCAAAAGCGTAGGAACGGACCCATTCTTACAACCGACTCCCCAGATACCATAAAACACTGAAAAACACGTTTTTTCATGGTGAAAGCAGATGAGGCTAACCTTCCTTGCCGATGGTCGGATTTTACCGCACCAACAGATCAAATCCGGGACAAGTCCAATCCCATAGTGCTGTCGGATTATAAGGCTTTAAAATCTTACACCAATTCAGAGAAATATTCGGTTAAGTATCCGTCCGAGGGCCTTCTTGTCTGGGCCGGGCTAAGCCAGGCCCCCAATGTTGAGAAAGAATGTAATTACCTGCCTCTAAACTTTTAACTGTTGTCTTCTTTATCTTAGGTAGGCTTCTTAGATCGGCTTTTCTGATATTCTCATGTTTGTCTTCTTTGTTCTCAGGTGGCTTCAGTGGATATGGCTGGAAGAAAAAGTCCAATAAGCAAGCGGCGACCTCCGGGTCTTTAAAAAGACCTTCCGCAAAGATTGATCTAACTCAAGAGGTAGAAGTTGCTGATCCTCCCGCTTGCGCCTTAATTCCTCGGGCGTCCAAGAGAGCTAGGCTGACCCCCACGGAAGTTCAGGCGGCCAGAAATGCTAAGGCTCCTCAATCGTTGACTGATCCGACTTTCGGAGCCGAGATACCCAGCCCTGATGAGTTGTTGGGGCCTTTGGACTCGTCGACCAAGGAAAGGATGATTATCCTAAAGGATTAGAAGGAAAGACCGGGCCCTCTAGCTCGGCCCATCTATCAGCCCCACTTGGCGGGGCCCCAAGTTGAAGATGTCCGGCCCTACTTGAAGATAGTGGCCGACTTCTATGGTTGTTTTGCAGAGATAATCGAGGCGAGTAGCCAGATGCGGTAAAGCCTCGAGCAGTTGGCGAAGCAAGAAGCCTTTTTGGCTTCGCATATAAAAAGGGTAAACTTCTGAACTCTTAACTTGTTTCCTGAGATATACGAACACTTGTGTAATATTCTATAAGGCTCATAATCGAGTTTTGTAGGTCTGTATAAATTACGGGGCCACGGCCAAGAGGACGGCGACTTTGGACCTCCTCGCCCAAAGCTATGAGCGGGAGAGGTTGAAGAGGCCGACTGAGGAGATTAAGGATTTGGAGATGAAGCTGGGGGTCGAATCCAGTAGAGTCACCGAGCTCCAGGCCACGAATACTGAGCTCTACGCAGAAAACCAGGAGCTCAGTACCAAGGCTAGCCATTTGGAGACCAAGTCCCAAGGCTTGGCAGCGGAGGTGGAGGAGCTGAAGAAAAATAAATCGGCTCTGGAGGAAGAGATCATCGCTCTTAAGCAGGAAAAGGCCGACCTTCGTACAACTTTGGAGAAGGAAGAGAAGAAGTCTGCCGAGCTGCTGAGCCCGGAGGAGGTGGAAGCGGCATGTCAAGCTGCTCTGAAAACCTTTAAGGAGGGGTCTCTGCTGGATTTGATGAATCGCCGGTTCATTGAGCTGATCCAGTGTGGTTATACCATTTGCTGGGACGAGTTCAAGGGCCTTAGGTCGGTGGACAGCCTTCCCGAAGACTCTTCAGCCCATGCTTCCCTGTTGGCTCTGGGTTGGGATCCCTTCGACCTGATAGACGAGGTCAAGCAGGAGTGCTGGGACACCGGCATTCCTTTGCCGGAGAACGTAGAAGAAGAAGATCCCGTTGTCGACCCAAACGGGGCATCTGAAGAAGTGACTTCCCAAACTCCACTATCTTAGTCTCGCCTTGTAAAATTTTTTCGGAATGTTTCATTTGAACAACTCTGTATTGGGTCGGCATAACATCTTTGAATAAATACTCATATTTTTTCCTTCGCGATTTTGACTCCGACTGATTCCTAGATAGTATTTTCTTAAGTGCGTTGCGTTCCAGACTCGCGGAACCAATTGCCCTTGCAAATCTTCTAATACATAACTGCCGGTAGGTCGTGCTTCTATCACCCGGTAAGGTCCCTCCCAATTAGATACTAACTTGCCTTGATCTTGCGGTTTACTGATAGCCCGGTTCCACAAAACCAAGTCTCCCGGTATAAAGGCTCGATGCTTGACCTGGGCATCATAGTGTTGCCGGACTAAATTCTTGTAATTTAGCTGATGTATGTAGGTCGTGTCCCGAGCTTTCTCCACCAAATCCAAACTCAGCTCCAAGTTCTTTTGATTCTGGTCCCTTTCAAAGGGCATGACTCGGGGTGCACTATTTTGTACTTCTGGGGGTATGACCGCATTGACCCCAAAGGCTAACTCAAAAGGAGTTTTTCCCGTAGCAGACTTAGGGGTAGTTCGGTGGCACCACAATACATGAGGTAGCTGCTCCACCTAATTTTTGCCTTTATCTTCTAGCCTGATTTTTAATCCATGCAACAAAGTGTGATTAGTGAGCTCCACTTGTCCATTTGCCGGAGGATGAGCCACAGACGCGAAACGCTGAGCGATACCAAGCTTTGTACACAAGGCTGTAAACTCCTTAGATTCAAACTGAGTCCCGTTATCCGAAATAACTGAGTTAGGTACGCCGAATCGACAAATAACTTGCCTCCATAGAAACCGAGCTACAGTCCGCCAGGTAATATTCGTCAATGCCTCGGCTTCCACCCATTTTGTGAAGTAATCTATAGCCACGACTAGATATTGACAAGAGCCGATCTTAGGAAATGGCCCCATAAGGTCTATCCCCCATTCTGTGAAAGGCCAAGGTGCAATTATCCCGGTAAAACTGGACGCTGGCAACCTATGAATTGGTGCGTTATACTGACAGTTGGGACAACGCTGAACATATTCGATCGCTTCTTGAAATAATGAGGCCAATAAAATCCAGACCAATTACTTTTTTTGCCAAATTCCGAGCCCCGATATGAGACCCACAATCCCCTTAGTGTATTTCCTTAAGCATGGCCTTCGCTTCTCCTAGACCCAAACATTTTAATAAGGGCATCAGGAATCCCCTTTTATATAGATCTTTCCCAACTATCTGATAATGTTCTGCCTTCCTTCGTATTCGCTGTGCCTCCTTTTGTGAGTCTGGCAAAGTACCATTTTGTAAATACTGCCATAGAGGAAATCCTCAATCCCGACCTTTATATATGGATAAGATAGTTGGCTCGGCTGTACTCCTAATCTGCACTTCTTCTACCAGAACACTCTTAGTTAGGTGAGAGAAAACCGAAGACGCCAATTTGGACAAGGCATTTGCATTTGTGTTTTTGCTCCGTGAGACTCGTTCTATAGCCCATTTTGGAAAAATTTGTAGCTGCTGTTGAACCATTGCCAAATATTCCTCCATTTGTCGATCTTTGGCCTTATACTCCCCTAAAATTTGTTTAACGACCAACTAGAAGTCTGAACAAATTTTCAAGTTTTGGACCCCCAGCTTCCGAGCTAATTTTAGGCCGACTAACATGGCTTCGTACTCCGCCTCGTTGTTGGTGGCTATGAAACAGAACCGTAAAGCATAAATGTAGGTTTCCCTGGTAGGGCTGGTGAGGATAATCCCGGCACTCGACCTGGACTGGCTAGAGGCACCGTCTACATAGAGTGTCCACGAATCATCGCCTTTTGCCATGGTTAAAAGAAGATCAGTTTTTTTGTGACGGAAGCTATGAAATCTGCTAACACCTGGCCTTTGACTGCTGTATGAGGCATGAAGGTGATGTCATACTCCCCCAACTCAATGGCCCATTTGGTGAGACGACCTGAAACTCCTGATTTTTGCAAGACGGCCTTCAAGGGTGCATCGGTGTAGACAATGACTCCATGTGCGTCAAAGTAAGGTCGGAGACGTCGTGCGGAGTGAACTAGAGCCAGGACTAACTTTTCCAGGTTAGAATAATTTTTTTCTGCAGCCTGCAAAACTTTGTTAACAAAATAAATGGGTCTTTGAACCCGGTTATCTTCTCGAAGCAAAACCGAGCTAATCTCAGATTCGGTAGTGGCTATATACATGTACAATTGTTCCCTAGGAATTGGCATAGTTAAAGATGGTAAAGATGCTAAGTATATTTTCAATTGTTCAAAAGCTACTTGATATTTTGGAGTCCACACAAATTTATCAGATTTTTTCAAAATGGTAAAAAATGGTAAAGCTCGCTCTGCCGACCGAGCTAAAAACCGATTTAAGGCCGCTAGTCTACCCGTTAATTGTTGTACTTCATGAACTGATCTAGGAGGGTGCATTTGTAGAACAGCTTCTACTTTCTTAGGATTAATAGAAATACCATTTTCAGAAACCATATACCCTAAGAATTTACCCGAAGTGGCCCCAAAAATACATTTTTTAGGATTTAGTCTTAATTTGCACTGAACTAGAGTTTCCAGTGTCTCACGTAAATCAACCAGGTAATTAGATTCATCCCTACTTTTAACAAGTAAATCATCAACATATGTTTCCATATTCCGACCTAATTGTTTCTTAAAGATCTTATTCACTAAGCGTTGAAAAGTAGCTCCAGCATTTTTCAGATCAAAAAGCATAGTAACAAAGCAATAAGTACCTTTGTCCATGATAAAGGATGTCTTCTCCTCATCTTCCTTAGCCATGAATATTTGGTGATAACCCTTGTATGCGTCTAAGAAATTGAGAAAGCAAAACTCGGCTATGGCATCGACCAGTATGTCAATTAAAGGCAAGGGAAACCAGTCTTTGGGGCTGGGTTCAGGTCGGTGAAGTCGATGCACATGCACCAGGTACCATCTGGCTTGGGAACTAATACCAGATTAGCTAGCCACTCTGGATAATCTACTTCTCGAATGATATGCACCTCCAGTAAAGCATTGACGTCCATCTCCATGTGTTTACTTCGTTCTCCTCCTAGGTTACGTTTCCGTTGACGAACCGGCCTATGACTGGCATTAATGGATAACCTGTGTTCAATGATACTTCAAAAAATACCAGGCATGTCTTCTGGCCCCTAAGGAAAGACTTCCGCAAACTCACGCAATAGGTTAAGTAAATCATGTAATAACTGAGGAGATAGATCAATCCCTACCTTGATTACCTGATTTGGGTCGACCGCTAGAGGAACTGTTTTGATTTCAGCCCCAGCCTCGATTAATCGCTCTGAGTGACCTGCTAGGTCGGCGATGTCTACAGCGTGGGAAGTACTGCCTTTAGGAGGTACCAGCAAAGCTAGGGATGCGGGGGTCGGTGCAACGACCGGGGCGTCTGGCAGTTTTGAATCTACTAGCATCGGTTCTTTTAGAGAAGCTGTGTAACACTGTTTAGCTCGTATGATATCACAACGAAGAGAAACCACACCCTCCGAAGTAGGGAATTTTAAAAGCATATACATGGTAGAAGCAATGGCCTGAAATTGATTTAATCCAGGCCGACCCAAATACACGTTGTAAGGTGATGGTTCATCGATGACCACGAAATCTATGGTTTCTGTTCGTTTTAGTTGGCCAGCTATCAATGTGACCGTTATGCTTAACTGTCCCACAGGAATAACATGGTGGTTGCCAAAGCCAATCAAAGGTGTGCGTACTGAATTTAAACGTGCCTTATGCAATTGACATCCAGTTAATGCCTTGGTAGTAATAATATTACTAGAGCTACCCGTGTCTAATAGCGTCCTTCATACTTGATAATTAAAAATATAACAATCAATAACTAAAGGGTCATCACAATTATAAGGTAAGAAAAGAGCATTGTCATCAAAAGTAATAACTAGGGCCATGGTGTCTGCTTTACGCTTACCAAGGATGTTTTCCCTTTGTCGATATACCTGTTTTCTCTGACGATTAGAGTCACCTTGGGTCGGTCCTCTAGCTATGGTATTCACGACCCCAGCTATAGTTATATCGGCACCAGCCCCAGCGTTTGGGGCCCGGGGGTCGGGTTGGGAACACTCTCGGGCAAAATGACCGGGCTCCCCACACCAGTAACATCCGGTAGGTCGTTCTCGATTTGCTGTAACTACGGGTTTGGGCAAGGGAGCCACTTGCGTATATTGGGGTAACTTTACAGCTTGGATGAGCTTTGCTATTTCGGCAACTAAATCTCTATAGTCATTAGTATTGTGGCCAATATGCTTATGATAATTACAATACCTGCTGGAATTGAGTCGGTCCGTGGGGCCCGTCATAAGACCAGCTGGAGGTAATAACCCCTGGTGTTGAATGGCCGCATATATGTCGGACCGGGGCACAGAAAAGAGTTCAACTACCTGCAAGGCATTAACACCGACTCCGGCCTTTGGGCCAATGTTATTAGTACTTACGAAGTTCTGCTTCTTACTTATTCCAGGGGGAGGAATCGGAGAAGAAGCTTTTCTTTTACCATAAATGTCAGAAAAACCTCTTTCTAGTTCCTGTTTTATTGCTGCAGCATTCTCAACAACAGCAAAGTTAACAACAGTAACCATCATTTCAAAGTAAGAGTGTGGGGGTCGGATGGCAAGTTCAGTAGCTAAAGGTCCTGACCGTAACCTATTAATAAACGATCCCATCATAATCCTATCGTCTTTTTCATGACATTGCCTAGATTCTACATTAAACCGATCTATATAGGCCTGCAACCCCTCTTCCACCCTCTGAGTTATGTTCATTAAACGTGAAATAGGTTTAGATAATATCTTGTTGCCCATTAAATTAG
Source organism: Leptodermis oblonga (assembly GCA_016801395.1). Lineage (NCBI taxonomy): Eukaryota > Viridiplantae > Streptophyta > Magnoliopsida > Gentianales > Rubiaceae > Leptodermis > Leptodermis oblonga. Next base: position 7,060,763 of record CM028757.1, read on the forward strand.
CTAAAACCAAATCACCAAATTGATCTAATGAATGAATAGAGTTTCGAGGCAGAGTACAATACCAATTAATAGCCTGACCTTTTAGAGTAAGATGAAAGGTCATGCAACGGTTAGCATCAGATAAATTTGCAGCATCCATGACACTCATGCATTGCATCCAATGAACCATCGGGTCAGTAGTACCATCGTATTTGTCAACCTTACCTAAACCTTTGTAGCCCGTTGGAAATGGAGCTGTTTGAATTTCCCAGCTAAATGGATGAGAGACACGAGATATGGGCCCGACTCTTCCCAACTGAGCATATCCAGATCCAGGTAAGACTGCTTGACCGGGTTGGGCATATCCTGTTTGACCTAAGGGATACCCCTTATTCCCGGGTAAACAGGTAACGACCCTCCATTCGCAAAATTTTCCGTGACAGGCCCGGTATAATAGCTCGGTTTAAGTAAGGGAGAGTACCCAGTGAGGGGCTGTAAGGCTCGGCTTGTGCCTATACCATAATGTTGAAACTGGGCTAAACTTGACGGGGCTATGTATCCGGGATAACCTAATTGATTAACCTCGGGACCAAGGTGGCCAAACTGACCCAACTGTTGACCTAGGCCAGGCTGATTTATTTGACTCAATTACAGACCTAAACCAGGCTGACCTAACTGTCCTACTTGTTGTCCTAACATAGGAAAAGGCAAACCTGACATGAAAGGGTAAGTATTAATCTGAGCGGTAGAAACCGTGAAATGAGCCGGGAAGGGAGGAGTGACCTGGGTATGGGCTAAGGTAGTGTAAACAAGAGGAGCGTTAGAAAGGGTAGGGAGACTAGCTGCATGGTTAGACCCTGAAAAAGGATGAACCCCTCCAGGGTAAGGAGGACATCCAGAAATAGCGACAGACTGAGGGGGGGAGACTGGAAACCAAAACAATAGATGGATCGGCCATGGGATTGAACAAAGCTCCTGGCGGAGGAATAGTAGGAACAGCCTGTGAACCAAGAGCATTCTCAACGTTAACAACATCTGGGATAATGGTTGTAATATTTGAAACGAGAAGCCCCAAACTAGGAGTAGAGGTGGTGGGAGACCCAGGATTGATTAGGTGAAATAACTGTGGGAACAAACGATAAAAACAAATCACCAAATTGATCTAAGGAATGAATAGAGTTTCGAGGCAGAGTACAGTACCAATTAATAGCCTGACCTTTTAGAGTAAGATGAAAGGTCATGCAGCGGTTAGCATCAGATAAATTTGCAGCATCCATGAACTCATGCATTGCATCCATTGAGCCGTCGGGTCAGCAGTACCATCGTATTTGTCAACCTTACTTAAACCTTTGTAGCCTGTTGGAAATAGAGCTATTTGAATTTTCCAGCCAAATGGATGAGAGACGCGAGATGTGGGCCCGGCCCTTTCCAACTGAGCATATCCAGATCCAGGTAAGACTGCTTGACCGGGTTGGGCATATCCTGTTTGACCTAAGGGATACCCCCTATTCCCGGGTAAGCAGGTAACGACCCTCCATTCGCAAAGTTCCCCGGGACAGACCCGGTATAATAGTTCGAGTTAAGTAAGGGAGAGTACCCAGTGAGGGGCTGTAGGGCTCGGCTTGTGCCTACACCATAATGTTGAAACTGGGCTAAACTTGACGGGGCTATATATCCGGGATAACCTAATTGATTAACCTCGGGACCAAGGTGGCCAAACTGACCCAACTGCTGACCTAGGCCAGGCTGACTTATTTGACTCAACTGCGGACCTAAACCAGGCTGACCTAACTATCCTAGTTGCTGTCCTAATATAGGAAAGGGCAAACCTGACATGAAAGGGTAAGTATTGATCTGAGCGGTAGGAACTGTGAAATGAGCCGGGAAGGTAGGAGTGACCTGGGTATTGGCTAAGGTAGTGTAAACAGGAGGAGCGGTAGAAAGGGTAGGGAGACCAGCTGCATGGTTAGACCCTGAAAAAGGATGAACTCCTCCAGGGTAAGGAGGACATCCAGAAACAGCGACAGACTGAGGGGGGAGACTGGAAACCAAAACAACAGATGGATCGGCCATGGGATTGAACAAAGCTCCTGGCGGAGGAATAGTAGGAACAGCCTATGAACCAAGAGGATTCTCAACGTTAACAACATCTGGGATAATGGTTGTAATGTTTGAAATGGGGAGCCCCAAACTAGGAGTAGAGGTGATGGGAGGGCCAGGATTGATTAGGTGAAATAACTGTGGGAACAAACGATAACATTTTTCTCTTTCAGCTTATTCTTGCTGTGGGGTGAGAGACTCAGTGGTTGAGATACGACAGCGGTGGTGGTACCTGGTGGAACATTGGTGGTGGTAGGAACTAAAGCGGCGGTTGGAACAATTGTAGCTGTAACGGTGGAAGTAGCGGTGGAGCTTGAAGAAGAAGCATCCACTACCGAACAATCTTGAGTTTGCGTCATGATTTTAACAAATTTCTTTGAATATGGAGAAAATTTGATGAAACAACTTTGATCAAACGTTCCCCACAGTCGGCACCAGTTGATGTGACGCAAAATGTCCGTTGATGGATGCTTCGGGTGGCCCAATAGAAATATCGAATGATCAAGCCCAACTGGGTAACTGTTAACCCAAAAAGAAAAACAAAATTGGAAACTGGGCTGGATGGCTCGGAACAACACAGACGAAGAGAAAACCGTTGACTGAAGACTATTTCGGTAACCACTGTTAATGAATAAGAGAAGTGCGGGGCTTTCCCCTCGGTATAGGCTCCGACGGTCAAGTTAGTGAGGTTGAAGATGATCAACAGTATTCACTAAGAGCTCAAATGTAAAAGATTGCGTACCTCTCTAAGCCTTATTACTTAGTATTTATACCAAGACTCGGATATGTCCGTTTGAGCTATGATGACCTGTATTCCCAACTGCTCCGTATCTCTGCACATCCAACTGCTCCTGTCATCATGATCTGACTTTTGGCTTCCTTCACGCTATCGTGCTGAGTGATTTCTGCATGGATTCAAAATACATGTCTAATCATATAATGATTTCTACCTACTGTGTCAGCGGGCTATGGCCTATTTTGACCTAGCTTCCCCAGCTCGGTTATGGTGACCGATACGATGTTATGTAAGAGATGCTAGTAAGGCATACTGAGGCTATTGAATGACCTAAGCCATTGGCCGATCTAATCTTTGGCTCGATTTTAAGGAACTATCCGACCTAAGTTTGGTTTTGGACTTTTTATGCATCTCTTTATACTTAGTGTTTACCTTTTCTTTTGTCTATTGGGCCAAGCCCAATGAAAGTTTAATTTTATGCACATCAAATATATTTTTAAATAATATTTGAAAAGAGTATTATTGTTCACGAATATTTTTTTTAAGTAATATTTGAAAAGAGTATTATTGTTCACAAGAATTAATTTTCTTTTGTTTGTGTATCCGGTTATCTTTCAAAGAAAATGCGTATGTATTGTTCACATGAATAGTGATCACACACATGAACCCGTTTCATACAAGACTAATAGTGTGAATCTCTTTTAGTTCTCCTGGGAAAACGGTAAAGAGACGGAAAAATACCCACTTGTTCTGTAGTGGGAGAACCGGTGAATAAACAGTTGGACAAATGGCAGTAAACTAACGTCAAAAAACTGAAAACACTTAGTATACTCTACTGATAAGGGATCGGCACGAGCAACTCTCCCAAAAGTAAACGCTGAAACTTACTTAAAACTAATTAATTAACTTACACATAATACTCGCTGAATGCTGATAGGTAGAGACTAATTAACATCTAAAAAAGTTGAAAAATTAAGATTATATATCCTGGCAATGGCATTTATGTTGGACCCGAGGACGCCCACTCGAGGTGGAAGCTGATAAACCTGTGAAGTTATTCAGCTTGGTTGTATTGTTTTGTTTGGTATAAAGAAGTTTTTGTTTCCGCTGCATTAATTAATTTGTGTTATTATGATAATTTTATATCGGTTCTAAATCTACATCTGTCTTCTTCCTTTGTAGTTTCGATCTGGAGCAGATATGAAGATGCTGTCTCCTCCTTTATCTCTTTTTGCCCTTTCGTATTTGGATGTGCAGATGATCACTTGCCATTTTCTATGCATTTTCTTGCAATCCATTTGACCGTGATTCATTGTTATCCTTCTCCCGCAACATAACAACCGGATCGCCTCGACTTGACTGGAATATTTCAGTTGATTGCTGCATCTGGGAAGGTGTTACTTGTGATATCTCCGGCAGGGAGAGCAGTCTGAAGCTTCCGTCAAGAGGGCTTGTTGGAAGCATTTCTCCTGATTCCCTTAACCTCAGCCATCTTTCTGAGCTTAATCTCCAGCGAAATTTGCTCACGGGCAACTTCCCGGATGACTTTTTCGTTTCCCTGAGTCAGTTGCGGATCGTTGACTTGAGACACAACCGTCTCTCCGGGCAGTTTCCTTCTTTCGATATGCTTCCGGGGACAACTGAGTTAGCCGATTTCTCCAGCAACAACTTTGATGGGACAATCCTGCCTGGATTTCTGAATCAGGCAAGAAACTTGGTAAGTTTCAATGTCAGCAACTACAACTTCCATGGCTTGATTCCTTGCTTCATATGCATCATTTCCTCTTCCATCAGAGTCCTAGATTTTTCTTACAATCAATTTAATGGTTCGATACCCCAAGATGTTCGATATTGTAGAAAGTTTGAGACGTTACGGGCAGATTTCAATTCACTATCAGGTTCTCTGCCCCAAGAAATCTACAATTTGTCAACATTGGTAGAATTGTCTTTCCCTGGAAACAGGCTCGATAGTTCACTCACAAATGACATTTCCAGGCTGAAAAACCTGAGGATTCTTGCCTTGTATGGTAATGAATTGACCGGAATAATCCCTCCAGGAATCGGAATACTCTCCAACCTGGAACAGCTTCTCCTTCACGTCAACCGATTCAATGGTACTCTGCCCCCATCACTCACAAATTGTACAAGACTTGTACAACTGATCCGCAGGGTCAACTTACTTACCGGTGATCTTTCCGAATTTGATTTCTCCACATTCGCCCAACTTCGCCTGATTGACCTGGGCAATAATTTCTTCAATGGAAGCCTTTCAACACTAAGCCTTTTTAGGTGCAAGTCGCTGACAGCGATTCGCCTGGCTACTAATAACATGGCCGGGGAGATCCTGCCCGATATTCTAGCATTACAATCGTTGTCATTTATTTCCGCTTCCAACAACTGCCTAACAAATGTTACAGGTGCAATTAGAATTCTGTCACATTGCAAGACTCTCGGTACAGTAATTTTCTCAAAGAATTTCTACAATGAATCGCTGCCAGGTGATTATGACAGTTTATTTGATTCGCAAGGGTTTCAAAATCTCCATGGTTCTTGCTTTAGGTGGTGGCATTTTAAATGGCGAAGTTCCAAGTTGGCTGGAGAAGCTACCAAAGTTAAAGGTTCTCGACTTGTCATTTAATGAGCTCACTGGCTCCATTCCGAGTTTCTTTGAAAGTTTGGCAAACCTTTTTTACCTTGATTTGACCGCAAACAACCTTTCCGGCAACTTTCCAGTAGAACTTACCAGAATGCCAAGATTGACAAGCCAACAGGCTGAAAATAAAGAGGATCAAACTTACCTAGAGTTCCTTGTCTTTGTTAAGCCTAACAATGCCTCCAACCTGCAATACAATCAATTATCTAGCCTTCCCCCTTCTATATACTTGAGTTCAAACGACCTCAGTGGAAACATCCTGGTAGAGATCGGCCGGTTGAAGTTTATACACATTCTTGATCTCAGTGGTAACAGCTTTTCCGGGGGAATTCCTAACACAATTTCTTATCTCACTAACTTGGAAAAATTAGACCTTTCAGAAAATCACTTTTCTGGTGAAATTCCAGCATCGCTACGAAATCTCCATTTTCTGTCTTCTTTCAATGTAGCAAATAACAATCTTGAGGGCCCAATACCTATAGGAGGTCAGTTTGATACGTTTCCCGAGTTAAGTTTTGAAGGAAATTCGGGTTTGTGTGGAAGAATTCTTCAGCAACAATGTCATGATCATGATGGTCAATCAGCTGCAAATGATCATTCAGCTGAGGGAAAAATCCCTTGGGAGAAAATCATCTTTGGGCTGTATATTGGTGTTTGTTATGGTGTTCGATTCACTATTTCTACAATTGCAATGAGGAATTATGAAATAGAAGGATCATTCCTACATCTGATCCTCAAAAAACTGATGAAGATGCATATGTGTGTTCGTCCTTTCTAATGGTTCTTGTGAATAGAAATGTACTCATAAATTACAGCGTGTAATTTACCTTCTTGTCTTCTTGCTTTCAATCAACATTTCATTTTACAGATTTACAGCCTCTATTGAATGAAGACACCCATATCTATTTTATATTTGAAGTATTCTTTTAATTAAAGACAAAAACTTATTTGTGACGGTCTAATGATGCACTTATCGAATTTAGGCTCTGATATATTAAGCCTAATTGCTGATGTATTATATTAATGAATTTAGTTACTAAAATATAGCATCTTGACTTTATCTTCTAATGGATTGTGTATTGAATTTAATATCTAGTTTATCGAATTTAACTATTGATATATTGAGGTTGTGACTTTAACCTTAAGTGTATCGAATTTTTTCTTCACAAGGACTGTATCCCTTTGAATTTTCAGTTGCCTAGCAAAAGTATTACTACCAATCTACTAACGGTCTAACATCCCAATACACACAACAGAAGAATAAAGTAGAAGAACGTACGTACAGTTGAATACGCCAAGGTCATTTTTTAGACTTTAATTTTGTCAACCCTTTTACTAGTATTATATCCAAGTTTTTAATGAAATCGTTTACTTTGGGGACGATTAACTTCTGCTTTCTTTGTATATTTCGCTTTTGCAAAAATCATTTTGTCCCGAATCTAGTCGGCCCAATGGACTGTGCAAGCAGGACACATATGTTCCATTTATCATTTTGCTTTTGATAGAGGAAACTAAAACGTGTAAACACATTCCTTATAATCTTTTCCACCACTCACTCTTCTTTCCTCCTTCTCCTCTCTTTGCTACATGACTTCACTCTTTCCTCTTCTTCTCTCTCCTTTTTGTTCTCTGCAGCTTTACTTCCTTCTTCTCCTCCTCTTTCTTCTTCTCTTTTTTACTTATCATAACTAATATAATTATGTGTGGTTTATAATTAACACATACTTAAAAAGTAAGATATAAATAGAATAAATAATATCAAATTAGCTATTGTAGATGTTATACTTTAACATTCATAATAAGTTATACATTTGTCAAAGTTAACTATTTTAATGGAACGAAAGGATTATATTGTTTTCTATTGGCAAACTATATTTGTTTGTTGTTGGGAGATTGTATTGATTGTTGTTGGAGTGTAATGTTTTTGTTTGATTGTTGGAAAGCTGTGGGTCGTGGATTTGATATGGTGTGGACACTGGAGTTTGGAGAAGATGAGTATGCAAGATAGAAGTGAAATTATGAAGTTTGGGAAAAATGAGTGTGCAACATAGAAATGAAGTTATGGAGTTTGGGGAGGATGGGTTTGCAACATAGAGTGGAGTTATGAAGTTTGGGGGAAGATGAGTCTTTCTCATTTTTCTGCTGTTTCTTGTTGTTGGAAGCATATTATTGTTTTAAATACACGAAGGTTGTATGAAATTGAATATGAGACTAACTTGTTTGTTGTTGGAAGATTGTATTATTTAGATAGTTTTAAACAGTTTAAGGACATTTTAAGTAATTTGGGACCGAGGTGCAAATGTCAAATTTCACTTACGCGCGTCGGTCTCCAACATATTCAGGATATTACTCTATTTACTTTGATACCTACCATTTCACGAAAAATATTATTTTTTTCGTCAAAGAAAATTCTCATTCCAAACACCTTCATTTTTTCTTAAATTCAACTTTTAAAAATTTAAAATATCTTCTAAAATCCACTCACATAATTTAAAAAAATAACTTAATTCTAAAAAAAATTTCCTTTAAGAAATTATTCATTTCCCAAAATAAAAATTTATCAATTGAATCACAAAATAAACAAAGCCTTACACTCCCTTTGCTTTTAAACTGTAGCCAATTACTAATCAAATCACACAGAATTGTTTACGCGCACGCAATCCCATCACAGAAGAATAGGATACATTTTATGTCCATCTTCCCAAAAGCAATGCCTCAAAGAGAGCGAAAATGCTGTCTATGATTTTGATTCGACGAAAACTTGTTTTCCACGATCTTAGGCTCTGTTCTCTTGTGGCAATTTCCCAAGAATTATCACTTCTTTTTTTTTCAAAACTTTACACAAAGAAACAACTTCACTTTTTCAACAATTCAAAATTAAAATTTTAAAATTCCCTCTAAATACCTACTCACATAAATTCAAAAAATAACACAATCATTACACATTTTTATCTCTCACCTACACAATTTTCCAAAAAAAACTTCCCTCCAAAAAATTTTCAACAAAAAACTTCCCTCCAACATAATTTCCTCTACACAAGTCACAAGAGAACAGAGCCTTAGACTGCTCTAAGAAGTAAGTACCAAGTTAAATCTCAGATATATTCTGGTTCTCTTAAAAGAATTAAGTGTATTAAATTTTAGCATATAATGTATTACAATAATTTAGGAATATATGTCACTATAATTATTTTGATATTACAGTAGTATGTATCTTATATGATGACACAGAGAAAAAAAAATAGTATTAAAGTCGCCACTTCAGATATTTTATTTAGCGTTCGCCTCTGCTTGCAAGTATATTTTAAAACTTGTGTATGACGTGCAAGATACATTAGTGTTTTCATAGCCCTAAAATATGTCATTTCTGGACCAAGGAGTTCTTCATCCTCGTCACGATGATGAAATAGATATTTATGCACATCAAACAATCTTATAATCACAGTTGTGCTCAAAGTATGAGTTCTATTCATATAAACGTGTTTCAATCCCTTAACAGTGTAAGAAGATTGATGCAGAGAGGTATCATTTTGTTAGTGCTCAATTTACAAATCAAGACAAATGTTGTCTTTTCAAAAATTCCATTTCAGACTTATGTTTCAACTTTTCAAAATATTTTGGATCTCTTCCGGGGTTCAAAATAGAATAAATCAATATAATTTGAGATATGTATCTCTCGATAAACATATATATAGCTTTACGCAATTTAATACAATAAATATTGCGATAAATCGTATCGTACTTGTAAGGCAATTTAAATCATCTGGTGATTTTCATTAGCCATTTTAATAGGTTGTAATGGTATTCATAATAGGTATGACCCGTTATAGAAGGTTTTTGTTGATTAATTTTGTAAACGGTCATTTTAAAATTCGGAATTTAGAGAAAATTAGAAATGTTTGGTTGTAGAGATTTTGTAAGAAAAAGTGAAGCTTTTTTCATAAGGGGCATGATATTTGCAGCGACGGAATCGATATTTGCAGCGACATTTTTTTGTAAAAAGACTAAAATGTCCTTGGAGAAAAAAAATTAAAATAAATTAAATTTTCATTCCTACTACTACTACTAAAAAAAAAAAACTAAAAGTGTCGCCGGTCGCCGGCGACACTTTTGTCCAAAAGTGTCGCTGGCGACATTTTTGTGCAAAAGTGTCGCCGATCGCCAGCGACACTTTTGGACAAAAGTGTCGCCGGCGACCGGCGACACTAACCCAGAAGTGTCGCCGGGCGACGGCGACACTTTTGCACAAAAGTGTCGCCGGACTCTGGCGACATTTTTGTGCAAAAGTGTCGCTGGCGACCGGCGACACTTTTGCCCCCCTTCCCAACTTTCTTATTTGCAACGACCACCGGGCGGATCTTCCTCATTCCGGTAAAAAATTACACAATTTTGACAAAACTACTAATAAATTCGGACATAATACAAGTAAAATAATTAATAAAACTACATAAAAGAAGAAAAAAAAAAAAACCAAAGTGCTGGAATAATTTAAAAAAAAAAAAAATTTTCTGGAACCATCGCCGGAAACCGGCAATGGTCCAGGAAAATCATTTTTAAAAAAAAAAAAAAAATTATTCCAACAGATTGAAAATTTTTAATTTTTTAAAATTTTTTTACCCCAAGGGCATTTCAGTCTTTTCACGCAAAAATGTCGCTGCAAATATCGAAACCGTCGCTGCAAATATCAATTCCGAAAAAGGGACAAAAACAAACCGAGGCACACCGCCGCGAACAGAACCTTTTTCTTTTCTTTGTTTTTTGTTGTTTTTCTAAAGGGGATTATGCCTGCATCACCTGCTCACAATACTCAACATCTCTCTCTCTCTCTCAACATCTATCTCTTTCATCTTTTAGCTCCATGGCAAAACCCATTCCAAATTCACCCATGTTCCTCCTAAATTCATCCTACCTCGTGTTTCTACAACAAGTTTGGAGAGTTTTGGGCTTGCATTTCGGTGCTTTGTGAATAATTCTGGGTTTCTTATCATCTATCAAGGTATTTTGTCTTTCCACTCTTTCCCATTTTTTTGGAATTTTTATGCCCATGTCTATGCTTTAGAACTCCTATTTTCTATGTGGTGGTGGATGATGTATTTGTGCATTTGTGATGATTTGTTGATGTGAACGTACATTTCTCTTCTTAGGTAGTTGTTTTGCATGTGGGGAATTAAAGCTACCATTTTTTTATAGGTTAGGGTAAGAGTTTTAGTGTGTTCGAAAGGTGTTTGATAAAATGCTTGAGTGACTTTTTTGAGTAGATCTCATCGTTCTTGTTTGTTTTGTCATACTATAGCTTACTTTTAAGTTTATTTTTGCCATGAATGTTGATTGTTTCATATGAGTTTAGCTTTTGAACTCTATGAGTGAATTTAGCCATGCATGATTTGCAACGTTAGCTTACTTTTAAGCTTAGTTTTCGCATGAATGTTGGTTGTTTTGATGAGAGTTTTACTTTTAAACTCTTTCTTGGTATCTTGTTCCATTGCTGTTGCATGTAGCTTACCGTATGAAATTAGTAAATTGTTCCATTGATTTATTTGCTAATTGTTTTGGAAATTTGCTGTATGAAATTGGCATGTTGCTCCTTCACCTCCTGGTCCACCAGATCTGGAACAAGCCTGTGATATTTAGCAAGAGTTATAGTTGCTGAAACTTTAATCAATGGCAGAGGTAAACCATATTTTGAGCCAAATTAAAGTAAACTACTGGTAGAATTATAAGTTATTATAATGTTGTCTACTATTTATTCTCTACCCAAACAGCGTGCGAGGAATGAGCAGCAGCAACCTGCGGATCGGATTACCGAGCTCCCAAAAGAAATTCGTGTGTACATACTTTCTCTTTTGACTCTGAAATATGCTGCGAGAACAAGTGTTTTGTCAAGACATTGGATAGATGTTTGGATGTATGTTACTGTACTTCAATTCGATGCCACAAAAGAGAGTGAAGTGATGTATGAGTTATCCGAGTCTGGACTACCCGATTGTAGAAGGCAGGAGAGAGCAGTCGTCAAAAGTATGTTGAATGGGTGAACAAGGTGCTGGTATCGCATAAAGCGATTGATTTAGATGCGTTCAGAATTTGCTTTGATTTGGACAATTCCTCAACAAATGATATTGATAAATGGCTTCAGAATGCACTTACGAGGAGGGTGGACAGGCTAGATTTGAATTTCTTACCTTATGCTCCGCTTATGATTTCTGCTCGCACAAGAAGGGCTTATGCTTTTCGTCCTGACCTTCTAGGTAGTTCTTGTGGCAATGGGTTCAAGTCCCTCTGGGCTTCGACGTTTAATAAAGTAAAATGTGTCTGGGCCAGCTCTTGAATTTCTCTTGCATAATTACCCTTCTCTTGAACATGTGGTAGTGGTAAAATCTGATTCTCTGGAAGAGTTGGTAGTTTGTGGTCCATCTCTTGCACTGAAATATCTTGAGATGGATTACTGTTATAAATTGCATTCCCTCAGCATATGTGATACGAATATAGTTTCGCTTAAAGTTCCTAGGGGGGATAGCCTGGTGGTTAAGAATGCTCCTAAGCTTGTGGATGTATCTATTGGCTACAGTATGTTGGAAACTTAGTCGACTGTGCTGTTATGTCCAAACTTTCCTGCTGCCTCTCAAAACTGGAGGGTCTTACCTTACATATCACGAACCTCCAAGCAGACAAGGTCAATTGAAATTTCCTTTTGTAGCATCTGTTAGTCAGTTATAAACTGATGACTACTTTCTGTAATGCCAATTTGTGGTTTGATCATTTCAGGCGAGAGAAGAAGCTGCAGTTCCTGAATTATTACCCAAATTGAAGCAATTAACTTTTGTTATGTACGGAAATATTGACGATAGCCTGATTGCAGTATTTGCTTCTTTAATAAGGCTATCCCCCAACTTGGAGAAGTTTGTACTGAAGGTAAATCAATCAATTTTTGGATGTTGTCTTAATTAGTTTCAATAACAAGATATGGCATGTTCTGTAGTTTTGCCTTCTCACATGCCCAGTTATTCTGATGCTGTTTGCAGCATAGCATTGGATCCCTAGTCGCTTAAGTATTATGGATGCATTGCATAGCACATATATATTCTTACCATATTAATTTGCTAAAGAATGTTTATTTTTCATTGAGGTACAGAGTATTCGGTTCTAGCCTTAGTAATGAACGCATTCTTTTCTTTTCTTCTTTTTCTGATTTTCCAGACTGATCGGATGCGTTACTTTGAGATTCTTCTCCGGGGTTGCAATTTGTATAGCCGCATGATAGTACCTGTAGTGATTCCACTCCAACATCTTAAAGTTGTTGAGATACGCGGATATTGTGGACTTAAAACAAAGGAGGTGGGATTGGATTGGTTAAGTACTTGGTGGAAAATGCAGTTGCCCTGGAGAGAATTATCATTGATCCTTGCGATCAGTCAGCTGGTCCTTGTCTGCCCACTGGTGGTCCGCTTCTTGAAAACCCAGAGGAGGAGGCATTCTTCAGAAATCTTGCCAAAGAACAGCTTGAGCCATTAGTACTACCTTCACATGTTGAATTGGTGTTTCTTTAGCTGCCGGGAGGAATGAGATTGTTGAAGAATGATATCCACAGAAGTTGAAGAGTGGGGAAATTAAGGTATTCTGTGACTCTCTTAGTAATTGATACTCCAATATACATGTTCAATTGAAGTGTGTAAATTAATGCCTAGATTTGCTAAGCACTGCAGCTTTTGAATGCTAATTGATCATGGAGTTTCTAGTTCCTTTATTTAGCAGTAATATATGCAGTTCTAACTGACACAAACAATCTCTGGATTGCTCTTTTGAATCAAAGGAATGAAGATTACTTCTAAATCTCGCACGATTTTGATTCTATGAGAATGTCATCAGCTTCTTGTTAGTTCATTCTTATTTTCTCGAGATCTTCACGTTTTAAAAACATTTAAAATTGTAGAGTTTCTTCTTCTTTTTTTTTTTTTACTAGTATATAATACTCCATTTGTTTGTTCCTTTCTGTTGGTTGCTTGAAATTTCGATTAATGCATGAACTTGACCTTGTTCATGTTACTCATGGATTTGTTGGTTATTTTTTCATTATTATTATTATTATTATTATTTTGTAGTCTTCAGTAACTAAATCCATAACAGTGATACATCAACTGCTACATTCAAAACATTATAGTCCAAATTCGATACACGATACATCATAGAGGGAGAAAACTTTATATGTGCGTCGTTGGACAGTCAGAAACAAGTTTTTGTTTTTCTATATATTAGGCCACCTAATCTTATGATTGACGTGTCATTTTCGCACTCCTTTGGAAAATGGACAGAAATGCATCTTATATTCTTCCTTGATGGAATTGGCTGCTCATAAATAATATTCCATTCTACGTGATTTGCCCGTTACCAATGGTTAAAATTTAAAAAGCATAATGTACAAAGAAATCACCTGCAGTCAGTCGTCCCCAAAGTAAACGATTTTACTTTTTCATGCTGCTGAGAAATATGGTAATAATAATGGTGTTTTTTTTGCTTTGTGGCCAGTTGCCGTGCATCCTCCGGCAATCCACTTGACCGTGATTCATCGTTATCCTTCTCCGGCAACATAACAACCGGGTTGTCGTCTCTACTTGACTGGAATATTTCAGTTGATTGCCGCACCTGGGAAGGCGTTACTTGTGATATCTCCGGCAGGGTGAAAAGTCTCAAGCTGCCGTCAAGAGGGCTTGTTGGAAGCATTTCTCCTGATTCCATTGCTGGACTTAGCCATCTTTCTGAGCTTAATCTCACCAGAAATTCGCTCACGGGCACCTTCCCTGATGGATTTTTTGAGTCCCTGAGTCAGCTGCAGATCATTGACTTGAGCTACAACCGTCTCTCCGGGGAGTTTCAATCTTCCGATGTGCTTCCGGCGACAACAGAGTTAGCCGATTTCTCCAGCAACAACTTTGACGGAACAATCCCGCCTGGATTTCTCAATCAGGCAATAAACTTGGCGAGTTTCAATATCAGCAGCAATAAATTCTGTGGATTGATTCCTTGGTGCATATGCGGTGTTTCCCCTTCCATCAGAGTCCTGGATTTCTCTCACAATGATTTTAATGGTTCAATTCCACAAGATGTCCGAAATTGTACAACTTTGGAGACATTACGAGCAGGTTTTAATTCACTCTCAGGTCCTCTGCCCCAAGAAATGTACGGGTTGTCGACATTGCAAGAACTATCTTTCCCTGGAAACAGGCTCAATGGATCACTTAGAAGTGAAATTTCCTGGCTGAAAAACCTGAGGATTATTGGATTCTATGGTAATGAATTTACAGGCATGATCCCCTCGGAAATCGGACAACTCTCCAACCTGGAAGAGCTTCTCCTTCACGTCAACAGTCTGAATGGTACTCTGCCTCCATCGCTCACAAATTGTACAAATCTTACACAATTGATCCTCGGGGTCAACTTTCTCAACGGTGACCTTTCTAATTTTGACTTCTCCAAATTCTTCCAACTTCGCCTGATTGACCTGGGCAATAATTTCTTCAGTGGAAGCCTTTCAACATTAAGCCTTTTTGCTTGCAAGTCATCGACGGCGATTAACCTGTCTACTAATCAGCTGACCAGAGAGATCCCGCCCGACATTCTAGCACTAGAATCATTGTCGTTTCTTTCCATCTCAAACAACTCCCTAACAAATGTTACAGGTGCAATTAGAATAGTGTCACGTTGCAAGACTCTCGGTGCATTAATTCTCTCAAAGAATTTCTACAATGAATCCCTGCCAGGCGATGATGACAGTTTACTTGATTTTCAGGGATTTCAAAATCTCCTTGTTCTTGCTTTAGGAGATGACATGCTAAATGGCAAAATTCCAAGTTGGCTGGGGACGCTACCAAAGTTAAAGGTTCTCGACTAGTCACATAATGAGCTGACGGGGCCTATTCCGAGTTCATTTGGAGTTTTTCCAACCCTTTTTTACTTGAACTTGGCGCTGAACAACCTTTCCGGAAACTTTCCAGTACAACTGACCGGTAGTGGACATTTTAGGGGGCGTCCAGAAGGGTCTCAAGACTCCTCCAACCCCCACCTCACCCCTTATTATATATCTATATATTTATATGTTAGATATTTATTTACTTGTGCAGGAATTTTATTTTTATATTAGGTCCCTTATACTTCTTTTCCTGGCTACGCCACTGCTTACAGGAATGCGAGGATTCGCAAGCCAGCAGCCTGTAAATATGGAGGATCAATTTTACCTAGAGTTGCCTGTCTTTGTTATGCCTGAGAATGTCTCTAACGTACAATACAATCAATTATCTAGCCTTCCCACTTCTATATACCTGAGTGCAAACAACGTCAGTGGAAACATCCCAGTCGAGATCGGCCGGTTGAAGTTTATACATATCTTAGATCTCAGTGATAACAGCTTTTCCGGGGGAATTCCAGACACGATTTCTTACCTGACTAACTTGGAAACATTATACCTTTCAGATAGCTACTTTTCCGGTGAAATTCCAGGGTCGCTAGGAAATCTCCATTTTTTGTCTTCCTTCGATGTATCAAATAACAATCTTGAAGGCCCAATACCTACAGGAGGTTAGTTTGATACGTTCCCTAATTCCAGCTTTAAAGGAAATCAGGGTTTGTGTGGAAGAATTCTTCAGAAAACATGTCATGTTTATGGTCAATCAGCTCCAAGTGGAAATAATCCTTCTGCAAATAATGATCATTCAGGTAAGAGAAGAATCTCCAAGGAGAAAATCATTTTTGGACTATTTGTAGGTGTTTGTTATGGTGTTGGATACACTATTTCTACAATTGCAATATGGAATTATGAAGTAGAAGGGTCGTTCCTACATGGAATTCTCAAAAAACTGATGAAGAAGAGGCATATGCATGTTCGACCTTTCTAATATGTCGCGTATTGAATTAGTCTGAGTAATTAATTTTACTTTGGTAAGATATGTATTATCTGTTAGTTAGTAGTGCCAGAATTTATTAGTTAGTGTTCCTAAATTATAGTAATTATATTAGTGGGTTAGTATTTGATTTCATTATAAATATCTAATTGTACGGTTAAAGGAGATATCAATGAAAATCAGTTAAAGTATGACTATCTTTCCCTCTATCTTCTTCTACGGTTGTTCCTTTTCCCCTCCACTATTTCTATTCTTAACACAGTCAATACAACTGATTATAATATATTTGATCTGATAATTAACAGATTTGAACCACAATAGTGTATCTAATATACTAAACTACAAATATATATCTAGTATAGATCTAAACATAGTAGAATTATATCGTTGAACAAATTTCGTATCAATAATCACGGATCTACCACTAATTGCAGCTGAAAGTTTCGAGACTACATCTTCAACAGAGTCTTCACACACCACGGCGATGAATGAAATCACCATAGCCAAGGAGAAAATCACCATAGATGGAGAGAGAAACTCCAGAAACGGAGAGAAAAATAACATAAACATGAATAAAATTAAAGTAAAGCAAACCAAATAAAACATAGCAAGAACAAAAGTAGAACTGCTTCCCTCATCCTTCGATGAAGGAGGATGAGGGAAGAAGATGGCGAAATTTAGGGTTTTGAGAGAGATGAGGGAGAGGGGAGACGGCCAAATTATGAATTTTTAATTTAGTCAAGCACTGCTGAATATGAATTTACATTTAAAATTTTAAAAATTGTGCTATGATTTTTATAAGTTGAAATTAAACAATTATGAATTTGAAATTTAATTTAGATATTGTTAATGTAAATTTACATTAAAGATTTTTAAATTTTACATTATTCAGTTAATGTTAATTTCATATGAATTGTGGTATTTACTTGAGGGATAATTTTGCATCTAAATGTGCAATGTCACTTTTTAAGTGAATTATTATATTTATATTTTCTTTTTGGTTGAAATAATTTGTAGTTTAAAAGAGTTATTTGTGAATATTATATATATGTATATTTATTTATTTATTTTACATTTACGATGATATAAAATGATCCAATTTTATATTGTCGAACAAGGCCCCTTTCTAGGTAGGAACGGCCTTGGTCATAATGAGGCAATCCAACGGACAAATCTTGAAACAAGTCTATATAAAGTTATCAGTCACATCCGATTGAGGTACGCAATTTCTACTTGAGACATTACAGAATTCTAAGTCAATACTACGCACTTGATTATTATACTCTTGTTATATGTCTTACTGACTTGAGCGTCGGGGTGGTACATGGGGGATAGCCCTCATTTTTAGGGTCATTACAGGATCTAGTGAAGCATTTTTCGAGATTGAGAGACTCAATGTTCCTATGGGGCCAACCTTGTTTCATCACCCATGAAATCTGCTTATTATTTTATTCAGTTTCTTTTTTTGTTTGTCTTTTTTAAGTGCCAATATAATCCCATAAGATCTTTTGTCTACTTTACTTATGTCTTATTTGTCTATCCTCTAACAATGGAGATGTGGGCTTCATGATGTGATATGTGAGTCTCACACTCCATCATGAGAGAATAGACGGAGAAGACATGAGTAAGCTCAGTAAAGTAGACATAAGATTTGATCCCAGTATATACAATGCTTGCAAGAAGACATTTATGAGTAGGAAATTTTTATTGTTTTAAAAAGTAGCAAATTCATTATATATTTGCTATCATATAAGGGGAACATGTCCATATGGAAAGAGGGGGAGGGTTGGGGTCTTGGTAATGGGAAGGCTTTGCAACCGTGAGGTTATTGGTTTAATTCTTGGCGATACAAGGGTAAAAAAAAAAAAAAAATGTTCATATGGTAAGTCTTTCCATCCTGCAATACCAAAACAAACTAAATAATCGCAGGAAAGATGTAACTCATCGGAATTTGATTAGCTGGTGTTGCTTTTATGCTACGGGATCAAACAGAAGAATGAAGGAAAAGAAAAAGAGTACACAGCTTTCATTGAATTGGATGTTGGTGTTAAATGCAGAAAATTTTGCAATAATATTAAAAAATTAAAAATACCATAATACCCTTCAAATAAAACAAAATGCATAAAACATTTTTTAGTTTTTCCATTTCAAATTCAGTCAAACAAAATGCAAATATCAATTTTCTATTATTTATTTGTGTTCTAAATTACAAACATGAATAGTATTTAAAAACACTTTTTCCATCACAATTAATTATTCGTGTTCTAAATTTTAAAAAATTCATAAGTGATCTATATTAAGTGAGTATTTTATAGTAAGTGAGTATTATTTTAATTGTTTACATCCAAGTAGAAATAAATAAATTAAAAATTTTTTTTTTCAAAAAAAGGAAAATTTTTTTAAAAAATTTTACATACTGGTAAAAAAAAAAAAAAAAAAAAAAAAAGATTGACGGAAGGACAAGGGAGCAGTCGCCTGGCCTGGGGGCGAAATTCTCCTAGGGAGTCGTCCCCTCTTCCGTCGGGCCCCACCAAAAGAAATTAAAAGTTTGTTTGCATTTTGTGGGTAGAAGGGTGATTTGATAATTTTAATTTTAATACTTTCTCCAACTCATTCGAAGAGTTCACTTATAAAAAAATTATTGTTCCATTTAAATTAACAAATTGCAACCACCGCAAGAAACCTCCGCCACCTGAAGCACAAAAAAGCCCAAATCCACTATATTATCAACACACATTGAGCAAGAAAAGTCACAACTGAATTCTTGAATCTAGTGCACCTCACAAACAATATGCCCAACATACGAATAGCAAAGAATAAGGCTATGTTATTTTTTATTCCATTCCAAGAAAATTATCATTTTTTCTCTAAAATTTTACATAAAGAAACAACATCATTATTTACAAAATTCAAATTTCAAAATTTAAAATTCTCTCTAATTTTTCACTCACATAAATTCAAAAAATAACATAATCATTACACTTTTTCTTCTCTTTTTCACACAAATTTCCAAAAGAAATTCCCTTTAAAAAATATTCTTTCTCTAAACCAAAAATTTCACAACTAAGACACTAAAAAAATAGAGCCTAAGAAACACAAACTGCAACAGAAGCTGCCCAACAAACAATCAAAACTTGGAAAAGGCACAAGCTTTGAAACAATTTCAGAAAGCCAAACAAGTTGGTAGTGGGATCAGAATCGAAACACTCGTAGATCAGACAAATTGAATCCAATGAAGACGCAATTCTTTTTTTTTTTTTCTTTCTCCCTGGGTTTGTCTATTTCCAAACTTGATTCTGATCCCATGTTAGAATTTATCATATTAGATTAGACAAGAAGAACAGAATGAGAGAAAAGAGAGAGCCAACTAGAAAACTTGGAGGGGCAAAATCTGATATTTGACAAAGATAAAAATGAAATTTTATTCACTCTCCCTCGTAAAAGTTGAGGGAAAAAAAGATTAACTTTCAACTTATTTTTTTTATTCCAAAAAGAAGTCGACTTTCTCTCTCCCTCTCTCTTGCATTTATTTATTTTGGGTCTTGAAATTTCGAAATGAAATTCTCAAATGAATAAAGCTTGTGTAACTTTAATTTCATGTAATTTTAATTAGGGTGTAATATTATTAACACAAAATCAGAAAAATATTTATCAAAAGGAAAAGACTCAATTTCCCTTAATTAATTTTCCCCTCAAAAAAAAAAAATTACATGTAGAAAATAGGTTAACAGTAGTAATTGTACAGTCTGATGAGTTTTCTACGTAAATATTGTATCATGAAATTTCAGTGGATATAATTTTACTTGATTTGAAAATCATCTGTTAATCTATAAATTGCAATGTTGATAAACGAAAATAAGAAGGTAGAATACACAAGAGCCATTAGAAAGGACGAACACTGTAATGATATATAAATACTATAGCATGTACAGCTGGCAGCCTAGCCTAGCTTAGTTAGTTGATTAGTTTTAGATTAGTTGGTTAGTCTAAAATAAATAGTATATTATTTCCTTCAGTAAGTGTATGTATATACGAAGGCAGAAGCTAATCTAATAATAATCAAGAGTAAAATAATACTCTCAATTTCCAAAAATTCTCTCTCTTCGTGAGTTATCTTCTCTCTTTCATTTTTGCCCTAGGTTGAAATTCAACATGGTATCAGAGCAATTACGATTCTGATTTGTGATTTGTGCACTCCAATCAAGTTGCGAACAAAAATCAGGTAAAAATCATGGTGAATTCAATAAGGATTGAAGATGATTCGCAGAGAACTGGAACTGAATTTCAGAGAATTGGAACTGATCGTTCATAGCACCTTCTGAAAATTGGTGATGAAGATGCTTTATATCTCCATAGTTCAGATCATTCAGGTGTTATGTTGGTGTCTGAACCGCTGAACGAGAGAAATTACATCGCATGGAGCAAATCTATGATACTTGCCCTAGAATCAAGGGACAAATTAGGATTCCTAACTGGAGAAGTGGAGATGCCTGATGTGGATTCGCCTCTCTTCCGAAGATCGAGGAAGGTTAATTCGACAGTCGTTTCTTGGATTCGGAATGCTCTGGATAAGGAAATTGCTCATGGATTTGTCTTTGCAACTGATGCAAAGAAACTATGGGAGGAATTAGCAGAACGATATGGTTCTTGCAATGGCCCGTTGTTGTATCAGCTCAAGCGAGACATGCATCTCTAACTCAAGGAGGTGCTTCTGTTGCAGCATACTACACAAAGCTGAAATGCATATGGGATGAATTGGCTTGTCTGAAGCCAATTAGGAAATGTAATTGCTGTAAGTGTGGCTTTTATAAGTCAACCGTAGATGATGGTAATGGTGATCAATTGATGCAATTCCTCATGGGGCTGCATGATGACTATGATGCAAATCGTAGCCAGATTCTCATGATGGATCCCTTACCTACCGTCAACAAAGCCTATTCCCTGATCATTCAACAGGAGAAACAGAGATCTGTTCATAATGTTTACAATGATGGTTTAGAGAACAGTGCTATGGTGGTGCAAACAGACAAGGGATATATTGCTGGGAAAGGAATTGGGAAAAAGAAGCCTGTGAAGAGGCCAGACCTGAAATGTGATTTTTGCAAAGGAGAAGGACACACTAAGGAGACTTGTTTCAAGATCCTCGGTTACCCTGAATGGTGGAAGGGACCTAAGGATACAACAAAAGGAAAAGTCAAGAATTCCCTGCATACAGCTGCTCAAGTTATGGCTGAGACACCTCTCGAGGCAACAACTACAGAGGCAGATAACCTTCAGTCCATGGTAGCTAACCTAATCCAACTGGAATTCAGCAAGCTGATCAAAGGAAAGGCAAAAGAAAAACTGGGAGATGGAGGCATCATAAACTTCGCACACTATGATGACTTTGCAGGTAGTTTCCTTACTCACTTTTCTAATTCTACTATCTTATAAGACTCTGATTCATGGATTGTTGATAGTGGTGCATCAAGTCACATGTGCAGTAATCCTAAAAACTTAACTAAACCTAAACCAATGCCTTTTCCTACACCTGTATGCCTTCCGGACGGTTCTGTAAAATTAGTCAAATGCTCTGGAAAAGTGAGGTTAAGTGAGACAATTACTATGCAGGAATGTCTACGTGTTCCATCTTTTTTAAGTTTCATTTGCTCTCAGTTAGCAAATTGGCTAAAACTGCTGGTATACACTTTGATTTCTTTTCTGAATTTTGCTTGCTACAGGACCTAGTGACTAACAAGGTCCTAGGAGTGGCAAAGGAAGCAAAAGGTCTATACATTCTCAATTCCAGATCATTTGATGTCCACACCATACAACAATACTCATGTTTTGTTTCTAAGACCTGTATTCCTTATAGCTTATCTTCCACTGTTGCAAGTAGAATAAAGATGCCAGATCATAATATGTGGCATTTTAGACTTGCACATCCTTCCTTAAATGTAATGCAGCATTTACACTCTTTGAATAAAGCTTCCTTTCATTCGAATGAGTTTTGTGACATATGTCCTCTTGCAAAGCAGCATAGATTGCCTTTCTTTCCAAGTGAACATTCCACACATGCATGTTTTCAATTAGTTCATGGGGATCTTTGGGGGCCCTATAAAGTGCCAACTCCAAATGGTGCTAGATATTTTTTAACTTTGGTAGATGATCATAGTCGTAGCACCTGGACCTTTATGCTCAACCATAAATTCCAAACACGCCAACTCCTATCCCATTTCTTCCATATGGTTCAAAACCAATTCCAAACTTCTGTCAAGTGCCTAAGAACTGATAATGGCACTGAATTCACTAATGTTGCCTGTTCTGAAATGCTTTCCACTCTTGGGATCATTCACCAAAAATCTTGTCCGCATACCCCTCAACAAAATGGTTTAGTTGAGCGAAAACATCGACACTTGCTACAAGTTGCTAGAGCTTTCATGCTTCAATTCGGGTTACCTAAACAATTTTAGGGGGATTCCATCTTGGCAGCTACCTATATCATAAATAGACTTCCTACCCCACTCCTCACTTGGAAATCTCCATTTGAAATCCTACACCACCAACCTCCTGCCTTAAACCATTTAAGGGTATTTGGTTGCTTATGCTACTTCACAAATAATTCTCCCCACAAAGACAAATTTGATGAAAGGTCTTTTCCAGCTATCTTTCTTGGTTATCCTCCAAACCAAAAGGCTTATAAATTATATGATCTCACACATAAAAAAAATGGTAATTTCCAGAGATGTAAAATTTTATGAGGACATCTTTCCATACAGGGACAGTTACAAAGGCCATCCTTGTGGAGTTCATTCAGAACCTCTACCTTACCCTGTCCCAAACTCATATCTTGATTCACGTCATTTCGATCCTAACCCTCCTATCTTTACTCCTGAACCACTCTCAGCACCTTCTCCTGAAAGGAGTCCATCTCCTCCATCTGAACCTCACATAGATACATCTCTTATACAATCCACCTCCTCTGAACCTACTAATTTGCCTCTGATTCAGTACTCACCTGTTGAGCTCAGATGTAGTACTAGAGAACGGAAGCAGCCATCATGGCTACAGGATTTTGTTACTAACTCAGCCCACACATATCCTTATCCACTCTCTCTCTCCACTGCATATTTGTCTTTTCTTGCTAATCTGTCAAAAATATAGGAACCTAAGTCTTATAAGCAGGCTAGAATGCAAGAAAATCGGGTGCAAGCGATGGAGGTTGAATTACAGGCACTAGAGGACAATGAGACCTGGGAACTCACTTCCCTACCAGCTGGAAAACAGGCTATCGGTTGTAAATGGGTTTACAAAGTTAAGTGTAAACCAGATGGGAGTATTGACCGATACAAAGCTCGCTTGGTAGCAAAGGGCTATAATCAAATAGAAGGAGTTGACTATACTGATAGCTTTTCACCTGTGGCTAAAAATGTAATAGTGAGATTGCTCTTGGCTCTTACTGCTGGAAAATCCTGGTTACTTCACCAATTGGACATCAATAATGCCTTCTTACATGGCTATATTGATGAGGATGTATATATGCAGCCACCGGAGGGATATACCAAAGCTCAGCCAACTCAAGTTTGCAAACTTAAACGCTCTTTGTATGGTCTCAAACAAGCTGCAAGCCAGTGGAATCAGCAATTCACTCAGAAACTTCTCGCTTTTGGCTTTTCGCAGTCTAAACATGATCATTGTTTGTTCGTGAAAATTGCAGGTCCTCTTATCTTAGTGCTGGTGGTTTATGTAGATGATGTACTCTTAGCAGGAAACTCTGAAGCTGCAATATTGGAGGTTAAGCAGTATCTACATCAACAATTCACCATAAAAGACTTGGGGGAGGCCAAATATTTTCTTGGCATTGAAATTGCCAGATCTGACTCAGGCATGTATATCAACCAACGAAAATATGTTCTTGATATCATCACTGACACAGGATTACAGGATGTGGCCACCCCTTTACCAAGTGCCTGCAATTTGAATGATGATAAATCTCCCATTCCCCCTGATTTCGGTCCTTATCGGAGACTCATTGACAGACTCTTATCTCTTGGATTCACTCGGCCAGATCTGACTTTTGCTGTTCAGCAACTTAGTCAATTTGTACAACTCCCTACAGAGGTTCATTAGAAAGCTGCTCTCCACGTGGTACGGTATTTACTCGGTTGCCCAGCAACAGGCTTGTTCTTTCCTGTTCTCAATGATCTTCAAGTTCAAGCATTCTGCGATGCAGATTGGGCTACTTGCAAGAAAACCCGTCAATCTGTTACCAGCTATTGTGTTTTCCTTGGTCTTCTCTTATATCCTGGAAAACGAAAAAGTAGAACACTGTGTCTCGATCTTCTGCTGAGGCTGAGTACCGCAGCCTTGCTTCTACAGTGTGTGAATTGTTATGGATCAGCTACTTGCTGCATGATTTTGGTATTCCTATCCAGCTTCCTATTCCATTACGGTGTGATAATCAGGCTGCTATCCATATTACGGAGAATCCTGTGTTTCACGAAAGGACTAAACATCTAGACATCGATTGCCAGCTTGTTCGTGATCAATTTCAAGCAGGCTTTGTTCTTCCTCAACATGTTCCATCAAAGCAACAACTTGCAGATATTCTCACCAAGTATCTTCCTGCTCATCAGTTTCACACTCTCCTGTCCAAGATGAGCTTATGCTCCTCTCATGTGCCTCATCTTGAAGGGGGGGGGGGGGGGGGGGGGGGGGGGGGGGGGGGGGGGGGGGGGGGGAAGATGTAATGATATGTAAATACTATAGCATGTACAGCTGGCAGCCTAGCTTAGTTAGTTGATTAGTTTTAGATTAGTTGGCTAGTCTAAAATAAATAGTATATTATTTCCTTCAGTAAGTGTGTATATATATATACGAAGGCAGAAGCTAGTCTAATAATAATCAAGACTAAAATAATACTCTCAATTTTCAGAAATTCTCTCTCATCGTGAGTTCTCTTCTCTCTTTCATTTTTGTTCAACAAACACGCACAAGCATCTTCATCAGTTTTTTGAGGATTAGGAAGGATCCTTCTATTTCATAATTCCACATTGCAATTGTAGAAATAGCGAATCCAACACCTAATTGTTGGGCTTTGTTTACCACAATTGGGTTACCCATTGAGTGAGCCCAATACACACTTAAGCCCATTGGGTCATTTGACCCACTTAAACTTTTGTTTGACCAAAACAAATGATTCACATGAATCAATTGTTTTGAGAGTGCACAAGGTGTGTGCGCGCTGAGCGAAGCTTCGGACGAGGCAGCCGAGAGAAGCAATTGACGGGGAGAGACAAATAGAGGGAGAGAAGGAGAGAAATTTGGGGAAAAATCTAAGGTTCTTGTGAGTAAAGATTGTGTTCTTCAAGCCAAGATTGGAAGTCAATTTGAAGCCTAATCTTGATGAAATTGCAGCCCTCCTCTTATCTAGCCCTTCGAATTCATCAGAATAGTTTCTCATTTCCTCTATTTGGTGAGATCCTTCTAATTTTACTTTGGGTTAAAATTAAAATTAGAATATGTATTGTTGATGATATTATTGTGTATCCACCTATTTGGTGAAAACTCTTGTGTGACCATTATTGATTATAGTGGAGATTTGACTGGACTAGGTCCCGTGGTTTTTTTCCTCATTGGGTTTTCACGTTAAAAATCTCGGTGTCTCATTCTTGTTTATTTACATGCTTATTGTGCTATTTTATTTAGTATTCCTATGATTGCATATTTTATGAGCTGTTGGGAAAGATGAATTAGACTTGGGTTTGTGACCCTGTTAGTTTTGTGATTGGTAACCCTTGCACAACAATAACAAACACCTACAAATAGTCCAAACATGATTTTCTCCAGAGGGATTTTCCCGTTTGCTGAATGATCATGATTTACAGAAGGATTTCCACTTGCAGCTGATTGACATTGTTGCTCAAGAATGGTTCCACACAAACCCGGATTTCCTTCAAAACTGGACTCAGGAAACGTATCAAACTGACCTCCTGTGAGGATTGGCCCTTCAAGATTGTTATTTGATACATCGAAGGAAGACAGAAAATGGAGATTTCCAAGCGACGCTGGAATTTCACCAGAAAAGAAGTTTTCTGAAAGGTCTAATTTTTTTAAGTTAGTGAGATCAGAAATTGTGTTAGGAATGCCCCCGGAAAAGCTGTTATCGCTGAGATCAAGGGAATGTATCAAATTCAATAGGCTGATCTCGACTGGGATGTTTCCACTGAGGTTGTTTGAACTCAGGTATATAGCAGGGGGGAGGCTAGATAATTGATTGTATTGTAGGTTGGAGAAATTGTCAGGCATAACACAGACAGGCAACTCTAAGTAAAAGTGATCCACTTGATTGGCAGCCTGTTGGCTTGCCAATCTTGGCATTCTGGTGAGTTCTACTGGAAAGTTTTCGGAAAGGTTGTTCTAAGAAAAATCTAGACGCGCGAAAAAGGTTTGGCAAACTTCCAAAGAAACTCGGAATCGAGCCCTTCAGCTCGTTAAATGACAAGTCGAGAACCTTTAGTTTGGGCAACTTTGCTAGCCAATTCGGAATTTGGCCATTTAAGAGGCAACCTCCGAAACCAAGAATCTGGAGATTTTGAAATCCCTGAGAATCAAATAAACTGTCATCATCGCCTGGCAGCGATTCATTGTGGAAATTCTTTGAGAGAATTAATGCAGCGAGAGTCTTGCAACGTGACAGAATTCTAATTGCACTTGTAACATTTGTTAAGGAGTTGTAGGAGATGGAAAGAAATGACAACGATTGTAGTGCCAGAATGTCGGGTGGGATCTCTCTCGTCAGCTAATTAGTAGACAGGCGAATCGCTGTCAATGACTTGCAAGCAAAAAGGTTTCTTGGAAGGCTTCCACTGAAGAAATTATTGCCCAGGTCAATCAGGCGAAGTTCGGAGAATTTGGAGAAATCAAAATTAGAAATGTCACCGTAGAGAAAGTTGAACCTGAGAATCAGTTGTGTGAGTCTTGTACAATTTGTGAGCGATGGAGGCAGAGTACCATTCAGACTGTTGAGTGAAGGAGAAGCTCTTCCAGGTTGGAGAGTTGTCCGATTTCCGGGAGGGATCATGCCGGTAAATTCATTACCATACAATGCAATAATTTTGGTTTTCAGCCTGGAAATGTCACTTCTAAGTGATCCATTGAGCCTGTTTCCAGGGAAAGATAGTTCTTGCAATGTCGACAACCCGTAGACTTCTTGGGGCAGAGGACCTGAGAGTGAATTAAAACCTACTCGTAATGTCTCCAACTTTGTACAATTTCGGGCATGTTGTCGAATTGAACCCCTAAAATCATTGTGAAAATGAGAGAAATCCAGGACTCTGATGGATGGGGAAATGCTGCATATGAAGCAAGGAATCAAGCCATGAAAGCTGTTATTGCTGATATTGAAGCTCACCAAGTTTATTGCCTGATTGAGAAATCCAGGCGGGGTTGTTCCATCAAAGTCGTTGCTGGAGAAATCTGCTAACTCGGTTATCACCGAAAGCACGTCGGAAGATTGAAACTCCCCGGAGAGACGGTTGTCGCTCAAGTCAATGATCTGCAGCTGACTCAGGGACTCAAAAAATCCATCAGGGAAGGTGCCCGTGAGCGAATTTCGGGTGAGATTAAGCTCAGAAAGATGGCTAAGTCCAGCAATGGAATCAGGAGAAATGCTTCCAACAAGCCCTCTTGACGGCAGCTTGAGGCTTTTCACCCTGCCGGAGATATCACAAGAAACGCCTTCCCAGGTGCCGCAATCAACTGAAATATTCCAGTCGAGTCGAGGCGACGATCCGGTTGTTATGTTGCCGGAGAAGGATAACAATGAATTACGGTCAAGTGGATAGCCGGAGGATGCACGGAAAGTGGCCAGAAAGCAAAAAAACCCCATTATTATTACCATATTTCTCAGCACATTCAAATACAGAAAGCCAAAGTGTTAAGGAGAAGAACGGAAAGAATGGATGAAGAAGGCCATGATTGAATATGAAAAGTTCAACTTTTTTCACTTTCCATTTTAATTAAAATTAATTTATATATATATGAGTCCCTAATTAAAATGAAGAAGGGGTGTTCAACCGGCCGGTTTAGCCGTTTAACGGTCTACTGGTTCCGATTACCACCGGTTTTCCAATTTGTGGCAGTAACCGGATAACCCGGCAACCTTACCGGTGCTGCAGGTCCGGTCGCGTACGGTTCCGGTCGGTGTGCCCGTTACAACCGGCAGCCGTTAGTTTTTGTTTTCATTCAGTAAATTAATAATCGTGAACTTGCAGACAAACTCTTACTCATCCCTCACGTCTTCCTTTTTGTTTCATGGGACTGAAGTTGTGTGCTAAATTATTATAAAAGCATAGTCTCAAGCACTAAGTCAAACTCAAAATTAAAAGTTACAGTTCAGACTTGATCGGAAGTGTGTTTGTGTAATTTGTTTGACTTGATCCATTGCAGATTTTTTTTTCTCTGCTGCAATGGCATAGTGCTGCAGGTTGCTGCAGTTTTGCTTTTACTCTCTAGCTTCTTTTGTATTTTTGTTTTTTTTTTCCTTCTTCTTTTTTCTTTTTTCTTCAGTGCTGCCTGGTGCTACTGCCTACTGCCATCTAGTTATTTTATCTAGTTTAATGTATGCAAATTCTTTTTCCTTCTGTTGTTGCGTTCTTTCGTTTATTTTTATTCTGCTGCTGATGAGTTTTTTTTTTTTTTTTTATTTCTGTTGCTACTGTATGATGATCTTTATGCTGGGTTCTAAATATATATTTTTTCTGATATATATTCTATATAAATTAAAAATAGATGTTTGGCAATTAGAGATATACCCTGTTTCAGGTAGTGTGTGCTATCATGTATTTACCGTTAAATTTTTTAACTCTCTTAGTTGATTCATGACAGGCACTATGGGTGGGCACGAATCGGTTTCCACGAATTGCTTTCCTCGAATTTTAAATTTTTTTTGGCCAACTTGCAAACCGAACCTAATTCGTATTAAAACTAAAGAAACCAAATCGAATTCATAATTCAAATTCGGTTCGAATTCGGTTTGGACAGTGGAAACCGAATTCACAAATTTGTTTCCAGAATTAATAGTTTAACACAGTAAGGCTTTGAAGAAAATGAAAGAGAGATGGGAGAAGGAAATAGGAAGAGTAAAGAAAGAAAGATAATGAAGACAAGAAAGAAAATAGATGAAGAGAAGAAGCACCGTCTAGTTCCAGATCCACCATCGCCACTCCTTCCTCATATCCCACAACCTCCACCATCTAACAACAACAATCAACTCCACCATAAGCTTCTCTCAAAAACTTGATGGTTAAGAGAAGAAAATGAAAGAGAGATGGGAGAAGGAAATAGGAAGAGTAAAGAAAGAAAGATAATAAAGAGAAGAAGAGGGAACAAAGGTAGGTTCGCAGGGAGAAAGAAAAGGAAGAAAAAGAAGGAGGGGG
Organism: Leptodermis oblonga; assembly: GCA_016801395.1. Classification (NCBI taxonomy): domain Eukaryota; kingdom Viridiplantae; phylum Streptophyta; class Magnoliopsida; order Gentianales; family Rubiaceae; genus Leptodermis; species Leptodermis oblonga. Next base: position 7,090,538 of record CM028757.1, read on the forward strand.
AGGGGGGAGAGAGATGTAGTGGGGCAGAGGAACTAAAAAAATGAGAAGTATAAAATAAAAAAAATATAAATCATCTATCCCATTCCGTTTTCGAATCGGTTTTCGGGTTGGATACCAAATTCGAAACCGAATTCATAATTCGAATTCGGTTTCAAACCAAACCTAATTCGAATACTGAATTCGAATTGGGTTATTCGAATTCGGTAAATTCGAATTTGGTTCGATTTTTGAATTGGACCGAAAACCATGCCCACTCCTACCTATGGCAATTGATGATCCTTATATGGGTCTTAATAGTTTTCTTGATGGGTTCTTTTATTCCGGGTAGAGTCTTAGTATGTTTGGCCGGAATTAGATGCATAATAGAAGTGATATACATTTTATAATAAACAGGTTATCCGGTAGAGATAAAATCTCAACCGGTAACAGGACCGGTCAACCGGTTCAAAACCGGTCAACCGGTGAACCAGTTGGCAAGTCCGGTTTCCGGTTTCGTTGCACAGCCCTATCCCTAACAAAATCGTTTACTTTAGGGACGACTAACTGGTGACTTCTTTGTACATTATATGCTTTTAAACTTTGAACCATTGGTAACGCTCAAATCATGTAGAATGGAATATGATTTTTGCGCACGAAATTCCATCAAGGAAGAATATAATATGCATTTTTATCCATTTTCCAAAGATAGCGAAAATGATTAGTCAATGGTTTTAATTTTTTTTTGCTTTAAAAAGTAAAATAAGATTACGTTGCCTAATATATAGGAAAAAAAAAAAACTTTTCTCTGACGGACCAACGACGTACATATCAAGTTTTGTCTATAATAATGTATCGCAGATCGAGTTTAGACTATCACATTTTGGGTGTAATTGTTGATGTATCATTGTTACGAGTTTAGCTACTGATGTTAATGTATCGCGTATCAGTTTAGCCTATAATATATATGTTGGAATTTTTCAATAATTGACAAAAATTTGGAGTGACTTTTCAACATTAAAAGTAGATTTCATAGAGAACACTCACCTGTATAAGTGTTTCCAAATATGCCGAATCAATAAATATGAAATGTTTAAATAATTCATAGTTCTTTAGTAATTTAATTTAAGTCTGAAATTTTAAAACATGGAAATGGTAATTCTGCGATATAATTGATTTAGAATCAGTTTCTCCTTCTGTCCCATTGAAAATGTCTACTTTGTATTAGTTTTTAATAATACAAAGTGAACTCTTTGAGTGAGACAGAAGAAGTATAACTGAAGTTCCTCTTTATTATTATTATTATTATAAAACTTGTCTGACTTTAGCGGCTGTTGCCGATTGAAAATTGGTTGGGGCCGATTGTCTTCATGGCTGATCGGTTATGACCGTTCACTGATCTGTCATCACCGATCTTGTTCTTCCTCTCTTTTTCGTTTTCTTCTTTTCACCTATGGGTTTCGCTAGCCATAGTATAATACGCGCCTCAGCCTGTTACATTAGTTTTGCTAACGAATTAGTTTGTTTTGTCATTGTTTGTTTTTATTGTGTTTTGCATATCCTTTGTTGATGTTGAAACAACACCTAAATCATTGAAGTGATAGATGGTAGACAAGGGATCAAATCGGCATTCGCGGCTTGGCTCTCTCTTAAATAAGGACAAAAACTTGTATATGACAATCCGAGTTTAGCTGCTGATGTATTGCAGTTATAAATGTAATTGTTGAAATATAGCATATTGAGTTTAACTTCTAATGTACTATGATATATTAAATTTAGCTTTTAGTTTATCAAATTTAGCTGCTGATAGATAGCGGTTGTGAGTTTAGGTTCCGGTGTATTGAATTTTTCTTTCACAAGGACTGTATCCCCTTGAATTTTCAACTGCCCAGCAAAAGTATTACTGCCAATCTACTAACCGTCTAATATCCCAATACAAGTAGCAGAAGAATAAAAAAGAACTGGAATAATGGCTTGCAGAGCAGTTCAGGATTGGACTAGGTCATTTTTTAGACGTTGCTCTTTTCTTTTCTATTCAATTTAAAGAAAATCATCATTTTTTCTTAAAAAAATTTATGTAAGGAAACAAATCCATTTTCTACTCAATTCAAAATTCAAAATTATTTCTAAATCTTACTCAGATAAATTCAAAAAATAATATAATAATTACACTTTTTTTTTTCTATTTCCTATACGAATTCCAAAATAAATTCTCTCCATACAAATATTTCTTTTCTAAAACTAGGCTCCATTCTTTTGAGGGTAAAAATCATTCATACCCCTCCAGGTTTCAAAAAGTGGCAACCTCACTCTCTCAAGTATTGATAAGTATCAACCACACCCTTTTTTATGAATTTTCCATTAACTTTCCTTCAATTTCAAGGGTAAAATTGTCATATTAATATATTATGTAAATAAAATTGAATGTTCTTATATTCAATTTCAGTAAATACATTCAAAAGGATTAAAAGTCAGTCTCAATCTTTTATCTAATTTTTCTTACACTCTTTTAGGATGGTATCATTATTTCTCTTTTTTTTTCTTCTCATTCTAATACAAACACACACACACACACACATATAAATAAATATATATATATATATATACATTATTTAGGTTTTTTTATTTGTTATCTTTAATATTTTTTAGAGACAATTCAAAATTTTTTATATTTATTTTTAGAATAGTAGTTCAAATTTTTTTAATTAGCTAATACTATAGACATATATTATTTTTTAAAATTTTTTTTTATCACATATCAAATTTTAATGAGAAAAGTGAAGATTTTTTTTAAAAGGTTAAAAATAAAGATAATTTCTTCTAAAATATCTTTTGATAAAGTTGGATAAGAAAATTTTAAATGATCAATATACACCTAGTGTTAAATTAAGTAAAATATTTAATTATACACTTATAAATATTCTTTATTTAGACAAGTTGATAATATAAATTTAATTATATTTTACTTTGAAAAGAAGGGCAATAATGTCAAATTACACATTGTTAATGAAGAACTTAACATAAATGTTAGAAAAGGGGTCTCAATGACACTTTTTAAAACCTCAAGGGGTGTGGTTGCCACTTTTTGAAACTTGGAGGGATGTGACTGATTTTTACTCATTCTTTTGATGACCTATTTGAAAAATTTTAGTTTTAGGGAATAAATATTTGTACGGAGGAAATTGATTAGGTGATTTGTGTAGGAAAGAGAAGAAAAAGAGTAATGATGAGAAATATTTCTCTATATCTCGATAATGAACTTGTACAAAGAGTTTATATACAGCTAACATACCAAACCTACAAGGCCCAAAATAACAATCCACTACAATATATATTTAACTATAAATATATCCAACACCACCCCTTCAAGTTGGCGCATGCAAATTGTGTATGCCCAACTTGACTAGCAAAAACTCAAACTGCTGTCACCCTAACGATTTGGTAAAGATGTCTGCCAAATGAGAATTCGTGGGAACGTGTGATGTAGCAATGGTCCCCTCCACTATGGCATCCCTCAAGAAGTGACAAATCCACTTCAATATGTTTCGAACGTTCATGAAAAATAGGATTCTGAGCCAAATGCAGTGCTGACTGATTATCGCAAAATACCTGCATTGGCCCTTCCGTGCAAATCCCAAGACTCTGGAGAAGTCCTTTAAGCCACTTCAACTCACAAATCACTTTTGCCATAGCCGATATTCTGCCTCTGCAAAGGAAAGTGAAATTGTAGCCTGTTTCTTGGTCTTCCAAGAGACAGGTGAAGCACCAAGAAATACCATCCATCCAAGTAACTGATCTCCGTTTTTGGGACAAGCAGCCCAATCTGAATCACACCACCCTATCAGCTTTCAGATTACAGTCTCTCTAAAGTAGAACATCCTGTCCCGGGCTCCCCTTCAAGTAACGTACTACTCTCAAGGCTGCTACCCAATGATCCTCCTTTGGTGCCAGCAAAAACTGAGACAAAATGTGCACGAAAAAACACAAATCTAGCCTAGTGAAAGCCAGATAGATAAGCCTACCCATGAGCCGCCGATACTTCTCCCCATCGGCCAGGTCCGGACTTGTCGAAGCTGCAAGTTTCTGATTCTGCTCCATCGAAAATGACACGGGCTTCGCTTCCAACAGTCCTGTCTAAGATATAATGTCCAGAGTGTATTTCGCTGACACAAGAAAATACCCTCTGTATTCCTCGCCACCTCTATGCCCAAAAAATATTTGAGCTTCCCCAAATCTTTCATGTGAAAACAGGTACTCAAATATTTTTTGAACTCTGCAAGTTCCTTGGAATTGTTCCCCGAAATAATCAAATCATCCACATACACCAAAACATTCATCCTAATCCCCTGCTTTGAAAAAGTAAACAGTGAGTAATCGAATAAGACTAAACAAACCCATACCTCCGCAATGCTGCTGTCAACTTTGCAAACCAACATCTGGGGGCCTGCTTCAACCCATACAATGATTTGTGAAGTCTACACACTTGGCCATCTCTCCCTTTGCCGAAACCAGGAGGAACCCGCATGTACACCTCCTCCGTCAGATCTCCATGCAGAAAGGCATTGTGAACATCCATCTGGTGTAGTTCCCAATCCTTTGCTGCTGCAACTGCTAGAAAAGTCCTGACAGTCACCATCTTCGCCACTGGTGCAAACGTATCAGAGTAATCAATGCCTTCCACTTGGTGATTGCCAGACACAACCAACCGTGCCTTGAGCCTCTCAACCTGCCCATCTGAACGATACTTGATCTTATAGATCCATCCACCTACTCCCCAATGCTTTCTTGCCAGCTAGTAATTTCTCCAATGTCCAAGTCCCATTCTTTTCCAGAGCTTGGATTTCAATCTGCATAGCCTCACGCCAGCCTGCATCTTTCATGGCATCCTTGAAAGACTTAGGCTCAACTCATGTAGTGACAGCTGCAAGAAAGGTTCGATGGTCCACTGAAGAATAACTACTATCCAAATAATTAGACAAAGGGTAGAGATTACCATGACCGGAGGAATGCTTGGAACTCGATGAAGTGGGGGGGGGGGGGGGGTGGCCTTGAAACCAACAACTGTATTAACCACAAAATCTCAAAGATGAACAGAAGGAACCCGAGTATGCATTCCTCTACCCAAATGCACAACTGGATCCCCTTTGCCTCGCACCTCAGCCCTATCCACCACAGACTGCGGCTGCTGGTTGCTCTCGGCAGCGACAGGGGGCTGCGGAACAGCCTCGGGATCTCCCCTGCCGCCGCTGGACCTGTCACAGCTGGTGGCGCCGCGGTGGTGCTAGGCGAAGCCGAAGGGGGAGGCACCTCCAGTAGGTCCTCATCTTCCTCAAACTCATCCTGTACAATGTCAACCAAGTCCGGTGCAACAATATATTCTTCAACCAAAGCAGCAGAAGAATTATCGGAGAAAGGAAACACAGATTCAACAAATTTAACATCACGGCAAGATAAAATATTCACGGGTCTCCAAATCATACAACTTTCACCCCTTTTTCCCAAACGGATATCCCACAAAGATACACTGACATCTTCTACTAGCAAACTTATCAAATTTGGCTTTCAAGTTATGGGCATAGCACAAAGAACCGAAAACACGTAGTTCAGACAGAAGAGGTTTCACACCAAACAGACATTCATACGGGGACTTATAATTCAACAATTTCGAGGGAGTCCGATTTATCAGATAGCCAGCAGTTAAAATACATTCACCCCAAAACTGCGCAGGAAGATTAGCCTGAAATTTTAAAGCCCGAGCTACATCTAATATGTGCCTATGTTTTCGTTCAACTCTACCATTCTGTTGGGGGGTGCCCACACAAGAGGTTTGAAAAATAATACCCCGTTCAGCAAAAAAATTGCTAAGACAAAATAATTCAGTCACATTATCACTCCTCACCGTTTTAACTTTAGCATTAAATTGACATTTACTAAAGCTAAAAACCGGGTAAACAATTCAAACACCTCAGTTTTATCACGCATCAAGTAAATCCAAACTCCTCGAGTAAAATCATCAACTATAGTGAAAAAGAAACGAGCACCACACGAAGATAAAGTATGATAGGGACCCCACAAATCACAATGTATTAATTCAAAAGGAAAACATGCTTTATTGTCACTCAATAAAAATAATTCACGACTCTGTTTAGCCTGGTAACACACATCACAGGACTGATTCAAATGATCACTAGAAATAAACTCAAATGGTAGGTTCTTCACGATCTTAGCTGAGGGATGCCCCAATCTTTGATGCCAAACAATCGGATCCTGCTGATCAACAACTCGATTTGCCTGAACACCAAAGCCACCCCTTAAGTAGTAGAGTTCCCCCCGCCTTTCACCGATTCCAATCAGCATCCTCGAACGTCGGTCCTGAATAACACAGTCAGATTTAACACAGTGTACCACACAGTCAGTATCATCAGCCAGATGCGAAACAGAAATAAGGTTGTACAATAAATGAGGTACATAATAAACATTGTTCAAGGTCAAGTGACTAGACAATCTGACCGTTCCACGTTTCACAGAAACAACCTTACTACCATCAGGAAGACCAACAGTACAAGAAGGCATATCATGTAAATTGGACAACAAAGACAAGTTACCCGTGACATGATTCGAAGCACCTGTATCTATAAGCCATAAACTGGACAGAAACTCACCACTCAATCGATCATCTGTGCTCGTATTACCCAAAAGAGAAAGCAGCTGTTGCAATTGCTCAGAACTCACACCCAAAATACCCGAAATAGGCGCCAAATCACCATTGCCCATCGCGGCACCTCCACTGGTCGCCGAACAGGCCACTGCCCGCGCCTCAGCAGCGCGAGGTCGCGCCGCTGCACCTGCTGCCGGTCCGCCTCCTTTCCCACGGCCAGCTCCGCGATCAGGATTGGCCTTCCCACGGAATTGAGGCCGGTCTCCCCACCATTCTGGATATCCATTCTTCCCAAAGCAGGTAGATTCCTCATGCCCAATCCTATTACAGTAAGTGCAAGTGACATTAGGAAGAAATCTCAATTTATACTCAGAAGTACCTTTATGCGGGGCTTTCACAGCAAAAGTCATTACATCCGCCTGGTCAAATTGACAGAATGGTTCCGGGTCTGCAGTTGCTCCTCTTGATTCATTGCCTTAAACGCCCAATCTAAGATGGGTAGTGGATTTTGCGCTAAAAGTTGAGAACAAAGGCTCCCAAATCGCTCTTGATTGATGCTAAACAAAAAATCATGAAACTTCACCTCATCTTTTTTCTTCTGAAACTCTTCACTCATTCCACAAATACAAGCAGGCACCGGTTTGTATTTGTCGAGTTCATCCCATACTTTTTCTAATCTCCCAAAGTATGTATTAACAAACATGATGGTAGTCTGTTTGCAATTGTCCAGCTCAAATTTCAACTCCTGTTGTCGTTGCCCACTACTAACAGTAAACCGTCTCTGCAATAAATCCTATAACGATTTCGCCTCCTCAAAATAAGGAATCGTGTTCTTCTGCGACTCGTCAATGGTGTTCATGATCCATTGCACGAGTGTAGATTGCACCGCATCCCAATCATTCAGATACATCGGATTCACAGGTTTGTAAATACTACCATCCACAAAACCATACTTTCTCCTTCCTCGCAACGATAAGCGTATAGAACGAGCCCATTGTTCATAATTCACACCATTAAGTTTCACCGTACTAATCATGTTCCCCGGATTATCATTGGAGCCAAGATAATACGAAGAAGATGGGTCAATTCGCCGATAAATAATCTCTGCATCAGGGTTATCAGTCCCGATCATCAGGTTCGGGGGGTTCGCCGGAGCCGGCGGCTGCTGGTCTGTATCGGGGGTCGTGGTCGTCGATCATTCATCAGGTATAGAAACCGTTACCTTTTTTAATAATTCAGTAGACTGAAGTTTTTCTATTTCATCATCTTCTAAAGATAGAGTACTAATAATTTCATCCATTCAATCAGTATGACAATTATTGTAATAGTAATCAAGTAATTGTGCTTTAATCATTTACTTCCCTGAATTCGACTGATTCGAGATTTTCTGGATACCATCCTCTTCTTTTTGTGACAGCAATTTGCTTTTCTTTGTCTTCTTCTGGAGACTTAGTTTCTCGGGAAACTATTAGAGCTGAAAGCTTTTCAAAGATGTCATCCATCCTTGCTAATAATGCTGCTGAAGACATTTCAATGTGTCTGGCAAGACTTTGCTGTTGTTTGCTTCAAAAGAATCAACTTTTCATCTAGTTTTAGGATAACATCCATTATTTGATCCATTTTTCCTGTCATGACTTATTATCAATTTTGTTAAGAATATCAATAATAAAATCAATTTTACTAAAGTCAATAGACTGTAATTTTTCTGTTAAAGTACTGAATGATCGTACCTGTTCTTCGAGTTGCAAGATTCTCTTAAGAATTCGGTCTTCAGTATGATGTAATGAAGTAAGAGCTACTAAATCAATTAGTCCTTTGTCTTTTTGATTTAATTTTACTGGTTCTTTATAGAAATTTCTGGTTTCTATTCCTTTTTATGAACAAAGTTCATTTAAGAGTACTAAAGAGATACCACAAACAATATTCAAATTATTAAGATGTCGAATACATCCATCAATTCCTTTTCCTCCTGAATAAAAATAAGAAGGTGTTCCTTTTAAAACATTTTGATGTTTAATTCCTATATATCTTTTTTCAAAGTATATATGTGGTTCTAGTATTTTTTCCGAAGTATTCATTTAATCAGGTTGATCTAATTGTGAAGCTAGATTTTTAATCCGCTGCTGTACTTCTTCTAGATTGTCATTTCTAGGCATTCCAGTAATTCTAGACAAAGATCTAGCAAGTCCATAATTTCTATATGTACTTAATTCTAAGCTTCTTCTAGGAATTAATGATCTATTGCTAGATTCTCCTGTTATTAAAAGTCTTGATGGTTCTCCAAGAAGTCTTTTTCTACTTAGATCCATAGCCCAAGTATTTTCCATTGGATCAGTAACTTGTACTTTACAATTAGACAACTTGCCTATTTCTTTAAATAGAGAATTTATAGATACAAATTCTTTTGCTTTGTATAACATACTGTGATGTGAGTTTGTTAAGCTGTAACCTAACATGTAAGTAATAGTGTATGGATAATCACCATTGGACATCATATCTGTTCTTACAAATTCATGTGCAAGACATAAAATTCTATTTATATCTGGAGTACATAATGGAACTCCTATTCTAGGTGAACAACTAAAAATGAGTTTTCCACGTACTAGATTTCCTTGTAATCCTTCAAAGAGAGCGTCTTCAGATTTATTTAATCTTCTATCAAGAAGTGCTAATTTTATTGGTGAATTAATTCCAATTCTGAAAGTAGATTTAATCATTATTCTTATCATGCCGATATGAATATATGAAATTGTTTTCCTTATTTCATTCGGAATATTACTTAATTTGGCATTAATTTCCTGCTTGTTAATCAAAGGTATTTCTACAAGTCCTGAAGTATTTTTAATATCAAGTGGATATTCTCTAGTGCTAACACATCTGTAAATGTGATTTACTCTTTTTGTAATTTTGTCAACAATTCTTTTTCCAAGATGTTCTGTATGAAATACTTCATTGGTAGAAAGAGTAAGATTAGTCTTACTTACCTTGTCGATGAGACTTTGATCTACAGTGATATCTTGTGCAAAGATATTATCTTCCTCAAAGTATTCTTCGTGCAACTGAGTTGCAACATCGTCCTCAGGTTCTGATCTGTTCATGGCTCTGATACCAATTTTCTTTCGGGTCTGGTTTCTTTCAGGTCTTTTCCTTCGTTTCTTTGTTTGATAACAGTGGCTACAATAATAAGATGTTTTAATGAAGACAGAGAATTAGAAGAGATCAATCTACCTTGAATGTTCCTCAAATAATAATCGTTTCAGCAGCTCTCTTTCTAAATTTCTTCTTCCAAGCTCAACCGCTACTTGACGGAAATAACGGCTTAACCTCTTAACGCCTTCTCAGCTTCCTTTCACGGAGTAAGAGCCTATTCAGGTATGAAGAAATAAACAAGAGAGTTCCTGAAAATACTCGTTTTATTATTATATGAACAATCAGAGGGCAGAGAGAAGCTCCGCTAATCCTCTTTCAGAACTCTACTCACACATGGCGTCTGTTTTTCACTAAGCTTAAGGCTTCGTGGAAACTCCTCTGCCTTACAAAATAAAATGAAGCTCCTTATATAGACAAGGAGACAATTATTGAAATACATTAAAAGACTAAAATGCCCTAAGGCAATTTTTCTACGCATCCATCGATGCACCTTTTTGACAATCGTCTTCCTTGAATAGTGGTCTGCTCCCCACTTTCCTCAATTATTTTCTTCTTTTGGTGGTTTGATCCCCACCATTACCGAAAGTACTTTGTCGCTTACATAAGGTCGAAAAAAGCCTCGTCAGCCATTCCTTCAGTAGGGTCTACTGCTTTAGTAGTGCTTGCTCCACTTTCGTCTGTCGGTTGACAGTAGTTGCACTTATGATCACGCGTGCCATACTTGCAGAATTCCTTTGCCGTGGCTGGTGAAATTTCCAATTCTCCACTGTAAAACAGAGACTCCATGGAAGTAATATATGTGCATTCCTTCTCAGAAATACGTTCTTGATAATCATATTTTATAATTGTCCTGCTATCATGATAATTAATTTTTACTTCGGAATCAGAAAAGATCTTTCTTAATTCCAAAAGTACTGCTCCAAGACGATGAGCTCGAATTTCTGGAAGAACCTCCTTTAAATTAGCAGTGACCTGCAATTCCCGTGGTTCCGGAAAGACTCTGTCCTTTTTTGCTAACCCCACATTAATAAAATAATAGGGTAACATATTTTGTTGCTCGTCCTCCGTCCAGTCAATAATGGAACTTATTATTGAGATGTAGATCTGCTTGTCCTGAGCCTTAATTACCTTCTGTTTGAAGTTTTTTATAGCATTATAAATGCCTGTGGGCAAGAGACGGATCTCTTCCAAATTAGTACTGGGGTAAATTGTCCTGATGAGTCCACAGAGGAAACAATTTCTGACCATTTCTGCACCTGAACCTGTAAGAAAATTAAACAAGCTAATGTTCTTTTGGTTAGTGGTGAAATAGGTTTCTGTTTCTGTACTTATCTCAACGAGATGAAAAAGTCGCTGGAATTCTTTATAGGTGATCAAGGGAAATGGAATTTCCTTAATCTCCTTTTCTATTTGTTGTCTGTTGAGTCTGTTGAGAGACCGCAGACGAGATGTATTTGCTACTACGGAAGAGAAAGTAGCTGGAGTAGGCTGGCTCCTACTTGGCAACTGTACTGGTCTGGAAGTTGCGTTTGGGACAAACGTATTGAAGGCATTGAGAGCCTCTTTTTCTGTTGGATAGCTCTTATGAGTGTAAGGATTGCCAGAGACAATTGCTGAGACTATAGACCAGTCAGTATAAACGCCACGGTTTGGTCCTGTGAATACAACATAGTATTTCTTTTTCTTTGTAGTTTGTGGATAAAACATTTGATTAATAGAGGAAACGTTATCCTCAAGAGGCCGGTGAAGGCTTACTAGTGTTTTACCACCTTCATACGTATTTTCTACCGAAGTAGGTATACTGGTTGGGACTTGACTTATGTCCTCTTTTTCTTTACCTTTACTTTTCTCCTTCAATTTCTACTGGAGCTTTTCTCTTTTATGTCGAAGGATTTCGAGTTTTGCTTCTTTCCAATTGATTTTTTCATTTAATTCTTCAATCTTTGATTGAAGGATTAATTCTTCGTCCTTATCCATTGAGTCCTGCAAATTCACGTGTCATGGAATCAGCAAGAAAATTAATATTTCCTGGAATAAATTCAATATCAAAATTGTAATATTGCAACCACTGTTGCCATCTAACAAATCTCCCTTGTTTGTATTCTCCTTGAATCTGAGTGTTCCTGAAATACTTGACATTATTATTGTCAGTACGAACTGTAAAATGTACAGGTAATAAATAAATACGAAAACATTTAATAGTTCTAATTACTGCAAGAATTTCTTTTTCATTACTATGATACTTCTTTTCAGTATCTTTAAACGTTCCTGAGCAATACCTGCAAAGTGATTCCTCAGATTGATCAAGGGATTTGGCTTTGAGGATTCCTCCCCAAAATTCTTCTTAAGCATCGGTTTCTATAATGAGTTTATCATCTTTTCCTGGGTGATATAATTTTGGAAGCATTCCAATTTTCTTTTTTATTTTATTTACAAGATTTGTATCTTCTTGTGTCCATTTCCAGAAGACTTCTTTCTTTAGTTTTTGCTGTAAAGGATGTCTTAGTTCTGCTATTTTAGGAAAATAGTTTGATGTATAATTTAATATTCCTAAAAATCGTTGAAGACTTTTCCTATCTCCTATTTCACTGGGGAATTTCTGGATATTTTTACCAATGTGGTCTTGTAATTTTAATTCGCCTTTTCCTGTAATAGAAAGTCCAAGAAATTAATATTTTCTTTGAAAAGCTGTGCTTTCTTTTTGGAAAGAATAATTCCAATTTCTTTACATTTTTTCAAAATGTTGGTTACGTGTGTAATATGTTCTTCCTCACTATCTGAAAAAACAAGGATATCATCCACATAAACACAACAATAATTTTTGAAATCTTTAAAAGATTCATCCATATGTCTTTGAAAAAGAGACGGTGCTTGTTTTAATCCAAAAGGGACTACTTTCCATCCAAAATGGCCTTGAGGGCATGTGAATGCTGTTAATTCTTGAGATGCTTTATCTAGTCTTATCTGCCAAAATCCAGATTTACAGTCAAATGATGAGTAATATTTCTTACCTCGAATCATTTCAAGGAGCTCTTCCTTGTGTGGTAGAAGATATCCATCTCCTTTAGTGTGTTTGTTGAGTTGCCTGTAGTCAATAACAAGCCTCTTTTTTCCTCTTCTTTTTTCTGCTTCATTGTTTACTAAAAACGCTGGAGAGAAATGTGGTGATCTACTTTTTTCTATTACTTTAAGGAAAAGTAATTCATTTATTTGTTTTGCAAATTCTTCTCTATCAGAAGGTGTATATTGCATTGGTTTTACTTTAATAATGATAGCTGGATTATTTAAAGTTAAAGAAGCTATTAAAGTTCCTTTGGAAATTTTTTCATCTAGAGGATTTTCTGAACAAACTTTCTCTAATAATGTTTCAAGATTTGAAAGTCCATTAATGGCAAGTAAAGGAGTATTAATGTCAGAATTCTGAACAACATTTTCTGGTGGTTCAAGATGAACTTTCTTTCCTTTAATCTTTTTACTGGCTAGAAATTCAGGAACTCCTTGAAAATAAGCTTTTGATACCTTGGGTACCATTACTGCATTTGAAAAGTAATTGTATTTTGGTATTGAGCAAAAGATTCATATAACCGACAAAAGTTATTTCCTAACAAAATATCACACTTGTGATCAGTTTGATAAAGAGTAGGTATAACAAAGGTATGTCCTGAAATAAGTACTTTGATTTGTTCTGCAACCTTTCAAAAACAATAGTTTGGTCATTAGCTGTTTTTGCATAAATAGTTGTTTTTGCATTTACCCAAAATTCTTTAGGTATAAGATTAATATTTGCAGTGCACATAGATGCTCCTGTGTCAATATAACAATCAAGAGTATATTTCCTAAATCCTTTGAAATGAAAGGTTCCTTTTATATAAATACTGTTAGGATTTGTTTTATTCAAAATATGAATTAAATTTGTTTCAATTGAAACTGATGGAATATTAGTATATTCATACTCATATTCATCTATACTGTCCTCTAGTTGTTCTAGATTTTGATTAATCTGTGCTGTAAGACTCATACTCAGAATTACTTGTTTCAAAATCACTAAGATTCTTTAATATGAATAGATTTTCATTTTCTGAATCTGAAAATTCTGATTCAATAGGTTCAAATTGTTCCGAATTTAATAATTCTAAAAACTTACTTTGATTTGCAGTTTTGTTGGGGCAGTCCTTTGCATAGTGTCCTGTTTCCTGACAAATCCAACATTTGCAATTCTTTTTTCCTTGCGGGCAAGTTTTAGAATTGTCCTTTGTGTCATTTTCTTTTTTAACTTTCTTTTTGAAAAACTTTCTTTTTCTAAAAGGTGGTGCTTTTTTGAATTTTTTCTTTGATGTTGACTTCCATCTTAACCTTTTCTTCTTGTTTCCTTTCTTTGAAGGAATATTATAGCAACCATACAAGGTTTCAGGTCCTGCAAATGAAGAACAACATTTATTAATCTTTCTAAGTTTACGATTAATGTAATCTTGTTGACATTGTTTAATCATATAATCCTGTACTAATTTATATGCGTATGCAAGAGAGTGCTTAGTGACGTCATTTTCTTTTTCCCATTTCTCAAGTACTATTAGCAGCATATTCTCCAGCTTCATATGGTTCTTTATGCCTTCTACGACGTCGTGGTCGTCGATCATTCATCAGCCATGGTGAAGGAGATCGGGGGGGGGGGGGGGGGGGGGCTTTCAAAAAAATCAAAGGTGGAGGCTAGGGTTTTTTATTTCCTGGCTCTGATACCATGATGAGAAATATTTCTCTATATCTCGATAATGAACTTGTACAAAGAGTTTATATACAGCTAACATACCAAATCTACGAGGCTCAAAATAATAATCCACTACAATATATATTTAACTATACAATATATTCAACAAGTAATGAATATATTATTTTTTGAATTTATGTGAGTAAAAATTTAGAGAGAATTTTAAATTTTAAATTAAGTAGAAAATGAGATTGTTTCTTTGTGTAAAATTTTAGAAAAAAAATGATAATTGTTTTTGGAATGGAATAGAAAAGAACAGAGCCTAAATTTCCCAAATAGGTCACCAAAAGAACTGAGGCTAGTCAACCACTTTTAGCAGTATTATATCCACGTTTCTAACGAAATCATCATTTAGGCTCTGTTCTCTTGTCAACTTAGTTAGGAAATTTTTTGGTTAGGGAAGAATTTTGTTTTGGAGGGAATTTCTTTTGGGGATTTGTGTAGGAAAAAGAAGAAAAAGTGTAATGATTATGTTTTTTTTGAATTTATGTGAGTGGGTTTTTAGAGAGAATTTTTAAATTTAAATTGTGAATTTTATAAAAATGATATTATTTCTTTGTGTAATATTTTTGAGAAAAAAGTGATACTTTTCATAATTATGTTCAGAAAAGAACAGAGCCTTAGTTTGGGGACGACTGACTTGTGCTTTCTTCAAATATTTTGCTTTCACATTGCAATCAATTACGGATCAAATCACGCAGAATTTTCTGTCCATCAAAGAAGAAGAGGAAATGATAGCGATGCGTCAAATTAAGATAGCGGAAATGATGTTTTGATTTCCCATAAACTTGTTTTCCACGTTTTGAGGATATGAGACGCACGTATCGAATTTAGTCTCTAACTCTCTATATTGCAGTTAAAATTTGCAAACATGTATATTGAATTTTAGCACGTAATGTATCACAATACATTAAAGGCGGTACAAATGTTTTTATTAATACATGATACAACATAAATTAAACTTGGAAATGTTTGCTAGACGAAAGTGAATGAATTGGAAACAAGATTCCTAGTAAGATCTTAGGAGAATGAGAACAGATCCCCAGTTTTTAGATAGTGTGTGCCGTCATATGTATCTACACATGAGATCTCATACGAAATTTTAGTTCTGAGTTAAATTTTGTTAGTTTTCTTTTAAGTTTTGACCAAACGTTCCTTTTTATTAGCCTTTTATTTTAGGTAAATTCTATTACTTTGATTCAATGAATTCCTAATGGTTGTGAGATTCGTTTTTAAGCTGGTAATCTCGGATGCCCCATAATCTGTAAATAGCGTGATATCAGCGGTTGTAATAGATAGTTTTGGCTTGATATTTGATCCCAAATTTTTGCCTAATCCTTTTGTACGTTTTAACGATTATTAGATGCCTAATTAACTGTCAATTGTACGTCAACTTCATGCGCGGTCTTAGCCGAAGGCAAGGAAATGGATGCTACTGTTGGAATTGAAGAAAAAAGGTGCCTGCAATCATAGGTGAATCTATTTAGTCCACGAAGTTTCTCGATTTAACAGTCTATGTGAAGACTTTCTAGTTTTCGTGAAATCTTTCTCATCGATAGCTTATCAATAGTTTGCACTATGTCAAAACCTACTAATTTAGTTAGTAATCAGTGGCGGAGCCACGTTTGAGCTTTGTGGGGGCAAAAACTTATGTTAGGGAAAAAAAATATTGCTTATAAAATTTGTGCTTACATATTAGAGAAAACATTGTGATTCTTAAAAAAAATTGTTAGTAATAACTTTGTTTTTGCATTATCAATGAGTTAATATTACATACTCACTCTGTTTCATTATAAAAGGCAACTTTTCAGTAAATAATTTTTGTTGCAATAGAATATTCAACTTTCAAAATTTTTATTCTTTCTACCCTTAATATTGCATTCGTTCCATTAGAAAAATACACTTTAAAAAATATTTTTGTTTCCAATAGAAGAGTTCATCTCAACTTCTTTTAGAACACTACCACAGAAATGGTAAATGGAGCCGCCAAATTGCATGGAACCTGCCTCCAATATAGCCATTCGGGGTGGGTTGCCAAACACCCGCCTCCAAAGGTTGTGAATAATTTCACATCTCACAATGGAGGCGGGTTTCATTGGAACCCGACTCAATGAAACCCGACTCCAAAAAGGTTCCATAATGGAGGCGGGTTCCGGCGAAACCCGCCTCCAATATGTGACTTCCGAATGGAGGCAGGTTCGTCATTCTTTGGAGGCGGGTTCCGGGAAAACCCGCTCCCTTACACCATAATGGAGGCAGGTTTTCCCCAAACCAGCCTCCAATAAGGGAACTTTTTGGAGGCGGGTGCAAAAAACCCCGCCTCCATTATCTAATGCTTTGAAAATTTTAACCTTCATTTGCCAAATCCCACATCGCCAATCAACAAAGTTGGGGGCATGAAACTCCAGTACAAAACTAGCAACATGAGCAGCAAACTAAGCACATCTTCTAGCGGGGCCAATGGTACAAATTCCATGGCCAATACCCAATTAATAAAAAAATTTAGACTCGTAGACTCGGACGAGTCTAACGATTTTGTCTGATTCTGTCGACGGAGGTTTGCCAAAATCGTTACTTTTTTTGGGTTATTGGAGGCGGGTGCATGGAATAACCTTAGTGATTGGGTTATTGGAGGCGGGTGCCGGGCTGTGAAACCTGCCTCCAATTAGGCTAAATACCCGCTCCCTTTCACCCTTTTTCCAGTAGTGAAAGTTCATTTTCAAATGCATTAAAGCATATATATTTAGTCTCTCTTGTAACATATATTTGAATGCAAAAACAGTGACATTGTGAAATCCGAGGAAGAGGCCTTAGTTTTAAGAACAACATTATCTAAATGTACCAAAAATTAATCAAACTAAAAATTTATGTTGAAAGCAGTTTAGTGGAATGACAATGGGAAAAAAAAAAAGTAAATAAAATAAAAATAGCTCAAGAGATGTAAAACAGGCCCCCCAATTTGAGCCCAGGGCCGGCACTGCTAATAGACGATCATTTCGCATTTAAACTTGGTACACATGTTTTTTTCATTACAGGCGATATTTGTTGTTTTAAATAATCACAATACATTAATACGTAAACTTGATATGCAATACATCAAATGTTATACGCGATACGTTATATATCAGCAACTAAACTCATGAGTCATAACCGCGATACATTATCAATCACACTCAGTTCATCAGATACTAAACTCAATACCTATATTGTTAGAGCATAACCACAATTTATCAAAAATTAAACTTGATATTGAGTTTTCGGACTATTGGTCAAGTTTTCGGAGGAGAAGAGAGAATTTTGATGAAGAAGATGGCAGCTTTTTTTTTTTTTTCTTCTCTGTCTAAAAGAGAGACGCGCAAGAGTCTGCGACTCAAGGAAGGTGAAGGAAACGGAGGATGACGACTGGAGGAGGGAAAATTTTGGGGACAAAAACTTGTTTTTAGAACAGGGTTTCACAGTTTTTTTTTGGCTAGAAAGAAACATGGTTAACCCAAAACAAAGCTAAACCCATTTCTAAAAATCCCAAAAGAACAGGCTCTTAAATGTAGTTATTTTCTCATTTTTAAGAGACACCACCCTTAATGTAATATAAATTTTTTGAAAGATTAGTACCTCTAGTCTACCTATAGGTAACATTTCAATCCCTAAAACACAATTGTAAATAATATTTTGATCACATGTATAATATAAGGGGTCAATATGTAAATTAACAAAAATTAGGGACCAATATATAATTTACCATAATATTTTGTCCCTCCTAGCGATCTAGCTCCGACATTTGGTATTTTTTTTGAAAGGAAGACATTTAGTATCATTTAGAAGTTTAACTGCATTAAATATATGTATGTCATTCCACCATTTTGTTTCTAACCCCCTCATCTCATATTTTGAAACTTCAATCACAAATTCTATCTTTTATTCACTTCAAATTTATGAAAATCACACATTCACTTGTTTATTAATGGACCATAGTAAACGAGATAAATATTTCACGCAAAATAAAATAACTTTTTATTTTGTAATTAGAGTGTATTTTATTTAATTTTGACCGCCACAAAATGAAGGAGGAGAAACACCTCCACTGGCTGCGTGCGATAGTAGGTAGTCTCGCCCACTGCCGGCATGTGGCAGTGGTGGTGTTTCTCTGTGTGTGTGTGTGTGTTTGTTTGTTTTTTTTTTTTTTTTCCCTCTCTTTAGTTGTGTTAAATATAAAATGATATTTTTGTTATAAAAAAACACTTAAGACATTTAAGTTAGACCTGTATTTAGTAACTTCAAAACCTGTGTAAACAATTGCGGAAATTTGATGTATTTATTTCTCTATTCCTTTGTAGGCCCAATACCCACAGGAGGTCAGTTTGATACGTTCCCTAGTTCCAGCTTTGAAGGAAATCCAGGTTTGTGCGTGTGGAAGAATTCTTCAGCAACAATGTCATGATGATGCATGGTCAATCAGCTCCAAGCGAAAATATTAATCCTTCTGCAAATACTGATCATTCAGCTAAGAGAAAAATCTCCAAGGAGAAAATCATCTTTGGACTGTTTGTAGGTGTTTGCTATGGTGTTGGATTCATTATTTCTACAATTGCAATGTGGAATTATGAAGTAGAAAGATCGTTCCTACATGGAATCCTCAAAAGACTGATGAAGATGCTTATGTGTGTTCGTCCTTTCTAATGGTTCCCTCTATTGAACGAAGACACGCGTATCCAGTTGACATATATATATTGTCACCGGACAAGAAACTACCGAGTTCACCTACTGATATATTGACTGTAACTCCTGATGTATTGAAGTTATTAATTTAATTATTGAAATATAGCATATTAAGTTTACCTTCTATTGTCGTTTATTGAATTTAGCCTCTAGTTTATCGAATTTAGCGACTGATATATCGCCGTTGTGAGTTTAGCTTATGGTGTAATGAATTTTTCTTTCACAAGGACTGTATCCCTCTGCATTTTCAATGGCCCAGCAAAAGTATTACTACCAATCTACTAACGGTCTTAACATCCCAATACAGAGAGCAGAAGAATAAAGGAGAAGAACCGGAATAATGGCTTGCAGAGCAGTTCAGGATTGGATTAGGTCATTTTTTAGACGTTGATCTGTGCTTTTCTATTCAATTTAAGGAAAATCGTCATTTTTTCTTTCAAAATTTAACGTATAAAAACGTCATTTTCTACTCAATTCAAAATTCAAATTTTAAAATTCTTTCTAAATCTTTTTTCACATAAATTCAAAAAATAATATAATAATAACACTTTTTCTTCTATTTCCTACACAACTCCCAAAAGAAATTTCCTGCATACAAATATTTCTTTCCTAAAACTATGCTCCGTTCTTTTGGTAACCCTTTGGGAAATTTTAGGGTCTGTTCTTTTGCATTCTATTTTTGAAAAATCATCACTTTTTTCCTCCAAAATTTTACACAAAAATAACATCATTTTTGTCTCAATTCAAAATTTTCAAATTCCTTCTCAATCTTCACTAACATAAATTCAAAAAATAACATAATCATTACATTTTTTTCTTCTCTTTCGTACACAAATCCCCAAAAGAAATTTCTCCAACAAAATATTCATTTTCTAAAACAAACGCTATGTTCTTTTAGTAACTTAACTGGGAAATGTTTGGATTGAGGAAAAAATATTTTTTTTGGAGTAATAATTATGTTATTTTTTGAATTTATGTGAGTGAAGAATTAGAGGAAATTTTAAAATTAGTAAAAAAATGGTGTTGTTTCTTAGGTAAAATTTTAGAGAAAAAAATGTTGATTTTCCTATAATGGAATGGAAAAGAACAAAGCAAAAAATTTCTCATTTGGATTTGGAAAACAACAAATTAGTTTTAGGGAATGAATATTTGTAAGGAGGAAATTTTTTTTTGGAAATTTGTGTAGGAAAAAGAAGAAAAAGAGTAATAATTATGTTATTTTTTAAATTTATGTGAGTGAAGATTGAGATAGAATTTAAAATTTTGAATTTGAATTGAGTAGAAAATGAGATATATTGTTTGTGTAAAATTTTAGAGAAAAAAATCATAATTTTTTTGAAATGGAATAGAAAAGAAAAGAGCCTAAGGCCCTGTGTGGTATGATTCTCAAAATTATATTTTGAGAATCATTTTAATTTTATAATATTAAAAAGCTTATTGGGAATGTAAAAAAGTGTGTTGAAAATGTAAAAAAGCTTATTAAAAATAACAAAAAAATATTATAAAATTAAAAATACATCTCAAAACATAATTTTGAGATGCATTCCACACAGGACCTAAATTTCCCAAATAGGTCACCAAAAGAACTGAGGCTAGTCAACCACTTTTAGCAGTATTATATCCACGTTTCTAACGAAATCATCGTTTAGTTTGGGGACGACTGACTTTTGCTTTCTTCAAATATTTTGCTTTCAAATTGCAATCAATTACTGATCAAATCACACAGATTTTTCTGTCCATCAAAGAAGAAGAGGAAATGATAGCGATGCGTCAAATTAAGATAGCGGAAATGATGTTTTGATTTCACCACGTTTCTAACGAAATCATCGTTTAGTTTGAGGACGACAGACTTGTGCTTTCTTCAAATATTTTGCTTTCAAATTGCAATCAATTGCTGATCAAATCACACAGAATTTTCTGTCCATCAAAGAAGAAGATGATACATTTTCAAAATTGTTATACGCAGTAACCGTTTTACTATTCGCAGTAGCATTTTCCTATGAAAAAACTAAAATGCCCCTGGTTCAAAAGAAAAAAAATAAGAAAACCCGGGTACTGTACACCCGTTGGTGAACAGTACTGTTCACCCACTGGTGAACAGTACTAGTTAAAAAAGAGATAAGAAGTGTTCACCAACGGGTGTACAGTACTAGTTAAAAAAGAGATAAGAAGATCCATTAAAAACCCGAAATACCGCTGGTCGGCGGCGGTATTTTCTCGCGACCGGCGGTATTTTCCTGAAAAATACCACCGGCGGTCGGGGGGATTTTTTCGGATGTTTTATGCCCGAACGGGGCTACTTTTGTGCCAATACTTTAAAGTTTCTGTAACTGTAAATGTGTTCTCGTTCTTTATATGTTAGGAATTAATTTCGTATTGATAAATGCGCGTTTATATTATTCACTATTTGTAATCTCTTTTTTAATGCATTGTATAAAGTAATATCGCAATCGGGATGATGTATAGATATTTTATTTGAATTCAATACTGGAAAAATTTATTACATAAAAATTCTAAAGATGAGGATCTTATCTTGCTAACGTAAAATCAAAAATAAATTGCTGTTAACGTTAAACTGTTGATATGAAAAAATCGTATACTAACACTCAGCAGTCAATTTATTCTGGAATTCACCCAATTTTCCATCCAAATGAGCTTTCCAAAGCTGCATTTGTTCTGAGGCTCGGCTACTCCACGTCGGATAGATTGGGGGTAGCAAGACATCCCCTGTCGTTAACAGAGCAATGAAATGATTTTGTCTTATTAACCCCATATTGATGAAACTGCTCGGATCAGTAGAGACGCCGGCCTCCCGCCACAGGAGCGGAAGGAAGTATTACTCTATTGGGAATATAATGTAACCACCCTCTGGTACTTTGTTGCAACAAGTATTCCCAGAAGATGAGAATGAAACCAGAAATTCTCTTCTGCCGGAACTACATAACAATATAGCAGCTTGAATGCTAAATCGTAATCGACTGCCCCAAGAACGAATCGCCAAAAAGTAGCTTCATCCAGGAGTTCTTGGTGCAGGTCTATACGCACTTGGTGCCACTGCGCCTGATCTGCATCGTGTAAGAAATAGGCAACTACACTAAAACCACAATGTACATCGGGCACTACATTAACGTGTCCGGTAATGTATTCGAACATGAACTGCTTCAGAAATACGGGAACGACCACTCAGAAGCGTGGGGCCTCACAACCCTTCTTCTTCTCTGCCCGCCTGTGGATCGTCAACCTGCGAGTGTAAAGCATATTAAATTGAGTATGTGTATATGTATTTAACCACAATGACATGTTAAAATTAAATACATATATTAGTACCTCGTTGTAGCGCATTCCTTTCGGCACACTCGTACCCTGATAGATCTCGTTGGGTTGAATTGTGTCTGGGACGTCCCCTGTGTGGCCTACTAACCGGCTCAGCTAAATCAACAGTTTTCGGATAAAGCGTCGAATGCACAACACCCATGACCCTGTATATCTCAGAGCTCGGACGCGACATGACATCTACAAACATTTCATGCAGTCGGCCTTCAGCGGTTTGCCTCTCATCCTGAGTTTCTGGAATATCATTATCTCCCAAATGCAGCATCTTCCAGAACGTGTCAACGTCGATATGATCAATTAGACGGTACGCGCGCACCAACTGTTGCATCTCACATGCACATGGCAGACCACAACTTGTTCGGAGTTCGCAACCACAAAGCGCACCATCGTACCCGATAAGGCCAACTCTTTTTGTATATTCGTCCTCCACCATTGTAATACCAGCGAAAGACATTCTACCGTTAAGCCTACTATACAGTAGGTAGTCGCTCTTCCGGTATGTTTTGATGAGCGAAGCTTCCATTTTAGTCCGAATTTCATCGAGGTGCAACCCTATCATAATATGAATGTCGTGAAAAATACTTGGGAACACCTTTCTATCCGTACCAATAGCCTTCTTCACCTGTGCATGTGCACTCTCAACCTTGAAAGACAATTGATATTAAAATTCTTCATAGAACATAAATCCCTATATAAAACATCGCGTAATTATACAATGTACAAATCATAAATGAAATCAATAAATAACTTACATGTTTGTTGTGCGCCCTCCGTAATGCTTTATACTTTTCGTCTAACAAGACACAAACTTCTCCTTGTGGGGATCCAACCATGTTTTCTTCAAGTACGGAATAACATTTCTGAATCTCGATTTATTCCCATAGTTAGTATCAATATAATCCACAGCTTCCGTGAACTGTTCATATGTCAAGGCTTTCACCAGTTGCCCCCAACAATATAGAAAGACACCCGTTGTAGTTTTGTCGTTCCCAGCCGACACTACATGTTTCTTGACATCCATTTCAATGTGTCTCCTACAAAGTAGCTGGGTAGCATGTGAGAATACTAGTTCCACAGCATTCAGTAATGCGGTCTCTCGATCAGTCATGACCACGTGGGGGCATTTGTTTCGCTAGAATAAAGTGTTCAATTGCGCCAATTCCCAGTAATAACTCGGAGTAGTCTCATCCCTCAGGAAAATGAACGCGATATGAACATACTGAGCTGTAGGTACATGAGCTATTATTTGCAGCAGAGGTATGTCATACCTGTTGGTCTTATACGTCATATTCATAAACAAAACGTACGAAAATAGAACAAGTAGACGAGACGCCTTCTTGTGCGCAAAGAAGATGTGGCCCACTGCATTACTTCCGTCATCGCCTGAGTACGCATAGAAGTATTCGTGATCATGCAGAAATTTGAAGAAATACTGCATGTTAGTCATATCTCCCCTCGCAGCCCTTTTACTTTTTGCTGATTCGTTGTAAACCTGTCTTATGTGGCTGATATTTTCCGGATCATCCGCGCACAATTGGCCCAATATATGCTTCGGCCTGATGTTAATACTGGACATTTCTGCAATCTTCTTCTTCTCCGCTTCTGTTAACAGTGTCTGCGCTGAATGCCAGTTTCGAACTTCTTCTAATTCATGATTGTGCGTACCATTTCTGACCTCTAACGTCCACTTTACCCCATCAATTTCTCGTCCCTTCAGGTGAAATGGACAGTTTGTCATCTTGCTCTTGTATTGCTCCGTCTGCTTTTCCCTTCCGGTATGGGTGCCTTCTCCCAAACTTTTCCTGATCTATCGCATCCTATCTCAACTCTACCTTTTCTCCCTCTTGTTAGGAACAGCCCTAACATTTTCGAAGAGGAAGTAATTTTTGCCGTCATATTGTTTTCAGCTGCTCGTGCTTTAACCGATCCAATTATATCTTCCTTACTTCTGAACTCTTCGTTCGTCTGAAATACTTCGGTGTGGTCAGCATAAATGTCATCACTCTCAACGCGAAAATCCTTTTAATATAAAAAACCTGGTTCAGCATACTTAAACACAAAAATTTTGATTCAACAAATAAATTGCGCAATTATATTGTCGGCTAGAGCCAAAATTCTGACAAAATTATGATTAGCATAGGTTGGAGGGATATTTCGACTGTCCCGGCGTTTTCGGCCGGAAAAATGGCCGGCAACCGCCAATTTTTTTAGGCCAAAATACCGCTGTCGGCCGGCGGTATTTCCGGCCAAAATACCGCCGGCAGTATTTCTTTTGGAAATACCACCGGACGCCGGCGGTATTTTCGCCGGAAATACCGCCGGTGTTTGGCGGTATTCCGGGAATTCCGTCCGGGGAGACAGTCTCTCCGGCCGAAATGTTGCAGAAACAGCAAAAAACGTCCGGATAATTGCAGATTCGGGAAAAAAATCCCCCCGAATGGGTTTTTTTTTCCCAAAAATTAAAATAAAGGGGTATATAGAGAATTTATGCAAATTACGTAAAAAAAATAAATACAGTGTTTACTTACAGTGTAATATGGATCGTACTCGGGTATACCGGCCATATTTGAATAAACGTGTCAGTGATGAAATGGAAAACAAGTGTTTCTGCAGTTTAATGTAAATGGAAAACAACTAACTCTGAAGGTTGAAAAAATAGAATGAACTTGGCACCTTACTTATAGGTGAAAAAATGGAAGAAAAATAATTTTTAACCATAAAGGGCAATTCGGACTTTTTACAGGGAAATGTTACTGCGTTTAGTAAAACCGTTACTGCGTTTAGTATGCCTCTACATTTTTTGTGCATTTTCCCAATAGCGATGCCTCAAATTAAGATAGCGAAAATGATGTTTTGATTTCTCATAAACTTGTTTTTCACGTTTTGAGGATCTGAGACGCATGTCTCGAATTTAGTCTCTGACTCTCTGTATCACAGTTATAATTTGAAAACATGTATATTAATTTTTAGCATGTAATGTAACACAATACATTAGAGACGGTACAAATGTTTTCATTAATACACGATATAACATAGATTAAACTCTAAAGTGATTGCTGCCCGAAAGTGAATGAATTGGAAACAAGATTCCTAGTAAGATTTTAGGAGAATGAGAACAGATCCCCTGTTTCTAGATAGTGTGTGCTATCATATGTATCTACTTAGGCACACACTATCTAGACACATGAGATCTCGATCATCTGGAATTTTAGTACCTAGTTAAATTTTATAAGTTTCCTTCTAAGTTTTGACCAAAAGCTCCTTTTTATTTAAATAAATTTTGTTGCTTTGATTGAATGAATCCCTAATGGTTGTGAGATTCGTTTTTAAGCTGGTAATCTCGGCTGCCCTATAAATTCTATAAATAGCATTGTTTCATCAATTGTAATAGATAGTTTTGGTTTGATATTTGATCCCAACTTTTGGCTAATTTTCAATGATTGTTTGATATCTAATTGACTGACTACCGTCCTAGATCAACAACCTTTTAGTTGCTTAGTTAAATGGCAATTATGCGTTTATTCAACAGTCTATCTGAAAACTTTCTAGTTTTCGCAAAATGTTTCTCATCGATAGCTTATTGATAGTTTACGCTAGGTCAAAAACCTACTAATTTAGTTAGTAATCAGTGGCGGAGCCACGTTTGAGCTTGGTGGGGGCAAAAACTTATGTTAGGAAAAAAATTTATTGCGTATAAAATTTGTGCTTACGGAGAAAACATAAGTTGTGCTTCTTTTTTTTTTTAATATTTATTTATAAAAAAAAGGGTTAAGTACGCAAAACCCCCTGTGGTTTGCGAAAGTACATGATGACCCCCCTATGCTTTAAAAAGCCACGCAAAACCCCCTTGTGGTTTCAATCCTATAAAGTAAACGAAAATATTAATTTGTAACCAAATTGCCCTTATTCAGTTTGACTAAATAAGTGCAAACCCTTTGACTTAATAAGGGCAATTTGGTCACAAATTAAGATTGTTGTCAACTTTATAGGGTTTTGAAACCACAGGGGGATTTTGCGTAGCTTTTTAAAGCATGGGGGGTCATCTTGTACTTTCCCAAACCACAGGGGGTTTAAAGTAATTAACCAAAAAAAAAATTGTTACTAATCACTTTCTTTTTTATGTATGTGTGTATGTGCGTGTTTGTGTATCTGTGTGTGCGTGTTATATATGTGTGTGTGTTGTGCGTGTTATATATAATTTTACATATTTTTTCTTAAAAAAAGAAAAATTGACTTACAAGTAAAATCGATCTAAACAAATAAGTCATAACTTTTAACCCTGTAAACTATATATATATATATATATATATATATATATATAGTTTTATTTTTAACTATCTCTTAAATTAAAGGTATATGAATGGGTTTGGTCAATGGGTCACGACCCATTTTGACCCAAGGGACCAATCAATTTAACCGCAGTACATTCAATTTAATTTTTATTAAAAAATTTGTTATTTAAAATTAACGTTATTTTTTTATTTTTAAATAGATTTGACTCTTGACTCATTCGATCTGTAACAGGTGAATAACTAGTTAAATTAGAGAATACATATAATATATATATATACATATAGTATATATATATATATATCAAATAAGTGAATAAAGAAAACTGAAACAAATTGACAAAAATAAAAGTATGAGAAATAATTTTAAAATGTGAAAAAATAAAAAGGAATTAATTGGGCATAAGATGGGTTCCCAATTGAGTATCCATTAAATACCTAATTATATGTTCCCATTAGGTCCTAATGGGAACCCATCCACTCCCATTAAATTTCCTTCCCAACTATTTTCCCTCCCACTAATACCCATTGGTAAATATTAATGGGAATTTCCCTCCCAATAAATAGGGTCCCATTGGGTACCCAATGAGATTGGAAATTTTTGCCACCTCTAGAGAGAGAGAGACTACTACAGAATGGGCCATTGGAGATGCCCATTTAGAGGCGAGTTACTACAAACCCACCTCCAATATTGAAAACACGGGAAAACCCGCCTCCAATATTGAAGAGTAGTAGCGGGTATCCCAAACCCGCCTCCAATGCTCCATTATTGGCCAGTATTGGAGGCGGGTATTCCAAAACTCGCCTCTAATAGTCCACCAGCTAATACTATTCAGTATTGGAGGCGAGTTTGGGAAACCCGCCTCTAATACTCCATAATTAGAGGTCGGTGGACTATTGGAGGCTGGTTTTGGAACACCCGCCTCCAATACTGAAACCATTATCTCACATCGGATGTACTTTAACAATTGGGGTGGTTGAACTTTATAAAAGGGTCTAATAACCCAGTCACTCCTGTCCAAAATTTATATTCAAGCTTGAGCTAATCTCGAATTTAGAGCCCTTTAAACGAGTTTGAGCACAATTTTTTAGATTCGACTCGAAGATTTTTTTAAAATTTTGAAATTTTTGGTAGGGAAACCTGCCATCAATACTAGGATAAAAGGTTTCATCATTATTGGAGGCAGGTGTAGGAAACCAGCCTCTAATAATGATGCGGGTTTTTAGAGGTAGGTTTTAAGGGGAAAAGGAGGTGGGCAATACTCGGCTATTGGAGGCGGGTTATCCCAATGGCGGCACCTGTATTGGCTGATGGGGCGATTTCGCAAAAACCGCCTCCAATAGCCTGTTATGTAGTAGTGAGAATATGTTTACAAAATTTTACTACGCCTTAAAAAGATATTGTTGCCCTAATTGATGATTGTTATGTTCTATACATAGAAATACTATTATTGAACTTATAGTCATCGATAAAGTAGTAGCTTAAACTGAATATGTAATTCAATTTATTTCTAAATCCATAAACCACACACTAATTAGTCCTTAGTTAGACTTGGAAATCAAAGTCGGTATAATTTTATATATTAGCTAGGCAATGTAATCTTATTTTACTTTCCAAAGCATAAAATTAAGTGGGAGACTTGTGTGTGTCGTTTGACAATCTGACAGGGTCGTTCCTTCACATTTAAGGCTCCTATTCTTTTTTACTTCTTTTTTTCTTTTAGATATTGGGGTCACTAGTGAGTCTCACAACTTATTTATTTTGTTAAATTAAAAACGATTCAACTTATATTATTGAACCCTTTTGTATAGCATTGTAAACGTAAAATAAAAAAATACTCCCTCCGTCTCACTCAAAGAGTCTAATTTCAAAAAAAAAAAATCTTCCCATTTAAAGAGTCCACTTTGAATTTATTTACATTACATACAATTACTAATATTAAAATGTCTGCTTCACAATTAATCCATACTTTAATATAAGTGAAAAATATAGTGATAAATTATTTATTTTAAGTGTTATACCTCACAACCCATAATAAGTTGTACACATTTTAAAATGGACTCTTTGAGTGGGACGGAGGGAGTAATAATATTCATCAATAACACTTTTAAATCACAAAATCTTTCAACCAAAAAGTATATATAAATATTCGCTTGAAAAGTGCATTTTTTTTTTTTTTGTATATTTAGATGCAAAATCATTCATCAACATATTCATGTCAACTTCTTCTAGAAGTTCATTTTCAATTGCAGTTAAAACCAATATATTTAGTCTCTCTTACAACATATATTTGAATGCAAAAACAATTAACGAATAATTAAAACATAAAAATATTCAAATACGAATTTAAAAAAAAAAAAAAATCTCGTCTTCAATTATGACATTGTGAAATTCGAGGATGAGGCCTTAGTTTTAAAAGGTACAAAAAATTAATCAAACTAAATTATGTTGATTGCAGCTCAGTGGAATAACAATGCACAAACAAAAAAAGTAAAGAAAAGAAAAATAGCTCAAGAGATGTAAAATGGGACCCCAAAATTTGGGTGCCCTGAGCTTAGGACCGGTGCACTGCTAACCGACGATCCTTTCACATTTAAACTTGTTACACAGACCGACGATCCTTTCACATTTAAACTTGTTACATAGACGATATGCGATATATCAAATGCTATAAGCGATACGCTATATATCAGCAACTAAACTCATGAGTCATAATTGCGATACATTATTAATCACATTTAGTTCATCAGATGCCAAACTCGATACCTATGTTGTTAGAACACGACCACAATTTATTAAAAATTAAACTTGATATGTGTGTTTTCATACTATTAGTCACGTCAAATACATTTCTTTTTAGGAATTCCTTGTAAAATTAAAGCCATTCACATATCATTTTCGCTCTCCTTCAGTCATCCTTTGGCAAAGGGGACAGAAATGCATCATTTCTTCTTCTTTGATCGATCATTTGATGGGATTGGCCGGACTAACAGTACCAGTAGAAAGCACATGTCCATGTGGGCGTCTAGCTGCCAACTAACTAAATAAATAACAGTACCAGTAGAAAGCACATGTCCATGTGGGCGTCTAGCTGCCAACTAACTAAATAAATAATACGTGAGGTATATTCGTTAGAATGTTTTTAAAACTTAAATTCAATATTAATATTTCGTATGTAATTACACATTTCGATATTTTAAATATACTTTTTTGTATTTATAATACAATTTTTATATTCAAAAATTCTTTTTAAAAACATGTTTTCAAAATCATTTTTAAAATCATGCTCACGAACAGGCCTCAGTAGGTATCGTAAACCTAAGCTAACTATAGTTAATTCATTTAACTACAGCATGATTAAACTAGCTATATATATGTGATCTATTTACATCATTCTACAATGCTAAACTGCAACCAACCGAGCCTGAGACGTAATCAGCAACCATGGTGTCTCTGTATTTGGATGTGCTGATGAAAATTATGGTAATAATAATGGGATTTTTTTGCTTTGTGGCCACTAATTGCCATGCATCCTCCTGCAATCCATTTGAGCGTGACTCATTGTTATCCTTCTCCGGCAACATAACAACCGGATCCTCGTCTCGACTCGACTGGAATATTTCAGTTGATTGCTGCACCTGGGAAGGCATTAGTTGTGATATCTCCGGCAGGGTGAGCAGTCTGAAGCTGCCGTCAAGAGGGCAACTTCCCGGATGGATTTTTTGAGTCCCTGAGTCACCTGCAGATCATTGACTTGAGCAACAACCGTCTCTCAGGGGAGTTTCAATCTTCCGATGTGCTTCCGGCGACAACTGAGTCAGCCGATTTCTCCAGCAACAACTTTGACGGAACAATCCTGCCTGGATTTCTCAATCAGGCAATAAACTTGGTGAGTTTCAATATCAGCAATAACAGCTTTCATGGCTTGATTCCTGGCTTCATATGCAGCATTTCCCCTTCCATCAGAGTCCTGGATTTCTCTCACAATAACTTTAGTGCTTCAATTCAACATGATGTCCTAAACTGTACAAAGTTGGAGACATTACGAGCAGGTTTCAATTCACTCTCAGGTCCTCTTCCCCAAGATATCTACTTGCTGTCAACATTGCAAGAATTATCTTTTCCTGAAAACAGGCTGAATGGTTCACTTAGCAATGACATTTCCAGGCTCAAAAACCTGAGGATTCTTGCATTGTATGATAATAAATTGACCGGAATAATCCCTCCAGGAATCGGAATACTCTCCAACCTGGAAGAGCTTCTCCTTCGCGACAACAATCTAACTGGTACTCTGCCTCCATCGCTCACAAATTGTACAAAACTTACCGAACTGATCCTCAGGGTCAACCAACTTAGTGGTGATCTTTCCAAATTTAATTTCTCCAAATTCCCCCAACTTCTCACGATTGACCTAGGCCGTAATCACTTCAATGGTAGCCTTCCAAGAACCCTTTTTGCTTGCAAATCATTGACAGCGATTCGCCTGGCTGTTAATCAGCTGACCGGAGAGATCCCGCCCGACATCCTGGCACTACAATCATTGTCATTTCTTTCAGTCTCCCAAAACTTATTGACAAATGTTAGAGGTGCAATTAGAATTCTGTCACGTTGCAAGACTCTCCGTATATTAATTCTCTCAAACAATTTCTTCAGTGAATCGCTGCCAGGTGATGATGACAGTTTATTTGATTCTGAAGGATTTCAAAATCTCCAGGGTCTTGCTTTAGCTGGTGGCATGTTAAATGGCCAAATTCCAAGTTGGCTGGAGAAGCTACCAAAGTTAAAGGCTCTCGACTTGTCAAATAATTCTCTCACCGGTTCAATCCCGAGTTTGTTTGGAAGTTTGCCAAACCTTTTATACTTAGATTTATCTGTGAACAATCTCTCTGGAAACTTTCCGGTAGAACTTACTGGAATGCCAGGATTGGCAAGCCAACAGGCTGCAAATAAAGAAGAACAAAGTAACCTAGAGTTCCCTGTCTTTCTGACCCCTTACCTCCAATACAACCAATTATCTAGCGTCCCCCCTGCTATAAAACTGAGTTCAAACAACCTCAGTGGAAACATCCCAGCCGAGATCGGCCAGTTGCAGTTTATACATGTCTTAGATCTCAGTGGTAACAGCTTTTCCGGGGGCATTCCTAACACAATTTCTTATCTCACTAACCTGGAAAAATTAGACCTTTCAGAAAATCACTTTTCTGGTGAAATTCCAGCGTCGCTGAGAAATCTCCATTTTCTGTCTTCCTTCAATATAGCAAATAACAATCTGGAAGGCCCAATACCTACAGGAGGTCAGTTTCATACATTTTTCGAGTCGAGTTTTGAAGGAAATCCGAGTTTGTGTGGAAGCATTTTGCAAAAACCATGCACTGGTCAATCAGCAACCAAAAATCCTTCTGCAAATGATCATTCAGGTAACAGAAAAATCTCCATGGAGAAAATCATCTTTGGACTATATGTAGGTGTCGGTTATGGTGTTGGATTCGCTATTTCTACAATTGCAATGTGGAATTATGAAATAGAAGGATCATTCCTACATGGGATCCCCAAAAAACTGATGAAGATGTGTATGCGTATGCGTGATGGTTCTTTCTAATGGCTCTTTGTGAAGAGAAACGTACTCATAAATTACAGGTAGCGTGTAATCTACCTTCTTGTTTTCAATCAACATTTGATTTTATAGATTTACAGCTTCTATATTGAACGAAGACACGTGTATCTAGTTTAATAGTTGAAGTATTGTCGTCGGATATGAGACACTCTTAAATAAAAGACAAAAATTTGTATCTGAATGTCTGAATTGAGTTGTTGATATATGTCTGATATATCGAGTTTAACCTCCGATGTATTTCAGTTATGTTAAAACACGAGTATCTCATGTTGTGAAAAGACACACGTATCCAGTTTAGTGTGTATATATATATATATATATATCGCAAGTCAACACGCACGTACCAATTAACTCTGTATCTCAGGTTAGTCACTGTTTGTTTTTTCTTTGGGTAGTATTTAGGGAAAATTTTGATTAGGGGCAGTAGAGTTTTCAATATTAAAAAAGAGGGTGTAAGTTTTACATAATTTCTAATAAGGGTAGTGAATTATTTAATTAAAAATGAAAAATTAATATATTATGTAAATGGACTTGAATATCCTTGATCAAAACCCCTTATTCTCAATTATACGTATCTAGTTTGCTCAATAAAAAATACCCTATCACCCATCTTGCAAATCATCAAGCAGCTTTAGTGCCTTCAAATATATTAAAGCTAGGTTTCTTTCTCCTTCTTCTCGTGCGTATGTAACCAAATTAAAACTGTAAAAACACGAACTGGAGTAAATCTACTCAATCTGGAGTAACTGTTGCATAATCTTGCTCTCTCAATTATGTATTTGAAAATCTGTTTAATCTGGAGTAAACTGCTGCATGATCTTAATTCCTTTAGTGGAAGAATCATAGGAGATTCCAGAAATTCAGAAGCTTTTTACATGATGATCCCGATGGCCATGGAGGACATGAACTTAACAATTTTTTTCAGAATCAAGTTGTCTATATCCAAAAAATTAGTTTGGCCCTATCACAATCTCTTTAATCATAACATCGATCTCTCCAATCGACATCATCACCTGACTATATCAACAATCAAATACAATCCAACTTTCTACTAATTACTGAAAATTTAACATAAACAAAATCTGAAGTATTGATGAATTAAGTAATGGCTTTTGGTCCCCACGAAAACGGTGTGCTTCGCCAACTCACTGAGTAGCACAAGGTTCACCGTCGTTTGGGCTTCTTGTTGCAGCCAACCAGGCAAGCCAATTTCTCAAAGATGTCGTTGATGAAACTGTTATGGATCACCATGGCTTGCCGGGAATCCCAATATCCGGTGAACCTATTTCAACACTTTAAATGGGTAAATCTAATACATGTCTCGCTGCCTTGAACTCTTATAGAGTATTTTTTTAATTTTGACGAAGTAGCTATAATACTTCTAGAAAGTGGCATTTGACCTCTTTACTAAGTAGCTCTAATACTCCATGAAAGTGGCACTTCACCTCTTATAGACTATCTTTTTAATGTTGATGAAATAATTCAAATACTCCATGAAAGTGGAACTTGGCCTCTTATAGAGAATCTCTAATTAGTGTTGACGAAGTAGTTTTAATATTTCATGAAAGTTGTACTTGACATCTTTTACTAAGTAGCTCTAATACTCTATAAAAGTGGCACTTGACATCTTATAGGGTATCTCTTTAATGTTGACGAAATAGCTCTAATACTCCATGAAGAGTGACACTTGACCACTTTACTCAGTAGTTCACTTACTCCATGAAAGTGGCACTTAACCTCATATAGAGTATCTCTTTCCTGTTGATTACCCCATGATGAGTGGTCCTTGACCTCTTACAGAGTATATCTCCAATACTCCATAAAAGTGACACTTATACTTAGGAGTGATAACGAGCCGAGCTGAGCCCGAACACAGGTGGGTTCGAGCTCGGCTCGGCCTCTTTTTCTTGGGCTCGAGCTCGAGCTTGTTTAAGACTTATGTGCTCAAGCTCATTTTGTGTGGCAGCCGAGCTTGAGCTAATTTAGCAAAGGCTGGAAGGTGTGTCATCATTTTATAAGGGAATTTTTTCCCAAATCATTTTGCATTTGTGATGTGGGATTGGGAAACTAAGGAAGGAAGACAAAATGAAATCGGAATTGTTATTTGTAGGCACAATTTTACTATTCACAGGCACATTTGCCTGTAAAATGTCTAAAATACCCTCGGGTATTTAAAAAAAAATACCCATATAAATAACAACTTTCTCAGCCACTTCCTTCAATCCACTCCCTCAGCCAAACAAATCCTGCAATCCTCTCCCTGAAGCTGCTCCGCAAAATTGGCCAAATCGGATAAAAGTCCAGACAAATCGGATCTGCAAAGGTGAGTGCCTAAAATTCATATTTGTTTCGTTGATATTTTGTTGGTTATTTTGATGAATTTAGTTATAATTTGGCCGGATTTTGCCCGGATCTGCAATTATTCGGGCATTTTTGGACGGATCTGATAAATTTTGGCTGAGGAGACGGCAGAAAATGGTCTCCTCGGCCGGATTTTTGGCCGGAATCCCACCTCTCCCCGGCGGGATTATCGTGAATACCGCCTCTCTCCGGCGGTATTCTTGGGGAAAATTCCAGAACGTGTTTTATTTTTTAATTTTTATATCTTTAACTGTTTTATTTTTGTTTATATCCCTTTAATTGTTTTCCTTGTGATAATTGAGTCTTGATATTATTTTAGATGGGAGATACATTAAAGAAATTGAAATTAAGATTCTCCAGAAGCAAAAAGGATGGCAATTTGGAATTTGTTAGAGACAATGAGGCAACACAATCCTCAGAAGGAATAGTTGGTCGAATACCGCCCACTGCATCCGAGCTCCAGAGAAGGGTGCTTGGAAGAGTGCAAGGTTCTTCTCGATTTTTAAATGCGGAAGGGGCAAGCAATATTGATTACGATGAAACTAAATTTGCACCGCCATACACCGAAAATGCGGAGGAGGAGGAAGCACGAGAGAATGCTGAACGACTTGAGAAGGAATTGTCTCAGTCTCAGGCGTATATGGAATGGAATTCAGGGTGGTTGGACGATGAGAACAAATTTGCAAATACAACCAACCAACCAAGGAGGAGAGGAAAATGGAAATAATTAATGTGATCCGAACGTAGGCGCGTGTCAGTGTCAGGGTCCGGGACGGATCCTGAGTGGCAGACCTACCGGATTCTATGTGGTCCGATTGACGGTGGACATTAAAATGCAGAGTTGTTAAAGAGTTTTAAAGGTCATGTTGCCTACTACATATGGCATGGAAAGGTATTGTATTATGCTTTATTACTTGTTATGAAATATGTTTTATTAGTTGTTTCGATTTATGCTTAATAACTTGGTGCCTAAATTGTGTAAATATATTTACTAAATTACGTAGGAACGTGATATATTGAAGTGTCATAATGGGTATGAGCGGCTGCAAAAGTGGGAGTTAACCGATGGGGAAATGAAAAGGTTAGTGAATGAGTCCGGTTTGGTACATTTGGGACTGTGCATGCATCCAGAGTTAGACACTTCACTCCTCAATGCCTTTGTTGAGAGATGGCATCCAGAAACTAATTCATTTCACATGCCTTTCGAAGAGATGAGCATCACTCTCCACGATGTGGCCCATATATTGGGAATTCTGATTTTCAGATATCCCATGGTTGAAAAAATTAGGCCAGCAGAAATGCAGGCATTGCTTTTAGAAATGCTAGGGATAGAGGTAGCACATGTATGGGGACCAAGATTTTGCCAGTGTGAGAATGTCCCTGCTGCAAGCCCATAGTGTCAATAGACAGGAGGAGGACCATGCCAATTCTGCCGCAGGGTATTTGTTGTGGTTAATAGGAAACACCCAGTTCGTGGATAAGAAAAAAAAATCCACGTTCCTGGCCATTTCCTGAAGTCCCTCCAAAATGTAGAGCGCGTAGGGGCCAATGCTTGGGGGGCAGCTTGCTTGGCCAACTTATATTGTAATCTTGGTAGGGCCTCTAGGGCGGACGGTGCTCAGTTATGAGGGTATCTGACATTATTGCAGGTTCGTAGGAATCATTTATAAATTACTTCAATACTCCATAAAGGTTCATTAATTTTACTAAATTTGTTTATTTTCTTATGCTTAATAGAGCTGGACATATGAGTATTTTCTAGCATTTAGTCCTCAAAAGATGAGATCTTGGGATCCCAACTCGCCTGCTGCAATGAAGTGGCACATCGGAACCGGCAAGAAGCATGAGCCAAAACGGGACTTGCTGTCATACAGACGGGCACTTGATAGCTTGAAACCAGATGAGGTAATATTTCTATATCATTTAAATGTCTTACAATTTTTTATTGTAATAGATGAATACTGACTTGTTTTCGACTGAATTAGGTAAACTGGCTTCCTTTTGGGCCAAATCCTGCAATGTTACATCCGGTAACATTGTATAGGGGTCTTATTCATTGCCCTGCGATTGTAGAGCCCTATATGCATGATCGGTTCTTGCGAAAATTTGGGTATGCGCAGCCTATCCCTTAAAGAGTTTTAGAGCCAAAAGATTGTTACAGAGGCCCTGAAATTCTTAAGTATAAGTGTCATTACGAGCCGGATGTTATGGGATGGAAAATGTACAACACGAAGGTATTATATGAATGCAGAGGGCTCAATGGACCCATGAGGCGTGCCCTGAGTACCTCAACTACTTCCAGCCGCGATCGTACGTTCGTGTTAGTCAAGACGACATGGAAGTGGAAGAGACACCGGACCTCAGACTGCTATCGGCAGTTGCGGTAAGTACAGGAGGTTTATGGTAATTTTGTACATTATTGATTTTTTTTTTGTTTCACTGTTTATTTACTATATTTGGAATTCTCGTTACAATGCAGCGTTTGCAATATTTAGCAAGTAAAGCGGTTCTAGCTCATCCCCGGACAAGACATACCATAACCAGAGAGGTGAGGGAGCAGGCCATAGCTGAGTTTGCTATCCATTTGGAGGATTTGATGCCGAAACTATAAGAACTTCCGGCAAGCTCACCTGTGCAAGATAATTGACTGATGTTTACAATAATATTATCTTCGTTTATTATATTCGGTTTTTGATACAGTGTGTGGATTAATACATCATTCGTGATGCTTCCATGTATTGTACATGCGTTGAGTAATGTTAAAATTAATTACATTTGAAACTATAAAATAATAAACTTATATTGAAAACATAAAATCAATAACAAATTTCATTGAACGTGAAACCAGTGGATAAGAAAAACATCTAATACTAACACTCAACAGTAGATTTATCCTGATTCATCAAATCGGGGGTTCAAATGAGATTTCCAACTCTGCATTTGTTCTGAGGCTCTGCTTCTCCACGTCGGATAGATGGGGGGTAACATGACGTCCACTGTCGTTAGCAAAGCAATGAAATGATTTTGGAAAAGAAGCCCCATATTGATGAAACTGCTCGGATCATTAGAGACGCCGGCCCCCCGTCACTGACTTGGAAGAAAAGTATTGCTCTGTTGTGCATATAATGTAATAACCCTCTGGTACTTCGTGGTGACAAGTAATCCACAAAGATGCGAATCAAACCAATATTGTTCTACGGTCGGAGCTACAAGACAGTCTACTGTGGCACATGCTAAGTTGTAATTGACTTGGCTAAGAACGTGGCGCCACAAAGTAGCTTCATCACGCAGTTCTTGTAACAATTTTGTCCGCACTTGCCACCAAAGCTCCTCATCTTTATATATGAAATAGGAAAGTACTCTAAAACCACAATGGCCATTGGGCTCTACATTGACGTGCTTGTAAATGTAATTGAACATGGGGCAGTATTTTGGAAAAATACCGCTTAGAATGGGCGGTATTTTGGCAAAAAAAATTCAGCGCAAAATTTTTCCAAAAAATATACGGAATTGTTTACTTATAGTGTAATCTAGATCGTCCGCGTGACTATCGGCCATATTTAGATAGACGTGTCAGTGAAAAATGAATGAGTGTAATTGGAAAGGTGTAAAATGTGAGTGGGAGAGGTCTCCATACTGAAAAAGAATGCTTTATATAGTGTTAATTAGTTTTTTTTCTTTTTTTGTTTTTTAGCCTAAAGGGCAAAATAGACTATTCACAGGAAAATGTGTCTATGAATAGTAAAATTGTGCCTGCAAATGGTATGCCCCAATGAAATTTGTCTTTGGAGGGATTCGAACCCTTGTGCGGCGAAAACTGAATCCTTGCTTAATTTGTTTTGCCACTACACCAAATCCACCTTTTGATTAAATATTCAATTGAGAATTTATGTATATATAATTTCCGTTTTAAATATTTTTTTTTTATCGAGTTGTTCACGAACGTAATCGCGCTTTTATCCCCCTTGTTCATTTATTTTTCGTTTATTAATCGAGCCTAAAATTTTGTTCATGTTCGTTTATTAATAAATAAACGATCTCGAACCGAGCTTTTAACGAGTCGAGCCCGAGCTTGTCCTTGAACGTTAGTATTCGTTCTCAGCCCTACTTATACTATTCTCAGCTACCACTTATACTCTTTTCAAGTAGCATCTATACTCTTGTTAAATTTTTATTCTCTGTCTTTTTTTTGGTTTTGTTTTGGAATATTCTACAGTTCCTTCAAGAAACTATACATTCACTAATAATGGCTTATAATACATTACTAGTCACTACTACAAAACATGCTATTAGCCTTGGGTTTTTGGACCCAATGGCGACGGGTTTTGTGATTTTGCTCCCGCCTTCAATAAGGCCCTGCCATTAGAGGCACCCGCGGCCAAATGTGGAAAAGCCCTTCCACTGATCTTGGAAAAACGAAGGCGGGTTTCCCTGCCACCCGCCTCCGTATATGAAGAAACGAAGGCGGATTTGTTCCAAATTTAGAAGATAAAAGAGAAGTACTTTTCTCTAAGTATTGGAGGTGGGTTCTCCTACCTAAAATTTTTGAAAATTTTGAGTCAAACTTAAAAAATTATGTTTGAACTCGTTTAAAGGGCTCTAAACTCGAGATTAGCTTAAGCTCGGATATTAATTTTGGGCTAGGAGTGGCTGGGACATCAGACCCTTTTATAAGAGTTCAACCACCTCAATTGTTCATGTCCCTCCAATGTGGGATAACCCAACGTTTCAGTATTGGATGCAGGTTTCCAAAACCCGCCTCCTTTTCCCGGTAATATTAGAGGCGGGTTCTTGGAAACCCGCCTCCAATACTACTTCAGCAATTGCCGCCACCTCATTTTCCCGGTATTGGAAGCGGGTTCTTGGAAACCCGCCCCCAATACTGAAATGTTGGAGTTATTGGCCATGGGTTTCCTAGAACCCGCCTCCAATACCCCGTGTTTTCTCTGAAGGAGGCGGGTTTGTAGTTTAGCGCTTCCAATGGCCCATTCTGTAGTAGTCATTAATGCTATAGCATAAACAATTGCATATGACATTATCCAGCGAATGAATAGTTCCATAAAATGACTATAGTCTTATCTTATATTGTCATTACTTACATATTTAATGAAACCATACACAAAATTTACTAATTTACTAACCGAACCAAATTATAGTTATTTTAAATTTACTAAAACCTTACACATCTTATTTTAGTTGAAACTCTACGCACTTAACTTAGCCAACATCTCAATTGAGCCCAAAAAATTTCCATTGCTATTTTGATATAGCTTCTCATTTGTCCCACGAAATGCCAAATTATGCTTACTGGGAAATTTCACCACTGCAACTAGAGATGGCCACGGTTACGGTTCGAACCGGAACCGGACCGCTGGTTTTGGAACCGGAACCGGACCCGCCTCTGGCGGTTAAGGTTCCGATTCCTCTTGTCTGAGACTCGGGAACCGGCCGGTTCTAAAGGGTCCAACCATAAAAACAATAAATTTTCCATTCCTCTTGCACAGATTCGTACACGCGACCCTTTGCTAGAATTGAAAGGCTTTAAGCAAAGTTGATTAACCACTTCAACTATTTTCT
Organism: Leptodermis oblonga; assembly: GCA_016801395.1. Classification (NCBI taxonomy): domain Eukaryota; kingdom Viridiplantae; phylum Streptophyta; class Magnoliopsida; order Gentianales; family Rubiaceae; genus Leptodermis; species Leptodermis oblonga. The sequence goes on from CM028757.1 coordinate 7,130,978, forward strand.
TTTTTTGTACTTCTTTCTTATAATTATAATTATAATTATATGTTTAACATATAATATATAAAAACTATTTTTAAATATATGTTATAATAATATATAAACTAATAGTATACTTTATATATATATATATTATTAATATAATATAAATACACATTTAATTAAATTAAAATTAATTAATTATTAAATTAAACTAGATCCAACCGCAACTTCTGCAAATGACGAAGATGAATTATATTGAATATTCAAGATGTATTTATTTTGTAAAAGTTTCAATGCTTCAAAGTTCAAACTCTGATTTCTCACAATTTATAACAAGGCATCACTCTCTTGATTTTTTTTAAAAACAATATATTGAGGTATTATTCATCTTTATATATATTTTTTCACAATTTAGTTTTGTATCTTTTATTATATGAATCATTTAATTGTTTAAATGTATGTACCGTCACTACATATTTTATTTTATTTTTATAATTTTAATTATTTATAAATAATTGAGTTATTAATTGAGTTAAAATAAAATAACATTTATAAGTTAAAATTATTAAATAAACGAAAACAATTGTTAAATAAACGGAAAATATTGGAATCGGGGCGGGAACCGTGACAAACTGGAATTGAAACGGTGACAGAATCGGAATTGGAACCGGAACCGGCGGTTCTGGAACCAGCACGGAACCGTCCCCCCCAAGGTTCCGGTTTCCGGTTCCATTGATTCATGAACCGTAACCGGCGGTTTTGGAACCGTAACCGACGGTTCCGGAACCGTGGCCATCCCTAACTGCAACTATCCTGAATAATACATTCCTCCAATGTTATTTCTCTTTCAAGAGTTATTTTTTAGGCCCCGTATGGAAACAATTATTTTCATCTCATTTCACTTTCACTTTCATTTTATAATACTTTCTCATCAATTCCAATATACCTTTTTACATTTTCCAAACACCTTTTTACATTTCCCAAACATCTTTTTATATTTTCAATATAACTTTAATAATTTTAAAATCCAAAACACATTTCAAAACACCTTTCAAAATGCATACCATACGGGAGCCACTTTATCAATTGTCTCATTTTTTTCTAATCTAAGGAGTAATTCTATCCAAGAAGCCATATTAGTCATATGATCTGAACTCTTTTCATGCTCTTTCACTCTAACATAAACATGTGCCCAATCTGCAAAACCTTCACTAACTAAAGAACCTTTTGCAATACCTTTCTTAAAAATCTTGCAACAAAAACAAAATTTTTTATGAAGCTCTTCTGAAGATACCAGCCAATTCTTATCACATTTTTCCCCATTTGGCAAATATCTTGTGTAAACTGCTGAAGAGAATCTTCTAGACAATTTATCATAAGTACCATTGGCTATTGATAAATCTCTTTTGGGACCATTTATCACTAGAATATCAATCAAATTAGAATAAAGGGAATCCCAATTTCTTGGATCATATATGTCAAACAAAACAGATTCATCTGATTTATCACTATGGTCATCATCAACATCCACACCATTTCCATCACCATTATCTAATTTTTCATCATTCACATTATTATCTTCAAATCCATCAATGTAGTTGTCTATGTGGTTCTCTTCCCCATCAACTGGTTGATTTACAGTATCATTTTTTTCTTCATCCACATGAGTTTTTTTTATGATGAATTTATCAAGAGCTCCTTTTTGAGATTGAATCAAGTGCTGAATTTTTATTTTCTTTTTACGCTTCTCATATCCACATTGATATTTTCTAGAAGGCATGATTAAAACCTAAAATTTATTGAAACACAAATGTCAAACACATAAAACACTAACCATATATAACCAATTAAGAATTCTTATAAAAGAATTTAATAATATATAAATTTAAAAAACTAATTTTAATTATTAAAATATAAATAATCAAAATTTAAAAATATAATTATTAGTCAATAATAAATAAATTAAGAACATCCAAAGGTCAATCCAGCTATAAACGAAATATAATTAAAGTTAGTGATTGAATTATAAAAAAAAGAAAAGAAAAAAGAAAATTCATAAACCTGTGGGAAAATTGCTTCAACTTACCAGTGAAGTCTTGAAGATGTGTTGGTGGTTCGCTCGGCCTTGTGTAACAAAAGAAGGAGGGAGCTCATTTATTTATATTGGATTAGCTTAAAGAAACGGGCCACTGAATCAAGCCTTATCTTAAATTGATTTGGGTTTGTATAGTTGGCCCGTTTGTTTCCTTTTCTTTTTTTTAAAGGATCGTCGTTCCAAAAAATATATATTTACTTTAGTGGAACGATATCGTTTCACACACAAAAAAAAAAATCTCAAAATAGGTCCCCCTATGGGGTCCTAAAAATGTTTGGGCCCTGACATGGGCTCACCTAGCACATGCTTAGGGCTGGGCCTGACACACTTAGGTTACCTTTTTTTCTTGTTAAAACCCCATGCACTTACGTTTTGATACAAACAAAAGAAATTTCAACACGTTATTAATTTCTTTCCCTTTCCAAAGTATTCCTTCCGTTCTATTATAACAGTCCACTTTGTAATACTGTTTTCAGTATTATAAATTGAACTTTTCTAATGGAACGGAAGGAGTAGCTTTTAAATGTTCTTGTCTAATATCTTAGTCTCTATAATTAATATTGATTAAAATAGTGATAAATAGTGGTTTCTTTATATCATCATAGTTTCTTATAAATCAAAATTGTTATAACAGTACTTAAGATTAGTCGTGTTGTAATATATATTGAATATATTTAAAATTATCTATTGAATAAGAAAATTTCAAAATTTTTGAATTGATAATATTATATATAGTTTCGATTCTATGAAAGTTTTTAGGACTTCTTTTGTTATATCTCTTCAGACCTCCTAAGTTTAAGTACGGAAGTTGTATACAAGTACTTATTATAGGTCCCGTGCTATGTAAAATTTACAAAAGTTGTAAATTTTATCCCGCCAAAAAAGTAAGACAAATGGAGCAAAAGTTAAAGCAAATTAAAGTAGTGTTTGACTAGTTGAGATTAAGGCCTGTTCTTTTCCCCATTTTCAAAACAAGTTTGGGAACAAATTTTGAAAATATTTTGGTTTCAAACTAATTGAAAGAAACATGGGTTTCAAAACAAGTTTTTTTTTAAAAAAAATATTGGGCAAAAATTTTTTTTTTCCTTCCCTTCATCTCTTCCCCCCTTTCACTCTTTCTCCAATTTCACAAATTCCACCCCCATCCGCCCCGCCGCCACCCATAATGAGCCACCTCCGGCGAAGAAGAAGAGAAAGAAGAAGAAGAGAAGAAGAAGGAAGAAGAAAAAGAAGAAGAAGGAAGAAGATGAGAGTGATGAAGATGAAGAAGAAGAAGGAGGAGGAGAAGAAGGAAGGAGAAGAAGGAAGAGGAAGAAGAAGAAGGAAGAGAGTTTGGCGACGGCGGCGGTGGGTGGCGGTGGTCGGCGGTGGGAGAGAAGAAGAAGGAGAAGAAGAGAGATGAAGAAGAAGAGGAAGAAGACAAGTAAGAGGAAGAGGAAGAAGGAAGGAGAAGAAGAAGAATGAGAAGAAGAAGGAAGAAGAAGAAGAAGAAGAGAAAGAAGAAGAAGAGGAAGAAGAAGAATAAGGAAGAAGATTGTGAGTGATGAAGAAGAAGAAGAAGAAGGAGGAGGAGAAGAAGGACGGAGAAGAAGAAGGAGAAGAAGGAAGAGGAAGAAGAAGATGAGAGTTTGGCGGCGGCGGCGGTGGGCGGTGGTGGGCGGCGGTGGGTGAGAAGAAGGAGAGGAAGGAAGAGGAAGAAGAAGAAAAAGAAGAAGGAAGGAGAAGAAAGAAAAAAATCTTGAAAATTAGTTTGCAATTTTTGGAAAAGAACAATGTTTTCAAAATGTTGTAGGATTATCCACAAAACCAATTTTCAAACTAAGTTTGAAAATGGGGAAAAGAACAGGCCCAAGTATCTATGATGTTGTTACGGATAGGGGTGTTCAAAAAATGTCCAATCAAAATTAGTCGGCCAATCCAATCCATGTATAGTAAATGGATTGGCTTATTGTGTTTTCGGATTGGGTGAATGGCCCAAACCGAATTCTTAAACGGTTAAATGGTTTGGAATTTGATTTGAATCTCAATCCAAATAAGGAACCGAATAAGCCAAATAAGAATTAATATAATATAATATTTATTAAATTTATTTAATAGTTATTTAATTAAGTTTTGAATTAAGTATTTGAGGAGGATGGTGAAGATTGAAGAAGAATGATGATTGTTGAGGGCTGAATCTGAAGAAGAATGTCAATGCCCTTTCTATTATTTTGTTGTTTTCTAATGTTATTAATGACTGTTATTTAAGTTTTAAACTTATTTTGGAGAAAACATTAATCTTTTGGGTTTGACTATTTTATTATTCTAAGACTCTAATTATTGGATGAATATGCTTTTGAAGTATTTTTATAAGATTTTTTCTTTTTCTTATTTGGCTTATTCGGGCCCCAAACCGAATAAGCCATGGCTTAAATGGTTTGGATTGGTTTGGTTTTTACTTAAACGGTTTGGTGTTTGGGTGCTGATTTTTTTTTTAAAACCCGAATTAGCCAATCCAAATAAGCCAAATAAATCCAAATGAATACCCCTAGTTACGGATACAAAATAGTACTTTAAATGAGTCCTAAATTTGTTAGAGTAAAATATAAGTTTAAAAATTCACACAACAAAGTTATTTTCTCATTTCCAAAAGACACTACTCTTAGTGTAGTATAAATTTTTTTAAAGTTTAGTCCCTCTAATCAACCTAAAGGTAACATTTCAATCTCTAAAACCTGTAATAACATTTTGATCCTTGGTGAAATTTAAAGGGTCAATATATAATTTAACAAGAAATTAATTTACCAATCAAAATATAATTTGTCCTAAATATTTTACCCCTCTAGTTTAGGGACTTAGCTCCACCGTTAGGTATCAGTTAAAATTTTAACTGCATTAAAGATGTGTATGTTATTCCACCTATATTTTGTTTCTCTCTCCTCCCTTTTTTTAAAATTTTTTTTTTATTATTAAACAGTCGATTAAGTAGATGGTAGGCATGTCGACCCTTTATTAATTTAAATTGAGAAAAAATTGACCAAGGAGGATATAATGAACCTTACCTTGGAGTACAAGAAAACAGTGGTATGCCAATGATAAGACTATAAGTACATTACCTTCATGCAATTTTCCTTCTCTAGGATTAGGAACTAAATTCATATCTAAAAGAGCTAGACTTTGACCATGCTTGATAATCCCATAGCTTCATATATCCAAGGATGCCTCTTGTTTCACGAGCTAGAGCATTGAATTATAACACTAGGCATCCCCCATCTATCAAGATTGATCGAACCTCTAGTCAAAATTGGTAATTCCATAATTAAACTGAGAGAAAATATTAAAGTATCCAAATGATACGCCATGGTTTGCTAAAACATTTGCAACTTGGTTAGCTTCTCTAAAACAATGTGTAAAAATATCTCTTCTAAAGTGAATCCTTTAATTTCTTTGATGATTATAAGGATGAGTAAGCATCTCAATCAAACTCTTACAATCAGATTCCACCACCACTTTTGCGTGTCCTTTTTGGACACAAATTTTCAGCCTGAACAAATTGTTAGAGCTTCTCCCTGTAAACTATTCCAAAATCCAAAATCGTTAGAGAAAGCAAACAAAAATCATCCCTCACTGTCTCTACCTCCTGCATTACCTGGATTTCGTTTGGAAGCACCATCAGTATTTAATTTAATAAAGCTCTCAACACGTTTTTTTCAAGAAACCAATTTACATGTAAAGTTGGACTTATAACTATCAAGAGAAGAATGAAGCATGAAAACTTCATGGCAGATTTGTTGTGGCTGATTACTTCCATCCTCAAATTTTGCTTTATTTCTCGCCACCAACAAATGCCAAAGAATTAAGCTAGAAAGAATCTGGAATAGCCAACTTTTCCAAGTATTTGAACTTTTTTTTGCCATCAAGACCAACATCTTGGTTGAACATTCTTATCATAGTTGGACAAGCCAAGAGGATATTCAAAGAAATTCCAAACCTGTGAAGCCGTTTGACCTTTAGAGAGAATATGATCAATAGTTTCACTGGCAGGAGGATGACGACAAAAGCACTTTGAGGGACCATAAACGTTAAAACATTGCAATATGTCATCAGTAGGTAGTTTAAGGTTCCATAAACGACTCATAAAAAATGAAATTTTTAGTGGCAATACTTGATGGAACATCATGGAGCAAAATGGTAAAGTAAGGCTGATGTCTCTTACCATGTTGTATGCTTGTTTAACTTCGAACTTACCTGAACCTCTGTCTTTCCAATATATCTCATCCTTGCTCATCTCAAATGTTATGCCCATCTTCATTATTTTTTGAATGTCATCAGCTTGAAGCATCAAAGAAATTCCAGACACATCCAATTTCCCATTTGTGGAGGATTCCACAATGCTTTCATTCCCACGTGGCACTCGATATTTGAAAGCTAAAGGGTCATCACCAATCCAGTTGTCCCACCAAAAACTTGAAGTTCCTGAATTGATGTACCAACAGATTTTGATTTCCACAACTCCTCTCACACTCAATATCTTCTTCCATGTAATTGAGTCTCTACGCCATGGAGACACTTGATTTGGATGCAATCCCTTGCACTACTCACCTTTCATAAACTCAACCCATAATGAAGATGAAGACCTGAAAATCCACCACAATTTACATGCAAAACTTGGGACATGCAATACAGAGATTTGAAACCCAATCCACCTTCTTGGGGGAGGTAAACACAATGTTTCCCATTTAATCCAATGTCGTTTGACCCCAAATTCTCCCTCACCCCATAAGAAATTAGCAAACAATCTCTGTAATGCAAATATATCACCTTTTGGAGGATCCAAAACTGAGATTAAATGGAGAGGAATGGAAGTCAAAACACTTTTTATTAAAACAATTCCACCTCCAGCAGATAATAACTTTCGTTGCCAACCCATTAGCTTATAATTCACTTTGTCAATCAAATCAAAAAATAAAGATTTAGTTTTTCTCCCAATATAAAGTGGGCATCCAAGGTATTTTATAGGAAAGTCATTTTTTGAAAATCCTGTAATATTTTTCAACTCTTTTGAAAATCCTAGCCACTTTTGGAAAGACTTATCATTTGCCCGGAGGATTTTTGGTAATCAGAAAGAACCTCTGATTGAGCCCATCGTGAGGCTACCAAAATGCACAACAATTAGTGCTTAAACCTGCAAGAAATTACTACAAATAGTATAGAAAGCAGGGTCAATCCGCAGGGAACAGCTGACTTAAACTCTCATTTTCCTATTGATTTGAAAATGGTTTGATTTGCAATCACCTTTGTGCCTCAGAGAGACCTTTAAAAATTGTCACTTATAAAAAACTAAAACTTCACAAGAACAAATAAATTATCACTTAAAAGAATATTCCAACATTATATGAATCGGATCAATCTATGCATGCAATCATTAACGTCACAAATAAATCCAAGAACAATGTATCGGCTGGTTATAGGTTACCGTGGGTTCCCTACGATATAACCAAATCCCCCCTTAGTGTGTCGGTAATCGCCATGGGCTCCCTACGACACGACTACCTCTCTAACTAACCAAACTAACAGGCCGTGGGTTCCCTACGACACCTATTAATATAATTAGCAGCATTAATTACCAGGAGGACCCAACACTAACACTTCTATCGGGTTAACTTTAAAAGTTGTTACCTATTTATCTTGTACTACCCGACGGTAGGTTTGTCGCTAGTTGACTTTACCGGATTAAACAAAAGTTGATTAGACTTTAATTAAATCTAGCATTTAGACTTATGTGCACAAGATAAATAAGAATAAAAGAACTTGAACCAATATTAATCCCATGTTTCATACATGCATAGATCTACTTCATCACATAATGCCGGAATAAAAGAGTTTAGTTACTCATAGTCATGGTAAATACACATATATTTAATGTAAAAGCAATAGGATGAAGCAACAAAGAAGAAGGAAAAGAAATGGAATACTTATTAATAATTGCAGGTCTGAACCAACCCTCCGTTTGGGCAAATAGAGGCCTGAACGAGAACAATTCAGCAACAAGAAACAATTCCAAACTTTATTGTACCGATTTTTCCTTAATCTCAGAACGAGAAACGAAGGAAAAACTGATATAAAACTATTTGAAGAACTTAAAGAAGAACTAAATAAAACTAAAGATTGTATCAAAAGCTTTAAAGAAGATAAGCTGAACAAAAGAGAACTAAGAACTAAAGAGAACTCTTGCTGGAAAAACTAAAACTAACGAGTGAAACTAAAAGCTAAAAGCTGAATGTTGAATGTTGAATGCTAAATGCCTCAAAGGCTCCCCTATTTATACTAGATAACAATGGCTCTAAAATAGGAAGTAGTATAATCCTCAAAATCTCCCAAGAATATTTCCAGAAATTAACTTCCTTCCAATCAGCATAATATCTTCATCAATTATATCCCTACAAATCAGCATTTTGAATTCCTTCCTTATCCCTTTGATTTTCCTTCTTTATCCCTTTGATTTTCCTTCCTTATCACAAGTTTCTTCAAGTAAGGAAACTGAATATTTACTTCTCTCTTCCCTTATTTCCAGCCATCACTTCCATCCGAGATAATTCTCCAATTTTACTGCTACTAGAATTTTGCCTCTTGATTCACTATGGTAACAACTGAAATTTCTCCATGGCTGCCCATTTCCTGCTGCTACCTTCCGTTTGCTCAAACGGACCCCTTTTTTTTCCTTCTTTTAGCTCATTCCTTTCCTTCTTGACTCAGTCTCTAAACACCTGCTCTTGGCTTCATAAAACAACAAATATACCCGTGAAAAGCACCTAAGAGACGCTAAAATAAAACAACTAAAAGACACTCATCAACCTCCACAATCATTTGAATTGACTTCTTATAAGATGAACTAAAAATAACTACATCATCTGCAAAAGTTAAATGGTTACTTTTTGAGCATTTCACAGGCACATTGTAAGGCTTAAATCTTTGATCAGTCAATAGTGCATTCAATTTCCTAGAAAGAAAGTCAGCAGCTATAATAAACAAACTAGGAGATAATGGGTCTCCTTGTCGCAACCCACAAGATGAAGAAAAATAACCACATGGAATTACATTAATCAGAACTGAAAACTTACAATTAGATATCAATCTCCAAATTCTATCAATTCCACAATCAACAAATCCAAAGGCTTTTATAATTTTAATCAAGAAGAGCCAATCCAAACGGTCATAGGATTTGACCATATCAAGCAGTGGCGGATCTAGAAATTTATTTTAGTAGGGGTACAATATATATCGTATGACCAAAAAATTATATTTTAAAATAGGGTTAAACTAGAAACAAAATAGCAAAAATAATACTCCACCCGTTCCATTAGAAGGATTCACTTTGTTGTACTAAAATAGTGTAATAAACTATACAGTGGACTCTTCTAATAGAACAGATGGAGTAAAAGAGAAAGAAAAAGAAATTTATTTAGTCATTTTTTACGTTTTTTTCGCTTTGAATGCAATTTTAGTTTTAATCGATGTAAATCTTACTAATACTCCAGAAGAAAAAAAATAATAACATTAATACAATTTGGCTATGTATTGTGAATCTTATAATACTAATACCCTAATACAATTTAGTTATGTGTTGTGTATTATTTATGTTTAAATTTACAATTTAAAAAAATTGTGGGAACACAATATATTATTTTAACAAATTTTTAAATAAAATTATACTAAATATATAAAGAGCGGTGGGGACCACTGGGGCACGTGCCCCCATGCTGGTGATATCAAGTTTGAGTATTACATTAGAGCCTCGAACCTTCTTGTTAAAGATGCGCATAATTCTTTGTTGGGGAGAGATGATTTTAGGAAGAACGGCAGATAAACGATTAGCAATCAACTTGGAGATAATTTTATTAATAAAATTACATAAACTAATGGGTTGAAAACCAGAAAAGGATGCAGGACTTACCACTTTCGGAATTAAAGTAATTAGAGTACGTTGAGGAATAACCTCCAACGAAGAAATCCAAAATTGCATTGTATAGATTCATCTGAAAATAGTATGCTTGACTTCTTCCACATCTGAAATTCACTCAAGTATAGCATTGTCTTCATCAGCGACAAGTCGAGGGATACAACTTGTATCAACAGTATCATGCACTTGCACATCTTTCATCTTTTGAGAATAAATTCTGAAAGAAGCTACATCCTGCCTGTCCAATTTGTTCCATATATTCTATCGCCATTCACCATTTGAGTCCTTGATGCGATGAATTGTAAGCTTTACTCTTTTCTGTCGAATACAAACATGGAAAAACTTATAGTTGAGTCCCCAAGTTTTAGCCTTCTCATTCTCGACTTTTAGCCATCTCCTATATAACACTTATTGTTCCAATTAACTAAATTAGGTTGGAAATAACTTGACCAGATAGTCATATGTGTTTCTATTGTGATCTTGTTTTAGTGTTTTTATATTATTTTATAAAAATTAATTTATCCAAACCAAATAAAAAATGACAAGAAAAAAGAATCGTCAACGTATAATAAAAGTATTTATTTCAAGGTATTAATTTTTTGGCTTATAAGTTATACTTTTAAGTTTGACAAATAATACTAGTGTTATTTTGTACAATAAATGCTTTCATTTTATGGGTATCAGTTTTGTGTAAAAGCAACACTATCTAATTTGACAAATATCACCTGTATTACTTACAAATATCACTTTTGGTTCAAAACTAACATTGTACAAGTACCATAAATATTATAAGAGTAACATTGACAATTTGACAAATATCACCCATGTTACGAGTATCACTTTTGATTGATAAGTATCATTCTCAAACTTGACAGTATCAAACTCTAGAGTACACTTTTAAACTTACAAATATCCCTAATATTACTACTTATAAATATCACTTTTAGTTTAATAGTATACTCTCAAACTTACAAGTATCACCAGACTTTATCACTCGTTTACGTTTGATGAAATCTGGTGTAAGTTATCCGTAAATTTTTTCATTCGAACCCAAGTTTACAATAAACGGTGTTCTTAGACGGTGCTAAAGACTCGATCCGTGGTACACAGGCTCTTGTAGGTAAGATCACTTGCGAAACCAAAACAAAATCTTTGAGGGGGCCAATATATAAATATTTTTATTTTTATTTTTAGAGTAAAATAAAAAAAAATTCTACTAAAAAAAATACACTACTACTAAGGGTGGGGGAAGGGGTAAGAAAGGCAGGGGACCACCTCACCTCCCCCCGCCCCCGCCCCCCTCCCCCTCCCCCTCCCCCCCGGTTGGATACGCCCCTGGGTAATATATACTTCATTCATTCCAATATAAGAGTTTTGTTTTTAAAAAATATTCTATCTAATGTAAAAATCTTATTTTTAATTTTTTTTTATAATTATATGTGGTACATAAAATTATCCAAACTTTAAAAGAATGACATCAGTATAAAAATAATACTCTCTCTGTCCCGCTCGAATAGTCAATTTTGTATTTCTAGAAAATTGAATTCTTTAAATGAAAAGGAGAGAGTAGCGGACAAATCATTTTAAGTATGATCAAACATTGAAACTCGTAAAAATTGTGCCGTTTTGAAACAGAACTCTTGCATTAAACTATATTTCTTGGTTGTACGTGCACCAATATCTAAGTTAAGATTTTCTTGTTTGCGTCTCCCATGACTATTGGATGTTCTTTCAAATAGGTAGTCACGGTCGTAGTGAATTGTGCATGCATGCAACGTAGGGAAAGAGGGGAGAGAGAAATAGAAACATTACCATAATGTGGCAGTTGATTAATTGAAAAACATCACCCTCTTGATTGCTTTGCATGTAATACACACGCAAATTTACATAATTTAGCTAGGCATTTTCCTAGCCCAATGATAGCAATACCAACTTAGGAAGAATACATACTTATATAGTTGGGGAAGTTGGGGGAACACGTATAATTTCTCTACTTTCAAGGAGCGTAGCCACCATGTCCACCACCTTCGCCACCACCAGCTCCTCCGCCATATCCACCTGCATGTCCGCCCTCAGCAGACCCTCCTCCGCCTCCAGCACCACCTCCTTCGCCGCCGCCATATGCTCGGCCATGAGCTCCTCCTGCACCTCCTCCGCTTCCTGAACCACCACCTGCAACTCCTCCAGCATAACCACCACCTCCTTCACCTCCACCATATCCACCACCTGCAGCACCTCCACCGCCACCTCCTCCTCCACCACCACCACCTCCACCTCCTCCTCCTCCTGCACCACCTCCGCCACTGCCATGTGCACTTCCTCCACCTCCATAACCTCCTCCGGCACCTTCACCTCCTCCACTTCCATATCCACCGGCATGTTCACCGCCATCACCACCAGCAGAGCCACCTCTTCCTCCACCAGCTCCACCACCAGTTCCATTTGCTTCTCCGCCTCCATACCACCCACCAGCACCTTCACCGCCCTCACTTCCATGCCCGCCAGCATAGCCGTCACCACCACCGCTTCCTTCACCGGCTCCCCCACCGGCTCCGCTACCTCCATATCCACCACCACTTCCGGCTCCACTTCCTTCACCGCCTGTATAACCACTAGAACCAACATAGGCGCTGCCACTGCCAGACCCTCCACCACTACCATGGCCTCCAGCTACAACCTCTCCATAACCACCAAGTGAAGTATGGACATGATCAACAACATTCTCCTCTTCCTTAAAAAGAAGGGTTCTTCCTGCAGAACACAAACCTACAGAAAACAACACAAAGAAATATAAATCTCCATTTTTTATCTTCCTTCGATGTATCAAATAACAATCTTGAAGGCCCAATACCCACAGGAGGTCAGTTTGATACGTTTTCGATTTCCAGCTTTGAAGGAAATCCAGGTTTGTGTGGAAGAGTTCTTCAGCAACAATGTCATGATAATGGTCAATCAGCTCCAAGCGAAAATAATCCTTCTGCAAATAATGATCATTCAGGTAAAAGAAAATTCTCCAAGGAGAAAATCATCTTTGGACTGTTTGTACGTGTTTGCTATGGTGTTGGATTCATTATTTCTACAATTACAATGTGGAATTATGAAGTAGAAGGATCGTTCCTACAACACTACTAGAAATAGGTGTCTTTTCGTCCAACCCTTTACGACGACACGCGATTCTCATCGTAAAAAATGTTGTATGGTGACGAGAATTGCAGTCTGGACGTAAAATTTACTTTTCAATTACACAGAAAGCCTAATCTCCATGTAAAGTGACTAATTTGGCTGTAAAAAATAAATTAACAAATAAAAATCCTACATTTTCTTTATTAACACTAGGGGCCTGTTCTTTTTGTTCTGTTTTGAAAACGGTTTTGGTTTCAACAATAAATTTAATATATTTTAATCATATTTCATCATTTTCAATACAACTTTTTACTATCAGCATCTACTTTTTACATTTTCAATACACTTTTTACATTATAAAACTATTTTTCAAAACTTGTTTTCAAAATCGTTTTCAAAACGATGAAAAAGAACAGGCTCTATTATTTTATTCCGTAAAAAAAAAAAAACACTAGTATTTTATTATTTCATTCCACACCCTACGGCTAACCCGAACCAACCAAAGATCTATTCACCTCTACCGACCTAACCCCTCTATATTTATAAAAAAAAAAAAAACTACCTTTTTTACTTGTCTATCTCGCCCTCCCTCAAAATTCAAGCAATTCAAGCCGCTCTTTACTCCTCCCAACTCAAATCCCTAACCAGAAACTAAATCAGCTAGAAACCTTGGGATTCAGCGCAATAATTGCTCCAATGGAGTGATCTTACATGATCCTTGGGATTAAGAGAACCACACGCCGTACATCGCGAAATCGAACGCGTCAGACCTAATTGGAAAGAGCTCGCCGTCTCTGGCTTCAGTGAAGCACGGGCACCGAACGCCTGCCATGCCGCCGTTGTATTACCCTTTGTCTGTGAACAGTGTAGAGGTTTTGGATAATTCTTGCAATCATAATAACTTATTGGTCACGAAACCAACGGAACCATGAACGGAGATGTGACATAGGTTGTCTTGTCGGATTTTGATGATTTCTCTGTTTATATAGTATGGGAATGTAGCTATAGAGGTAAATTTAGAAATTTGTACTTCTTTCTACATGAAATATTGTAATGATTTCCCAATATGACCAATATTATTATGTTTTATTTGCTTCTCCTTGATTTAAAATGCTCTGTTTATGTGTAATTTACATTGTTTGAAATATTATGCACGTAAATTGTGTTTTACTTTCATTTCAGATTACAGGATTTTTTTATTAAGCAGTATTAATGTGATTTTTTTGTTTTATTTTCCTATGTTGCTTCAACTTCACAGGTTAATACAACCACTTCGCTTGAGACAAGGAGCCAAGGTTGTGAAGTCTTTATTCCGATGAAAGACAATCATTGCAACCTGAAAGTCGAACATTCCTGACTGAATATTGTGTAGTAGTTTTAGAGTAACTAAATATAATTGCAGGTATAGTTAGTCCAAGGAAAGGTTTCTTTGGTCTTTGAATTCCACTGGTGGTATCTTCTGCCTTGGTTCAGGCGCAAAAAATTTCCATGGCATTCAAAATTTATGGACTTCTCAGGTAATAATCAGTGAGGATTCAAAATGATCTGTTTATGTTTCATATGCTCTAATTTACTTATTTTCTGGTGTGGAGATGTGATGGAGCTTTACTGAAATTTTTGCTCATCTTTCTTTCAAACCAACCTGTGCATATCGAGAATGTCGCATTAGTAATTGGTGGTTCATTCCTTGTTGAAGGTAAAACTTCTTATATATGTATATCTAAGAATTAGTAAGTCATTCACTGATGTATGGAGAGGTCCAATGTTAGGCTGCATATTTTCTTGGCATGATTTGATTATTAATGCTCATTTAGACTAATTTTCTGTTGGCTTATGATATAATGATTTCTCTGTTTAGGCTGATGAGGAGAATGGAGAAAGAAGGCCTAGAATTTGCAAGGTCAAAGGCTTCTTATCTCAGTCCACAAAGGGAGAAGCTGTTCTAGATCAGCTTTCGCAGGAAATGAGAGAATACAAGAAAATACTGAAGTGCAGCATCTGCCTTGACTGGCAAAAAGAGGTACTTCTTATTATTTCATAGCCTACTCAAGCTTCTTGACTTGGTTTTGGCTAATCGTTTTGCTTTTGAATTTGATATCACATTAAGAATTTGGTCGAGGTTTTGATAAATCCCTATTGTTCCCTGAGCTATCATGTTCTCAGACCTTGCTGTTTCTGGACCCTAGTACAAATTCATAGCTCTTAATGTCATCTGATTGAATAACATTCTCTCCTAATCTGCTGGTGTTTGGCCTTCATTAGGGCAAACTTAACAAGCTCTAGCTTTGCCACCATTGAATGGTTGAAGTTGTCTATGTTTGGGAATCGACAAGGGATGGCTACAATGGATAAGTTATCCCTGTTAACTATTTAAAGCTTCTAAGTTCTTGTATTTGTTGTTGAAGTCACAAGTTTTCTGGTACATGGATTGATCTATGTTGAAGTTACAATGGATAAGCCATCACTCTCTGGTTTATTTATTTCCTCTTGATTCCTTGAACAGGCTGAACCCACCTACCTGATCATCTATCTATATTCTATCTAAGTTTTCTATTCATAGAGAGTTGAGATGATTTGGTGTTGCTATAAATGATGTACCATGAATTCCACTAATCACTAATTTCTATATTTGTTTTCTTTCTTTCTATCTTTCTCCTTGCTGCAATACACAGTTAAGTCTCCATCGGTTGGACTTTGTTCTGCTTCTTCTTTCTTTTGAAACAAGTATATATTACTATGCATACACAGTATAGTTTACAGACACACACCCCCCCTAGTAGCTTACTCAATATGCATAGTAGTCTACCATCTTAGATATATCCATGCAGAGAATGCATATATGGAGGAACATGATCGGGCCTTTATTTGGATATACTGTCTGAATGAACCTATTTTTAGGATCATATCATGCATGTTCTGGTGAAGAGAGTTAGTGTTGATTGATTTTATGTTAATGGTGGACTCAATAGAATTGAACTTAATGTTACCGAAGTTTAATTTACATACTTAATCAAAAGAATGGATGGACATTTCACTTGACCTCAACGAGTCTGAAACAAGAATTCTTTGGTGCCATAGGCAATAATAGTTATTAATTCTTTATCTTGATTTTTAAAATCAAGCTAGTTTCATTTCAGTATGAGACCTTCCATTTAACCTTGAGGATTAGAATGGTTTCTCTAGTATGAAATCAGATGGTTGCCCATGCTAGAGCTCGACTACGATTATCTCATTAAACTCCGTGATCTTGATCGGAGATAGTTGCGTGTCCATTCGTTTCTTTGGTTTCACTTTTCCCATTTCCCTTTTCTACCACTACATTTGACACTTTACTCTGATTTTTTGTTTTGTAAATTATCATTATATTAATTTGTGTCTTCTATGCATCTAAAATGCAATGGTACTTTCTGTGATTTTTATTTTTATTTTTATTTTCATGAATCTATAGCTAATCTATCTATGATTGGGCATTACTTGTTATTATTTTTGCTGTTATAATCAAGTGTATCGCTTAATTCATTTACTGTGTTTTTCTGTACGTTTACCTTTTCAGTGCAAGTTTCTGGGATGAAAGATGTATAAAAATTGTAATTGATGGAATTTATCCTGCTTTGATTTTCTGTTTGCCCAAATCCTAAGTACATGCCTCTGCTATTGCTCAGTTGATGTAGAAACTAAAAAGGCATCTCTGCCAAGTACTAATAGAGAAAAAATAGGAATCTAGATCAGGAATGTAAACTATGAATTTGTTTAAGGTAATCATGTGTACTCATAGCTTCAAAGGAGTTACCTTGAAAATGTCTTGATGGTCTTCATGATTTATGGCAAACAGAAAGAAGGCAATCAGCCTGGTATGTGAAATGGAAAGAAGGCTGATGATGCCTTCTGTAAAAGAATTGTAAGAAGTCTACTTTAATTTATTTTCACAATTAACTACTTTTAGGTGAATGCCTGTGAATCAAAGAATCAAGAGTTTCCATATTTCTGAGTAATTATTCAACCTTTTGTGCATTCTTTAGTGGATGGTTGAGCTTGTTATTATATGCTTTTCAGTCTGTTTAAATAGACAATGAACAGGGAATATGTTGTTACAGAAACTTGTTGTCTAGCTTTTTTTTGACCTGATTAATTATTTTGTTGGAATCTATAGCATCATCTTTGACAGATTATCAAAAAATGATGGGAGTTCCTTGAACCTACCACAACCTATTTGAATGATTATGGGGAAGCTGGGTTACGCACACTGGCACTTGCCTACAGGAAGTTTGACAAAGCTGAGTATGCTGCCTGGAGTGATGAGTTTGTGAAAGCGAAAACTTCAATTACTGGTGATAGGTGATATAAGATGCAGAGAGTACTTTAATTAAGGGGTATACATTTTATTTTAGTGATGCAGATAGTCATTATACTATTGATTATGAGTCTTAGATTCCATGTCTTTACCACCATCTTTGTTGGAATTTATTTCCTCTTTCTACTCTTGATATAATGATTTGTGGAGTATAATGGGTTTGTGTTGGAGTCTTGATGTGCATATTTTGTGTGTCTGTGTGGATAATTTGGTTACTATTTAAAATTTCTTTTGGGATGCATCTTAAGCTTGTGGTCCAGGGAACTCCTCACAAGAATATGAGTTGATCTGAGATGTTAAACGTTAGAAGAGAGGATCTTAGCTTAAACCCTTCTTACAGTCTCAGTATTTTGTAATAAATGTTTAGTAGTTGTGTCTATGTTCTATTACATTTTTTTTAAAATTTTATATAACAAAATTCATGTTTAGCTGCATAGTGTGGAAATGAATTGAGCCATGCATGGATGTCCTCTCTCTTGTTGTTTTCTGATTTGAAATTTTCATTTTCTTCTGCTATTTTTGGTACTATAGCTTAACTTTTTATCCTGTTTAGCTTGACTCTCATTTCTTTTCTGATCAAATATATGTTTGTATTCACAGAGTGACCCCAAATTTATCTTTGGGTGCTGAAGTCTTTTGGGCTAGTAGGCAAAGGAAGTCAGGCATTTGTTATGCTGCCTGGTACAACAATGATAAAATGGTAGTAGACATGCACAAACAATTATATCCCTTTTTTTTGTTATATGTTCTGCGCTATTATTGCATCATTTGGGTAGTTATTCTCAAATAGAAGTAGTGTCATATAGGGAGATATGATCATGATTTGTTATGACAAGTTCCTTCAATTTATGGAAGAAATATGGTTTTGTATAATCTAAGTTTCTCTAGCATACCACTACTGGTTGCATTTAATGCTTTTATCTCTACTAGGCAAAGAAAGCATTTTGTACCAAAAAAATGGTTAAAGAAAATTGACAAAGTGGTGATTGGGTCAAGCACACTATAGGCTATGATCTGGAATAAAAGAGCTAGCAGGCGTGCTTAGGCTTTTATATTTTACTCTTATGAGTTGGGCCAGGAAAGTAGGCATCGATAGGTTCTCTATCTATGAGTTTTATTGCTGTCAACACGAGCATTAGATGCATTAATGGTTTAAGATTAACCTTCTTGTTGGAACTAGACATTCAGAATGCACTTGATTAGTTCATGGGTTGGTCTGTGATGATTATTTGGTCGTGTTAGTGCATTCAGCCCTATCCATGCCTTTAGCAACATCTTTGTACATCTTGTGTTTGTTGGTTTCAGCATGCAACACTTCTCTCTACACCTCATAGGTTCTGTCTTTCATTGATGTGTTGATGGTTATTGCAGCAAAAAGACTGTAGTAGGACACATCTATGGCTTAAATGAGAGTTTCATGCTTGTCAAGCTGAAACTAAAGTGTTTGTCTTTTAGAGTTTGAAGTGGAGCTTGGAAGAAAAATGTTTGAGGCTTAGTTGCTGATTTTTTTTTATAAGTTCCTGCGGTATCTTAATTAAAAAACCAAATTATGCCTTGACTAGAAATTAAGTTTGGCAAACAAAAGATGTGACAATATAGGTGGGAACTTAATTTGGTGATGTATAAATGAAGCTAGTAGGCTATCAAGTGAAGAAATAGTGTTCTAGTTTGAATATTGTATGACCATATTTGATGAGTGATGATACTCGATGTCTGTAAGGGGTTTGTACTAGGCGACCTTTGGGGTTACAACTAAAGAAGACAGAGGATGGACAACAAGAATATGCTAAGGTTCTTCATTTTCTTAGGAAGTGATTCATTGATTTTGTATGTTTAGCATCTGCTAACTGAGTGCTTTTTACTTCTGTTATTTCTGGTCTCCTTATATCTCCAAGAGATACTTCCAATTCGTGTGCAGTGCTTTCATCACAAGCTGCTCTCAAGTGTTTGACATAGCTAAATTACTGATATTAGATAGTTTGACTTCTATGAAGTGCATTTTATTTGAAGTTCTTATATTTGCACATTATCCATGATAGAAAGGCAATCTCTTATTTTCTTCTTGAATACTCTTAAGATGATTAGGAAGTCAAATTTTTGAATATTATTCTACTCACTGTAATTGGCAGTCCTTCATGAATTTTGACAATTGCGTAGCAAGTTTTGCTTCATGTTAAGGTGCACCTTTTATAATTCTAGTTATCGCAAATTTTCCACTGGTAGTTGAAGATTGTTACAGTTGATTAATTTTGTGCTGATTATGGGTGGGGAGAAAAGTACAGATATTCCATGTTCCATGTCTCTCTGCTGACCATTGCTTTCTCAAAATACAGGTCTATCAACCTATTCTTAAACTACCCTAGTGCATATAGAAAAGTTTCTGTGGAGCTTAAGGTCAAAATTAAATCTTTTTATATCTCTCCCATTCTGAGTTTCTTATGATCTTCAATATGTGTGCTAATGTTAGTCCTTTTTAAATTCATCATCTGACAGTTAATGCTTTTCTTGAAAGCAACCTAATGGGCAACTATTGAAAGCAATTCATTAAAGGCTTGTAAACATGGCATCGTGTTCTTGCTGTGTAACTTCTAGTTGGCCACTTTTGAACTAACCTTTTAATTGACTTGTTTTGTTCTTAATGGTAAAATCTGTAGGTATATATAATTCTTAAAATTGGTATGGTTAGATTCAGTTGGTACGATTTGCAAATTGAACGAGGAGATGATGGAATCCTTATTTCGCTATGTTCCAGTAGAGAAGGGAAAACCTGGGCATAATATGAAGAATCCCTACCTATGCTTATTCAATTAATTGATCCCAAAAAGTCTCAAAATCTTGCGATTCTTCTCAAAGCGTTGAACGTGACAACATTTTAAATATGTGATGCTCTGAACTTTCTTTGTCTCTCTCTTGGTCATCAGATGGACAGTAATTATATGAGTTTTCCTGTCTACAGATTAGCCCATATAGTATACACTTCATTTGTGGAAAAGTCTAATGATAGACTAATTTTGACATGATATGCAATTTAATCCTTAATTATTCCATCAATATTCATGGAACAGTGAGTAGGTGATTTAGATATTCTAGTTCTTATGATGACAACTTATCTCCTTAATTGAGCTCTGCATTTTGGAATGTAATTTAAGTTTTAATGATTACAAGAAATAATATGAAGAAATATTCTGCAATTTGGGCTCTATAAACATATTCTCTGCAGGTCTTTGGCTGTTTAACCTCCTTTGTCCACAGAAAGTTAGGGGAATAGAGCTTATTAATAGTTATTAACTGCTTAGGATCTGAATTGATTTTGGTAGCAAGAATGAAATCCAAAATAGGAATGTAGCTCATAGATGTGAAACCAGTTGAACAATCTATCCTACTAAGGTTTTCAGCTCACATAACTAATTTGAAAACTCTTTTAGTGGGACCAGGGGGGTATTAACTGTTTCTTCATTTTGTATGTTTCCACTTAGGTATGGTAGCCTAATCTTTCATCAGTTAACATCAGACAAACAGCAGCAATATGCTTAGAGAAACTGAAGCACATTATCACCCATTGCACATTGCACATTGCACATTGCATTGTTTCAGGTGGTCATATGCTGTCAAGGGAAATTTCCTGTTCTGCTCGATGGAGGCGTGGAACCGACATTTCAGGTGGTTCTGCTCAATGGTGCAAAAGCTGTATTGCATGGATGGCCAGTTGGGCAAAGAAGAAAACAACAAAAAGGAATCTATTTTAGGATTAATACTATATTTTAATGTAAATTGTTCAATTTTGGTTTAGATATTTCTAAAAAATAACATTTAAATATTCTTTTATATAAATTCAATTTACAGAATTTTTTTTATTATTATACTTTTTTTACGACGAGTTTTATAATTGTAAATAAAGTTTTTATACAACTTAGATGTATGAACAGTTATGATGAGAAAATGAACTTTTACGTCCAGAAAAGTGACTCGTTGTAAAAATTCCATTTACACCGTGTCAGCCAATCACGACGTAAGATTTCTTATGTCGGAGCCTCTAACAACGACATACGTGGGGGCAGGATTCTCGATGTAAAACACTTTTTACGACGAAAATATGACTGTTTACGTCTAGAAAAGTCGTCGTAAAATGCCCCTATTTTTAGTAGTGCAAGGAATCCTCAAAAGACTGATGAAGATGCGTATGCATGTTCTTCCTTTCTAATGGTTCCCTCTATTGAAGGAAGACACGTGTATCCAGTTGAAGTATTGTCGTCGGACAGGAGACTCTCTCTTAAATAAGGACAAAAACTTGTATATAATGGTTCGAGTTTAGTTGCTGATATATTGAGTGTAACTACTGATGTATTGCAGTTATGAATTTAATTGTTGAAATATAGCATATTGAGTTTATGTTCTAATGTACCATGTATTGAATTTAGCTTATAGTTTATCGAATTTAGCTGCTGACACTACAAGTAAACTGACCTATTGCGACATATTTACATGCGGCATTACATGTAGGTGTCGTGAATATACAACACTTACGCATTTGTGTCTTATATTTGTGACATCTTTGCGTCATTTAGTTATTGCGTCGCAATTTTGTGACATAGATTCGACATCCTTTTTTTTGTCTCAAAATTGTGACAATTTATTTGCTACACTTGAATTAAATGTCGCAGTTAGACAACACAATTATAATTGTGCCGCAAAATCGTGGCTTAATTGCGTCATATTATTAACATGTCACAAATTAGCGGCATAATTTGAGTCATTTTAATTATTGCATCACACTTTTGTGACATAGATTCGACATCCTTTTTTTTGTCTCAAAATTGTGACAATTTATTTGCTACACTTGAATTAAATGTCGCAGTTAGACAACACAATTATAATTGTGCCGCAAAATCGTGGCTTAATTGCGTCATATTATTAGCATGTCACAAATTAGCGGCATAATTTGAGTCATTTTAATTATTGCATCACACTTTTGTGACATAGATTCGACATCCTTTTTTTTGTCTCAAAATTGTGACAATTTATTTGCTACACTTGAATTAAATGTCGCAGTTAGACAACACAATTATAATTGTGCCGCAAAATTGTGGCTTAATTGCGTCATATTATTAGCATGTCACAAATTAGCGGCATAATTTGAGTCATTTTAATTATTGCATCACACTTTTGTGACATAGATTCAACACTTATTTGTTTGTCTCAAAATTGCGACAATTTGCTTATGCGACATTACATTAAGTGTCGTAAATATACCACATTTATGCATTTGTGACATATATTTCTGACATTATTGCATTATTTAATTATTGCATCATAATTTTGTGACATAGATGTGACACTAAATAGACGTGCCTCATAATTACGATAGTTTTTTTGCAACACTTCATAAAATGCCAAAATTATACTGTACAATTATAAATTTGTTGTAAAATTAAGGCACAATTACGTCATATTATTGGCATGCCACAAATTGGTGGCATAATTGCGTCATTTTAATTTAATGACAGAACAACATCTGAATCCAAAAAGGGAAAAATTAGTAAAAAATAAAACTAAATGAAAGCGGAGCAAATATCATCATCATCAATGAACACTAACTTTAGTTCTTTGAAAAATTAGAACAAAAAGCAAACGAGGATCTTCATAAACAAGATGCATTCAAAACAAAAACAAGTACCTTGAAAAATAAGATGCAACTAAGCTAAGCTTCCCTAAAAAATAGCATAAATGAAGTTGGAGGTCAAAACAAATGCAAAAAATCCATTAACGAACTAATACAAGAATATGATCCCCGAAAACAAATAAAAGTACGAAAACTGCTCTAGTCATCTTCATTCTCATTTACTGGGACCATTTCTTCAAATAAGTCATCATCATCACTGGAGTCATCAGAATTATCGCTTGGATGGCAAAGTTTTCCAGCTAAACATAAAAGTGATGATGTGGATGATTCTGAAAGTTTATCATATTAATTTTGATATGGATGATTATGAAACATAAGTTATTGTTTTATACAGATTATAACTTTTCGAAATGCATGACAGATGCAGAATATCTCATGGTGGCATGGCTTCAAGCCTACTTCAGTAACAGTTTAATATAGCATTTAAAGGGAATTTGTAAGTTCTGAAACAATCACACCCAAGTTCATGTGCTAATACATGGAATTTATCGTTCTTATATATGACAAAGGTTTGGCTCCTTAACTTCATTTCAGATTTCTCTTGGTTCCACATGTGCATGCATCTTGAGTTGGTGTTATTATCTATGATTCTTATCCATTATGATATATCTAACAAATAATCAATTTTGCATTTCAATCCAAAAGCTAGTTTACTCCTTGCATTTATACATTTTTCCAATCCTTGCCCTGCCTTCAACCAAATGCACAACAGTGAAGAACCAGAACATTCCTTTTTCTTTCAATATTGGTTTTATAACTTAACAAAGTCAAAATTATCACCATTCATTCACAAGACAGATTTCAATCAGGTACCTGATGATATGCACGAATAACCATCACCCCAGCATACTCTCCAGCAGCACCAGCATTAGGTTGCAAGGAGAATGAGTCAAAGCAAGTGATTGTACACAAAAGATCTCCCAAGTCCTTGAACATTTCCTGTGAAGATAAAAAAAAAAAAAAAACCAAAATCTATCAACCCTTATATGCTCGATAAAAAGGAGAAGTTTAAACTAAAATAAAAAAAACAAATCAGACAAACACACACAGAAGGAATAAAAAAATCAAAAGTTCCAAATCAGTTCTAACAACCTGGAAACCTTCAGATTGTTTAGTGGGAGCAAAAGGGTGGAGATTTGCAAAGCTAGGCCATGTCACTGGCATCATCTCTGTGGTTGCATTCAATTTCATAGTACAAGAACCCAGAGGAATCATACTATGACACAAGGAAAGGTCTTTCGCTTGCAGCCTATGAAGATATCTTAGCAACTCATGCTCTGTATGATACCTATAAACACATTAGGAGAATATATAAGCTCTTAGAAAAAGGTTGGAATTCTATAATCAAGCTTCAAGGAAAGGATCTACGTGTTAAATATCAGATGGGTCAGGAACTGGCTCTTCCTTACAAGCCCTGAAGGAATCTTATTCTGAACCTCTGGGACAAGATTTTCAGCTGTGAATGGCACCTAGTAATTAAATTCAGAGTCAGCACAGTCATTTCAAAAGATATAATGACCACATAGAGTACAAAAACTACAACCACAACACTTACTGGTTTTCCACTTGCAAACACTTGAAAGAGTTTGTCCACATCTTCTAAAGTGGTGGTTTCATCAAATGAAACAGTGATCTGAAAGCAAAAGAGTTGTTGTTTTCTCATAAAGCAAAGTACCTCTTACTTATGCAACAAAGCACACAAATTAGCAAGACTTACTGTACTTTTGTCCACAACCCTCACGTTGATCTCAGTCTTGTTAGCAGCATCAGCAATTGCCTGTGAATCAGCACACTTCACTTTTACTGTATCAAAGAATGGAAGATCTTGCACCTCTAGTGTACCAAGTTTTTTGAGTCCAGCAACTAAAGTGCCGGCAAGACCATGAACTCTCTGGGCAATGGTTTTAAGCCCTTCAGGTCCATGGCAAAGTTTTCCAGCTAAACATACTGGGACCATTTTTTTCTATTTTGGAGAAAGCCACACAATTAATAATTAAAATGGTAAAAGTTCAGTACAGCAAAGATAGTAGCGAGTTAGCTTACTGAGGTGCAGTCCCGTTGCCCTGGAGACTTTAAAAACTTGAAAATAGCGAAAACAAGTGCTAAGATAATTCAAATCATCTAGGAGGAATCAAACTGAAGAGGAACCAAAGCTGGATATGTTAAGATGTTTACTAATTGCACGCAATCTGTATAGACAGCCAGCTTCTGCAATCCAGATAGTAGAACTTGAGAAACACCTCTGATCCAAGCCATTAGCTCGGCGTGAAAAGCCGAGAAAGCAGGAAAGGTGCAAGAATCTGTCAGGAAAAGAAAGAACAGAGTTGTTCAACCATTGTTTAACTGCCATGCCGCCGCAACCATAGGAACAGACTCCTTAAAAGCCCCCTCAATACACAGAATTTGGGTTGATCCCAGTGCAGCCCGACTGGTTGAAGACTCCATCGAAGCAACAGTTACAAGATATTTGCAGCTAACTTGCAAGAAAATTAAACTAAGAACAGAGTTTCTTGGTTGAACTGGTAACCGCTAACCCACCAAGGTTGAATAATCCAAGACAAGCAACATCTAACAATTGAAGAAACTAATTCAAACTCACACATACGAAAATCAAAATCCTAGACACTGAAATCATTTGAAGATAGAACAATATAGAGAGCATACCACATCAATTGAAACAAGGATAGCCAGTAAACAGAGAGTTGCAGGCATTCCAATTACATTTGCAACAGTAGGCTAGGCTCTGAGAATTTGAAAGGTTGAACCCTTTTGTTGGAAGCCACTTTTTCCATCTCTAATGCAGTGAAAGATATAATCCTAACGGGAAGAGTTCCTGTAAAGATTTTATACCAAATCCAAACATGTTCATATGTTCTCAACATGCTGCTGATGATAGAAAACACACCCTTCACTGCAACCTGAAAGCTAGTCTGCACCACTGATATATGGTAAAGTCCAATGTTGAGAACAGGAAAGATCCCAGCCCCAACAATGTGGTACTTTTGTCAAGCGTACAGTAGATTAAGGAATTCACAAACAAAATAAGATATTTACCCAAGAAACCAGATTGAACAATTTTAGATTGAAAACCATCAACAGCCAAAGAATGATTTTGTTTCACATATAATCTAAACTCTGCTGCTTGTTCAATCAATTTCTAAAACCATTTGGCAAAACCAGACCATTGTAAACATAACATGAAGTTAATCTCAAAGGCAACCAGTTGGAAGAATGAGCATGTGTCACTCATGATCCTTACTCCAGGCATGCTCTCCATAAGCCACTGGTGTTTCTCCCTTGTGATCACCATTCTGCCACAGGACCTTGAGCCCTTCAAGAATTCGCCTTTTTGAGCCTGTTCATACGCCCCTGGCGCCACCCCTCCACAGATCATGACTTCAGCTTTCAGGAAGCCATTTTTATGGTCCAGAGGGAGACTCACTGATGAGGCAGGACTGGGATAGTTCCTTGACCCCTCCAGAGGAATTCTGGGAAATGCCTTCACCACTTTCCTGTTCTTGTAGTCAAGAAGTATCGAATTGTGGTTTGCAAAGATGAATTTGTTACCATCAGGAGAAAGATGCAAAAAGGGTAGAGATTGTTACCTCTACTCTTCTAGTCATAAGTCTGGTGCAAGAAGGGAAGATCAAATGACCTCTGGGATGATTTTTTCGGAACAAACTCATATGTAAACATCCTCTGTCCACCTACAACAATGATCCTATCATTCTAAGGGAGGGATAGGGAGGAAGCATATCGTCTTTCGTCTGTCAGAGAATCCCTGGACAGCTTCCAATCACAATTGCCACCAAAACACGAGGAAAATGACAGGAATCTTTGCGCCCCGTTGCCATAGCCACCAACCTGAATAACCTTCCTATCATTCAATATATATAGACCCAGAGGAGCACCAAGTATCAGTCTGAATGTTCAGAGGCCTAATCTTATTCTTCAAAATGTCATACTCAACTGAATGAGCATAACAAGACGCATCTTCCATATCAGCATTTGTTACTTTACACTTGGTTCAGAGGCCTAATCTTATTCTTCAGCCCTAAAATTTGCAAATTTTAATTTCAAAAACCATTTACATTAGATTAGAATAGCTAGTTGTCTGAACAAATGCAAATTTTAATTTCAAAAACCATTTATATTAGATTAGAATAGCTAGTTGTCTGAACAAATAAACAACTCAACAGCACTCACATTGTATGCGAATTTTCCCAATTTAAAGACCGAAAGCAGTAATTCAAAACAGAATCCAAGTTCCAACTAGAATAAAGGACCAGAATAGCATCAAGAACTACAAAATACCCAGCACTTTGTTAATTCAAATCTACTGCTTCCATAATTGTAAAAAATTTAACCCAGATTACGGATGCAATAGACATTCGATGGGATGAGAGACTTACCAATTCGCTCACTTCAATCGTTTCACACACTTTTCAGTCATTGCAGTACAAATGACAATAGTTAAGACACCTAATCTTCTGAACCTGAACCATCAAGCAGAAGTTAATGACAGTCTTATACTGTATGCTTCTTCAATAGAAAAATCAATGAAAAAAATTAATAAAACAGAATTAGGATGGCAGCAAGAAATCCTAAGGAGAAAGAAAATTTTCACAAATTGAAAAAGAGGGTCAAAATAATTGAGCCCCAAAGATACGGACTCCAGAAAAGATCAAAAATTTTATTTTTAAAAAATAACGAGAAAAATAAAAATTATTTCTTGTTTTCAATTCCTGAGACATTTGTTATTTCTCCTTACTTGTATCCAATAGTCTTCAGGATTGAGCTTATCCTCTCAAAACTTTTTTAGTTGTTTGGGGTTGCAGATCAAGGGTTGATCCTCGCTTTCTGTTAAACATTCATGAAAAATAAAAGATGTTCCCACTTAAATATCGAATTCATCTACTCCCTCCGTCCCACTCAAAGAGTCCAGAGGGAGTAAAAAATAGACTTAATAAAACACAAAACACATAGTAAAATCTGATTGAAGAGCAAGAGCCGTGGGATTGATATTTGATTATAAAGTTGGTACCTTTCCATCTGCCGGATGAGCGCCAGATCCGTGGCCATGAGTGAGTAGCTGCTGTAAATGCCAAACCCATGTGTTTGCGGTCGAAGAGGGAAGTAGCGAGCGGATGAAGGTGGTTTGGTTGTGCTCAAAATCAAACCTCAACTCGCTATATGGCATAGTGGACAAAAGGGAATATACAGGCCACGTTAAATAGACCGGACTCAGGGTGGGGCGGCGGTGGCAGAAGGCTGAGAGTATGAGACGGACAAGCGACAGACGGTTGGGTTCGGGTGAAGCTCAATCAAGTGATAGCGTGAGAGAATAAGGTGATTTTCAGAATTTAGAAGAATAAGGAACAAAATTCCCCGCCCCTTTTTTTCACCAAAAGCATATTTCCCTCCCTTTTTTTTCCCCCCCTTTTCCCTACCTGTTGTAATTTTAATTTGCACTCATTCGGATTTAATTTTTGCTTTTCTTTTTTTTTTTTTGAAGGGTAATTTTTGCTTTTCTTACTTTACTATCTAGTAGAAATACTTTTTAAATACTAAAAATTTCAATATTAGTTACTGTAAACTCAACAAATAAATAAATATTTAGCTGAGTTATTTCTTTGTGCTTTTGAGTGCTTTCAGCTTTACCTTGTGTATTTAAAAATTGCCTTATGTAGTGTCATTCTTCATCATTAATTATATGTTTACTCCATAAAATGTATGAATAATTTACGATAAATAGTTGATATTCAGAAGTAAATATGTATTTCAAAAGCACACCGGATAGTAAAAATTGCCCTTAGCCACAAGGGTTTAATAAATAATTAAGCTTTAAACAATACATTGGAGATTTAGTACAAAAGTGATGATACACTTAAAAAAAATTCATTGATTACTCTCATAACATTTTTCTTAATAAAATTTAAATATGTTATAGCATAAATTATTGAATTAGTAAAAAAATCTGCTAATTTGATAGACTAAATTGTAAATTTTTTTTCTCATATTCTAGTGAACAATTCTAAAATTCAACCAAGAAGACTGGATTCATAGAATATATATGATCATATTTGACAAGAAAGCAATACATATTTACTAGGTTAAATTACACCTAAATCTCTTGAAGTTTGAAAATATTGATACGTATTGAAAAACTACACTTAAACCTTTTTTGTGTTTATGGATCAAACTGTTATTTTGATATATAAAAAAAAATAACTATTAAAATGTTTAAATCTTAAAGGATGTGAAATACTGAAATTAATTTTAGTAGATAACATCATTAATTGGTTTTTTTTTTAATCTTATTTGGGTGAAAAGTATTTAAATTAACCATAATATACAATGTTACTTTTTCTTTTCTTTTTTTTTTAATACTTCTTAAAATAATATTTAAACTAACATAAAAATAAATGGATAACATAGGGTTAATTTTAGTATTTCATACCCAAATAATATGAAAGAACAAATTAGTGAGGCTATACGTTAGGATTAATGTTGGTATTTGATATAATTTAAAATGAAACATCATTAGTTATAATATTTCTCATGTAAATGAAAATATGGTTAATAAGCACAAGAGAGGTAACTGTGACTAAAAGTAATATATAAGTTTCATTTGATAAAACTTATATCTGAAAACTTAAGTATGAAGTCTAAAATATGAATTAATTAAGTTACTTATTTTGATAAAATTTAAGATCTAAAATAAGGATTGAAGTATGAAATTCAAAATATGAAGTCTGAAAACTAAAGTCTGAATCTTAT
Organism: Leptodermis oblonga; assembly: GCA_016801395.1. Taxonomy (NCBI): domain Eukaryota; kingdom Viridiplantae; phylum Streptophyta; class Magnoliopsida; order Gentianales; family Rubiaceae; genus Leptodermis; species Leptodermis oblonga. Next base: position 7,160,922 of record CM028757.1, read on the forward strand.
TAAGTTGTTAAAAATAAAAAAATATTTTTAAACATTGAATTTACTTATATTTTTAATAAAATGATAAATATATATATTTTTTAATTTTGTTATAACTATTAAATTAAATTAATTTTTATTTATTTTTAATTGATAAAATATAAAAAATATTAAAAAGATAAGATAAAATAAAATTATGATACAAAAAATGAGACAATTGAAAAAGGACAAAATTTAATCAATCAAGATTTAATGATAAGTGATCTACTCATCACTTATTTTTTAAGTCAGAAATATACTTAATATTTAGACTCACTTTATTAATTAAGTTATTCGAGTTTGTGTAATCAAACGTATTTAATTAGTTAAGTACTTAACCCCACAATCACTTAATTGATTGAGACTTCTGACTGACAGCTATCAAACAAACTTAATTTGAATAAACTCTTACATATCGATATTCTCAACCATAACTTGACACGTTTGATTAAGTGTGTTATCGAGTCGAGTTCGCGCCATGTTATAAATTGTAAGTTCTAGTATAAATGTTAAAATTTGTAAAATAGTAATAAGTTAGGGAGCAGATACTTAACGCGTTAGCTACATCACTGACACTAGTCGATGCGAACAACACATGGTATCCATCGCTTACGGTTAGGGGCACAGGGGTATCTAATCTCATTCGCTCTCCTATATATCGTTTCTCAGTGTTAGTTCTTTTTGATCTCTATGCATCTCACTGCTCTACAGGAAACTCCTTCTGCCCCTACCGTACTCCAGCTTGATAGTTTCCACCGGGATGATCAGAAATCGCCGAAAAGGCAACAGAGTCTTTGGGACAAAATCACACAACACTATAAACACAAGGGTGCGAAAAGTAATTAAACCAAAAAAAGAAAAAAGAAGGAGATTTTCGAAACCTTATAGGAAATAGGCTAATAAGTTTTCCATCTGGAAAAAAAAATAGATATAAATACCTAAGAGAAGAGCAAAAGAGAAAAAGAAAAGAAGAAAAAACACATCACTGTCTTTAATCTCCGCCCTTTCTGTGTATCACACAACGCAACACAAATATTATACAGAGAGATAAAATCTTCGTCTTTCCCACTTCTACTTCTTGGCGTTTCCCACTCCAATTTTCTCTCTAAAAAATCAACACAACTGCTCGAGTTCTTCGTCCTCCTCACTTCTTTCATGGTTTTTTTCTCCCTTTTTTTAATTGTTATTTGTTAGTAATTTGAAAACAACGGGCTCCTGGTCCTGGTGGGTTTGGTTTCTTTCACTCTAGAATTTTCTATATAGCCTGAACCCAAAAAAGAAAAGACCCAAAGAAGGAAGGAAAAAAAACCGAAACTAACGGAGGCGGCGTTCGCGAGGCCAGGGCGGCGTAGCGTTCTGGGCTTTTATTTATATTTGGTTTTTTGTTCTTCATTGTTATTAATTAATCCCACGGTGAATTCGTCCTGGGCTGGGCTGGAATTTATCTGGTAATCGACTGCACTGTTGTTGGAGTTAGGGTTTTTAATTTCGTTTGGTGGGTTGTTGAATTTGTCCGTAATATTGGAGGCTAGGGTTTGATTGTGTTTCCCGAATGTGTTTTGGTTTTTGCCCCAAGAAGTTGTCTCTGTCTTGGGGTTGATTTTGCTTTGCAGTGTGCGAGCGTTCGTGGGTTTTGATTGAGTTTGCTTTCCTTTTGAGAAGGGAGGAGGACCGTAGGATTAGGATTCTGTTTTCTCGCTGACCATGGCGGCCTTGAGATGCTAATATGTCCTTTGGCACTGGTTATTGAGCAGGTTTTCATCGTTGTTTTTGGCGAGTCAGGCTAATCTAGATTGGCTTGGCTTACGGTGAAATGCACAAAAGTCCCAAGTGGCAGAACCCTAGATAGTTTGTGGAGAACTCTTTGGTACTTTTGATTAGGTTGTGGAAGTTGAAGGCTTGCATTGAGTTTTTGTGATTACTTATTGACTATTGTGAATATTCACACTCACAACAATCGGCCATGGAGTTTGGGGGCTTTTTCCGTGCGAAGGACTGGATTACGCGTTTTGTGTAACTTAAATTTGAGATAAATTTTGTTGAAGAATTTGTTGCTTGCTGAGTTTTTGCACTAGAAGCAACTTTGGGTTGTTGTTGAGAAGTTCTTTTGTATTTGAGTTATATGATCATGTTCTGTCCTAGTTATGGAGAGAAGTGAGCCCTCATTAGTTCCTGAATGGTTAAAAACTAGTGGGACTGCAACTGGGAATGGTATAACAACCTATCCTCATTCACCATCATCATCGATTCATTCAGGTATTGTTTTAAGAATTCTTCTGTTTATTAATTATTTTCTGAGGTGTATGTATTTTGCTTAGGATTGTTTGAATATGCCTATGGTTTTTCCTTCTTATAGATGATCATGCTGTGCCAAAGTTTTCAAGAAATAAGTCATCACGGAATCACAATGATCACAAACTAGGGCGTTCATCTGCTTCTGATAGAAGCTCTTCTTCATACTTCCGCCGAAGTTCTAATAGTAATGGTTCTTCTCACTTGCGATCTTACAGTAGCTTTGGTGGGAGGAACACACATAGTAGAGACTGGGATAGGGATAGGGATAGGGATAGGGATAGAGATAGAGATAGGGATGCATATGATCGACACGATGGAGAGAAGTCATTTGTGGGGGATCATAGGCAACGGGACTATCTAGACCCACCTTTCCCAGGAAATCATGAGAGTGATGGGTTAAGGCGTTCTCAATCAATGATTTCTGCAAAACGGGGTGAGGCTTTTTCTAAGAGGTCAACTGGCGATTCAAATACTGCCCCGAGGATCAAAAGTAGTGAAAGCAATGGTTTGCTTGATAAGGGAAATTCAGTTGGCAGCATACATAAGGCTGCATTTGAACGAGAATTCCCTTCCCTCGGAGCAGATGAAAAACCATCAGCTGCAGAGATAGGAAGAATCCCTTCACCTGTCTTGAGTACTGCCATCCATGGATTGCCACTCAGTTCCTCTGCCATGATAGGTACTGATAAATGGACTTCTGCTCTGGCGGAGGTTCCTGCGATGGTTGGAGGCAACAACATTGGACTCTCAACTGGGCAACAAGTTTTGCCTTCTAGTTCGTCTCCTACAACTTCAAGCACTTCTACTGGATTTAATATGGCTGAAGCCGTTGCTCAGGGTCCTCCCCCACGTCCTCAGACTGCTCCAAAGGTACCCCTAAAACATTATTGGTTTATAAGATATTTTGTATATTGATTTTGTACTTATCCTTATGCTCTAATGTAGACATCTACTGAGATACAGCGGCTTGAAGAACTGGCTATTAGGCAATCTCGTCAACTAATTCCAGTTATTCCATCATTGCCTAAGCCTTTGGTAATTATGAATGGCTGATTGTTAGCTTACTCTTATATTGATGACTTAACTTGTTTTAGTTCTGCTGTGGTTTTGCTGTTTAAGATATTATTTGATATTATCACTCAAGGATGTAAGTGATAGGAGTATTGATTGAGTGGATAGCCTAAACTTCATGCAGTATTCCTTCTTAATGGCATCCGCACTTTAATTTGTTAGGTTTTTTTTTTTGGTATAATTAGACGTGCTCTGCCTAGTCTTTATGGTTCATGTGCATGCCTACAGTTCTTAGACTTACTTTCAGTCTCAGAATCCATTGGCTCTAGATGTGAATGTTGATCTTTTTATGTTTGATTGCGAGCTTGTATATGGGGAATTGATGGTGTAGGGTTAAGATGGAACAGTTCTGTGGGTTCTTGTGTTTCAATAGAAAATGTATACATTTGTTCTTTGGAAAAGCTTGGTTTTTTGGCCCGTATATTTGGTGTCCACTTCAACTTAATGGCTTTGCTTGAGAAACCATACTCCCTAGAGGGGTCTAAAAGAAAATAAGACGAGTATTATTGAAGAGGCAGTTTGAGCCTCCATTAGTTTACATTTTTCCCCCACCATAAACAGCTGGTGAAATTGTGTAGAATTCAATCTTGAATGTTGGAGGTGATGGGATTTTCACATCTTGTGGGAAAATGGGAATAGGATTATGAGAACAAGCTTGTTCCTGGCCTTGAACTTGACTTGGCTTGTTGGTCTTGTCTTGTCTTTCTGTATAGAGTATAATCATATGATCTTTTATATATTTCCTTTTTTTATAAATAAATAGCTGTTAAACATTTTGTATAGGAGCCACCCCTGCTTAGCAAGGGCAAGAGAGACCTAGTATATATGTGTGTGTGAGACATTCTGTATAGAGACCAGTTTGCTTGTCGAGGAATGGAGAAATACTGTTTGTCTTAGGCTCAGTGTTGTTACTCTACAATCCGAAAAGGAACTCGTTCAGGAGGTATCCACAGATAGGTTATCTTGCAAACGTTATTATGTATGTTGAGAGCTTGGTTTCACCCAATTCTTATGACATTTAACGAGGAAACTGCACTAAGTGGATCGATCAATAATTTTCTCTTTCTTTTGCATTACCATTAATAATTCAGATTCATTGTTTTCAGGCATTATTTATGAGTCAGATATCTTATTGATCCTGGTTGTTGGTTTAATAGTACGAATTAGCTGGTGAAATTTTCTTGCTTTTCCTCAGCACAGATACAAAGTCCATATAGCCTTAAACTCAGTTTTCATCCGATTGCACTAATGTTTAGCAGTGGTTTATTTAGCTCATTGCATAGTCATTTCTTAGGCCATTCATTTAAAAATGGAAAAGGGAGATAAATAAATTGAGTTGGGTTTTGTTAGCAGAATAGATAATATTGATGAAGAAGCTTTACTTGATCAATTGTGTAAAATTAAATAATATATTTTGTTAGATTTTGCTACAATTTCTAGTATTTATCGCATATCTCTGGCATTTGGTGGTTTTACTACTGTTTTGAGAACCATTGAGCTTCAGGGTCTTGTTTTTCTGCTTATTGGTTTTTCCTCTTTCATGGCTTTCATTGTTGCTGTTTTGTTTTTAGCTAGGTGTGGTTAACTAAAGTTTAACATGAAAGCTGAGTGGTCAGCATTAATATTGTAGTTCAGATTGGCTGGTTTTTTGTTTTCTTGCTTAGGAAAAGATAAGATAAATTCCCTTGCTCTGCTTTTCGGTATACATTTTGAGATTTACAGTCCAGTAAGGAAGAGGTTGTTATGCTCTTCTTCTGTTTGCTTGAGCATTACATGCAATTAGTGCGTCGTTTTAGATAGGCAGATGACCAGATGACGAAGTTAGTTAATGTTTGGAAGTGTTTCAGACTCTTGCAAGATCTAAATGAGGAGTTGTTCTTATTATGTGCAAGAATGTTGTGTTCTGTTTTTTTACTGGTTCAGCTAGCTTGTTCACATTGATGGTACCTGAAATTTGGCTTGTATATAAACACTATTTCTGGATATTCGAAGAGGGAAGCGATAAGCATCTCCTTTCATTGAAGATGTGCCTAATGTTTTTGTTTATGTTATTCATTTGTGGAGCTTTGGGGGTGTCAATGTATGTGCCAGCTTAACTATTGCTTAATTAAGCACCTGTCTGGGAACTTGGTGAAAGAAATGGTAACATGGGGTCAACACTCTTGACATGTGATGATGGTATGAACAATTCTTATGTGCCTACATTCGATATTCCAGAACCAGCAGAAGAAGTTGAAAAGAAAATATGCCTAATTTTGATAAAGATTATACAGTACTATTTTACAAGGCTGGACAATTTGAACGGATTTTACTGAATCATTGCTTGTCTTTTCTTATTATTTTAGGTTGAGAATGGTTTGTCTGTCTCTTCAAGATATCCAAACATGGACACCTGGTGATTGTGATGATGGTCTGGATCTATTATATGCCACTATCCATAATATGATATCACCGGATAAAAAATTAACTCCTTCAGCATCACTTGAGATAAAATCACCATTGTCTATTAGGGAAGATGAAGAGAAATTATGATTGTCTATTGTCTATTGTTAAAATTATGATTGTTTTTCTATTTTCACTTCTCATTAGTTGAAGAAGGATCATTTAATTTACCCTTCTCATAAATTTCATTATGCAAATTTGATTCAGCTTTATACTCATTAACAATTGTGTTTGGTTCCCATCACAGATTTATATTTATTGATCTGTTCTTTAGAAATCTATGATAGGCTTACATTGTTGGTGTTTTAGATCCTGAGAAATGACATTCAGAGATATTTGTTGGATTGTTTTGTAGTTACACATGTGAATTTACTCATGCCTTTGTTTTTTTTGGTTATGCGTTTGTTATTTTTTGTGGTTGAATATTCAAATGAGACCTGCAGAATGCACCATCAGATTTTCCATTACTTGTATACTAAATATTTATATTCTGTGATGACATTACTGATTGAAATTTTTTTTTTTTCCTTTTTGGTGTTGGTTGTATTTTACAAATGTACAAGAAGTATGGAGTTGTTAGAATGCATGACTCATACTGGAATGCTAAAAGCTTGCAAAAACCCACGTACAAGTTCTATCCTGGAAGTTTTTCAATTTCAAGTGTTTTTTTGTTTATAAAAGTTTGTCTGATGAGGTTTAATAGTTTGTTACATAGTGATGAATCTAAAGGCTGAAAAATTATCATTGTGCATAGTATGCCAATCTATATAGAGGGATGAAAGTATTCCTATTTCCATAGATATTATGTAAACATGCAGCTGTGTAGTTGCCCTGATTAATTTGTCTATAAATTCATCTTTTTTCCATTCTGTATAGAGTATAATCATATGATCTTTTATATATTTTTGGACGCGATATTATGTTGCAAAATAACATTAATACGGTTCAAATAATGACGCCACATGTGTAGCAAATAAATGTGACAATTAAACGTGATGACAGAAATTAGTGTTACAAATAATGCGTCATTGAAACTAATGACGTGTAATGTGCCGCAAGATTTATGCGACAATAATTAAGTGATGCAAAAGGTGTCGTATTTTCTGTGGCTCAACTAGTAAAAAAATGCCACAAAAAGACAAATGACGCATAATGAGTCGCGAATTTTAAGCGACAATTAATTTAGTGATGCAAAAAGTGACATACATTTACGGCACAAGTGAAAAAAAGCGCCACAAATTTGCTTCACCATCTTTTACGACTCAATAAAAAGAGACGCATAATGTGTTGCAAATTAGTATTTGCGACATTAAATCAACTTTTAGCGACACAATGTACATGTCGTGAATACCCTTCGACGCTTTAAATGTGACGCCACATTTGTCGCAAATAATCTTGCAACATTCATTTTAATGACACAAATCAATGTCGTAAATTAGTATGCGTTACTAAGACAAATGACGCATAATATGTCGCGAATTTTAAGCGACAATTAATTTAGTGATGCAAAAGTGCCATACATTTGCGGCACAAGTGGAAAAAAGCACCACAAATTTACTACATCACCTTTTGCAACTCAATAACAAGAGACGCATTTGCGACACTAAATTGACTTTTAACGACACAATTTACATGTCGCGAATACCCTTCGACGTTTTAAATGTGACGCCACATTTGTCGCAAATAATCTTGCAACATTCCTTTTAATGACCCAAATCAGTGTCGTAAATTAGTATGCGTCACTAAGACAACTGACGCATAATGTGTCGCGAATTTTAAGTGACAATTAATTTAGTGATGCAGAAAGTGTCATACATTTGCGGCATAAGTGAGAAAAAAGCGCCACAAATTTCCTACACCACCTTTTGCGACTCAATAACAAGAGACGCAAAATATGTCGCAAATTAGTATTTGCGACACTAAATCGACTTTTAGCGACACATTTTCCATGTCGCAATAGGTCACTTTTCTTGTAGTGTGATATATCGCGGTTGTGAATTTAACTTATGTTGTATTAAAGTTTTCTTTCACAAGGACTGTATACCTCTGTATTTTCAATTGCCCAGACAAAGTATTACTACCAATCTACTAACGGTCTAACATCCCAATACAGATAGCAGAAGAATAAAGCAGAAGAACCCGAATAATGGCTTGTAGAGCAATTCAGGATTGGACTAGGTCATTTTTTAGACGTTAATTTAGGCAACTTTATTTTCTATTCGATTCCAGGAAAATCGATCACTTTTTTTCGAAAATTTCAGATAAAGAAACAATCTCATTTTCTACTTGATTCAAAATTCAAATTTTAAAATTGTTTTAAATATTTACTCACATAAATTCAAAAAATAATATAATAATAACACTTTTTCCTTCTCTTTTCTTCACAAATTTCAAAAAAATTCTCTCCAAGTTTTAGGGAATGAATATTTGTAAGGAGAAAATTTCTTTTGGAGATTTGTGTAGGAAAGAAAAGAAAACGAATAATGATTATATTATTTTTTGAATGTATGTGAGTGAAAATTTAGAGAGAATTTTAAAATTTAAAATTTGAATTGGGTAGAAAGATGGCTGAGGTTAGCAACGGAAGGAGAAATGCTTCCAACGATCCCTCTTGACAGAAGCTTCAGACATCCTACCGGAGATATCACAAGTAACCCCTTCCCAGGTGCAGCAATCAACTGAAATATTCCAGTCGAGTTGAGCCAACCCGGTTGTTATGTTGCCGGAGAAGGATAACAATGAAACACGGTCAAATTGATTGCAGGATGCATTGCAAGTGGCCACCAAACAGAAAAGCCCCATTATTGTTAGCATAGTTTTCATCTGCAGCAAATCCAAATACAGAAAGCCGGAAGAATGGACGGAAGAGGCCGCCAACGGCATCGCCAGTTTGTAATGACGAAAATGACGTGTCAGGCAATATTGCTTGCAGGGCAGTTCAGCATTTGACAAGCAAGGAAGAAGAAAGTTGAATATGCCATGATCATCTTTAATTAATTAATTACCACTTCCCATATGAATTGTTTAGAATATTTAAATCTGAGTCTTTAACAAATCGTTTACTTTGGGGAAGACTAAATAGTGGTTTCTTTGTATATTATTCTTTTAGATTTTAACTAACCAATGATCGAATCACATAGAATTGTTTATGCCCGGGCAATCCCATCAAAGAAAGAAGAAGATACATTTCTGTAAATTTTCCCAAGGGGTGACTGAAAGAGACCGAAAATGATGTGTTGAGGGTTTTGATTTCTTTGCTTTTAAAAGTAAATTTACCCTTTAATCTTTTATTAAACACAAAAAATTAGGTGGAATGGGGTGTCACCTATGAGACGGGTTCATGCATAAGACCATTCGTATCCGGTAGTAACTTTTTATTTATTTATTTCTCTCGCTTATTTTCAAAGCATTAGTCATACTCTTTGAAGAGTACTTTAGTAACACCAGTGAAAATTTAATATCACTTGTATTCTTCAAAGGGAAAATTATACAAATGGCCAATAATTAAACTATTAAGCAAGTTCACTTTTGGCTACTAAAATTTTTTTGCCAACTTTTGACCACCAAACAAATGAAAATAGTCACAAGTGGCCATTCCGTTTGGACCATGAGATATTTCCCTCAACTCTAATATCGGATTTGCAGATATCAATTCTATTATCATTCTTCTAACCGCCACAATTCGAATTTGTGCTTGATCAGCTTATTCCACAATGAAAGTTTTGCTTTCGCAATATGTGACAGGAAGATGCATCGTTTGTTGTCCTTATTTTTTGTGCAAATTTACTTGACAAAATTGGATAAAAAGAAAGTAGTAATAAATAGATATTAGTGTGGACGTTTTTGCCCCTCAAAAACAACATACGGATGACATAATTGGTTTTATATTGGAATGATCACTAGTGGGAAAAAAAAAAAGTTTATAGTAGCTAAAAGTGGACTTTCACAAAGGTGATACAAGAAAATGGAAAGATACTTTTAGATTATATAAAATTCGATTCAAATAGATGCTCATTATAACTTTTATCCTTCTCAATCTCTTATGACCGATGGCTCGGGAAAGTCATACTGCTAGCATTGGTCCAGCAGTCTTCATTGCGTATATTATATAAGCAAGCATTATTGGACATCGAGCGTGACTACAAAATATCTTCTAAGGCCAAAATACCCGGCTTCACAAAATGGTATAAAAGGTGATATGACTATAAATCAACAAGCATGGCTAAAAAACGATCTGAAAGATGTGATAAGGCTACTGTATAATACAATCTACCATAGTTAAGCTGGTCCACGACCTTAACAAAGTGACCTCTTCTAAGAACTCAAACATTTCTAACTTATTGAGTTCTTTTGTGAATTCCCCAGTTAGAATTCGAAACTTGCGGGGCCCTATCTATTCCATCTCTCGAGCCCCGAAGAAACCCCTCCCCCCCTTTCTTGGAAAGTAATTACTACTTGAGCCACCGAAGATGCTCTCCGGTTACAGCATTTCTTTCTATATATTGAGCCTAAGGTAGAAATGATTGAAAAAAGGAGTATACCTTTGGAACCACCTCTTTATTAAAAAACCCTATGAAGTCTTTGATTGTCTCATTTATTATGTTTTCACCGCCTAATTGAATAGTTTTTCTATAATTTCGATAGTCACATAAAGTTTTGTGATTTGTAATTTTCGCTATACAAATTTTCATGAATTTTTCATCCTAGTTTCTATCACCGCGATTTTTCTTGAAATCATTTCTTTTTAACTTTTTTTTTAGTGCTCTTCGACACAATTATTTTAATTCTATTAATTACATATTTCGGTGAGTTTTATTTTCCCGAAATTAAAAGGGGGAAAAAAACTGTTTAATATGTCTACTTGGATGCCAAAGTAGTTAGACTTAAGGTTAAAGATTAAAAACATAAGAAAATGGTTTCTCAAGAAAAAGGGGGAAAAAAAAAACGTGAAATCTCATATGAAATAGATTTTTTCATACAACGGGGTTTATACATACGACGCCGTTTTATTCATAAACGCATCAATACAGTATTACTTATTTTTAATTTATTTTTTCCCTTATGAATGCTACTCCTGAAGAGTATTACTGTTACTCTTCTTATTTTTTTTAAGAGAATCACTGCTACTCTTCTCGTGCAGCACTTTCAATTGTTTTTAACTTATTAATTTTTCTTAGTGCTATTCTTTAGGAGCTCTTCATGAGTATTACTGTTGCTCTTCATAGAAAGCAATTTTTTTTTTTACAAAGTGATATTTGAAAAGGGTATTATTGTTCTCGAATCATTTTTTTAAGCAATATTTGAAAAGAGTATTATTGTTCACACGTATTTTTTTTAAAGTAATACTTAAAGAGAGTATTGTTCTCAAGTATTAATTTTCTTTGTTTGTGTATTCGGTTGTTTTTTACAAAATAATGCGCACATACTATTTATATGAACAGTGATCACAAACGAGTTCACACAAGACTAACTAAAATATTAAAAAAAACGTGACTCTCTTTCAGTTCTCCTGGGAAAACTGAAAAGAGACGGAAATATAAGCACTTGTTCTGTGGTGCATAAACAATTGGACAAATGACAGTAAACTAACGTGAACACGGAAACTTAAACTAATTAATTAACTTACACATAATACTCGCTGAATGCTGATAGGTAGAGACTAATTAACAACTAAAAAAATTGAAAATTTAAGATTACATATATCCTCGCATGGCATCTATGCTGGACCCGAGGACGCCCACTCGAGATGGAAGCTGATAAACTTGTGAAGTTATTCGGCTTGGTTGTCAGTGAAAGAGTTAGAAATTATTTTATTAGGGACACAATATATATTGTAGGACCAAAAACTTGTATTTTAAAATAGGGTTAAACTAGAAAAAAAATATTACAAAATAATAAAAGAGAAAGAAAAGTAATTTAATTTAATAAATCTTTTCCGTTTTTCGCCTTTGAATGCAATTTTAGCTATAGTCAATGTAATTTTACTAACACTTTGGAAAAAAAAAATTCATAATATTAATACAATTTGACTATGTGTTGTAAATCTTACTAATACTCTAAAAAAGAATTATATCCTTAATACAATTTAGTTATGTTGTGTATTATTTATATTTAAATTTATAATTGAAAAAATAGTGAGGTGGGGTCACAGCATATCATTTTAACAAATTAAAAACAAATTATACTAAATATATGAAAGAGGGTGGGACCACTGGGGGCACGTGCCCCATGCTAAATCGGCCATTGTTCATGCCTTGATGGCTGTATTGTTTTGTTTGGTATAAAGAAGTTTTTGTTTCCGCTGCATTAATTAATCTGTGTTATTAGGATAATTTTATATCGGTTCTTAATCTACATCTGTCTTCTTCCTTTGTAGTTCCGATCTGGACCTGCTGGAAAACTAGAGCAGCCATGAAGATGCTGTCTCCTCCTTCGTTATCTCACTTATCTCTCTTTGCCCTTTTGTATTTGGATGTGCAGATGAAAACTATGCTAATAATGGGATCACTAGCCATTTGTCAAGCATTTTCTTGCAATCAATTTGACCGTGATTCATTGTTATCCTTCTCCGGCAACATAACAACGGGATCGGCTCGCCTCGACTGGAATATTTCAGCTGATTGCTGCACCTGGGAAGGCGTTACTTGTGATATCTCCGGCAGGGTGAGCAGTCTGAAGCTGCCGTCAAGAGGGCTTGTCGGAAGCATTTCTGCTTCCGTTGCGAAGCTCAGCAATCTTTCTGAGCTTAATTTGCAGCGAAATTTGCTCACGGGCAACTTCCCGGATGGGTTTTTCGTTTCCCTGAGTCAGCTGCGGATCGTTGACTTGAGCTACAACCGTCTCTCCGGGCAGTTTCCTTCTTCCGAAGTGCTTCCGGGGACAAGCGAGTTAGCCGATTTCTCCAGCAACAACTTTGATGGGACAATCCCGCCAGGATTTCTGAATCAGGCAAGAAACTTGGTAAGTTTCAATGTCAGCAACAACAACTTCCATGGCTTGATTCCTTGCTTCATATGCATCATTTCCTCTTCCATCAGGGTCCTAGATTTTTCTTACAATAAATTTAATGGTTCGATACCCCAAAATGTTCGATATTGTAGAAAGTTGGAGACGTTACGGGCAGATTTCAATTCACTCGCAGGTCCTCTGCCCCGAGAAATCTACAATTTGTCAACATTGGTAGAGTTGTCTTTCCCTGGAAACAGGCTCGATGGTTCACTCGCAAATGACATTTCCAGGCTGAAAAACCTGAGGATTCTTGCATTGTATGGTAATGAATTGACCGGAATAATCCCTCCTGGAATCGGAACACTCTCCAACCTGGAACAGCTTCTCCTTCACATCAACCGATTCAATGGTACTCTGCCCCCATCACTCACAAATTGTACAAGACTTGTACAACTGATCCTCAGGGTCAACTCAATTAGTGGTTATCTTTCTGAATTTGATTTCTCCAAATTCGCCCAACTTCGCCTGTTGACCTGGGCAATAATTTCTTCAGTGGAAGCCTGCCAAGAAACCTTTTTGCTTGCAAGTCATTGACAGCGATTCGCCTGTCTACTAATCAGCTGACCGGAGAGATCCCACCCGATATTCTGGCACTACAATCGTTGTCCTTTCTTTCCATCTCCAACAACTACTTAACAAATGTTAAAGGTGCAATTAGAATTCTGTCACGCTGCAAGACTCTCCGTACATTAATTCTCTCAAAGAATATCTACAATGAATCGCTGCCAGGTGACTATGACAGTTTATTTGATTCTCAAGGGTTTCAGAACCTCCAGGTTCTTGCTTTAGGTGGTGGCCTGTTAAATGGTCAAATTCCAAGTTGGCTGGGGAAGCTACCAAAGTTAAAGGTTCTCGACTTGTCACTTAATTCTCTCACTGGCTCCATTCCAAGTTTCTTTGAAAGTTTGCCAAACCTTTTTTACCTTGATTTGAGCTCGAACAACCTTTCCGGCAACTTTCCAGTAGAACTTACCAGAATGCAAAGATCGGTAAGCCAACAGGCTGCAAATAAAGAGGATCAAACTTACCTAGAGTTCCCTGTCTTTGTTAGCCCTGGCAATGTCTACAACCTGCAATACAATCAATTATCTAGCCTTCCCCCTGCTATATACCTGCGTTCAAACGACCTCAGTGGAAACATCCCTGTTGAGATCGGCCAATTGAAGTTTATACATGTTCTTGATCTCAGTGATAACAGCTTTTCTGGGGGCATTCCTGACACAATTTCAGATCTCACTAACTTGGAAAAATTAGACCTTTCTGAAAACCACTTTTCTGGTGAAATTCCAGCATCGCTTGGAAATCTCCATTTTCTGTCTTCCTTCAGTGTAGCAGATAACAATCTTGAAGGCCCAATACCAACAGGAGGTCAGTTTGATACGTTCCCTAATTCCAGCTTTGAAGGAAATCCGGGTTTGTGTGGAAGAATTCTTCAGAAAACATGTAATTATTATGGTCAATCAGCTCCAACCGAAAATAATCCTTCTGCAAATAATGATCATTCAGGTAAGAGAAAACTCTCCAAGGAGAAAATCATCTTTCGAGTATTTGTAGGTGTTTGTTATGGTGTTGGATTCACTATTTCTACTATTGTAATGTGGAATTATGAAGTAGAAGGATCGTTCCTACACTTGATCCTCAAAAAACTGATGAAGATGCGTATACGTGATGGTCCGTTTTAATGGTTCCCTCCGTTGAATGAAGTATATTGTATGGGACAGTCCGAGTTTAGCTGCTGATATATTGAGCGTAACTGTTGATATATTGTAGTTATGAATTTAATTGTTGAAATAACACATATTGAGTTCAGCTTCTAATGTAGTATTGTGTATTGAATTTAGCCTCTAGTTTGTCGAATTTAGCTGCTGATATATTGCGGTTGTAAGTTTATTGAAATTTTCTTTCACAAGGACGGTATCCCTCTGTATTTTCAATTGCCCAGCAAGAGTATTTACCATTAATCTACTAACGCTGTAACATCCCAATACCGGTAGCAGAAGAATAAAGAAGAAGAACCGAAATAATGGCTTGCAGAGCTGTTCAGGATTGGACTAGGTCATTTTTTAGACGTTAATTTAGGCACTGTTCTTTCTATTCAATTCGAAGAAAATTATAACTTTTTTTTTTAAAAAAAAAATTTTACTTAAAGAAACAACCTCATTTTTTACTCAACAACCTCACCAAAAGAACGGAGCCTTAAGTCAACCACTTTTAGAAGTATTATATCCACGTTTCTAACGAAATCATCGTTTACTTTGGGGACGACTGACTTCTGCTTTCTTCGAATATTTTGTTTTCAAATTGTAATTAATTACTGATGAAAAAACACAGAATTGTTTATCCGCAGGCAATCCCGTGAAAGAAGAGGAGGATACATTTTCTGTCCATTTTCCCAATAGCAATGCCTCAAATTAAGATAGCGACAATGATGTTTTGATTTGACAGAAACTTTTGTTTTCCACTTCTAACGATCTGAGATGAACGTATTGAATTTAATTTTTAATTCTTACTCTCTATATCGCGATTATAATTTAAAAATATCTGTATTAAATTTTAGCATTTATTGTATCACAATACATTAGAGACAAAACAAATGTTTTTATTAAGACACGATATAACATAAATTAAACTTTGAAGTGATTGCTGCACGAAAGTGAATGAATTGGAAACAAAATTCCTAGTAGGATTTTAGGAGAATGAGAACATATCCCCTGTTTCAGGTAGGGTGTGCTATCATATATTTACCGTTAAATTCTTTTAACTCTCTTAGTTGATTCATGATAGGCACACACTATTTAGACACATGAGATTTCATCTCGAATTTTATTACTCCTTCTGTCCCATTCAAAGAGTTCACTTTCAATTTTTTTTGTCCCATTTAAATAGTTCACTTTGAATTTATTTACATTAATTACACATCCTTACTAATATAACAATGTGTGGTTCACAATTAACTTTTAATTGTAAAGTAAGAATGTAAGTAAAAGTATGGTGATAAATTACTTATTTTAGGTGTTGTACCTCACAACCCATAATAAGTTGTACACATTTTAAAGTGTACTCTTTGAGTGGGACGAAAGGAGTACTTGTTAAATTTTTTTTAGTTTCCTTTTAAGTTTTGACCAAAAGTTCCTTTTTATTAGCCTTTTATTTTAGGTAAATTCATTTGCTTTGATTCAATGAATTCCTACTGGTTGTGAGATTCGTTTTTAAGGTGGTAATCTCGGCTGCCAGGGGAGGGTTAGGGTGGTGATAAGGGAATAGCCTTGTAACGCTGATGTCATGGGTTCGATCCTTGGGGATGCAAGGGTAAAATATAAAAAAATTTATAAAAAAAAAAAAAGAGAAAAGAAAATCTCGGCTGCCCCATAATCTATAAATAGCTTGGTTTCAGCGATTGTAATAGATAGTTTTGGTTTGATATTTGATCCCGCTAATCCTTGTGCAATTGTTTGATATCAAATTTTATTTATATTTTTTTCCAACAAATCCACTATATTACAATTTACTAGTATACATATACGGGTTGTATACTTGTATCACACAATTATATTATTACATATCCGTGTTGACTCTCGCAACATAGAATGAAATTTCATTAATAGATTATCTATAGCACATTTAGGGTTCACTAATTAATTTCCAAGAGTTTTAATTTCGTTTTTAAATATTAGATAACCAATGACATAGAGGGAATTTTAGGTTACTCAAACTTCAAAATAATTTGAATAAAATTTATTTTAGTGAAAAATGAGAGTGTTCGAATATAAATTTTTCTTTAAAGAAAAAATAATAATTTTCCTTGGAAAGAATCAAAGTAAACCAAGCCTTAAGCTCATCTCCACTGCACAATATGGTAACATAATGTATATATTAATTACGTTATTGTTCGCAAAAGGGTTGAAAGGGCGATAAAAAAGATGATTTGCAATATTGAAATTACGCCTTTAAACTTTGACTTGCAAGTTAAATATAAAAAATTAAAAAAAAGTTAGAAATCTAGATTATTCCTTAGGACTAGTGAATATGAGAATCACCCAAGGAAGACATATATATATATATATATATATATATATCATCATCATTGAAATAGGGCAATTTGGACTTTTGATCGAAGCTAATAGATACCTTAGGACAGTTACCCGCTTATTATTATGTTCAATCTGAAAAGCGAGGGGTGAGAATATTCAAGTGAAGTGAAAAGGGAAAATCTGTAATTTTATAGGTTTCTAACCGATTTATATATATATATATATATAGATATTATTGATTTATGTTTGATATATTTTTGTCATGTTTTAGTTTTTATTTTTATATTCCAAACATATCTTTTATATTATATATTTTTATTTATTTAAAGGAAGTGGGATGATATATTAGGAGAATCTTGCAACAGTGACATTATGAATTCGAATCTTATGGATTAGGAGTTAAACACATGTTTCACATTTAAAATTTTAATTTCCATATTATATTATCACTTTGATGATGTTGTGTGGTGTATATGCCATTCGAATCACATTGCAAACAACGATATTTCTAAAAATATTGTGGTAGTGTATGGTATATAGACTCTGAATATGGTGCAAAGCCATTTGATTCCAAAGGTGTTCCTCTTGATATGACGGTTTTCCCCTCTCACTTTCTGACTTTAATTCTCATATTTCAGTCCTCTTTCTTTCTTTTTTTTTTTTTTTTTAATCAAATTATTCTATTACAACGGGTCGCTGTAGGAGGGGGACTCCCTGCTACATGCCATGCTCCTACCATCCACTGTCAAACCTGGGATCAAATCTCAGAACTATTTGGTCCCCTTGCTCTTAGGCAAGGGAGGTGTACCAACTGGGTTAAACTCAAGGGAAGGCTCTGTTCTTTTCCATTATCACTTCAAGAAAATTATTACTTTTTGTTATAAATTATTACACAAAGAAACAACTTAATTTCTACTCAATTCAAAATTCTTTCAAAATCTTCACTCACATAAATTCAAAAAATAACATAATCATTACACTTTTTTATCCTCTCTCTTACACAATTTCTCAAAAGAAAATTCTTCAAAAAATTTCCTTCCCAAAAACAAAAAATTCCCAAATTAAGTCACAAAGAGAACAAAGCCCGAAAAACCAAAATTGGAGAGAGAACCAAATTAGTCTTGTTCTTTATTTTCACATTACATGATAATTTTTTTGATAAATTCTTATTATTCTGGATATATCTCTTAACTTTGCAATGGTATTTGACATTTTCGATATACCCCTTATAAATAAATTAAACTTTTTGAAAAAATTACGTTGAAACGAGTTGGGACTGAAAGCTTAGCATAAAAAAAAAGTAATACAGTCTAGATGGGTAGACTCGACATCCGTATATGGTGTCGATTGTATGGCAACAAATTTTTTCATCTCATTTCACTCTCACTTTTATTTTATAATAATTTTTCATCGATTCCAATACACATTTTTACATTTTTCAAACACCTTTTTACATTTCTCAAACACCTTTTTACATTTTCAATATAACTTTAATAATTTTAAAATCCAAAACACTTTTCAAAATACCTTTCAAAAGGCATACCATATAGGCTATAAGTTGATAAATATCAATTTTAAGCTAAATTTGATACTCAAAGCCAACGTTGTAAGCTGATAATAGGATGTATTAGCAAGATCCATGTGGCTAGGGGTGAGCATTTGTCAAACTCGACCCGGAACCGACCCGACCCGTCGGGTTCAGGTTGGGTCGGGTTTTGGGCCTTTTTTTTTTTTTTTTTTTTGTGTTCCAAATGAAAAAGTTTCAAAATTATATTATTTTAGCTTAAGATAAAATTTAAACACGTGACCTAAGTTTAACAATTAACTTTAAGATAAACTGATTAGTCACTCCTTATACTTTTTGTTTTATTATATTATCTTATTATCTTTATATATTATATATTTATTTATATATCAATTCTTTATACTACATATATTATAATAATTTTTTTAACAAACAATATGTATTATAATACTATATAAACTAATGGTATAATTTACATTTTGTGTTGTTTTTCTCTTTACTGTTTGTACCTTTCTATTACTATTTTTTTAAAAAAATACTATAATAAAAAATAATAGAATATAATTTTACTTATTTAAGATATCAATTTTCAATTGATAAGCATAGTATTTAAATTTGAAATAATATATAATTTACATAATAAAATATTATTTATGTTTTTATATAAAAAATTAAATTTTGTTTAGATTGTGGGCCTATTCTTTAGGGAGTTCTGAGACAGAACCTGTTCTCATCCCAACTGGGTCTTAGCCCATTTTTAAGAAACAAAGTTCTGAGAACTGGATTGTAACCCAGTTCTCAGCCTAAGCTAAAGAACATGGGGTTTAACCCAATATTTTTTCCAATACTTTTTTCCAAATTTTTACTTTTATTAGCAGATAAAACCCTAATATTTTATTTTTTACATATTCAACCAAAAACTAATTTTTACATTATAATAATATTTCAGTCCATAGTAATTGTTTTTAATGTTAATGATATATTTAAGTTTACACAATATTTTTAGTTTAAAATAGTTTAATATTTAATTTTTCCTATTTAATTTTTAAAAAAAAATAAATTGGAGCTGTCATTTAAGAAACAGAAAATAGCAGGGGTCTATTTATAAAAACTTTGATGAACAGTGTCGGTGACACTGTTCATCTTCTTCCCCAACTTTTATTTTTTTCCTTTCGTTTTTTTTTCTTCTATTTTTTCCGGTTCTCACCCTTGCTCACAAGAGGGAGTACAACGGCAGCAGTAAACTCTTCGTAGAAGAAGAAGAAGAAGAGGTTCATCACATCTTCGTTTTTTTTTCTTCCATTTTTTCTGGTTCATCGCATCTTCCTCGTAATTTTTTTTTTTCTCTCTTCTTTCTTCTTCCTCCCTTCTTCCCCGATTCTGGCGGATCTGCAAATTGCAGAACCAAAGTTCAGCAATTTGCAGAACTTTGGTTTTGCAATTGTTGCAGAACCAAAAAAAAAAAAAAAAAAAAAAAAAGAAAAGCTGCGACGGAAAAAAAATGGCAACTCTTCGGCGCGAATCGAAGGGAGGAGGTCGAAGGACTTCGCGAAGGAAGAAGATGACGGATGCGGGGGAGATGACAACCGGGAAGGAAGAGGACGACGGGCTCGAAGGAGGAAGAAGAAAGAAGAGGGGAAAGAAACGAGTTCTCAGTTTTTGGTCTCAACCCAAAAACTGAGACCCGAGGTTGAGTCTTCTTCTACGAAACATGGGGTTCAGCACATTTTGGAAAAAATTTGGGTCTCAACCCCAAAAATTGGCCAGAACCTATTCTTAACCCAGTGTAAAGAACATGCCCATGTGAAATACATACATGTGTAATGTAATTTAAATAATTAATATAATTAAAAAATATTAAGTGATTTATAGTTTAATTTGTTTTATAATATAATAATAAGAAGAAAAAATAACAAAACAAAGAGTTGCTAGAGTGGTTAATTAAATTTCCTTAAGATTGGTTTATCAACCTAGGATTTTAATTTTAGAAAACCTAAAATTTGAGGAAGAACCGAACAGGACCCACGGACCGAACCCGCAACTGTGTACAAAAAAAAAAAAAAAAACCGAACCGGGCCGGACCCGCGGCTTCGACCCGGAACCGAACTGGAAGCAACCCAACCCGCAGGTTTTTGACCAGCCGTACATGTGGCTACTTCCACTCTCATCTTTCACCATCAAACCATCAATGACGGAACCTGAAGCACTGCATGTGAGGTGAGCTTGTTCACTTTGACAAATGCATTCATTTTCGCTTCCTTGCTTTTTAAAATCAGAACTCCTAGAGCTAAAAGTAAGTGTCTGGGAAACTTGCTCAGTTTGAACGGAGGATTCCTTTTGAGAAGCCACTTTATCTTCTCTAATTGTATTAGAACACAGGGGAGCCTTCAACAATGAGAAATCATTGTTTGTTTCACCTTTACGCGTTAGCTCCTCAGAAGCATTGGAACTAGTGAAAGATTGTGAACTCCGGATGACATCATCTACAGAAAGCACCACATATTCAACTTATTTCTATTATATCCTTCCAGGAAAGATATCCCAGAATAAAAAAAACACAAAATACTTGGAAATTTTACTGGAAGTTGAGAAAAAGAACAAACTAATTTACACAGAAAATAGGCTGACAACCAATGGCAAAGGGAATGAGACATATCTGCAAGTGTAAACAAGTTTTTTTTTTTTGAGGAAAGGTAAATGATTTATTCCACCAAGAATTCCGGCTCAAAAACCGGTAAAGATCGGGCCACAAGGTGATGGTGTTTCTGTTCACATCATAATACAACCCATGAGTGGGCGCTAGGAATTTCCTCACCAGAGGGAGAAAATTCTTAGTGAGAGAAACTCTCAAACCCTAGGAGGAAAAAACACATTGGAGAATATTCATGTTAAACATACATCAAACAAATGGGGCATTCCCCATGTAACATACATCAACCCAAAATTTTCTATCTATTCCAATCATCAGTACATTAGTCTCAAATCCTAATGGAGGTTCTTCCTTATCTTCATCAACTGAAAATAAGTAAGTCTGCCCAAGTGTCGAGTAGCCATCCACAGTCATCTTAGGAAAAATATCAGGATCATGAGTACATGTAGAACTACTTTTGGTAAGTAGCCAACCATTACCGGATTTGATAAGCCTTTACCGGACACCGGTCAGTCGGGCTAAGATGACTTTCCCGTAGTCATCTACGTAGTGGTCTGTACCACCAACCCCCTTTTAAGCAAAGGGGCAGTTGTTACCGGATTCTTGCCTTTACCACTTTCCGGTAGAGGTAGGCTAGGGAGCCCTTACCGTGAACTCCAACGTAGTGGTTTGTACCACTATTTCCTTTTTTAGCAAAAGGACAGCTATTTCCGGAATTGATTTGCCTTTACCACCTACCGGTATAGGTGGGCTAGGTAGTTGCTTAACCGCCAACTACTGCGTTGTTCCTGGCATCCCCAGTTGGGGGTATAATTCATACATAATTCTACAAGTGTTAGTCTTGATAATCACAATAAGGGATTCCGGTCTAGTAGACACAGAATCAAAAATAAGACTATTCCTGCATTTCCAAACATGGTAAACGGTTAGAGCAAATGCAATGAGAGATGCTTTAAACCGTTTCTTGTCCCTTCTGACCTCTTTCGTCACCCATTTCAGAGTACTTTGGATGGTTGTCATTCTTCTTGGAATATCTACCCATTGTCTAATTCTGCACCAAACATAGTTAGTAAAATCACAGGCAAAAAACAAATGCTGAATAGTCTCTTTTTTCTTACCACACAAAGAGCAATCTGTATTTATGTCCAAAAAAAGTTATCACATGTAGACAACCTACCTTTGAAACATAGCCACAATATAACAGAATATTTTGGGGGAATAAAATTTTTCCAAATGTGCCCTGCCCAAAATGAAGCATTACCTTTGTATCTCAACAAATCATAAATTTTACCAGTAAGAGAGTTTCCTGTTACAGACCATTGAGTTATAGTTCTAATACATGCATCAGTCCCCCCCAATTTCTGAACAAGTATATCCCTAATACTAGCCAAATTTTTGAACATAGGAGAATCATTCTTATTAGGATTCCAGTCCCAAACAAGTTTCACAAGCCAGTAGATGGTTGAACTGAATGACTTACCTGTGTCTCTTGCACTGCGAACAGCTTTAGCATTATGATATTTGGTTCCACAAGGGTCTGCCCTTTTCGAGTGGGCCAACTTGAGGCCAGTTGAACTCAAATCTCGATGTTGTTTCAGCTGAATCATGTTCCTTCATATTCCTAGTTCTCTTCACATCACTATCCCCACAGAGCTTTGGTGGAATCCTCTGACATTTTGGACTAGATGCATTTGGATGGCCAGAACTTGCATCATTAAATGATACAGTTTTACGCAATGCTCTCATCGTGGAAACCTTTTTCCTGTTATGAGTTTCACCGGAGAACTGGTTTTGTGGAACCGCATCCAAACGCAGAACTTTTGGTCTTTTTTTCTGAACCGTTAAATGACTTCGACTTAATGAAGTTACCTGCCACATTTAACACATATAACTAATGAATTCTAAGTATCATATGGGTTTGTTTCTCATGAGGAACACAGGAAATCTGCCCCAAGAACAGAATTACTAGTTAACAGATTTGATGAGTATGAAGTGGATAGTGATTGGCAGATTTTCACCTGATCTAAAAGGAAAGGCGCGGCTTTCCTGAATGCTTCTGGTTCGAGAAGAAGATGGCTCATCACTTGGCTTTATTGCAAAATTCTGAGAGTAAGGAACTTTGCTCTCTCTAGATATTGAAGGCGGTCCACTTTTGGTTCCTACTGCTATTCTATTTCTTATCAACGTAGATGTCTGATCGCTGGAAATTCTATCCGCTAATGATAGAGAACTTATTTTCTCCACTCTGCTTTTGCTAACATCCAACCCTTTACTATTCATTCGAGGATGTACCTTCTGACCAGAACCCTTTGATATTTCATCACCTTTGTATGATTGATCCGTACATTTTCGCTTTCCATAGGTAAAAAACCGTTCCGATTTTCTTGTCATCTTATCTTTTCTGAAAGCACACATTCTTCACAGATCCAATTGCTGTCAGAAAGTTCGTCCAGCCTTGTGCGCATGCAGTAACTCTCAGCAGAATGAAAAATGTTGAGTCTACTCCAACAGTGAACCGTATAAGTAATAGATTTAAGGAGAAAGATAAGCATCCACTCAACAAGATGTACAAGTCTTACAATTAAAATAGGGTGCAGATGACAAACTTATGACTTACGTATGTTCAGCGCCATCTCCACACTTGCTACAAACAGCAAGAAAATCCTCACGACCAGCATCCCCACAGATATCACAAACTTTTACCTAAACCCATGGGCAGAAAACACAATGAGATTCCAGGGATTGAGCACCAAAGAAATTACAAAACCAGTAAGAACAATCGGAGCTAAAGTACAAAGTCCAGAAAGATTGGATCATTGAATAAGACATTTTGTGGAGAAAATTACTAGAAAAGTGTCCAGAGAAAACTTGTGAAATCTGATACGAATACACACCAAAAGAACTGATAGTTGGACCCGAGAAATTGTCAGTATTGAGATTGTATCTGGTATGTGGTACCAGTTGAATGTCCACTGATGAAGCACAAATATTTTTAAAACATCATAAGCATGATTAGGAACTCCACGAAAAGGATCCAAGATACTCATGTAGTTCCCTAAATGGACTGACGTCACTGGAACCCCCATTCCAACTATTTCCCAATCTTTCAACCAAATGTTACGGGTATCCTCTTTCTGAAGCAGAATCACCAGCACAGGAGACAGTACGTACAAATATCACTACAGTACGTACAAATATCACTACAGAAAAACAACAACAACAACTAAGTCTTTGTCCACTGTGTCAACAACTAAGGCGCTTGCCTTCTCAAAACATATTTTTAGGCCTGCATGGTATGAAAATGTGTTTTACATATGCTTTTTTAATAAAGATATATTGGAGATGTAGTAGTTGTATTGCAAATGATGAAAAATGTGTTATGAGAAGGCAAAAGGTGCTTTCCATACAGGCCCTTAGTACTCCGACAACCTCATACTTCCATTACAAACATACATAGCAACCAAGGGTATACCACTCACAAAATTTGTTAAGGAAGTGAGACGAGACTTGAACTTACATCATCAAGAAGAGCTGATTCATCATCAGAATTTACGAACTTGTTTCGACAAGATTGCTCAATTGGCATCATGTCCTCGTCAAATGCATTGCTTTTGGCATTAGCAAATTCATCTTTTTTGAAGTCCTCATTTGTAGCACTGTTTATGACTGAAGAAGATGATTCCATGTGATCCATGGTACAACATCCAGGTCCTTTACATGATAACAAATTACATTTGCACAAGATTATAATTGACAAAACAATAATGTTAATAATATCAACACACATACAGCGTTCACACCTGTACAGGTGTTAGGCTGCAGGAAAGTCATTCAAATAAGACAATTATTTTCTTTATGTTGTGTTTGAAACATATTTGAAACCTGGTTTTGGAAAAAATTTTGTAAGATAAAAAGTGTATTGCAAATGTAAAAAAGTATAGTTGAATAATAAAAGTTGTATTGAAAATGATGAAAAGTGATTATAAAATTATTTTTCCATAACCAAGTTTTAAACCTTGTTTCAAATCCAACATAAAGAACAGGCCCTTAGAATCAATTTGACAAAGATCAAATAACACTCCGAGAAACTTATTTCCTCAATTTCTCATGACTAATGGAGCAGTGATGCTCGTCACCAATTCCTGAACGACAGCCAGACAATATTAAGTGGTTCAAATTTAAATACCTTAAGAGTTCTTTGTAGAGAGTAACTATCAATTCTATCAGAAAGCATGTTCACTCTGTTTCTATATGTAACTTTTTTGATACTCCACAGAGAAGATAAGATGATCAGCTTTTCTTACACAAGTGTTACAAGATTTTCTCACCATAGTGATGAATGTACAGACAGCTAGATTAGACGGATCATGGTGAATGTATTAAAATATATTCCAAAGAAAGTTGGGGTTACCCTAATAGATGGAAAATTGAGAAACACACACTTTCTATGGTTTGGACATGCGCATAGGAAATAGATAATAGATGCCCCATTACACGGGTTGAAAATAGAAAATCGTTAACTCAAATTATAAGGGAAAGGAGAGATAAAAAAAATTGGAAAGAAACTATTAGAAAGACATTAAATATAAACGGAACCATATGTCTCAACTGAATACAATGAAAAGATATGATCCATATAGCAAACCCCATATAGTGGGATAAAATCTTAGTTGTTACTGCTTTCTACAATGCTTTCATCACTCTTTCAAACATGATAAAGCAGACATTTCGAGAATCTGCTGATTTAGGTTCATTGACTTCATATGAAAAGCAGCACGATATTAAAAAGAATGGCCACATTTCTCATCCAAGGCACTTACAAGATGCAACTAGTGGGACTCCAGACATTGTGCTTTCCAATCACGGTATTCGATGAAATTCACCAGCTTGACAATAATTGAAACTAAATTTACTCTGTGAACATGCAAAACACAGGCAGAGAAACTTCTCTTCTACAAACACAGAATAGGAAAAGAAAGCCATAAATCTGGCCCTTTCTTTTAAATATGAAACTTTTCATGCCATAGGCTACAACATAGCACGATGGAAAATTTAGACAATGACAACACTTATGTAACTACAGAAAATGGTTAACCAAAAGGGCCAGGGGTAACTTCTGTTGGTAAAGAACTGAAATGCTAGAAGGAAAGCTATTCGATTGCAAATAAAACAAAATTATATAGTCAGAACAAGAAGCTTTTCCACGTTCTCACACCATCACTTGAGCATGATTACATGCCCACAGCATGCATGTAAAACACAAATTTGCAAATTCAAATCTACTGAAAAACGAGAAGATCTCCTAGGGCATGCCAACTTCTCCAAACAAACTCGCGAGGGAATGATATTCCCAAGGCTAAGAATGCACAGAGTATCAAATGCTTATTATACCCACATGAGAACTATTTCCTAAGTCCAATTTCTCCCATTAAAGTTACAACAGAAAGACTAATTTCAGCAACTTTCCACAGTCTAATATAACTTAATCAAGAAGCTAAGCACTTTACAGAAACTGTATCCCTCTGATTTTTCAGTTGCCCAGCAAAATTATTACTGCCAATCTATAAACAATTTAACAGCCCAAACAAAAACAAAAGAAACAGAACAGGAAAAGACAAATTTAAGATTAAAGCGAAGATGCAAGAATAATCAAATTCGTCACACAGCCTAACATAAACAAAGCAATTCAGCCTTCAAATAGAAACCCCACAGCCCAAAAATAAACAAAAACAGGGATAGCAATCAAAACCCACAAAAGCTCTCTAATGGCATTTAAAGAAATCGTTTTTTTTTTTCTCCCAACTTGCTTGAAGAATAAACATTAACTTTCTAGGAAAGAAATAAAAACAAACAGAGAAAAAAAAAATTTTACCGAATTAATCAAACTCTGTCATACAAAACCCCTTAACAACTCCCGAACCTGCAACTTTTAACTTGGCTGAAAGCTTCAAAACTGAAAAAACAAAGAACAGAGAGGAACAAGGAACTCCTGGCTGCAATGCGATTGAAACGCAAATTTTTGGCTGCAATTTGAATTTAGTTGACAAATGAAGTTCTTCCGCTCAGTTTCGCAAGACACAGATTTTCTTTGCAGTTTTTTATAGTTCTTTTTTCCTTTTCTTTTTCCCCCAATATTTTATAAGTATATAATAAATTTATGTTTATTAAAGTGGACGTACGTGGCGAGCAAGGTTCATGGGCCACGTGGGCTTTTATCTTTAGTTACAAAATAGTCCCTGAACTTTAAATGCTTCTCAGGTTGCCCCTGCATTGTTCAGATCAGTCTCCCTCACCCTCATGAACTTTTATTTATTTATTTTCGAGTGAATTACATTTTTAAGTATAATTATGAAACTAATCTCAGGATTCCACGTAGTTTCTACGTTACATATAATTCGTTTTTTGTATTTTTAGGCCTTTTCGTTTTGCAGTATAAATAATTTAGAAAGATAATTATACCTCGACTTAAGGATAAATATGATTCGCCATTTTATTTATTATTCTCAATATCTCTTATTTTTATTATTTAAAAAAAAGCACAAATTACGAGTAAGGATAATACTAGTGCAAATTTATTTTCTAATTGAACTCTCCTAATGAAACAGAGGTGGAGTAATTTCGAAACTGTTGGGTAGGTTGCCCAACGCCGGGTTGAGATCATCATCCAACCTGGCCCCTAGTTGAAATGAACTCAACTCAGAGCTAACACTTGAACCTTGCAGGTGTAGAAAGTCTTATACACAAAGATTATTATAGGTCCACGTGGCAGTTATTTATTAGTACATAGATAATGATGAACAGAAAAGTGGAGCAATCAGTTAGGGACACGTGGCAATCTGTAAACAATTTAGGACCACAAGGAGGGGACCAATTCCATCTTGGATCCAACTCAGTTACCGCCTCAATCAACTAGGCCACCGCCTCAAATAACTCGGCTGCTACTTCCAAGTTCTCTATAAATAGAACTAATCGTACACTTGCAAGGTTAAATGATTTTGGACAAAGAGAATACTACATCATTTTATGTCTGAGCAAGGACTCACTTGATCGTTGGAGTTAAATTCGGAAGTCAGTCCCGAAAGCAGGTACACCAGAAAAGAAGGTCTGCCAATTGTCCTACGGAGAACCGGAGTTGTAACATAAACCAATCAAGGTACGAGATGACAATTAATTCGTTGAAATTAATAAAAAATAAATGGTTATACGAGAAGCTCGAACGATGCCATTCTATTTCATCAATATTTATGTAACACAAAAATTTGTATTCAACACATCTGATTGTACATCAAAAACGGAGTCAGGACCCTAATGTTAGGAGGGGCAAATATAATGAATTTAGTGATTATAGTATTGCCTATTGGGTTTAACTTTTAATATATCGAGTTTAACTTCTATTGTAACACGGTTATTAGTGTAACTTCTAAAGTATCACAAACTGAGTTTAATCTTATCAAAATTAACCTCTAATGTATTGCAGTTGTGTTAAACCATTGCTATAGTTAAAATATTTATATTGAGTTTAACCTTTGATGTATCACAGTAATATTAAAACACAAGTATTATTAAAAACACGTGGATCAAGTTAAGTTTTGCTACTGAAGTATTGCATGTCAGACCATCAGACCGCCGACAAGAAATTCCCTCTACCTAGAAAAACACCGCGATACATTTATAACAGCTTCTAAAAGCTGTAATGTTGAAAATGCAAACCAGCAAGTAGATTATATATATACAAACTGAAAAACCAGTCAGAGGATGACATATATTTTAGCTCTTCTTCTCATGCTTTACGACTTCGTTCAATTCACAGAAATCACAGGGAATCCTTAAAGAGGACGAACACGCATCTTCATCAATTTTCTCAGGATTGGATGTAGGAACGATCCTTCTATTCGATATTTCCTCAATGACAACGTAGAAACAACGAATCCAACTCCGAAACAGATACCAACGTAAACTCCAAAGATGACTTTCTCCTTCGGGATTTTTTCCTTCCCCGAATGATTTCCAGGATGATTTTTAGTTCTTGATTGACTATGGCACTAAGGTTGAATAATTCTTCCGCACAAACCCAAATTTCCTTCAAAACTGGCCCCGGAAAAGGTATCAAACTAACCTCCCGTAGGTATAGGGCCCTGAAGATTGTTCTCTGCTACGCTGAAGAAAGACAGGAAATGGAGGTTTCTGAGCGAGCCTGGAATTTCACCTGAAAAATCATTTCTCGAAAGGTCCAGTCTTTCCAGGTTGGTGAGATAAGAAATTGCGTTAGGAATGGCCCCGGAAAAGCTGGTGTTACTGAGATCAAGAACATGGATGAACTTCAATAGGCCAATCTCGGCCGGGATGTTTCCATTGAGGTTGTTTGAACTCAAGTATATGGCAGGGGGGAGGCTGGATAATTGATTGTATTGCAGATTGGATACAGGCTTAATGAAAATGGGCAATTCTAGGTAAGTTTGACCCACATGATTTGCAGCCTGTTGGTTTGCCAATCTCGGCATTCCAGAAAGTGCTACAGGAAAGTTTCCGAAGAGTTTGTTCAGGGACAAATCTAAGTAAAACAGGTTTGGCAAACTTCCAAAAAAACCTGGAATTGAGCCTGTCAGGAAATTATGCGATAAATCCAGGGCCTTTAGCTTAGGCAACTTCACCAGCCAACTTGGAATTTGGCCATTTAAAGAGCAGCCACCTAAACTAAGAAGCTGGAGATTTTGAAATCCCTGAGAAACTACTAAAGTGTAATCATCATCATCATCACCTGGCAGCAATTCGCTGTGGAAGTTCTTTGAGAGAATCGTTGTACCGAGAGTTCTGCAACGCGACAGGATTCTAATTGCACTCGTAACATTTGTTAGGGTGATGTTGGAGAAGGAAAGAAATGATAATGATTGTAGTGACAAAATGTCAGGTGGGATTTCACCGGTCAGTTGATTAGTGGCCAGTCGAATCGTCATCAATGACTTGCAAGAAAAAAGGGTTCTTGGAAGTCTACCATTGAAGAAATTATTACCCAAGTCAATCAAGCGAAGATGGGCAAATTTGGAGAAATCGAATTTGGAAAGATCGCCATTGAGAAAGTTGACCCCGAGGTTCAGCTGTACAAGTCTTGTACAATTTGAGAGATATGGAGGCAGAGAACCATTTAAATTGTTGACGTGAAGGAGAAGGTTTTCCAGGTTGGAGAGTTTTCCGATTTCCAGAGGGATTATTCTGGTCAATTCATTGCCATACAGTGCAAGAATCCTTAGGTTTTTCAGCCTGGAAATGTCGTTTATGAGCGAATCATCCAGCCTGTTTCCAGGGAAAGATAGTTCTACCAATGTTGACAATTGTAGATTTCTTGGGGCAGAGGACCTGAGAGTGAATTAATACCTGCTTTTAAATTCTTCAACTTTCTACAATCCCCAACATCTTGTGGAATTGAACCAGTAAACTGATTGGAAGAGAAATCCAGGACTCTGATGGAAGGAGAAACGCCGCATACGAACCAAGGAATCAATCCATAGAATTTATTGCTGCTGATGTTGAAACTTACCAAGTTTGTCGCCTGATTGAGAAATCCAGGCGGGATTGTCCCATCAAAGTTGTTGCTGGAGAAATCAGCTAACTCAGTTGTCGACAGAAGCATATCAGAAGATGGAAACTCCCCGGAGAGACGGTTGTAGCTCAAGTCAACGATCCTCAGCCGACTCAGGGAAACAAAAAACCCATCAGGGAAGGTGCCCGTGAGCAAATTTCGCCGGAGATTTAGCTCAGAAAGATGGCTGAGGTTAGCAACGGAAGGAGAAATGCTTCCGACCAGCCCTCTTGCCGGCAGCTTCAGACGGCTCACCCTGCCGGAGATTCCACAAGTAATGCCTTCCCA
The DNA here is from genome assembly GCA_016801395.1 of Leptodermis oblonga. Lineage (NCBI taxonomy): Eukaryota > Viridiplantae > Streptophyta > Magnoliopsida > Gentianales > Rubiaceae > Leptodermis > Leptodermis oblonga. The sequence goes on from CM028757.1 coordinate 7,191,827, forward strand.
GGAGCAGCAATCAACTGAAATATTCCAGTCGAATCGAGCCGATCAGGTTGTTACGTTGCCGGAGAAGGATAACAATGAATCACGGTCAAATTGATTGCATGATGCATTGCGAGTGGCCACCACAAAGCAGAAAAGTCCCATTATTGTTAGCAGAGTTTTCATATGCAGCAAATCCAAATACAGAAAGCCGGAAGAATGGACGGAAAAGGCCGACTGCATCGCCAGTCTGTAACGGCGAAAATTACGTTTCAGGCAAGATTGCTTGAAGGGCAGTTCAGCATTTGACGATCGAGCAAGGAAGAAGAAAGTTGAATATGCCATAATCATCTTTAATTTTTTTTTTTTTTGGTCGGAATTGTTTAGAATTTGGATCTACCCATCACCAATATTTAAATCTAAGTCTCTAACAAAATCGTTTACTTTGGGGAAGACTGAACAGTGGTTTCTTTGTACATTATTCTTTAAACTGTAACCAATGATCGAATAACATATAACTAATTAAGCCCAGGCAATCCCATCAAAGAAGAAGAAGATACATTAATGTAAACAATGATCGTTTACTTTGGGGACGACTGAACAGTGGTTTCTTTGTACATTCCTGTAACCAATGATCGAATAACATATAATTGATTAAGCCCAGGCAATCCCATCAAATATTTCTGTCAATTTCCCCAAGGGATGACTGAATGAAAGAGATTGAAAAATGAAAATGATATGTTAAGGGTTTTGATTTTCTTTTTTCTTTTGCTTTAGAAAATAAATTTACCCTTTAATATTTTATTAAACACAAAAATCGGGGTGAAACGGGTTCAGGCATAAGACCATTCATGGTTTAGATGCACGCATCTAGTAGTAACTTTTTTTTTTCCTCATTTTTTTTCAAATTAAGTATATTCTTTAGTAATACTATTGAAAAAGGCCATTTATATTTTTCAAAAGTAGCACTCGTACAATTTGAAAAGTATAACTTTGGCCCACCTCAGTATTAAAAAAAGCCTATGAAGTCTTGTATCATTTATTATGTCTCTCACGAACAATTTTTCTTCATCGGCTTGAATAGTTTGGGAAGTTCTCAAAATTAGTTTATAGTTTTGGAATTTGAAAGTCAAAAGAGAATTTTAAGGGAAAAAACTCCATAAAATTTTGTGATTTTTGCTTTTACAAATTTTCATGAATTTTTCTTTCTAGTTTTTGTCACCGTGATGTTTCTTCAAATCATTTCTTTTGAAGTTTGCAAACAAGAGAATTTGGGCTGAGAAACTCCTCCGGTGAATATGTCTTGTTTAGTTTAGCCTGCCTTTATACGAGATACAATAGCAGAAAGCCGAAAACCATGTGGGGAGAAAGGTTTGGGGGAAGGAAGAAAGGAAAAAAGAGAAGGATATAGCTAGGAATCGAGCAGTGGTTAGTCCTAAGCGAACTCATTGCAAAGGTCATCAACTTGAAACCTACCTGGGCAAAGGAGGGGAATTCAGAGGTGGAACCCAATACGGACCCATATCAACAAAAAGGAAAAAAGGAAGGCTATATGAGTCAATTTATATACTATTATTGATTTCTTATTGATTACTAGATGTTATTTTCACTTTTATGAGTTATTTTCTATTCTAAGATTTGTCAGATTAGATTGGGAGAGAAAGATATATAGGGGGGACTTTAATAGAACAAACGAACAATACAATCCACAATCGCGCGCAAAGTGAAATACACATACAATGCAACAAAATACTAGTCTATCCTTAATAAGTAAAAAGAAACTAAAACTATTATTTGCATATATGTACCCATCTAACATCTATGTATTCACAAGAAGCTTTAAAAAGGACGAACACGCATGCGCATCTTCATCAGTTCTTTGAGGATCCCATGTAGGAACGATTCTTCTATTTCATAATTCCGCATTGCAATTGTAGAAATAGCGAATCCAACACCATAACAGACACCTACATATAGTCCAAAGATGATTTTCTCCTTGGAGATTTTTCTCTTTGCAGAAGGATTTTGATGATCACTTGCAGCTGATTGACCACCATGATGACATTGTTGCTGGAGAATGGTTCCACACAAACCCGGATTTCCTTCAAAACTGGACTCGGGAAACGTAGCAAACTGACCTCCCGTGGGTATTGGGCCTACAAGATTATTATTTGCTACATCGAAGGAAGACAAAAAATGGGATTTCCTAGCAACGCTGGAATTTCACCAGAAAGGTGGTTATCTGAAAGGTCTAATTTTTCCAAGTTACTAAGATCAGAAATTGTGTTAGGAATGCCTCCGGAAAAGTGGTTTTCTGAAAGATTTAAGACATGTATAAACTTCAATCGGCCGATCTCGACTGGGATGTTTCCACTGAGGTTGTTCGATTTCAGGTATATAGCAGGGGGAAGGTTAGATAATTGATTGTATTGCAGGCTGGAGACATTCCCAGGCGTAACAAAGACAGGGAACACTAGGTAAGTTTTGTCCACCTGATTTACAGGCTGTTGGCTTGCCAATCCGGGCATTCTGGTAAGTTCTACTGGAAAGTTTCCGGAAAGGTTGTTCTCAGACAAATCCAAGTAAAAAAGGTTTGGCAAACTTTCAAAGAAACTCGGAATCGAGCCAGTGAGAGAATTATATGACAAGTCGAGAACCTTAAGTTTGATCAACTTCACCATCCATCTTGGAATTCGGCCATTTAGAAGGCAACCTCCTAAACCAAGAACCTGGAGGTTTTGAAATCCCTGAGAATCAAACAACCTGTAATCATGATCGTCTGGGAACGATTCATGGTAGAAATTCTTTGATAGAAGTATTGTTCTGAGAGTTGTGCAAAGCGACAGAATTCTAAGTGCACCTGTAACATTTGTTAGGGAATTGTTGGAGATTGACAGAAACGACAACCATTGTAGTGCCAAAATGTTGGGCGGGATCTCTCCAGTCAGCTGATTAGTGGACAGGCGAATCGCTGTTAATGATTTGCAAGCGAAAAGGCTTAATGTTGAAATGCTTCCACTGAAGAAATTATTGCCCAGGTCAATCATGCGAAGTTGGGCGAATTTGGAGAAATCAAATTTGGAAATGTCACCACTAAGCAAGTTGACCCTGAGGATCAATTCTGTAAGTCTTGTACAATTTGTGAGCATTGGGGGAAGAGTACCAGACAGTCGGTTGACGTGAAGCAAAAGCTGTTCCAGGTTGGAGAGTTGTCCGATTTCTGGGGGGATCATGCCTGTAAATTCATTAGCATACAATGCAAGGATCCTCAGGTTTTTCAGCCTGGAAATGTCACTTGTAAGTGATCCATTGAGCTTGTTGCTAGGAAAAAATAGTTCTTGCAATGTTGACAACCCGTAGATTTCTTGGGGCAGAGGACCTGATAGTGAGTTGGAACCTGCTCGTAAACTCTGTAACATAGTACAATTTCGAACATCTCGAGGAATTGAGCCTTTAAATTGATTGTAAGAGAAGTCGAGGGCGACAATGGAAGGGGAAATACTGCATATGAAGCAAGGAATCAAGCCATGAAAGCTGTTATTGCTGATATTGAAACTCACCAAGTTTATTGCCTGATTGAGAAATCGAGGTGGGATTGTTCCGGCAAAGTCGTTGCTGGAGAAATCGGCTAACTCAGTGGTCGCCGGAAGCATATCGGAAGATGGAAACTCTCCGGAGAGACGGTTGTAGCTCAAGTCAATGATCTGCAGGTGACTCAGGGACACAAAAAATCCATCGGGGAAAGTGTCTGTGAGCAAATTTTGTCGGAGATTTAGCTCAGAAAGATGGCTGAGGTTAGCAACGGAAGGAGAAATGCTTCCGACAAGCCCTCTTGACGGCAGATTCAGCCTTTTCACCCTGCCATAGATATCACAAGCAACGCCTTCCCAGGTGCAGCAATCAGCTGAAATATTCCAGTCGAGCCGAGCCGATCCTGTTGTAATATTGCCGGAGAAGGATAACAATGAGTCACGGTCAAATGGGTTGCAGTAGGATGCACCGCAAGTGGCCACAAACCAAAAAGCTCCATTATTACTAGCAGAGTTTTCATGAGCACTTCCAAAAACCGAACGCCGGAAGAATGGACGGCGTAGGCTAACGACGATGGTTATGTGTCAGGCTAGACAAGCAAGGAAGAAGGCAGTTGAAGATGCCAAGAAAATTAATCGTTAATTGTCACTTATGAAGGTTTTCTCACTTTCCAGGACTAACTTGTAGACGTTTTAGTCGTCCCTTAAGCAGTAAAATATCCAAGTCTTTAACAAAATCGTTTACTTTGGGAACAATTGACTGGTGTATATTATGCTGTTAAATTCTAACCAATGATCAAATCACACAGAATTGAGAATTGTTTATGCGCAGACAAAAGAAGATGGATTTTTCTGTGTTTTTTCCCAAGCGATGACTGGAAGAGAGCGAAAATGATAGTCAATGGTTTTGCTTTTATGCTTTAGAAAACAAATTAAGGTTACATTGCCTAATCAACGTTTTAAAAAAATTACGCGTTTTTCTTAATTTTTTATTTTAAGGTGGGATTAGTTACAATTTCATTAAATGAAGATGGAAGAAATAAGGGGGGGGGGGGGGGGGGGGGGGAGGGATTTTGCAATAGCATTAAAAAATTTTTGTAAGGACCAAATATTTATATAACTTTTTTTTTATATTAAAATATAAATACCTATTAGTAAAGAAATAATTTCTTGCGGAGGCCAGGCCTATCCTGATCCCCATGAAATACTGCCTCTGTTCGGAGGGCATATTCGTAGTAAGTCTCATCCCGTCTATCCTTCTTTGTGGCTAGAATATATTGTTCTTCGTCCTCCGTAGACTAACACTTTCTCCCAAGGGCCATCTTTAGTGTTATGATCGTCATCTTCTGGGTCATCATTGCAAGAAATTATTAAGTGCAACGGATGTATACACGTCAGTCTTATGAGGTGGTATAATCAGCCAATATTTCTTTGATACATTTACAAAATTAACACCTAATCAAATTATTAATTACAAATTTATATTCATAATTTCATCTTCCTTTTTTGAAGGATAATTTCATCTTCCTTGATTATAGGAATTCCTTTCTCTCTCCTTCCTTGTTTATAGGATCCTTTCTTCTCCATTGATAGCCCTTCACGGCTCCACCCACAACCAGCATTCAATCCACATAGTCATACATAGATCTCAAAAGAAATTCTCCATATCCGCATAACTCAAGCGAAACTCATTAAAATTCTTATTCAAGTGTTTCATCTACTTTTTTTGGGCTTCCATCACTTCTCCAATGAGTTTTGGAGCATGAACACTATGGTGAATTTGTTTTTTTAATTTTTTTGAATACCCCAAGACTCAGTTTGGGGAGGAAATTTTTTTTAAAAAAGATTAAAACGTTAATGGTGATATGTAAGTTGTGCAGATATGAAAATTTCTTCTAAGGTGTACAATATTGATGATGTTGCAAATATGGGCTTGGGTGGAACCGTGAGTAATGGAGGGTCATTGTTGGAGAAGAAAGGAATTCCTAGAATCAAGGAAAATGAAATTATCCTTAAAGAAAGGAAGAGAAAATTATGAATATAAATTTGTAATTAATAATTTAATTAGGTGTCAATTTTGTACATGTGTCAAAGAATTATTGAATGGTTATACCACCTCATGAGACTAACGTGTATACATCTATCGCACTCAATAATTTTTCCATCATTGCACTCTATCGGTGAGTGGGGAACCGTCAACGTGGTTGGAATATGCGCAGAGCTAAAAGTTGAACATTTGTAGGAATTTTATGAGGAAAAAAAAGGTGTGAAAGTCTTCTTAAGTGGGGCTAACTTGGGGACCGGAGCAGAATACGCATTGCGTCGTTAAGGCTGTGCTAAAGCAGCTTGAAAAGCATCGGACCAGAAAGGCTGGGATGGCTTGGGCGTAATTACTGGTTTTTATACCGCTAAGGACATCTCCCATAGTTTGGTACGGATTTTGGACAAATCCATTTCGGTCCAGACCAAAAAACTATTGCCAATCGTAACAATTTGGACCAAATCCTGTGCTAAAAGTATTTGATGCGGATTTTCTATTGAGAATTGCAGTGTGAGGAAAATAACCAAAAACTCCAATTAAAAGAACACAGTATAATCCCTTGTTACCCCAACCACTACTTGCATTCGATAGAACAATCAAGTTATTTTAAAACTATAAACCAAGCAATGAATTGAAGCGAAAAGCTAATTTAATTAGGTGAAACTATAAACCTAATTAATATGCAATTCTATAAACTAATAGGTCAAAATCATGCAAGATTGACTATAGTTCAATGAGTAGAATTCAAAAATAAAAAGATGGGTATTAACCTTACACAAAATAACATTTATTATGGCTCATGGGAGCCCTTTGAATAGGGGGTTGTGCGTAGGGGTGGGCACGAATTGGTTTCCTCGAATTGTGGTTTCCTCGAATTTTAAATTTTTTTTGGCCAATTCAAAAACCGAACCTAATTCGTTTTAAAACTGAAGAAACCAAATCGAATTCGTAATTCGAATTCGGTTTGGACCGTGGAAACCAAATTCACAAATTTGTTTCTAGAATTAATAGTTTAACACAGTAAGGTTTTGAAGAAAGTAAAATAGAGATGGGAGAAGGAAATATGAAGAGTAAAGAAAGAAAGATAATGAAGAGAAGAAAGAAAATAGATTAAGAGAAGAAGCACCGTCCAGTTCCAGATCTACCATTGCCGCCCCTTCCCAGATCCACAACCCCCACCATTCAATAACAACAATCAACACCACCATAACCTTCTCCCAAAAACTTGATGGCTAATAGAAGAAAATGAAAGAAAGATGGAAGAAGGAAATAGGAGGAGTAAAATGAGAAGTATAAAATTAAAAAAATATAAATCATATATCCCAATTCGATTTTCGAATCGGTTTTCGAGTTGGATACCAAATTCGAAAACCAATTCTAAAACCGAATTCATAATTCGAATTCGGTTTCAAACCAAACCTAATTCGAATACTGAATTAAAATTGGGTTATTCGAATTCGGTAAATTCGAATTTGGTTCGATTTTCGAATTGGATCAAACCATGCCCACTCCTAGTTGTGCGCCTATGTAAAGTAGAAAAGGAATAGGAAATTAAAAGTGGAAACCAATGATAATCGGAAACCTTACAAAACCCAAAACCTAAAGGAACAAGGTTAAGGGAGGAAGTGGAATTCAGGTACCTTTCAAATTAGAGGTGGTCGAATTTCCCTTCAAGAAATTAAAAGGAAAACATAAAAATAAGGTAATTCCTATTTCTTAAAAGAAAACATGCAAGAATTCTTTTCAAGAAACTATGAATTTGGAAATTACCTAAAAAGTAAGGAAATGAAGTAGAACGCACACACTTACACCTAAGGGTGCACCTAGTGAGGTGGTGTGGCCGAACCGAAATTTCGGATCGGATCAAATTAATACGGATCCGTTTCGGTTTTCGGATTGGATCCGTTTCTAATCCGATTCGATCCGAAGCCTATCATCGATCTTGTAATTAGCCAACTTTCTTTGCAGAAAGTAATTCTCTTTCCAGCAATTCCATGTTCTTCTCCTAATGCAAGATTCATCATTACGAATACTCTCAGAATGTGCCTAGCATTTTCTCGCATCCAAATTTGGTTAGGGCTGTTTAGTTTCGTGAAGACTAAAGGGCTTCTGGGTTTTGATTTTTTCTGATCTGTGATGTCTAAAAAGATGAAAAGACCATGGAAACTCCACTGCCACCTGCCTACGAGCGCGCCAAGACCAGGTTGAAGGTTCAACTTTTATGTTTGATCCTTTCGTTTTTTCTGTTTCTAGTGGAGATCTATGAAATTTCAATGCTTTTTTGTTTTTGGATGTTCAGCTATGGTGATTTGATTTGAATGTTGATGGGTTATAGGTGGTTTAAATCACTTTTGCTGCTTTTGTGTTCGAGAATTATGATTAAATTGATTAGAAATTGGATTTGGAACATGAAGATGAAGTGGAGTAGACCCAGATCGATCGAAGAATTTGGATTCGAAAGGGGAAAAAAATAAAAAAAAATAAAAAAATCGGATCTCCCCGATCCGAAACCAGCCCGATCCGAACCGAACCGAAGTTGCGGATCACCGATCCGTTCGGATCGGGGCTGATCGGGGCGGATTTCTCAATTTGGACAGCCCTACCCTTAAGTGTGTAGGGTTTCTCGCGTGCTAATTTCCTCAGGGTTCAAGTGCCTTAATCAAATAAACACTCTTCAGAACTCTTTGGTTATCTTCAAGGTCCTTAGCATCTATGAACTCCTGGACTCGGCTTTGAGTAGAAATTATTAGGCTTGTTAAAGCTTCTTGCATCTTCTTACGTCGACTCTGAGTCATTGGTCTAATGATATCTATTAGGGGGTCTCTCTGGTATGGACTTGAATACGGAAGAACTGTCGGCTTGGCAGTATCTTCTGCAGCTAGTGGTTGATTCGATGAAGGTGTGTGGTTCATTCCTTCATCAGTATTATTCATTAAAATATTATATATTTATTTAATTCAATTTAAATATCATTATACACATTAATTTATTACATGCATTTCATATCGTAGTTCTTATATTAAAAAATAATTTTTATAAAATTAAATAACTTTGTGATTCTAATTCTTCTTAATACAATAAATAAAAATAAATTCATTCACAACCCGAGTTTCGGTAATTATGTTATTGAGTATTGAAAGTTGTTGTTGTTATTCGAAGTTTATTTTTGATTTAGTGGTTTTTAAAATTTTCAATTATGTTGTATTTTTATGTGTGATATATTTTATATTTTTAAAATTCAAATATATTTTTTTGTGCTTTTTCTTTTTTGAAGGAAACTTGCTTATAACATAGTAGCAGCCTTGAAAAACATCCTGAAACGGTTGAGATATAAAAGACGGGCGAGCCTCCATGGGGTGCCAAAGTAGAAATTATTAATAATAAATAAAAGAAAAACTTGAGGAGAGAGCAAGTCACACGGTCAAAACTGAAAAGAAAGGAAAGAAAGAGGGGGGAAAGGAAAACAAGTAGTGAGAGAAAATTAAAAGCAAGAGAGAAAAAGGGAAGGGGCAGTTCGGGTATGGAAATAGAGGTCCGGGTAAAGAGAGAAAGGAAAGAAGGAATTATTTGTTTCACTTCTATTTATTTTCCTTATAATTGTTTGTTTGTATATTTTTTTATACTCCATCAATCCCACTATAAGAATCTACTTTAAAATATGTAGAACTTATTATAGATTATAAAGTATAATATCTAAAATAAGTAATTTACCACCATATTTTTCACTTATATCATTACTTTAGAAATAAGAGTTTATTGTAAATCACACTTTGTTATCTTAGTAAGGGTATGTAATGTAAATAAATTTAAAGTGCTCTTTAAATGGAACAAGATTTTTTTTTTGAAAATGAACTCTTTGAGTAGGACAGAGGAAGTAATTAGTTATTTAATTTTGTATTATATGTGATAAATGATTAGGGTGGTGGGAGTGGTGTGTTTGGAGTGGGTTTAAATCCAGCTTTGTGGGTTTATTCCCACTCCAATCCTCCACCTCACAAACCCAACTCTTAAAAATAAGAGTTGGGTTTGTGCTCTTCTAATGGGTCCCACTGCGAGGAGAGTGCAGCGTGATGTTACTTCCACGCGCACATGGAAGTAGGCTGGTGGCAGACAGCCCAGCATATAATATATATATATATATATATATATTTATGTTTTTTTTTTTCCTTTCTTCTCTTCGGCAATAGAGCCGTTGGAAGTGTGATGAGTTTTATTATTATTTTTTTTTCCTTTTTTTGAACTTTAACCGGTGTGTGTGGGGGTTTTTTATTTTTTATTTTTTTCCCTCTTTTTGAACTTTAACCATTGTGTATGTGGCTTTTTTTTATTTGGTTGAGCATATTTGGGCACATTATGAAAGCGATTAGTACAAGATAACCCTTTTTATTAATGTAATATTGTGTTTGTTTGATGTGCCTTTCTTTTTCGGTAATAGTTAGTGTGTTTATTTGATAACTTTTTTTTAATGTAACATACTTTATATAATATTTTACTAATTATCTAATTTTTTTCATGTGGTTTATTGAATTATGTAATTTTACGCAATTAAATATTTTAATAAATTAAAATAAATTTATAATTGAATATAGTTAATAAATTATAATTAAAAAGACATAAATAAATGTGTTTATTAGTGGGACCCGTGTTAAAATTTCTTTTTTGGATTTATTGTTGCTAGGGATAAGTTTATAAAAGTAGGTGGGTTTTTGTTTCTGATGTGGCATAATAAAGTTGCTTTTGCAACTTTATCACTCCCACCACCCTTATAGACTACAACAATGTTATTTTTATAATATTTATAAATTATAATTAGATATTTATGAAAAGAATTGTTATTGTGATTTGAGTATTAATTAATTTTGAATATCTAATTATTTAATAGTTTGTGTGATGATTATTTTTTTTATATGCTTGTGTTGCTGCCGTGTCCTGTTGTTTAGGGCTTAAGAAATAGTTGTTTTACTAGTATGTATTTACCTTTATTTTTATTATTAACTTTTTGTATTTTTTGGACATATATTATTATGGTTATTTTGATAGTTTAGTAGTATGTATCTTATTTAATGACATCGGAAAAAAAATAGTAATAAAGTCGTCCCATTTGATATTTTATTCCACGTTTCCGCTGCTTGCAAGTATATTTTAAAACTTGTGTCTGGCGTGCAAGATACATTAGTGCTCCGATAGTCCTAAAATATGATATTTCTGGACCAATGAGTTCTTCATCTTCCTCAAGATATTCATGCACTTCAAATGATCTTATAATAATAGTCGTGTTCAAAGTATGAGTTCTATTCATATAAACATGTTTCAACTTTCAACCCCTTAGTTAGAATTGTAAAAAGATTGATGCAAAGAGGTACCATTTTCTTAGTGCTCAATTTACAAACTAAGACAAATGTTGTCTTTTCAAACAAAATTCATTTTAGACTTGTGTTTCAACTTTTCAAAAACATTTTGGATATCTACTAGAAAAAATCAATATAAACTGGGATATGAATCTCACAATAAAACATACATATATATAGCTTTACACAAATAAATATAATAAATATCGCGATAAATCGTATCGTGCCTTTAAGACAATTTAAATCATTTGGTGATTTTCATTAGCCATTTTAATAGGTTGTAATGACACCCATAAGACGTATGATAGGTTATTGAAGACTTTTGTTGAGTAATTTTGTAAAATGAAATTTTAAATTTGAAATTTAGAGGAAAATAGAAATGTTTGGTCGTAGAGATTTGTCTTTAAAAAGTAAACCAAGACTAATTTCATAAAAATGGACAAAAGCAAACCGAGCTCCCCTGCCGCGGACAGAACCTTTTATGCCTGCATCACTTGCTCACAATATTCAGCATCTCTCTCTTTCATCTTTTAGCTCCATGGCAAAACCCATTCCAAATTCACCCATGTTCCTCTCAAACCCATCCTACCTCGTTTTTCTATAACAAGTTTAAACAGTTTTGGGCTTGCATTTCGGTGCTCTGTGAAGAATTCTGGGTTTCTTATCATCTATCAAGGTATTTTGTCTTTCCACTCTTTCCCATTTTTTTTTGAATTTTTATGCCCATGTTTATGCTTTAGAAATCTATTTTCTATGTGGTGGTGGATGATGTATTTGTGCATTTGTGTGATGATTTGTTGATGTGAACGTACATTTCTCTTCTTAGGTCGTTGTTTTGCATGTGGGGAATTAAAGCTACCATTTTTTTTATAGGTTAGGGTAAGAGTTTTAGTGTGTTCGAAAGGTGTTTGATAAAATGCTTGAGTGACTTTTTTCAGTAGATCTCCTTGTTACGTGGATTAATGCACTCATCGTTCTTTTGTTTTTTTTAAGTTTAGTTTTGTCATGAATGTTGATTGTTTCATATGAGTTTACTTTTAAACTCTATGAGTTAATTTAGCCATGCATGATTTGCAAGATGAGCTTACTTTTAAACTCTTTCTTGGTATCTTATTCCATTGCCGTTGCATGTAGCTTACCGTATGAAATTAGTAAATTGTTCCATTGATTTATTTACTAATTATTTTGGAAATTTGCTGCATGAAATTGGCATGTTGCTCCTGGTCCACCAGATCTGGAACAAGCCTGTGATATTTAGCAAGAGTTATAGTTGCTGAAAGCTTTAATCAATGGGAGAGGTAAACCATATTTTGAGCCAAATTAAAGTAAACTACTGGTAGATTATTAGTTATTATAATGTTGTCTACTATTTATTCTTTACCCAAACAGTGTGCGAGGAATGAGCAGCAGCAACCTGCGGATCGGATTACTGAGCTCCCAAAAGAAATTCGTGCGTACATACTTTCTCTTTTGACGCTGAAAGATGCTGCGAGAACAAGTGTTTTGTCAAGACATTGGATAGATGTGTGGATGTATGTTACTGTACTTCAATTTGATACCGCAAAAGAGAGTGAAGTAATGTATGAGTTATCCGATTCTGGACTACCCGATTGTAGAAGGGCAGGAGAGAGCAGTCGTCAAAAGTTTGTTGAATGGGTGAACAAGGTGCTGGTATCGCATAAAGCGATAGATTTAGATGCGTTCAGAATTTGCTTTGATTTGGACAATTCGTCAACAAATGATATTGATAAATGGCTTCAGAATGCACTTACAAGGAGGGTGGACAGGCTAGATTTGAATTTCTTACCTTATGCTCCGCTTATGATTTCTGCTCGCACAAGAAGGGCTTATGCTTTTCGTCCTGACCTTCTAGGTAGTTCTTGTGGGAGTGGGTTCAAGTCCCTCAGGGCTTCGACATTTAATAAAGTAAATGTGTCTGGGCCAGCTCTTGAATTTCTCTTGCGTAATTGCCCTTCTCTTGAACATGTGGTAGTGGTAAAATCTGATTCTCTGGAAGAGTTGGTAGTTTGTGGTCCATCTCTTGCACTGAAATATCTTGAGATAGATTACTGTTATAAATTGCATTCCCTCAGCATATGTGATACGAATATAGTTTCGCTTAAAGTTCCTAGGGGGGATAGCCTGGTGGTTAAGAATGCTCCTAAGCTTGTGGATGTATCTATTGGCATATCACAGTATGTTGGAAACTTAGTCGACTGTGCTGTTATGTCCAAACTTTCCTGCTGCCTCTCAAAACTGGAGGGTCTTACCTTACATATCACGAACCTCCAAGCAGACATGGTCAATTGAAATTTCCTTTTGTGGCATCTGTTAGTTATAAACTGATGACTACTTTCTGTAATGCCAATTTGTGGTTTGATCATTTCAGGCGAGAGAAGAAGCTGCAGTTCCTGAATTATTACCCAAATTGAAGCAATTAACTTTTGTTATGTACGGAAATATTGACGTTAGCCTGATTGCAGTATTTGCTTCTTTAATAAGGCTATCCCCAAACTTGGAGAAGTTTGTACTGAAGGTAAATCAATCAAACTTTTGCATGTTGTCTTAATTAGTTTCAATAACAAGTTATGGCATGCTCTGTAGTTTTGCTTCCTCACATGCCCAGTTATTCTGATGCTGTTTGCAGCATAGCATTGGATCCCTAGTCGCTTAAGTATTATGGATGCATTGCATGGCACATATATATTCTTACCATATTAATTTGCTAAAGAATGTTCATTTTTCATTGAGATGTAGAGTATTCGGTTCTAAATGAATGCATATTTTTCTTTTCTGATTTTCCAGACTGATCGGATGCGTTACTTTGAGGTTCTTCTCCGGGGTTGCAATCCGTATAGCCGCATGATAGTACCTGTAGCGATTCCACTCCAACATCTTAAAGTTGTTGAGATACGCGGATATTGTGGACTTAAAACAAAGGAGGTGGGATTGGTTAAGTACTTGGTGGAAAATGCAGTTGCCCTGGAGAGAATTATCATTGATCCTCGGGATCAGTCAGCTGGTCCTTGTCTGCCCGCTGGTGGTCCGCTTCTTGAAAACCCAGAGGAGGAGGCATTCTTCAGAAATCTTGCCAAAGAACAGCTTGAGCCATTAGTACTACCTTCCCATGTTGAATTGGTGTTTCTTTAGCTGCCGGGAGGAATGAGATTGTTGAAGAATGATATCCACAGAAGTTGAAGAGTGGGGAAATTAAGGTATTCTGTGACTCTGTTAGTAATTGATACTCCAATATACATGTTCAATTGAAGTGTGTAAATTAATGCCTAGATTTGCTAAGCACTGCAGCTTTTGAATGCTAATTGATCATGGAGTTTCTAGTTCCTTTATTTAGCAGTCATATATGCAGTTCTTACTGACACAAACAATCTCTGGATTGCTCTTTTTGAATCAAAGGAATGAAGATTAATTCTAAATCTCGCATGATTTTGATTTTATGAGAATGTCATCAGCTTCTTGTTAGATCATTCTTATTTTCTCGTGATCTTCACGTATTTAAAAACATTTAAAATTGTAGAGTTTTTTCTTCTTTTTTTTTTAGAAGTATATAATACTCCATTTGTTTGTTCCTTTCTGTTGGTTGCTTGAAATTTCGATTAATGCATGAACTTGACCTTGTTCATGTTACTCATGGATTTGTTGGTGATGAAGATAAAAGGGGCATTTGCAGTGGAGAAAGAAAATAAGTTTTTATTGGAGTAAATGATACTAAATTGGCTTCAGGAAACGTTTTAATCCCATCCCAAATTCATCCTTTTAATCCATGCCAACTATCCAAATTTAGGGCGATTTTATTTTTTATAAAATAGTACCTATTTAAAACTATTTTTATGCAAATAGCCTTAACAGAGACTTTCTATGGTGGTTAGAAAATAAAACGCCTTAGAAAGTTCATTTTTTTAAAAGGCACCTTCCTTCTAAACCGTTTTAAATAAGGAACTTTCTAAGGCTGGGTTCCATTCCAAGCACCTTACTAAGTCCAATTTTTTTAATATACATAAATTCATAATTTTTTGTCCGGTGTTTTTTTAGGACGGTTTTCTTAGAATGGTAGCTGAAGCGCCTTAGATACTGTGTTTAAAAGCTGTTGCTCAAGCGCTTTAAATAGTCTGTGTCTTTTTTAGAGTTCCAGTATGACACCCCCAACCCCGACCTCTTTGTTACCTGCGGGAGTCGCAACCGAGATGCCTGTCTGGTTCGCACTAGAACTCATTCAGGATACAAAATACAAAAAGTGCTAATATTTATACACTAAATTGAAATTAGATATATTTTTATTTCACTAATATAAAATGTACAAGAGTATTTCTATACTATTACAATATTATTTCCTTAATTACCTAACTTGAACTTTATCCTATAATGTTGACGCTTTTCATAAAGTCGCCCTTAATCCCTGTTACATGCAAAACGTCTAAGGGTGAGCTTTCATAGCTCAGTGATGTCGAACAATTAAAAATTATTACCAAGTAACTATTTACCATCACATAACACATAATTCCTAAGCACACAAAGGAGAACACGTAAGGGATACTAAGAGTATAACTGGCAAGCTATAACGAAGATCTAAGTGATTCTTCGAAAAACACTACCGATTATACTTTACCTACCTTGGAACACTACCGCTTCGCAATAACCATGCCGACACTGCCAACACTGAACTCAGTGGTAAATCCCGGAATATTACCGAACTATACCTCCATAGTCATTTAGTCGGGCGCTCCAGCCCGATGCCGATACGCCCGATTCAACAACTAGACAGGGTTTGGGATCCCGACTAGCAGTCAAACTTAACACTGAACACTTAATATTTAACATTAAAAACTAACACTGTAATGATAGTTTCATTCATACGATAAATATTAGTAAAGATTTAACTTATACACATTATTCAACATTTAGACATTTACATGCATATAACACATTTATAAATATTGCATGCATTTTTCACACTCAAATATCACAATTATACACATTATTTATAACACATGCCTTTCACTAGATATAAACTTAACATTAACATAAATAAGACATGTTAACTCATTTCTTACTGTTTAAACTATTTAACCGCTTTAGTGAGAACACTCACCTTATTCCGTAGATGATAGCTTACTTAAGTTTGCCATATCCGCATTAATTTAAGTTTGTTTTAATAAAGTAATTCTAATAGAAAGTAAAATTAGTGAAATTATCACTTTTAACCCCATGTTACTATTTATTAAATTCCTAAGACTAATCCATATATATATATATATATATCATATATACGTGTTTATATTATTGTATATTTTTCCCAAAATTCCATTAATATTTAGTTTTCTCTCTTCTTATTTTATTATTCTGAAACAAAGCATACATTTGGCCAAACTTCTATTTGTTCCTTATTTTATATTGTCATTAACTAAACAAAATCAACTCTAATTAAACATATTTTTCTTTAATTCTTTTTAATTAAAATCATTCCTATAAAATATATACAATATTTCTAACGATTTATAACATTTATATAACATTTAAAATCAAAGACTCTAATTAGAATTCAAGAAAATCTAAAATTTTATATTTTATACTAAAAATCGAATTCTAACATTATCGTAAGCGATTTTATATACCGTTGTATTCCTGAAATTGCTAAGATCCTATCCCCCAAATTAGAATCACGATTTACGAACAAAATTCCACTTTTCTATATTTTTCCTCCTTCCATTTGCTCCTCCCTTGCACCCCTTGGTTCTTCAACCATTTCCTAGCTTCTTCTCCTTCCTCTCGATCGGTTCTCTTTTCAGTTCCAACTCCTCTCTATTACTTCTTCTTATTTTCAACTCTAATTCTAGTTTTTAGTTTCCTCTCATCGTTCCCAGCTTTGTCTCTGGTTTCTGTTTTCTTTTACTTTTTATCTGACGGCTTTGCCGTTTTCTTTCTCTCAATTGTTCCAAGAACAATACTCGACTCTTTTATATATAATTATATATATATGGAGGATGAAATGGAGGCTTCTTTGACTTGGATATCAAGTCTAGCCTTCCATTTCCCGTTCTTGTCTTTTCTTTTAATTAATTATTAGTTTTAGTTATGTTTATCAAGTGCAGGGCACGAATTTGACCACTGCTTTTCTCTTTTGTTTTATTCTTTTTCTTGTTTTCAAAGTTTAGTCTAACCTTATCTTTCCCTTCTTTTGTTTTATTTTATTTTATTCTTTTCCATGATTTCCAAGTCTTCCAAGCTTATCAATTCAGCCGTTTTCTTCTTTCTTATCTTGTAGTTTAGATATTTCCTATATAATATTATTTAATTATAAGTCTATATATTTAAATTTATAACGTTTTGTTGTGCCGAATCTTATACGATAAGAATTGTATTATTTCTTGTACTATACGTTTAAACTAGTTTTCTACATTTATAAATTTAAAATCCCCGAAAATTTTTTAATCTTTCTAATAGTTCAAACTTGACTTTAACAAAATATCTCCTCTCTATTTGATTATCGAAAAATCGTATTTCTATTTAATGATAGTTTTCGGTTAAGAAAATAACTTAAGGATTAAATCTATGATTAAAAGTACGGGATCTTACATCCGGTATTTAGGTACCCACGAAATTTCGAAAAAGTGCCCTTAAAGGGGTCTAAAAAAAATGCTTTAAATATATATATATATATATATATATATATTGTAGTATTTAGTAGCTAAATCCATAACAGTGATACATCAACTGCTACACTCAAAACATTACAGTCCAAACTCGATACATGATACATCATAGAGGGAGAAAACTTTATACGCGCGTCGTTGGACCGTCATATACAAATTTTTTGTTTTTCTATATATTAGGCCACGTAATCTGTGAAACCATTGACATATCATTTTCGCTCTCCTTTGAAAAATGGACAGAAATGCATCTTATATTCTTCCTTGATAGAATTGGCTGCGCAAAAATCATATTCCATTATACGTGATTTGCCCGTACCAATGGTTAAAATTTAAAAAGCATAAAGGAAGTCCCCAAAGTAAATGATTTTGTTAGGGACTCATAAATAAATTAATACAGCTAAAGGTTACACTAACACAAAAAATTACTCGTATATTCAGTCATGGCCTTTTTCATCCGTTCTTCTCCTTTATACTTTGGCTTTCTGTATTTGAATGTGCTGAGAAATATGGTAATAATAATGGTGTTTTTTTCGCTTTGTGGCCACTTGCCGTGCATCCTCCGGCAATCCACTTGACCGTGATTCATTGTTATCCTTCTCTGGCAACATAAAAACCGGGTCGTCGTCTCGACTTGACTGGAATATTTCAGTTGATTGCTGCACCTGGGAAGGCGTTACTTGTGCTATCTCCGACAGGGTGAAAAGTCTCAAGCTGCCGTCAAGAGGGTTTGTTGGAAGCATTTCTCCTGATTCCATTGCTGGACTTAGCCATCTTTCTGAGCTTAATCTCACCATAAATTCGCTCACGGGCACCTTCCCTGATGGATTTTTTGAGTCCCTGAGTCAGCTGCAGATCATTGACTTGAGCTCCAACCGTCTCTCCGGGGAGTTTCAATCTTCCGGCTTGCTTCCGGAGACAACCGAGTTAGCTGATTTCTCCAGCAACAACTTTGATGGAACAATCCCGCCTGGATTTCTCAATCAGGCAACAAACTTGGTGAGTTTCAACATCAGCAGCAATAAATTCTATGGCTTGATTCCTTGGTCCATATGCGGCATTTTCCTTTCCATCAGAGTCCTGGATATCTCTCACAATCAATTTAGTGGTTCAATTCCACAAGATGTCCGAAATTGTACAAAGTTGGAGACATTACGAGCAGGTTTTAATTCACTCTTAGGTCCTCTGCCCCAAGAAATCTACGGGTTGTCGACATTGCAAGAACTATCTTTCCCAGGAAACAGGCCCAATGGATCACTTAGAAGTGACATTTCCAGGCTGAAAAACCTGTGGATTATTGGATTGTATGGTAATGAATTTACATGCATGATCCCCCTGGAAATCGGACAACTCTCCAACCTGGAAGAGCTTCTCCTTCACGTCAACAGTCTGAATGGTACTCTGCCTCCATCGCTCACAAATTGTACAAAACTTACACAACTGATCCTCAGGGTCAAATTTCTCAGCGGTGACCTTTCTAATTTTGATTTCTCCAAATTCTCCCAACTTCGCCTGATTGACCTCGGCAATAATTTCTTCAGTGGAAGCCTTTCAACATTAAGCCTTTTTGCTTGCAAGTCATTGACGGCAATTCGCCTGTCTACTAATCAGCTGACCGGAGAGATCCCGCTTGACATTCTAGCACTAGAATTGTTGTCGTTTCTTTCCATCTCCAACAACTCCCTAACAAATGTTACAGGTGCAATTAGAATTCTGTCACTTTGCAAGACTCTCGGTGCATTACTTCTCTCAAAGAATTTCTACAACGAATCCCTGCCCGGCGATGATGACAGTTTACTTGATTTTCAGGGATTTCAAAATCTCCATGTTCTTGCTTTAGGTGATGGCCTGTTAAATGGCGAAATTCCAAGTTGGCTGGGGACGCTACCAAAGTTAAAGGTTCTCGACTAGTCACATAACGAGCTGACGGGGCCGATTCCGAGTTCGTTTGGAGGTTTTCCAACCCTTTTTTACTTGAATTTGGCGCTGAACAACCTTTCCGGAAACTTTCCAGTACAACTTACAGGTAGTGGCGATTTTACGAGTCCAGAGGGGTCTCAAGACTCCTCCAACCCCCACCTCACCCTTTATTATATATCTATATATTTTTATGTTAGATATTTATTTACTTGTGTGGGAATTCTTTTTTTTTAGATTAGACCCCTTATACTTCTTTTCCTGGCTATGCCACTGCTTAAAGGAATGCGTGGATTGGCAAGCCAACAGCCTGTAAATATGGAGGATCAATTTTACCTAGAGTTGCCTATCTTTTGTTATGCCTGAGAATGTCTCCAACGGACAATACAATCAATTATCTAGCCTTCCCCCTGCTTTATACCTGAGTGCAAACAACCTCAGTGGAAACATCCCTGTCGAGATCGACCGGATGAAGTTTATACATGTCTTGCCAAAAGAGAGAGAGGAGGAAAGAGAGAGGAGTGAATTGTTTAATTTTTGACGAAAATGCCCTTGCCAGAAAAGGTCACAAAAGTCTCCGTTGGTGGGTTAACGTTTCAATTTGACAGAGTGACTAGAATAATGCAAAAACGAAAGTAAGATGACTAAAAAAATAATAAAAAAAGTAATGTGACTAAAACCATAACAAACTCAAAGTAAGGTGACCAGTTTATGAATTTACCCTTAAAAAATCTTACCAGTAAAACCCAGTGGGAAAAAAACTAGTTCAGGAAAAAGAGTACAGTGGGTAACTCCTCCCTCTTGAGCATATGATTTGATATAGTTCTATCGTTGCATTCCGATTTTCATAAATCTTTCATGTACCATTTCTTCAAACAAAATAGTGGGAACTCTCCAAACTCTTAGAGCAAACTACCCAATTTTCAAAATTAATGGATTACTGATCTTAGTCAAACATGCTCTCGATGTTCATTATAAGAAGTAGTAACTATGATTTTTTTTCATGAATTTAACGGCCAGAAATAGCTGTACTGCTGCATGGAAACACATAGCTGGTTTCATCGAGCATTATAATGGATCAGTAAAATATCCAATATCTGCATAATCTATAAGATCAGACTTGTGTATTTTTGAAATAAAGACCCATATTTATTGTTCCTTCAAGTTAAAGAAACATATGTGGTTCATGACTTGCAAGCATATTTTAAAACTTGTGAACGACTTGCAAGATACAATATTTTTGTTTCGATAGCCTTAAAATATGGTACTTCTGGACCAAGCAAATTTTCATCATCCTCACAATGACGAAAATGGATCTTTATGCACATTAAGTAATCTTACAGTCATAACTGTGCTCAAAGTATGTATTGTGTTCATAAAAGTGTTTCAACACCTTTAGAAGTATAAAAAGATAAAACGATTGTTTGCAAAGAGATGCCAATCTCTAAGTGCTCAAGTGCTCAATTTGAAACCAAGACAAATGTTGTCTTTTCAAAATGTTTTATTTCAAACTTGTGTTTCAATCCAACAATATTTTGAATCTATTCAGGAGTTCCAATTTAACATTATATTTTAAATAATCAATAATGGTTCAATACTCTTCAGGAGTTCTAAATAACATTATCAAAATAAATTGGGATTCGGATTTCTCAATAAAACATAGATATAGAGCTCTGCACAATTTAATATAATAAATATCGCGATAAATCATATCGTGCCTTCAGGGCAATTTAAATCCTTCAGAGATTTTATTAGCATTCTAATAAGCTGTCATGACATCCATAAGACGCATTTTAAAATTTTTTACTTGCTACCAGATTAACAAGTAATAAAAATTGTTGCATCCACCACAGGAGAATAAATCTTCTTATAATCAATTCACGGCCTTTGGAAAAATATAGTGCGACAAGCCGTATATTATATGAATTTATTATTCATTCCCGTTTTCGCACAAATACCCATTTATGAGCTACAAGTTACACATCTTCAGGTGTGTGAATTATTCGCCCAAAGATTTCTCTTTTAAGCATTGAATTTAATTCTACTAGAATTGCACCTTTTCATTTTTCTTTTCTTCTTCTTAGGCAATTATTTCTATGTCGACATTCATATACAGGTCCAGATTGATAATCTTCGTTTACTTTCATAATGGCAACCGCTGCAGCATAAACTAATTTTTCATTGACGTGGATTGTTTATAGCTAGGTTCCATATTTAGCAGTCAGACATGACACAGTTGAAATCTCATTATTAATAAAATTTTTAGGTACCTGAGCTTCTTCTAGAAGTTTATTATCTGTCATGTTGTAAACTCTTCATGAGTTTTTAATCTTAAAAATTTTTTGGAATATTTAACACCTCAATTTTGACATCTTTATCACTTGATCCCTTTTATCGAGGATTTAATTTTGGAACCGATTAGTCTACCACATTTTGGTATTGCCTTAATTAATTATTTCTTAGTGGTAGAAGGTACTTCAGGGACATCAATTTTAATTGGAGCAATATTAGCCAATATATGTGATTCAATCACACGTTTTTTAGGTCAAAAAAAGTATCTGGCAAATACAAGTACAAGTTGTAAATGAATTATCTTTTAAATTTCATGTTCATATAATTTTACACGAGAATCATTGATAGTTCACTAAAAATAATTTTTTTAATTGGCAACTTACTTTTCTCCCCCTGATGTTGAAAAAACTTACATGTCAAAATGACAATCTGTAAAACGAGTAGTGAACGAATCTCCAACTTTTGTTTCATGATATTTTATAGTGAAAATTCATGCCCAACATCTATATTTAACCTCCTTTGAGATCTCATCTATGTGCATTGTGGTGGAGCAATCATAATGTAAACTGCACATTCAGAAAATTTTGGTTTCTGACCAAAACCATTTTACTGGGGAGAGAATTCATTAAAATTCGTTGGCTTGATGTGAACTAATGTTTTCAACATGCAAAATAGCATGCCTCCAAATATATATTGGGAGTTCCATTCCCAACAAAATGGTGATGTAAATATTTTAATGCATTTAATGAACAATTCCGCTAGATTGTTTTGTGTGTGAATATAAACAACAGGTTATTACACACTTATCTTTATGAAAATGCAAAAATATTTAATGAGACATTTATCTTAATAATGGACGTTCAAGAGGGAGTGTTATAAATATTATTTAGTATACATATTCTTGTAATGATTACTACCCTCATTAGTATACCACTACCCCTTTGATATTCGTAGTTGATTTCTCATGCAACTCTTTAAGTTATTGTAATATGGAGTCTTGTAATCTACAATTCTCAAGCCTATAAATAGAGGCTTGAGTAAGAGAATGAGATGATGAAAAGAATGAATCAAAGATATAGAAAAGCTTACTTCTACTTCTCCCTAATCTCTTATTTCAGTATTTTATATTGTTACTTATTACATGCTTCATAGTTATGGCATTGCAGTAATTTTATAACACTTTCAACTTATTTTTTTTATTCCAAAAAGAAGTCCACTTTCTCTCTCTCTCCCTCTCTCTTTTATTTATTTATTTATTTATTTTGGGTCTTCAAATTTCGAAATGAAAATCTCAAATGAATAAAACTTGTGTAACTTTCATGTAATTTTAATGAGGTTTCAATATTACTAACATAAAATCAGAAAAATATTTATCAAAAGGAAAAGACTCAATTTCTCTTAATTAATTTTCCCCTTAAAAAAAAAAAAGGGGGCATGTTAATTGCAGGACCCGTTTTACTGAACACAGGACACTTTTTTAAATTTTAAGTGATAAAAAGACAATAATATCCCTAAACATTTTAAATAATAAAATAATTTTTTAATTGGGCAATTTTTTTGGATAAAATCGCCCACCAATTGTGGGCGATTGTTATTGGAACAATCGCCCAGTGTGGGCGATTGTTCCATGGTGGGCAATTATTACTGGGCAATTGTTTTGGATAAAATCGCCCACCATGGGCGATTTTTTTCGGGAAAATTATTTCGCACAAACGATTTTTTCTACAAGTTGCCGGAAACTCGTTTTTCCGGCGAACAAGGCCGAAATTTACATTAACATTAGTAAAATATAGCCGGAAAACACCGAAAATTGCAAGACCAAACCATAAGACAAAGAAGGAGGCGAAGGAGTCCACACTAAAAAAACTTCCAATTTCACAACATATGTGTAGTAGAAAAGGGAAGGGCAAAATGGTCATTTCACGGCTCAAATTTTTAAAAAGTATCATGTATTTAGTAAAAGTGTCATTCAATTAACAATTCCGAAAAAAAATTACATGTAGAAAATAGGCTAACAGTAGTAATTGTACAGACGGTGATGGGATTGAATACCGGTTTGTAATTATCACTTTAACAATCTACAAACCTAATATCCCCAGACTTGTTTAAATCTCTTAGTAGCAAGCAAACAATGAGCCAAAAATGATTAAACCAGCAGCAATAACAACCACAAAACACAGCAATGAAAGCAAGAGCAAAATCAACACAAGAACACCGAGATTTACGTGGAAAACCCCTTCAATGTGAAGGGTAAAAACCACGGGACCATTGGTCCATCCAAAGCATCATCATTATAGCCATATCAAGTGTTACAAGATCCTTACAAGCTGCTACTACTAGCACAAGTTGATTACAACACCAAAAGGATCATTAACCACAACTACAACAAGAGAAATCACAAGAGAAAGGAGAAGAAATCACCAAAACAGAGGTTTCAGTTTGAGCACAAATTAGACCACCTCCAAATCTCCAAATGCAAAACTGAACGGTTAAAATGTATCCCCAAGACTCAAGAACAACATATTCCAAAATCAGAGAAATCCAACGGTGCGATTTTCCGCGATCAGTGTTTTACTGAAACTGCTACAGAGACACCGGATTCTCTTCCACTTTTCTCTCTTTCTTTGGCTCTCGGGTGAAGCTTACGACAACTGAGAATAGTGACTTCAAGTCACTTATATACTCCATTTTTGTTGATATAAAATAACTATAATACCCCTTTGACTTGGACCAAAATTCTACAAATGTCCTTGGGCAATTTTCCCCACATAGGAGGTAAATTCCCAACAGTCTGATGGGTTTTCTACGTAAATATTGTATCATGAAATTTCAGTGGAGATAATTTTACTTGATTTGAAAATCATCTGTTAATCTATAAATTGCAATGTTGATAAACGAAAATAAGAAGGTAGATTACACAAGAGCCATTAGAAAGGACGAACACGCACACGCATCTTCATCAGTTTTTTGAGGATTCCATGTAGGAACGATCCTTCTATTTCATAATTCCACCTTGCAATGTAGAGATAGCGAATCCAACACCATAGCAAACACCTACAAATAGTCCAAACATGATTTTCTCCAGAGCGATTTTCCCCTTTGCTGAATGATCATAATTTACAGAAGGATTTTAACTTGCAGCTGATTCACATTGTTTCTGAAGAATGCTTCCACACAAACCCGGATTTCCTTCAAAACTGGACTTAGGAAACGTATCAAACTGACCTCCTGTGGGTATTGGCCCTTCAAGATTATTATTTGATACATCGAAGGAAGACAGAAAATGGAGATTTCCAAGCGACGCTGGAATTTCATTAGAAAAGTGGTTTTCTGAAAGGTCTAATTTTTCCAAGTTAGTGAGATCAGAAATTGTGTTAGGAATGCCCCCGGAAAAGCTGTTATCGCTGAGATCAAGGGATTGTATCAACTTCAATAGGCTGATCTCGACTTGGATGTTTCCACTGAGGTTGTTTAAACTCAGGTATATAGCAGGGGGAGGCTAGATAATTGATTGTATTGTAGGTTGGAGAAATTGCCAGGCTTAACGCAGACAGGCAACTCTAAGTAAAATTGATCCACTTGATTTGCAGCCCCTTGGCTTGCCAATCTTGGCATTCCGGTGAGTTCTACTGGAAAGTTTCCGGAAAGGTTGTTCACGGACAAATCTAGACGAAAAAGGTTTGGCAAACTCCTACAGAAACTTGGAATCGAGCCCGTCAGCTCATTAAATGACAAGTCGAGAACCTTTAGTTTGGGCAACTTTGCTAGCATTTTGGAATTTGGCCATTTAAGAGGCAACCTCCAAAACCAAGAATCTGGATATTTTGAAATCCCTGAGAATCAAATAAACTGTCATCATCGCCTGGCAGCAATTCATTGTAGAAATTCATTGAGAGAATTAATGCACCGAGAGTCTTGCAACGTGACAGAATTCTAATTGCACCAGTAACATTTGTTAGGGAGTTGTAGGAGATGGAAAGAAATGACAACGATTGTAGTGCCAGAATGTCAGGTGGGATCTCTCCGGTCAGCTGATTAGCAAACAGGCAAATCGCTGTCAATGACTAGCAAGCAAAAAGGTTTCTTGGAAGGCTTCCACTGAAGAAATTATTGCCCAGGTCAATCAGGCGAAGTTCGGAGAATTTGGAGAAATCAAAATTAGAAATGTCACCGTAGAGAAAGTTGAACCTGAGGATCAGTTGTGTAAGTCTTGTGCAATTTGTGAGCGATGGAGGCAGAGTACCATTCAGAATGTGACGTGAAGGAGAAGCTCTTCCAGGTTGGAGAGTTGTCCGATTTCCGGGGGGGATCATGCTGGTAAATTCATTACCATACAATGCAATAATCCTCAGGTTTTTGAGCCTGGAAATGTCACTTCTAAGTGATCCATTGAGCCTGTTTCCAGGGAAAGATAGTTCTTGCAATGTCGACAACCCGTAGATTTCTTGGGGCAGAGGACCTGAGAGTGAATTAAAACCTGCTCGTAATGTCACCAACTTTGTACAGTTTCGGATATGTTGTGTACTTGAACCCCTAAAGTCATTGTGAGAGAAATCCAGTACTCTGATGGATGGGGAAATGGTGCATATGAACCAAGGAATCAATCCATAGAAAAATGAGGGGGAGAGAGATGTAGTGGGGCAGAGAAATTAAAAAAATTAGAAGCATAAAATTAAAAAATATAAATCATATATCCCAATTCGATTTTCGAATCGGTTTTCGGGTTGGATACCAAATTCGAATACCGATTCTAAAACCGAATTCATAATTCGAATTCGGTTTCAAACAAAACCTAATTCGAATACTGAATTCGAATTGGGTTATTCGAATTCGGTTCGATTTTTGAATTAGACCAAACCATGTCCACTCACCCGATTGGACTAGGTCATTTTTAAGATGTTGCTCTTTACTTTTCTATTCAATTTAAAGAAAATCATCATTTTTTCTTAAAAAATTTTACGTAAGGAAACAACTTCATTTTCTACTTAATTCAAAATTCAAAATTCAATATTCAATATTCAAAATTTAAAATTCTTCCGAAATCTTACTCACTTAAATTCAAAAAATAATATAATAATTGCACTTCTTCTTCTCTTTCCTATACAAATTCCAAAATAAATTCTCTCCACACAAATATTTCTTTTCTAAAACTAGGCTCCATTCTTTTGATGACCCATTTGGAAAATTTTAGTTCTAGGGAATAAATATTTGTACGGAGGAAATTTCTTTGGTGATTTGTGTAGGAAAGAAAAGAAAAAGAATAATGATTATGTTATTTTTTTGAATTTATGTGAGTGAAAATTTATCGAAAATTTTAAAATTTGGATTTTAAATTGGGTAAAAAACGAGGTTGCTTCTTTGTGTAAAATTTTAGAAGAAAAAAGTGATTTTTTTTTGGAATGAAATAAAAAAGAACAGGGCCTAAATTTCCCAAATAGGTCATCAAAATAACCGAGCCTAGGTCACTTGCGAGGTTACTTCTTTTAGCAGTATTCTATCCACGTTTCCAACGAAATCATCGTTTACTTTGGGGACGACTGACTTCTGTTTTCTTCAAATATTTCGCTTTCAAATTGCAATCAATTACTGATCAAATCACACAGAATTTTCTGTCCACCAAAGAAGAAGAGGAAATGATAGCGATGCCTCAAATTAAGATAGCGGAAATGATGTTTTGATTTTACATAAACTTGTTTTTCACGTTTTGAGGATCTGAGATGCACGAATCGAATTTAGTTTTTGACTCTCTATATTGCGGTTAAAATTTGCAAAAATGTATATTGAATTTTAGCATGTAATGTATCACAATACATTAAAGGCGGTATAAATGTTTTTATTAATACATGATACAATATAGATTAAACTCGAAAATGTTTGCTGAACCAAAGTGAATGAACTGGAAACAAGATTCCTAGTAAGATTTTAGGACAATGAGAACAGTTCTCCTGTTTCTAGATGGTGTGTGCTATCATATGTATCTACACATGAGATCTCATATGAAATTTTAGTACTTAGTTAAATTTTATTAGTTTTCTTTTAAGTTTTGACCAAAAGTTCCTTTTTATTAGCCTTTTAATTTAGGTAAATTCTATTACTTTGATTCAATGAATTCCTAAGTTAAATTTTATTAGTTTTCTTTTAAGTTTTGACCAAAAGTTCCTTTTTATTAGCCTTTTAATTTAGGTAAATTCTATTACTTTGATTCAATGAATTCCTAATAGTTGTGAGATTCGTTTTTAAGCTGGTAATCTCGGATGCCCCATAATCTGTAAATAGCGTGGTTTCAAAGATTGTAATAGATACTTTTGGTTTGATATTTGATCCCAAATTTTTGGCTAATCCTTTCGTGCAATTTAACGGTTGTTAGATGCCTAATTAACTGTCAATTGTGCGTCAACTTCATGCCCAGTCTTAGGCTAAGGCAATGCAATGGATGCTACAGTTGGAACTGAAGAAAAAAGGTGCCTACAATCGCAGGTGGATCTATTTAGTCTACGAAGTTTCTCGATTTAACAGTCTATGTGAAGACTTTCTAGTTTTGGCGTAATCTTTCTCATCAATAGCTTATCAATAGTTTGCACCATGTCAAAACCTACTAAGAGTTAGTAATCAGTGGCGGTGCCACGTTTGAGCTTGGTGGGGGCAAAAACTTATGTTAGGGGAAAAAAATTTATTGCTTATAAAATTTGTGCTTACATATTGGAGAAAACATTGTGCTTCTTAAAAAAAAAAATTGTTAGTAATAACTTTGTTTTTGGCATTATCAATGAGTTAATATTACATACTCACTCTGTTTCATTATAAAAGGCAACTTTTAAATAAATTATTTTAGTTGCAAAAGAATATTCAACTTTCAAAATTTTTATTCTTTCTACCCTTAATATTACATTCGTTCTATTAAAATAATACATTTTAAAAAATATTTTTTCTTCCAATAGAAGAGTTCATCTTAACTTCTTCATAAATTTCATTTTCAAATGCATTAAAGCCAATATGTTTAGTCTCTCTTATAATATATATTTGAATGCAAAAACAGTGACATTGTGAAATCCGAGGATGAGGCCTTATTTTTAAGAGCAACATTATCTAAACATACCAAAAATGAATCAAACTAAATTATGTTGAATGTAGTGGAACGACAACGAAAAAGACCAAAAAAAAAAAAGAAAAAAAAAAGAGGTAAATACAATAAAAATAGCTCAAGAGATGTAAAACGGGGCCCCCAATTTTTTTTGGGGGGGGGGGGGGGGAAGGGGGGGGGGCCGCGCGCGGGTGGGCCTTTGAGCTCAGGGCCGGCACTGCTAACAGACGATCATTTCGCATTTAATCTTGGTACACATATTTTTTCCATTACTGGCGATATTTGTTGTTTTAAATAATCACAATACATTAATACGTAAACTTGATATGCGATACATCAAATGTTATATGCAATATGCCATTTATCAGCAACTAAACTCATGAGTCATAACCGAGATACATTATCAATCACACTCAATTCTTCAGATGCTAAACTCGATATCTATGTTGTTAGAGCATAAATCACAATTTATCAAAAATTAAACTTGATATTTGTGTTTTCAGACTATTAGTGTTACGTTTAGAATTTTGACAAGGAAAGAAGAAAGAGAATAAAAATTGGATTATTATTGCTTATCTAAATCAATACCTACATGATCAATTTACTGGAGTTCTTATACAACAATACTCCTAAACTTAAGCCACTAACAAACCATTATTTATCAGATAAGTATAGTCGGTAAATTCTAACATCCTATTTTACAGACTCAAAATAATAATATAACTAGTTAATTCTAACTAGAATAGTGATTTTGCATTTTAACAGAGAATAATGGTATCAATTAGTCACGTCAAATAGATTTCTTTTTAGGGATTCTGCGTAAAATTAAAGCCATTCCCATGTCATTTTCGCCCTCTTTTAGTCATCCTTCAGGGGACAGAAATGCTTCCTTTCTTCTTCCTTGATCGATCATTTTATGGGATTGGCCGGACTAACACTAACAGTAGAAAGCACGTGTACAATGTGGGCGTCTAACCAATCGATCATTTTACTATTTAACTATATCTTCATACATTTTCAATATATATTTTACATTATAAAATTATTTTTTTAAATCAAAACTCAAACCACACAAAAAGAACAAGCCCATGTGGGGTATGTTCACTAGAATATTTTTAAAACTTAAATTCTATATTAATATTTCGTATGTAACTACACATTTTTATATTTTAAATACATTTTCTTGCATTATTAATCATCTTTAAAAAAACATGCTAACGAGCATCGTCTAGTATGTATCGTAAACCTAAGCTAACTCTAGTTAATTAATTTAACTACAGCATGATTAAACTAACTATATGCGATCTATTTAAATCATTCTACAATGCTGAGCTGTAACCAATCGTGCATCGTCCCAGAGCGTCCATGGTCTCTGTATTTGGATGTGCTGATGGAAAAAAGTATGGTAATAATATTGGGATTTTTTAGCTTTGTGGCCACTAATTGCCATGCTTCCTCCTGCAATCAATTTGACCGTGATTCATTGTTATCCTTCGCCGGCAACATAACAACCGGATCGTCGACTCGACTCGACTGGAATATTTCAGTTGATTGCTGCACCTGGGAAGGCGTTACTTGTGATATCTCCGGCAGGGTGAGCAGTCTGAAGCTGCCGTCAAGAGGGCTTCGTCAAGAGGGCAACTTCCCGGATGGGTTTTTTGTTTCCCTGAGTCAGCTGCAGATCATTGACTTGAGCAACAACCGTCTCTCCGGGCAGTTCCCGTCTTCGGATGTGCTTCCGGCGACAATTGAGTTAGCCGATTTCTCCAGCAACAACTTTGACGGAGCAATCCCGCCTGGATTTCTCAATCAGGCGAGAAACTTGGTAAGTTTCAACATCAGCCAGAACAACTTCCATGGCTTGATTCCTTGCTTCATATGCATCATTTCCTCTTCCATCAGGGTCCTAGATTTTTCTTACAATCAATTTAATGGTTCGATACCCCAAGATGTTCGATATTGTCGAAAGTTGGAGACGTTACGGGCAGATTTCAACTCACTCTCAGGTCCTCTGCCACAAGAAATCTACAATTTGTCAACATTGCAAGAATTATCTTTTCCTGAAAACAGGCTGAATGGTTCAGTTAGCAATGACATTTCCAGGCTCAAAAACCTGAGGATCCTTGCATTATATTGTAATGAATTGACCGGAATAATCCCTCCTGCAATCGGAATACTCTCCAACCTGGAAGAGCTTCTCCTTCGCGACAACAATCTAACTGGTACTCTGCCTCCATCGCTCACAAATTGTACAAAACTTACCGAACTGATCCTCAGGGTCAACCAACTTAGTGGTGATCTTTCCAAATTTAATTTCTCCAAATTCCCCCAACTTCGCACGATTGACCTAGGCCGTAACCACTTCAATGGTAGCCTTCCAAGAACCCTTTTTGCTTGCAAATCATTGACAGCGATTCGCCTGGCTGTTAATCAGCTGACCGGAGAGATCCCGCCCGACATAATGGCACTACAATCATTGTCATTTCTTTCAGTCTCCCAAAACTTACTAACAAATGTTAGAGGTGCAATTAGAATTCTGTCACGTTGCAAGACTCTCCGTATATTAATTCTCGCAAAGAATTTCTTCAGTGAATCGCTGCCAGGTGATGATGACAGTTTATTTGATTATCAAGGATTTCAAAATCTCCAGGTTCTTACTTTAGCTGGTGGCATGTTAAATGGCCAAATTCCAAGTTGGCTGGAGAAGCTACCGAAGTTAAAGTTTCTCGACTTGTCACATAATTCTCTCACCGGTTCGATCCCGAGTTTGTTTGGAAGTTTGCCAAACCTATTTTACTTAGATTTGTCTGTGAACAAACTTTCCGGAAACTTTCCACTAGAACTTACCAGAATGCCAAGATTGGCAAGCCAGCAGCCTGTAAATCAAGTGGATCAAACATACCTAGAAATCCCTTTGTTTTCTAAGCCTGGCCTTCAATACAATAAATTATCTAACCTTCCCCCTGCTATATACCTGAACTCGAACAACCTCAGTGGAAACATCCCGGTTGAGATCGGCCGATTGAAGTTTATACATGTCTTAAATCTCAGTGATAACAGCTTTTCCGGGGGCATTCCTAACACAATTTCTAATCTCACTGACCTGGAAAAATTAGACATTTCAGATAACCACTTTTCGGGTGAAATTCCAGCGTCGCTTGGGAATCTCCATTTTCTGTCTTCCTTCAATGTAGCAAATAACAATCTGGAAGGCCCAATACCTTCAGAAGGTCAGTTTCAGACATTTTCCGAGTCGGGTTTTGAAGGAAATCCGAGTTTGTGTGGAAGCATTTTGCAAAAACCATGCACTGGTCAATCAGCAACCAAAAATCCTTCTGCAAATGATCATTCAGGTAATAGAAAAATATCCAAGGAGAAAATCATCTTTGGACTATATGTAGGTACCGGTTATGGTGTTGGATTCGCTATTTCTACAATTGCAATGTGGAATTATGAAATAGAAGGATCATTCCTACATGGGATCCTCAAAAAACTGATGAAGATGCGTATGCGTGATGGTTCTTTCTAATGGCTCTTTGTGAAAAGAAACGTACTCATAAATTACAGGCAGCGTGTAATCTACCTTCTTGTTTTCAATCAACATTTGATTTTATAGATTTACAGCTTCTATATTGAACGTAGACACGTGTATCCAGTTTAATAGTTGAAGTATTGTTGTCGGATATGAGACACTCTCTTAAATAAAAGACAAAAATTTGTGTCTGAATGTCTGAATTGAATTGTTGATAAATTGCGATTATGAGTTTAGCGTCTGATATATCGAGTTTAAGCTCTGATGTATTTCAATTATGTTGAAACACGAGTATCTCATGTAGTGAAAAAACATACGTATCAAGTTTAGTGTATATATGTTGTTCCTGCTCGAACAAAAATCAAATATTAGTAGAAATATAATATAAAATAAATTAAAGTAAATAACAATAATTTAGATAAAACTAGTGCGGCATGGGCTGATGCGCGTAATCACTATTCTTAGGTGATTCAAGCGCCTCTGCGGAAGAATCCGATGCAGCAGATCACTTTCATTTTGGCTTGTCATCCCAGGATTCAACAGCCCAGCACACTAGTTGTACACCTTTCGATAGTCTGCACTGCTAATCGAAGGTCACTCAATTTACACCATCTCATCTTGCCATATTTCTATAATACCGTAGATAAACTCTTCTAAACATACTCAAATATGTAAAGGAAAATTCACATCTCTAAAAGAATATATGAATTAGTATAGCAATGAATAATCTCTGTATTGCAAAACATCACACGCCATCATTATAAAAGGCTGATTGCCTTTTTATAGGCTAGTAACCACCACTATTAATTCATAATTTTAAACCAATGATTTAATTCTTAAAAAAACTGTTGTAATAATCCCATCAAGGCTATTCCTCACATATAGCCACCGTTTCAATCATTTTGGAAATGCTAATGAATGTAAATTAATCATAGCAATTAATTTCACAAATTATAAAGAATAGAAACGGTTTTCTTTTTTTAAATTTACTACTATGCAATCAATTCTGATCAGTTACTATAAGCATTTAAAACAAATACATTGTAACATATAACATATATAAATATATATATAAATTATACACAATATAATAATAATTATATGAATTTATAATTATTTTATTAAAATACTCCAAC
Organism: Leptodermis oblonga; assembly: GCA_016801395.1. Taxonomy (NCBI): domain Eukaryota; kingdom Viridiplantae; phylum Streptophyta; class Magnoliopsida; order Gentianales; family Rubiaceae; genus Leptodermis; species Leptodermis oblonga. Next base: position 7,225,345 of record CM028757.1, read on the forward strand.
AATATATATATATATATATGTATGTATCGCAAGTCAAACACCCACGTACCAATTAACTTTGTATTTCACACATTAGTCACTGTTTGTTTTTTCTTTGGGTAGTATTTAGTGTATCACTTTGTCAATGAAGTAACTCTAATACTTAATGAAAGTGGTACTTTACCTCTTTTACTGAACAGTTCTAATACTTCATGATAGTAGCACTTGACTTCTTATAGAGTATCTCTTTAATTTTGACGAAGTAGCTATAATACTCTTTGAAAGTGGCACTTGAACCCTTATAGAATATCTCTTTAATTTTGACGAAGTAGCTATAATACTCCTAAAAAGTGGCAGTTGACCTTTTTACTAAGTAGCTCTAATACTTCATGAAAGTGGTACTTGACCTCTTATAGACTATCTTTTTAATGTTGATGAAATAATTCTAATACTCCATGAAAGTGGAACTTGACCTCTTATAGAGTATCTCTAATTAGTGTTGACGAAGTAGTTTTAATATTTCATGAAAGTTGTACTTGACATCTTTTACTAAGTAGCTCTAATACTCTATAAAAGTGGTACTTGACATCTTTTAGGGTATCTCTTTAATGTTGACAAAATAGCTCTAATACTCTATGAAGAGTGACAGTACTTGACCGCTTTACTCAGTAGTTCACTTACTCCATGAAAGTTGCACTTAACCTCATATAGAGTATCTCTTTCCTGTTGATGAAATAACTCTAATGCCCCCATGATGAGTGGTTCTTGACCTCCTACAGAGTATATCTCCAATACTCCATACAAGTGACACTTATACTATTCTCAAGTACCACTTATACTCTTTTCAAGTAGCATCTATACTCTTGTTAAGTTTTTATTCTCTGTCATTGTTTTGGAATATTCTACAGTTCCTTCAAGAAACTATACATTCACTAATAATGACTTATAATACATACTAGCCACTACTACAAACATGCTATTAGCCGTGGGTTTTTGGACCCAATGGAGGCAGATTTTGCAATTTTGCTCCCAACTTCAATACGGGCGCTGCCATTAGAGGCATCCGCAGCCAAATGTGGAAAAGCCCCTCCATTGATCTTGGAAAATGAGGCAGGTTTCCCATAAACCCACCTCTTTTTCCCCACCCTGCGCCTCCAATACTTGGGGAAAAGTTTACTCCGACTTTTGGAGGCAAGTTTACCTGCCACCCGCCTTCGTATATGGAGAAACGAAGGCAAATTTGTTCCAAATTTATAAGATAAAAGAGAAGTACTTTTCTCTCTAGTATTGGAGGACGGTTCTCCTACCAAAATTTTTTGTGTCAAACTTAAAAAACTGTGCTTGAACTCGTTTAAAGGGCTCTAAACTCAAAATTTGCTCAAGTTCGGATATTAATTTTGGGCTAGGAGTGGCTGGGACGTCAGACCCTTTTATAAGAGTTCAACCACCTCCATTGTTCATGTCCATCCGATGTGGGATTACCCAGCGTTTCAGTATTGGAAACCCGCTTCCTTTTCTAGGTAATATTATAGGTGGGTTCTTGGAAACCGCCTCCAATACTACTTCAGCAATTGCCGCCGCCTCCTTTTCCCGATATTGGAGGCGGTTTCTCGGAAACCCGCCCCAAATACTGAAACGTTGGAGTTCTTGGCCGCGGGTTTCCTAGAACCCACCTCCAATAACCTGCGTTTTCTATAAAGGAGGCGGGTTTGTAGTTTAGCTTCTCCAATGGCCCATTCTGTAGTAGTTATTAATGCTATAACATAAATAATTGCATATGACATTATCTAGTGAATGAATAGTTTGGTAAAAGGATTATAGTCTTATCTTATATTGTCATGACTTACATATTTAATGAAACCATACACAAAATTTACTAATTTATTAACCGAACCAAATTATAGTTATTCGATAAGCGGTTTGTCACACCCTATCAAATGTACTAAAAAGTAGTACTTTAACCTGCAACAATTAATTATAAGAATATAGCAGAAGTAGGATCGATCCACAGGGAACAGAGTGAAATTAATCTTGTAAGAACTATTGACGCAAAGATTTGTTGGTTAGCAACCACCTTGTTTCCACACAACTGCATGTATAGGCAAAATTGAGCAATTACTACTAAAAGGATTACTAAGTACTTGAATTATATCAATTACTAAAGAAGTCTAGCAATCATGTAAATCACAATAATCTTAATATGCCAATCATAAACTCATGGATTTCTTAACATGCATGTCATCAACTAGCTATAGGTTGATGAGAATATGCTCAGAACCCAACCCAATTTTCCCTTTCTTAATCGACAATTAGCTAGAATATGCTAGGACTAACTGTTTCCTAATTAACAAATAGGCCAGAATATGCCGCCACCTATTTAATGCACTAACAACATTAGTTATTAGGGAAACCCAGTTTTAGTTATTCTAACCTGTGCAGTGATAGAATTACTAACTTATTTACTCTCAATTACCAGAGGGTAACTTTACCACCTTATTAGATTTATCCACTAATGACTAAATGACTTAATGGGATCTAATTGGCTCTACCGGATCTAAGCAAGTTGCTCAGGCTTAATTAGAGTGAAGCAATAGAATCTATGAACACAGAGTAAATTGGAACACATGCATATTAATTTAAGTTCACGGTTTCATGACATATATAAATTAAAGCTCCTTACATATTTGCCGGAATAGAAATTTAACTACTCATTATGCTAAGATAAAAACAGATAATAATAAGTGAAGCCATAGAACAAAACGAAAGAAGAAAAAGAATGATTACTCTAATAACTGTCATCAGTCGGAGACACCTTCCGCTTTGGCCAAATGGTAGCCTCCGCAATCAAGAACTCAGAACCAAAATAGAACAAAAACTATTGTATTGTAAAATAAATTCTAAACAATGGAAAAGTAAAACTAAGCGTCAAGTTGCGTGCCTTTCTTGCACTTAAATCCCCATATATATAGGGGAAGAAATCTAATCACAAAAGGAATAAAATCAATCCTTATCAATTGAGGAAACATCTTCAAACAAGGAAACTCCCATTTGGAATCTGAATTGGATTCTCTTTCTTGCAATTGAAGTCTCCTTAAATCAGGTAACTTCTTGACATTTCCTTTGCTTCTTTAACTTCTGAATCCTTTTCCTTAAAGGAATTAATTTCCGTTTCTTGCACCCCACGCTGCTCGGCAACGGCTTCCTCGGATTTTCTCCTTGCAAAGCCCACAATTTGTGTGGGCTTTCGGATGCTGACTCCTTTGATCCAAATCCTCTGCTTTTGCGCATTCCTTTCTTCCTTGGTCCGTTCTCTAAATCTACAATTAAACACTACAAAATTGGGTAAAAACCCATGAAAACTGCCAAAAGAAGTGCTAAAATAAATCACCTCAAAGGTGCAGATCATTAATTTAAATTTACTAAAACCTTACGCATCTTATTTTAGCTGAAACTCTATGCACTTACGTTTTGATTCAAACAAAAGAAGCTTAACATGTAATTAATTTCTTTCCCTTTCCAAAATACTCTTTCAGTTACATTAGAACAGTTCACTTTATAATATTGTTTTCAGTATTACAAAGTGAACTTTTTAATGGAACGGAAGGAGTAGTTTTTAAATGTTGTTGTTTAATATCTTAGTCTCTATAATTAATATTGATTAAAATAGTGATAAATAGTAATTTCTTTATATCATCATAGTTTCTTATAAATCAAAATTGTTATAGCAGTACTTAAGATTACTCGTGTTGCAATATATATTGAATATATTTAAAAATATATTGAATAAGAAATTTTCAAAAATTTTAGACACACATTATTATATATAGTTTTGATTCTATGAAAGTTTGTAGGACTTCTTTTTGTTATATCTCTCCGGACCTCCTAAGTTTAAGTCCCGGAGTTGTATACAAGTACTCATTATAGGTAACATGGACGAAGTTACATGCAAGATAGGTCCCCTGCTATGTAAAATTTACAAATCCCGCCAAAAAAGCAGGACAAATGGGGAAAAAGTAAAAGCAAATTAAATTAGTGTTTCACCAGTTGAGATTAAGTATCTATGATGTTATTACGGATCCAAATAGTACTTTGAATGAGTCCTAAATTTGTTAGAGTAAAATATAAGTTTAAAAATTCACACAACATAGTTATTTTCTCATTTCCAAAAGACGCTACTCTTTCTGTTTTTTTGTGGCTATTTCCCAAGAATCATCTTTTTTTCTTTCAAAACTATACACAAAGAAACAACTTCATTTTTTCAAGAATTCAAATTAAAAATTAAAAATTCCCTTTAAATATCTACTGACATAAATTCAAAAATAACATAATCATTATACTTTTTATCTCTTACCTACACAATTTTCCAAAAAAAAAAACTTCCCTCCAAAAAATTTCCAAGAAAAAATCAAATTTTCCCAACACAAGCCAAAAAAGAACAGAGCCTTATGTAGTATAAATTTTTTGAAAGTTTAGTCCCTCTAGTCTACCTAAAGATAACATTTCGATCTCTAAAACTCATGTTGTAATAACATTTGATTCTTGTGAAATTTGAAGGGTGAATATGTAATTTAACAAGAAATTAATTTACCAATCAAAATATAATTTGTACTAAATATTTTACCCATCGTGGTTTAGGGACGCAGCTCCACCGTTAGGTATCATTTAAAAGTTTAACTACATTAAAGATGTGTATGTCATTTCACGAGATAAATATTTTACGGTAAATAAAAATATTTTTTTATTTTGTAATTAGGATGTATTTTACTTTTACTGCGACGGCAGTGGTAGTGTTTCTCTTTTGTGTGTATGTGGTTTTTTTTCTCTCTCTCTCTCTCTAGTTGTGATAAATATAGTAGGATATTTTTGTTAAAAATAAAAAATAAAAAAAAATAAAATTTAAAGACGTTTAAGTTAGACCTGTATTAGTAAATTCAAAACCTATATAACACTCTTATTGTTCTAACCAATTAACTAAATTAGTTAGGAAATAACTTGGCCAGATAGTCATTTGTGTTTGTATTGTGATCTTGTTTTAGTGTTTTTATTTTATTTTATAAAAATTAATTTATCCAAACCAAATAAAAAATGAAAAGAAAAAAGAATCGTCAACGTTATTAGAAAAATTGAATGGTGCATTTGTGACTAACACGAGCGAGTGTCTTTTTTTTTTTTTTTAAATATATATATTTTAATAACAACTATAATAAAGTATTTATTTCAAGGTATTAATTTTTGGCTTATAAGTAATACATTTAAGTTTGACATATATTACTTGTGTTAGTTTGTACAATAAAATTTTCATTTTACGGGGATCAATTTTTGAATAAAAGCAACACTATCTAATTTGACAAATATCACCGGTATTACTTACGAATATTAATTTTGGTTCAAAAGTAATCTTGTACAAGCGCAATAAATATTATAAGAGTATCACTAACAATTTGACAAATATCACCCGGCCCGTGTTACAAGTATCACTTTTGATTGATATCATTCTCAAACTTGACTGTATCAAATATGTTATTTACGATTACCATTTCTAACTCTAGAGTACACTTTCAAACTTACAAATATCACTAATATGAGTAATGATACACTCCTCAACAAATCTTCTCAACTTTGTTAACTCAAATTAAGTGTCATGCATTCATTGACTACACTTTTATAAAATAATTATTAATTGACCAATAAATCCATGACACCTCACTTGAGTTGAGAAAGTTGAGGAGATTATTTGAGTGTATCATTACTCCACTAATACTACTTACAAATATCACTTTTGATTTAAGAGTATACTCTCAAACTTACAAGTATCACCAATGTTTATCACTCGTGTACGTTTGATGAAATCTGGTGTCAGTTATCCGTAAAAAATTTTATTCGAACCCAAGTTTACAATAAATGGTGTTCTTAGACGGTGTTAAAGACTCGATCCGTGGTATGCAGCTCTTGTAGGTAAGATATACTTCATTCATTTCAATATAAGAGCTTTGTTTTTAAAAATATTCCATCTACTGTAAAAATCATATTTTTAATTTTTTTATAATTATTATGTGGTACATAAAATAGTCCAAACTTTAAAAAAATGGCATGAGTATAAAAATAATACTCTCTGTGTCTTACTCAAAGAGTCAATTTTTTATTTCTAAAAATAATAATACAAAGTGAACTGTTCGAATGAGACGAAAAGAGTAGTGAATAAGTTATTTTAAGTATGATCAAACATTCAAACTCATAAAAATTGTACCATTTTGAAATAGAACTCGTCCATTAAAACAGATCAAGTACTATATTTCTTGGTTGTACACGTGCACCAATACCTAAATTAAGATCTTCTTGTTTGCGTCACCCATGAGTGTATATATATACTAGGCATTTCTGGCCCCACTTCGCTGGGGCTGCAAATTTAAAAGTGTTTAATATGCATTAAAATTAGTGTGAACGAAAAATTACACTTTGAGATTCCTTTTACTTCACAATGGAAACAAAGGAAAATGAGTTAAGGGCTCTCCAGATTGTCTGTCATACTTGAAAGTAACATCAATATTCTTCCTCCATAAGTTATTTGGACGCACAGAGCTTAAATCACTTGAGATGGTAGCAACTTCACTGCGCATATTTTCTCTCTCTACACTCGGATGTATGGCCAACCTGATAATCCCCTCTCCAACCATCATGATCTGAAATTTTGTGTAAGATGTTCAATGCAATGAAGTGATGGCAAATCATCACTTTAAAAAAATGTAAAGAATCTAATTGTTCAACTGCAGTTTCACAGTTAAACAAAATATCAGGAGATTTAATTTCGTTTGTCATGTGAAAGGATCAAATTCTTGAGCACTGCATCCTTAAAACAAATCAAAAACTAATCTTTGTAAGATCCATGAATACTAAATCTGGATTTCACAGCAGAATGTATATATTAACTCTCTTGTTCAAAGATGGCTAAAAGTAGATGAGTGGAAGTACGCGAGAGATTAGTAAGTTAGAATTAGTGTAATGATCCATTTCTTCCCCAAAAACAAAATGTAATGATCCATTTCTCCTCACGGAACCAAAGAAATATATAAAATTAAGGTGAATGGAGGATCACCATATGTTAGTATCTTGAACAGAGCAACTTTAAAGCACCACAGAGTATAGGCTCCAATAGCACCTTGACCAAGTGGATGTTGCTTGATGTACTTTTGTACATTATCAATTGTTGCCAAGCCTCCTAAGTAAACTTGACGATCAATTGCAGGTCCTATCGTAAGTGGTCTACACAGTCTAGAGAAAATTTACCTTGAATTTAACTCATGACTGAAACCAACCAACACAGCAATGCTTCACATCCCACAATCACCACCCAACGCCCTAAGGAAAATAGAAAGTGGAACTATACTTCTTCACCATCGCAAAACCAATAAAAATTTACAGATTTAACATCACTTCCATACCACTTGTGGATGAGTTATTCACCTTACATTTGTCAGGACTCAAGTAAGACACGCACTGGAAATAAAGGAAAAGAAAATTTGGAAATACTGGTATGATGAAAAAATACCCAATGAATTATCATTTTTATCTCCATAATGGTATGAACAAGGAAAAGCAATGTGAATCTGCATTCAAATTCACAATAAATTTAGCGCAAACCAATGAAAAAAGCTACAAGGTCATGGACAAAACTCAAGATGTTGATCACTTATGAGAGAGGGTAAGGCCTTATAGATAAGGACAATCATCCAACAATACTGTGTTTGATTCATTAAAAACTCCCTTTTCCCAAGGTAGATCATGATCATATATTTTCCACAGATTTCTCAACTCTTTGAAAAACTAACCCTTGTGCTAATTTTGTTGTGTATTGAATATTGTTTGATTGTAATGGAGCGCGCTGCAAAATCCAACACATCACTTATGCAGTTAAACAAAACCACAGACATCAATATAACATAAGATAAGATAGTCAACATGCTCTGTAAAAAACATCTAGAAAGCAGCTGAATACGTACTTATTCATATGACATGAAAATCTTTATTGTAACAGATAAACAAGGCTTATTCAAATATTTTGGTACAATTAACTATAATTTTCAGTATTTTTTCCTTTTTTGTTTCCATAAGTTCATGCATTGTACTCATTAAACCTTTAAGGACTAAAAAATAATACAAAACAGTATCCACAATTAAGACTCTTAAGATTTTGCTTACACTTTCTAAATGGTTTCCAAGTATTTTAACAAGAAATTAATAAAGCTATTATAGAAAAAAGATGTTAAAAAAAAAAAAAAAACAACAGCGGTATATATGTTAATGGCTAAGACCAGTAACAACCACATCTAACAGTGTTCCAAGACTGATCATAGAAACTCGGTACTGTAACATAACAAAGAATCAAAACAAGCATGTTAGATATTGCATTAGTCCTTTCCACTTACCAAGAGAGAAATCTCCTATACATTTCTCATATCCATAACAACTCCAATTGTTAGCATCTGAAACCAAAATCAGCGCAAATGAGAGAACAGAGGGAACAAACTTCCAACTAAGAAAGGCACCCTAGTAAAAGTTATCATACCTTCAGTCCTGCATCCTCAATAATGGGCAGCAGAATGAAAATAGGATCTACTGGAGTGGTAGTATGTAAGCGCCCATCTGTTAAAAGAAAAAGATGCTTCATCAGAAAAAACACTGTCGTGGTTCCTCATTACCTAGCACTTAAAGGGAAGGCAGTCACAGTTCAAAGGATTTTCAGAGAGGGAAAACCAATTTGGTTTGGTAACAATAAAAATTACTGAGCCATAATAACCCTCATAATCTATTATTGCAGTAATTTATCACAAGAGCCTCCACAAAAGCTTGACACAAACTACTTCATATGTGTCAAAATTTCTTTTTTGAAATTTTCAATTAATTTCCTGTGCACACTATCTGCAAAAGAAATTTGTCACTTTAAAAACCATGGAGTTTAACCTCCAAAAGTATCCTACAGGCTACTACCAATTCAAAAATATGCATGGTTCCAACCGCATGTGATTTATAATCAAGAATATCGAAGTTGAGCTCATAAAATATTTCTCATTAAACAATTTACATGTTTTCTTTAATGTGAAGCACTTGAGAACTTCTAAATTTTAGATCACTGGAAAAAAATTTTACATGACCCATTTATGTAATGCACAAACAAATTTTGGTGATCATATGGTACACCTGCAGCATACAGAAACAAAGAAATGCAGACACATGGGAAGAATACACTAAAAATGAAAACAGATTTAGGATCCAACATTGTATAAGACTTAAAAATATTAGAGGGCAAATGATAGGCAGCACACACAAATATCAATTAATCGCATCCAATAAATCAGGTAAGTACAGCCTTTGAGAGTAAGCAAAAAATAATAATAATTCTAAAGGAAACCAAAAAGCATGGAAAAATTTATATCTTCAACCACAAAAACGAAATTACAGAAGGAAGATCAGTGACTCTTCTGGCTTCCTGCGATGCACCAAAAAAATAAAATAAAACAAAACCACCAAGAAAAAGGACAACAGCGAATGCGGCAAGCGAAAGGAATTATAAGAAACGCATATTTTTTTAATCAAATTTTCAGTTATAGTGAATTACATTGAAGAAATTGAGGAGGGGCTCACTCTCGGCCCGTTGAAGCTTCTCCCGTTCAATCTCCCTTTCATCAGCGAGTAGTTATCCTTTTCCACCTCCTGGTTTCTCTTCCTTGGCGATCATACTTCTCAGCAGGCGGGTTTCAGGTCCTAGTCCAGCGATGATTCAAAAATCGCGCGCTGCGGAACGGTGGAGGGAGGAGAGGAGAATTGAATGGCCGGAGAAGGGAAAACGGCAAAATGAAGGAAAGAAGATGAAAGAGAAAAGACAAGAGAAAAATCTGGAGAAGCTTTTTAGATGAAGAAGAGAGTCGATGTACACGAGGAAGAAGAATCTGGAAAGGAAGGGGAAGGGACCGTAAAATGAGGAAGTGGAATACACGTGGACTGCTATCCCCTAAGGGCAAAATGGGAAGGGAAAAAAATGACGACCACCAAAAAGTACTGTAGCTAACCGATTCCCACTTTATATATACAGAATTATTATTTGTAGTGACAATTTTACTATTTGCAGTAACATTTTCTGTAAAAAGTCTATAATGCCCTTTAAGTTTTAAAAAAAATAAAAGAAATCATTTTCAATCTAATTATGGCCGATAGTCATGAGGACAATCCATATTACACGGTAAATAAATAATCTATACAATTTTTGTACGTAAAATTGGTTTTTTAACAAAAAAAAAAAATTTTATACATTTTTCATGTTGGATTGTGTTTCTTCCAAAATACCGCTCAAAGTGAGCCTTATTTTAGATCAAAATACCACCCGGACGGTACAAAATATCGCCCAAAGTGGGTGAGATTTTGATCCATAATACCGCCCAAAGTGGGCGGTACTATGATATCAAAATACCGCCCACTTTGGGTGGTATTTTGACCCAAAATATCGCCCACTTTGGGTGGTATTTTGATAATGTTCATGTAAATAGGGGGCGGGATTTTGGAATATATTTTTGTCAATGACGAGATTTCTAGCAAAATATTTTTGTCAATCTTGGTTTAGACAGGGTTTTTTTTTTTCTATTAACAAACAAATTTTACGTAAAAAAATGTATAGATTGTTTACTTACCGTGTAATATGAAAAATATTAAAGAAAATTTTTTTTTAGCTAAAGGGCAAAATAGACTTTTCACATAAAAAATTTTACTGCAAATAGTAAAATTGTCACTGCAAATAGTATGCCCCTATATATATTAGGCAATCTCTAACGGCGCGTTATTGGCCTGTAGAATGGTTTCAAAGTATTACTCCCTTTATTCTTTTCAGAGGGAGTAAAAAGTGAAAGAAAAATGTTGACTTCTGTCTGGACAAAAAAGGTAAATTAAATGAAAATTTCGGGTGAGAAAAATAAATGAATAAGAGAATGAAAAATATAGGTATAACTAAGATAAGATCATTAGTTTAAGGATAAGTGCTTTAATCAGCACGCACAAAAGATGACATAAAATAGTTAAAGAGAGGGTGCTTCAGTGAGCACAAACAAAAGAGGTCATTGCTGCAATTAACAGCTCATGCAGCAAGACAAAGCATACTCGGTGCTTCAGTGAGCACAAACAAAAGAGGTAATTGCTGCAATTAACAGTTCACGCAGCAAGACAAAGTATACAGGGTGCTTCAGTGAGCACAAACAAAAGAGGTCATTGATGCAATTAACAGTTCACGCAGCAAGACAAAGCATACAGAAACATAATAATAATAATAACTTCAAGGATTAAACAGCATAAAAGGAAAGATTTTTTTTGCCAAAAGGAAACGCCATAGTTCAACAAGCAGAAGTTGCAAGGAAGTCACACAACCCAGATCAAGCCAGCAGAGACACATGAAAGCCAATGTTATCATCATTTGCATTGATTTGTTGGAGAACAAAGCGAATCATCTTTTTCAACCAATCCTGGTTTGCCTCATGAAAGAGCCTCCACTGTCCACGCATCTCCAGCTGTGTGAAGTCAACCAATGGGCGGCGAGGATCTGTCCTGATAACCAAGCACATGTCAAACTCCCCTCCAGGGCTAACAATGTGGGCATTTTGGTGCAAGTGGAGATAGTGAGCACGGGCAAATTCAGCTGGAATTGTCTAAAAGGAATGGAAATGGCATATGTTGGTAATTTTGATAAGTGTAATAAACAGGAGAGAACAGAAAATATGCACACACTCACCATCCTGCTGTAATTGACAATGTGCTTCTTGAACATGACTGTGAATGTCATAGGCAGAGCAACGACATGCTGAACAATGGCTGTTATAACACATTAATGACTATTAAAGTTATTTACTAAAAATCGAGAATTTTTGTACATGTATCAAAATTTTGGGTAGAAACCTGGTTGCTGAATCTGTGGACCAATAACAGCTAATTAATTCTGAACAATAGGTGCAAGGTTTGGCTGAGCTTCAGGGACGGCTGCATTCATTCCGGCTGGAATTTGAGGGATGATTTGTGCTCCTCCAGCTACAACAAATATGAAAATCACCAAAACATATAAAGAACTGGAATTTGCATGAAAGGAAGTAGATCAGTGTACCATAGGGAATGAAGTCATAGAACTCGCGACCATCTGGGTTAAAAACATGAGCCTCTAGGAAGTTATCACCAAGCCATGTAAGCAACAAATGCATTCTGTTGGTCAGCTTATGGTTCACAGCGAATTTTCTCCAAACATATAGAGGCCATGGTTAGGCCTGCAGATAGCAGCGATATCCAAGGTCACAATCCTAGAGTCCACAGCGAGGGTAACATGATCTGGTAGCTGATTGAAAGCTTTCAATTTCCATGGAATATCCTGTAAATAGATATATTGTATGATAAGCTCCTAGTTAGTTAAAGGACATGAATTAAAAACAGAAAGAAAAAAATAGTAAAGGACAACAACCAAGACTTGAGTAGCAGCATAAGTCAAGTGAGCAAGGAAGTGGTGCTTGTAGTTGAGAGCATCGATCCTATAAGGCAATTTTTCACTTCTATTGGGGTGGAATGACCTGAGATAGTTGTTGCCATCAGTGTTAATCTCAAGCTGAACATAGTCACCTGGGAGAACATAGAGTTCAGTAAGAGCACTCTCAAGTGTTTTGCCAAAAAATTGACTCTCTCCATCAGCGTCAATTTGGAGTAAGTAGTCGAAATCCCCTTTTACAGTCTTGATTTTCTCCACAAAGACTTGAAAGCCATCAAAGAGTGAACTGTAATGTTCAGGTAGAGGCTACACAAAATGTTGAATACCATATAGTTAATTAGTAGCTAAAGGATTCAAATAAAATACTGAATAGATGTTTTAGTTGAGGTTTTTGATAATCACTTATTAGTATTGTACATGAAATGAGCATGATATATGTAGCCCAAAAATAGCCATATTTCTTCAAGAAATCAAACTTGAATGGTATGAAATGATATTACCATATGGATAGGTGAACAAATTAATACCAAACTTATACAAAGAAGAAAAAGGATCTATTGTTTATAGGTTTTACAGTATTTCCTCATCCTACACATAATAAAGCTACAACAATCATGCATGTGTATTTGGGTATGAATTTAAAAGGCTAGCAAGGCAAAACAACAGGAAAAATATGGAATTCTACCAGCTCTACTCCGTCAATGTCATTGATTTTGTAGATGCGAACCCAAGAATCCATGACCAATGATGAAGAGGAAGTGATATGTAGTAATTAGGGGTGGCAAAAAAACCCACTAACCCAAAAACCGCCCAAATCCATTGGGTATTAACCCAATAAAACCCACTTTAAAAAATAATGGGTTGGGTGGGCTTGGGCTAAATATATAATGGGCGGATTTAGGATAGCCCATTGGGTACCCTAAAACCCGCCCATCATGGGTATCAAAAATACCCATCCACAATTACCCTTAAAAGTATAAAAAAAAAAAAAAAAAACCAACAACTCACATACTTTAGTGTGCCCATTTTATTTTTTTCTTTAAACTTATTTTTTCTTTTTCTTTATTTTTCGTGTCCTACAATTACTTTACGTTTTTTTTTCATTTATTTTTTTATAATATTTTTAAATTACCTACTTATAATACTAATTCAAAATTCGTTCGGGTTTAGGGCCGGGTTTGGGTTTGAGCCGGGCCGGGCCGGCCCAGTTCGGGCCCAGTTTTTGACCGATTTCGGGGCGGGCCCAGTTTCAGCCAGGGCCCAGTTTTGGGCATCGGGATCAGTTTTGGGCCTCGGGCCCAGTTTCGGTGTCGGGGCATGCACGGGTTTATATAAATATAAAAAAATTAAAAATTGTGTTTCGACAAAAAAATTACATACAATTAAATATAAAAGTATATAAAATTTAATATTTCAAATTTTAGAATATATTCAAAGAATTAAAATTCACTTTAAAAAAATTTAAAATGAAATTAAAAAAAATTTTAAAATTTTTTTATTAATAAAGTATTAAATAAGCCTTACATTTTTGTATAATGGGTATTATGGGTACCCATGGGTACCCATAGCTACCCATTACCCATTTGAGTTAAAACCATTAATTGAGTGGATAATGGTTACCCATTACCCATTAACTTAATACCCATTTAATACCCGCCCAACCCGCCCGTTTGACACCCCTAGTAGTAATACTTCTATCTGTGTTATTAGAACCAAGTGAGTGAATATTTCGCAGCTGTGTGGCAAAGTAATCAGACAAGCATGATATTATATAGACCAACAAAAGAAAGGTAAGTGTTGTTGAATTGTGTTTATGAAGAGAGATTATCTTCATGAGGACGCACAGTAGTAAAATAAAAAAAATCTCAGAAAATAAAAGAAATTAATGATGAAAATGTCAGCAATGAATAGTAGTTTCAGTAATCAATGACTCCCAATCTGGTGAAGGAAATGCATCAGAAATTCCTCATTTGAGAAGTTATCGTCTGCCGGAAGGGACAACAATCAAATTGCTGTCAATTAATTCCCATATTAAACCGTACAACAACTCCCTACATTTACTAATTGTATAGCAAACGAAGAACTTCAACAAAATTCATGCATGTCATCATTAAAATACTGAAGATTCATTGAATAGTATCCTAATCAATTGAGAAAAAAGATATGAATCTAGTAGAGCAGTAATGTAGCAGAAGGGCAACATGCATGAATTACTCTCCGGAAGATTTCGTCAATCGATTTTCTGATGTCCCAGTATCCCACGGCATGGCTGAGAGATTTGGGGAGGTGATTGACTATTTTTGGGGGCTAGGGTTCAATGTCTTTCGTAGAGAGGAGATAGAAGATAAAGGGGTGGGTAGTGGTGGTTGAAATGCATTAATGAAATGGGCCAAAAAATTATGGCTTCGTTTGTTTTAGTCCTTATTTAGGAAACACAATGTTTTTGAGAAAAAAAAACTCTATGACCAAATACTCTCTTTTTTTACTCAATTAAAAATTAAAAATTTAAATTTCCCTTTAAACTATACTCATATTTTTTCAATAATAACATAATGATTTTCTATTTTCTATACAATTTTTCATAAAACAACTTATTTTTTAAAAAATTGTCTCCCAAAAAAAAAAAAAAATTGCCTACGTGAGTCACAAACCAAATAGATGAGTTCCAAAATTGTGAAGTGGGTAACATAAGTGTAGTAGAAATATGTGTATGTATGTATATTTCAAGATAATTAGAAATGATAGAATAAATTTGACCAAAATATAAGAAAACTAATTGATGGTAATTATATTTTGCTGTGTTTAGAAAAAGGGGTTAAATTACGCAATATAGGGTGTTCAAGCCTGTAGGTATGATAGGTATACTATTCTTTTGACAGTGACATGATAAATAGTGCAATATAATATTGAACATAGATTTTTCTTTACAACATAATATCTTTTATAAAGATTTGAAAGTATATGAAGCCATGTGCATGCTTGTCACCATAGTCATCTGACATTCAAATGAATTGATTGATTTGAAAAATTGCTAGGTAATAGTGTTACGATATGTTTAGATATTGATATACTCTATTTTTTTTAATGTAAAACATTTAAAATAGCTATTTTGACAACATTTATTTTATTAATATAATTATTTTTCTAATTATAGACTAATGATGAAGCACACACTATTACATTTGTAAGAGTAGTAAAAGTAAACTTTTTTTAAAATAGACTCTTTCATTGAAGAAAAAAAAAACTTTGAAAGTAGATAATTTTAACCAAAAAAAGGTAATAACCTTCTCTATTGTAATAAAATATAAGTATATTTGCAAAGTGGATTATATTAATGAAATGAAGGATTAATAAAAAAATATAGTAAAATTGGCCCCGGGGGGGGGGGGGGGGGGGGGGGGGGGAGGAGGTGAGGTTTCGGGTGCTGGTAAGGAAAGGGCTATGTAAGCTCGATGTCATGAATTTGATTCTTAGAGATGCAAATGGTAAAAAAATATACTCCCTATGTTCCATTAAAATGGTAAACTTTCAAGCATGTATAACGTATTATAAATTTAAAGGTACAATACATAAATTAGTTAATTTGCCATCACTTATTCCATTAATATCCGTACATTTTAAGTGTGAACTAATAATTAACCACACATTATTATATTAGTAAGGGTATGGAGAGTAAAAAAATTGAAAGTGAACTCTTCTATTAGAACAAAAAAATTTCTCAAACTGGATCCCTCTAATGAAACAGAAAGAGTATAAATATAGGAAATGTTAAGACAAATAACGACAGTATATAAAAATAGGAAAATGAAATAAAATTAATGTAATCATGAAAATAATATATGAATATTTTTTTTCAAATAATATATGAGAGTAAATTTAATTTTTCCTATAATTGTAATTCTCCAAAAACTAAATGACAAAACAACTATTATTCTAGGATAGATAATGTAAATACCAAAAGAAATACCAACTCATTGTAATCAATCCAAAAGATAGAAATTCCTGTGTAGCCTAAGCAGTTTCAAAATGACTACAAGCCAAAGTCAGAAGGCAAAAGTTGTGTTTCTTTCCTGGAACATTGATTGATCTTCATGCACAAAGAATCATAGTTCTGGCTAATTGAATATGCCATGAGCATTTGATGCTTCACCACTGAAGATCTTCAAGAAGAGTGGCCACCAAGATAATAGTAGAAGAAATTCAAAAGATAAACTGTAAGTGATATAACTTAATAATGGTATGGGAACAGATAGAAGCAATTTATTAAGCCTTGTTTTTTTGCTTGGGCCTTCAGCGCTTGATCCACTTTCATCACCATCATGATCACTTTCAAATTTTGTTAGCAGATTGACAACAAAGATAGAAGAATATGTTAAACATAATGGATTGCATAAAAAGAAAAGACTTGGAACAGTATAATATTTTGTATATTTTCACAGTATATTACCTGCACCAGAGATGGGGGTCATGGGTGATTGAGCAATTCCTTCAAGAGCGGTTGGATCAACATCAACAACCACACTGCCAATTGTTGGAGTGTCTGTTATTGCCAATGGCTAATGGCTTGTTTCAGCATGATTGGATTCTTCAAAGTAGGAAACAGTGTACTTTTGCTGCTGATCTCCTTCCCTCATTTTTGAAGGATTGAGATATATCACAAACTCCTTGTTTTGAAGAGAATCATCAAGTTGATTGATATAATCCTATGGAAGAAAAAATGTATATACAACAAAATTTCCAAGTGTGATAGGTTGAATATATAAAATGATGAATTAAATTGACTTAGTAACATAAAGTAGTCAATTATTTTAAGATAAAACAATTAAGAGCTAAACCTCTGTAGCTTTCTAGCACACTCTACTGCAGTTAAACCCAATAGCTTCTTAGCCACATCTCCAAACATTATGGCATTAATTGTAGCACTATCATCAGTCACATAAACCTCAAGATGACACCTTTAATTAGAATGCAATGGCACAACAAACATATAACAATGAGTTAGTTTACAGTGATTATTTAGATATTCAATTTTTCCTTCAGAAGATCTGGAAAAATTACCTTGGCTCTGCAAATTGGCGTTCCTTGCAGTTGTTGCAAACAAATTGATAACCAAGAGCAACAGATGTTGCATGAGTACACTTCTTACAAGCCATATAGTAGAAGGTTTGCACGTACAATACCCTTCAGGCTAAGCTTTGCTTTCACCAGACCTCTCTTTATTACAGTAGCATTGATAAAATTAGAATTCATTGAGACAAATAAAAATCAGTAATGAAAGAATATAATATCACCTTTTTAGTAACCATCAAGCTAACTATCTGTGCTGTTTTGGCATCACTTTTAAGCTCAAGGTGTAGTGAGATCCCAACAGTTTCATTTTTTCGCAGGAAATCCAGTATTGTCCTTCTTGATCTTTGCACCCTGAATTATTCATGAACATGTTATTACACTGCAGAGCAATAGGAAAGTAAATTTAAGTACTTGATAGTATATATAAAATATGTAGTGAGGAGAAACATTACCAAGCACTCAGCTTCATTGCTTCTTCAATTGGAGGATTAATGAGTATCATAGAATTTAGCCAAGTTCCAATTTCAACACCTATTACATGAACACAGTATATAATGCTATAAAAAAGTAAAAAAAACATCTCAAGAAAACAATAACGTAAAGATCAATTACCATTGTAGTAATTTGCTCTCAATCTGACACCAAGAATGACAGGGAAATTCACTATGTCATCTGTTAGTAGCTGCCCTTCATTGTTCACAAATTCTTTCCACAAAGTTAAATAAGTGGCTTGCATCCTATAAGAAAGGTCAACCCAAAAAGATTAAAATATCCGTGGCATTAACATAGGAGTATATTAAAACATAAGAGCTTAAAGAGAATGTCTTTTCACTTATCATTCACCACCAAGAATTTTTGGACTTCATGCACACTAGTTTGTGTAGTTGCTATTGTTGGAGGTAATGCACGAATGACCACAGTAAGAACGTCTATAATATGAATAAAGAATACATTATTGAGATAAGAAGACACTAATGTTGACTTCAGCCAATCAAATGTAAAATATAATGGAAAACTTGACTCACCAACAGCATTATTTGGATTGCTAATAGCCTGTGACAAATCAGAAAAATCAACCAAGTTGTATTTCATTGGTTGAACCACAGCATCATGAGGTATTTCTTCAATGACAGTAGAAGCATCAATAACCCACTGTATTTTAATACCAGGAGGCCTAAAGTCAGGATTTTCAATTTCACGGATCTCTGCATTACTGATTTTGTATTTCCTGTAAGGATGCAATCTTGGACCAACAATATTAATAGCCCTAGTGAACATAATCCCTTCTTGCCATAAAATGTAGATAAATTACATGCAATAAAAAAATGCATATATATGTTTTTATAATAATATGTTATATAATTAATCTTACTTTATTATCAGCGAGAATCATTTTTTGGATTCTTGAAGGGCTTCTCCGTGCCTGAAATGCATTCAGTTTTTCTTCCACTGTGACAACTGCTTCCCAAGGTTTGTCATCATTGGTAAGCTCATTAATAGGTTTCTTATTAACCGTTGCCATGTAACTTAACAAACTGAATAAGACTTAAGTATAAGACCAGTCCACCATAATACATGGTATTGATAAATGTGTAAGTTAGAAAGCACATACCTTATTATGTACTAAGAAATTATGTAATTAAAGTTTGGATAAATCAAAATTTTCCTCATAAACAACATTGATTGTTTTCCCATCATTTTTTTCTTCATCAACTATAGGAGGAAATAGTAAAACCTTAACTGCATCTGCAGTTCTAGCTCTTGAAAGAGCAACATATAATTGTCCATGTGAAAATACTGGTTCTCTTAAATATAGACCCACAAAATCTAAAGTTTGTCCTTGAAATTTATTTATTGTTATGGCAAAACATAGTTTGACTGGAAATTGAAATCTTTTAAATGGTATACCATGCTTTTCATTTGTAGAGGTAGAAATTGGAATTTTAGGTATAAAATTTTTTTTACCTTTATATTGACCAAAAGCAATCTCTGCCGAGATTGTAAATTGGCCCAAATCTCTACAAATCAGCCTTGTCCCATTGTAAAGGCCTTTTGTGGGACTGAGATTTCTTAGCAGCATCACAGGACAGTTTGATTTCAAAGTCAAGACATGAGAAGGCATTCCTTTTGGATTAAGGCTATTTAAGAAATCCTCAAAATCAGCCTGATGTTTTTCATCAATTGTCCTATTTATGCTTGTGAATATATGCAATTGACCACGGAATCTATCTATAAGCATTTGATTAATTTCATCAACAACATTGTTTGTTGCAGCTAATATACATCTACCAATATATGGCAAATGATCTAATGAAAATTTCTTTAAATCAATAAAAACACATGATATTAGTAAATTAACAGAGTCTTCTTTATTTGTATAAGGCAGTAAAATTGTAGGTGGAAGGCTTATTTCTCCATTTTCATTAATTGGTTCGAATCCCTCTCCAATTCTAAGGAGAAAAGCAGAAAACATTGGATCCAACAGTGCTCTCATGTTAACTGCTAATGTTATCTTTTTAATGAATGGCCACAAATAAGAATTAACAATTGATGCATCAATCATAGTCTGCCTAGATGCTTTTTCTATCACGGGCAAGGTTTGCCTGAAATCACCACCAAATACAACAACTTTACCACCAAAGGCAACATTTGAATTCATTAAGTCTTTTAACAATAAATCAAAAGCTTCTAAGGAACTTTTTTTTTGCCATGGAAGCCTCATCCCAAACTATTAATTTAGCATCTATTATCAATTTAGCTAGACTGCTCTGTTTACTAAGCTGACATCCTGGCTTTTCTGATGAATCTAATGGTAATTTGAACCTCGAATGGGCAGTTCTACCCCCAGGTAAAACAACAGCAGCTACTCCAGAAGTAGCAACAGCCAAAGCTATGTTACCTTGAGATCTTAAAGTAGCTAACAAAGCACGATACAAGAAAGTTTTACCTGTACCCCCTGGACCATTAACAAAAAAAGTTTGTGATTTTCTTGAATTAATCGCTTCAATAATCAAATCATATGCTTTTAGCTGATCAGTATTCAACCTGAATCTTAAATTTTTGCCTTCAGCACTAACATATATGCTAAGTTCACTCTCAACTTCCCTAGTTAAACAAAAGTCAATGTCACAATACACACTCTCGGGTACTAATTGATATTCTTTAACATTTTTACCCATTGTCTGGAGAAAATTATTTATGCTATGCAAAACTTGTCTCTGAATAAACATTGAATTAAATCGCACATTTGCATTTGCCCGCTGAATATCAGCAGATAACTCAAACTGAAATTTTTCCCGCAATGATTGAGGATTATCTGGTGAACAATAAACAAGTAAAGTTGCAAAAAGACATCTCAAACTACATGGAATTTGATAAAAAGAAGCTTCTCTAAGACAATCCTCTATGTATGTATCTGACTTCAAGAGTCCTAATTTCAAAGCAGCCTCCCTAAAATATGGCAGTTTTTTTCCATCTACTGTCATTAAAGCATCATATGAGACAGGTACTCTTACATGATTCAACAAAAGTCGTAAATAATACTGCTCACCTTCCCTAGGACTAACAGTGTTAATCCTAACTAGGACTGTGCCTTTCTTCCTAGGTACCCACATTCTTTCCTTAGACCACCAAACAAAGAATTCAAGAAACTCTTTAGAAAGTAGATTCAACTCTTTAGCATGACCATTATTTGCATTCATCTAGAAAAAGCTGGTTAAAGTTGTTCTATGTAATAGTACATTATTGATAACAGATTCTAAGTTTACCTGGTTTTTAAATGCGACAAACTGTTGATTTTTTAAATGTATCTGTAAAGTATAAACAGTCGGATTAATAAAATGTAATTTAAAGGCATAGATCCGCCATAATGCTTCAGTAGGACCAACCCATCTACCATTTTGAAATTATTTAATTTTATTTATGGTTTCATTTTCAGATCCAATATAAAAAGAAGTAATATCACGACCTTTAAATATATATATATATATATATTTATGCAAATATTTGACAAGTTTGACCGTTGAACATATTTCAACATTAATATGCCAATCAAAATAAGATAATAAAAAATGATTATATGGCACAACCCATCTATTGTCAAGGAAATGGTTCCGAACCTTTACAGTCCTCCTATTATTCCTTCTACGATAAATAGGATAACCATCATCTGCACAAGAAGTATTGTTACAAAAGTCCTTTGGGTATTTATTCTTGTATTTACCAGATTTCATGCACACATTAGTTTTATTCAAGTCACCACAAGGACCATGCATCATATGTTTAATCACTAAAGAGTACAAACGGGGTTCTAATTCAGGATCCGGCAGTTCAGCAGAAACCATATCATCATAGGCTTGAGAATTCAAAGGCTTAGAATCAGGTGTTAACATGATCAACAAATGACAATGTGGTAACCCTCTCTTTTGAAACTCCATCGTATATACACAAGCATCTATACCACCAAATAATTTTTTTTCAACCAGAAGTTTTTTAAACAACTCTATTTTGGATCTGAATACTCTTGCAACCAAATCTGGCCTATCATTGGGTGTTTGCCCAGGCAAGAGATTGTCAACAATTTCAGTCCAATAAGGATTACATGTCATTGTAATAAAACAATCAACTTTCGCTAGTTTTTGCACAATAGCCATAGCATCTAACTATCTAGCTCTCATATCTCTAGGTCCTCCAACAAATGACTCTGGTAGTA
This sequence comes from Leptodermis oblonga, assembly GCA_016801395.1. Taxonomy (NCBI): domain Eukaryota; kingdom Viridiplantae; phylum Streptophyta; class Magnoliopsida; order Gentianales; family Rubiaceae; genus Leptodermis; species Leptodermis oblonga. Next base: position 7,247,607 of record CM028757.1, read on the forward strand.
TAACCCTACGACCTACATCCGATCCTTCTACATGACCAGAATTTATTCCATCAACGACACCCTTCATCATTTCAGTCCTAATTTTATTTTGTTGTTTTCTATGAAACTCCAACCTACAGGTTTCTATTTTTACATAAGCATCCACAATAAATTGTTGAAATAACCTACCTGTATATAAAAGTATAGAAGAGTCACCCGACCTCACCTGACACTTATAACAATAGTATTCTCTAGCTGTCACAGTTGGTCAAAGAGGGTCCACATCATTTAAACCTACAAACGCAAGAAATTTTACAATATTAGAATTAAGATACAAGCATCACAGGGTTATAGAAACAAAATCATTGATAAAAATAAGTACAAATTATTGTCTTTACCTCTTTCTTTCAAATCCACAAGCTCAGCAGCAGAACGCACTGGAGTTTGATTCTCAATGTTTCTGCCTGCATTGTTTTCAGTAGACCCTTGCCTCTTTCTTTTTTTTGATCGTAAAATATTAGGATGCCATCCAGTTTCTCCCTTACTAAATAATATAGGATACTGAAGTGCATCATAGCAACCATAATAATGTTTAATAGTAACTGAAGTGTTTGGATCAGTATAAACCTGCACATGTACCATCCTATCAAAACACTCATCTCCAGATTCTGTAAAGACAGATGCAACCTAGGATGCTGCTGGGCTATTATATCTACGCTGATCTAATTGAGGGCTTGAATTCAAGCCTATTAGTTTCTCATCAATATTTCGAAGCTCCCTCAATTGCTTAAGAAATACATAGTAGGGATTATGCCTTAGCACATTTATTAGCAACTTCAAAGTCTCAGGATCTAATTTATTTGACTTGCTTAGTCTTCTATTAATTTCTTGTTCAATATCATAAAAGTACAATTGGATACGAGAGGGTCCACGCACACCACCAGATCTTATACCATTAAGAAAGTGATATATTTGACCCTATACTTTAAAAGTGTACACACCATATGTATTTTTTGTTAAGTCTTTATCATATCTTGCTCCTAATGTTGTAAATGCAAATTGATTGTTATATGTCCTAATATACTTACGAAATTCAACAGAATTTTTATCAGAGGTAGTCAATAGCAACCGAAGAGGTTCAGGCATTACAGTAGGAGCAAGTTTAACTTCCCCACCAAAACAGCAAAAAGTTGGTGGCTCTAGGTGAAAACGCATAGCCCCACAAAATGTACAATTATTGGCAGGAGGCAAGGCAAATGTCTCATTTGGTATTGTTTTCATCAAAATTCTTGCAGCACGATATTGAGAAGAAGGTCTTGTCCCTAAATTAGGTAAAAAATTAGGTCAAATCTGAGAAGGCAAAAGGGTAAATAAAAACCCAACAACCATACAATTGTATTTTGGATGCTATGTTCTCACCTCTACCATTGTTAATAAGAGAACTAATTTGAGTTGTTCCTCCCCGATGGTTAGAGTTAGGCAAGGAACTATCTAAGCTTGAATCAGTATGAAGATAGTTAGCACCATTTGCAACTCCGACAATTGGCCGACTAACAGATGGTTGGGGCGCATGGTTCTGTACCAACGCGTCAAGTTTTTGTTTTTTTTTTTTTCAGCTCTGTACTCTGTAGGTGAGGATATAAAAATACATTAATTGCTAATTAGAAACATTACCAAATAGAAGCTATAATAGATGAAAAACTAACAAACATTAATACAATATTACTGTACCCCGTCTCTTAGCAAGGAGGTCATTTTTTTTTCAGCTGACATATCAGCATATAGTTTACGTCTTTTTTAATTATTACTGGGCATGTTCACAGTACTTAAGACTGCAGAAATGAGCAACATTAAAAAATCATCAGATAAAATATCATAGCAGAGTACAAGATACAGAGAACCAAAACCATTACATATTATAGAAGAACAAACAACTGATCCAAAAAATTTACCAACTAAGCAAAAATAATTAATACATTACACTATGTTCAACTACAACCATTATTGACAATTACTTTAAAAAACAACAGGTATACCATATAAATTTCATAGGATACATTAAACATGCATATATTCCAACTTTAAAAAGTCAAAACTTACATTTAGTGTTGGTTCGAACAGGCAGGCAGCAATAAATATTCAAAGGAATAACAGAGAACACAAGGAAGCCCCCAAGAAGTACGAGCTCGAGGCAATGAGAAGTAATTGTATATGCATAGAATAGAATGTTTCATATTAGTACAGTAGAAAAACATGTAACATCATCATCAATGTAATAATGAAAAGATTTGCACCAGAGGAACACGAAATAAGCATTAAGTCTACCAATTTTATACCAAATTGTGTTCTATAAACAAGTTAATCACACCAGACCATTTACATTTAGTAAACTGAACAAAAGGTAGGATTATAAAAGCTATCAGCCAACATCAGAACCCAAAGAAGATACACAGCAAAAGGCCTGTAAAAACTCAGAAATGACATGTAGGAAACCATTAATGATCTAAATAAATACACAGCCAAGCACAAATACCCACAGTGAACACATTTACTACACAAAGCATTAAATTATATCACCCTAAAGATCAGACCCAAAAGAGTTAAGAAAAATCGAGTTATGTGTACTGAATATTTTAATCAAAACCACACACAAAACATACACACATATCATTCAACACACTACCCAAATTACATATTTTCAATAATAAGTAATAAATCCTAATGAAAATATGGAAAGAAATCATCAAGAAAGTTACCAAAAAAGTTACCAATTAAGCAAAAAGATCACACAACATATATTTTGTGATCATATCAGAACCCTTAATCAGTTTATATGCCCAGATTTTTGAGAATTTTGGACAGCCATTAAGGAGAGATGAAAGAGGGCAGTTATAAATTCTTAAATCAAAACAAAAGCCAAAGTCCTTTTCAAGAAAAGCAGGTGACCTTAAAAAAAAATAATTGCAATCAGAAGAAAGAATTAAAGCAGTCAGTGCTGTCATCAAGAGAGAGCAATCCAGTGCCAGAATGCCCCAAAGAATCAACTTAACTGGTGCTTTGGAAATTAAAGCATTTTCACTTTAAACCTTCCCATCACAATCACAACTTCTTCAAATATTCTCATCTTGCGCCCACCAAAAGGCAAAAATCACTTCAAGAAATAGAAGCAATCTAAGCGCTTAACTTCACTGTAAATATTATTTATTAGCTCTGAAAATTTCTCCAATTCTGGAAAAAAGAAAAACAGAACTATTGCAACAACAAAAGAGAGCTGGAGGGAGGGGAAAAACTAGTCTTCCTCTTCTCCACCCCAACTTTAGCCTACAACTTGTACAGCAACAACAACAGTCTAAAGAGCACAAACACAGAGAGCTCTTAACCACCAGAATTCCCAGATAGAAATGTTATAGTTACAGACTTCTAAATATTTTTTTAAGGCAGGCACGGTCATTCGTTTTCCTAATCAAGATTCTACAGTAACAGTCATTCTCCTCTTAACTATCATTCTCCTCAGCAGCATCAGTTTGAACAGGGGTAATGACAGGCACACCATATAAATTCCATACGATAAATTAAACATGCATATATTCTAACTTAAAAAAGTCAAAACTTACATTGCAAAGGGGTTGTAGATGCAGTGTAATTGATATCATTTGAAACATATATTGTGCACGAGAGGCCGTCAAGAACATTCAGAAAAGAGCTTTAAAGGGAAGGAAGAAAGAAAATCATGCATAAAATTTTGAAGAGAGTTCATGCAATTGTATCTCTATGAAACCAAAATGAAAGAAACAATGGCTCTGTTTGGACAAGTACTTCAAAAACATTTTTAATGTTTTAAGAATGTAAAAAATTTAAAAATAGTGTTTGGACAAGAAATTGCAAAATGTTTTTAAGAAATAATTTTAAGTAAAATGTAAAACATTTTTATAAAATACTTAAAAAAATTTAAACTCATTTTAAATTAAACTCGCGGGTCGATCTGTGCTGCCCCCGATCCGCCCCAAACCCTGTACCCACCCTAACCTCGCCTCGACCCCGCTCCCACCATCTGCGACCTCCGCTCCGTCCCCAACCCAACATCGGCCCCACCCCCGTTCTGACCTCAACCTCGGCCTCGCCCCCGACCCCAGCCCGGCAGCCTCGCCTACATTTCGACCTCGAACCCGATCCCTACCCCGGACCTGACCATATCCCGATCCCGAACCCGACCCGACCACGGCCCCAGACCACACCACACCCCGACCCTAACAATGACCCCGACCCCTGCCTAGGACTCGACCACGCCCCGACCCCTGACCCCGACCACGCCCCGACCCTGGCCCCGACCCCTGACCCCAACCACGCCCCGACCCTGGCCCCGAACCAGATCACGCTCCGACCCCGGACCCGCCCATGACCACGACCCCGACTCCGAACCCGAACCTGACCCGAACCCGACCCCGGGCCTGAACAAGAACCCGACCCTGGGCCTAACCAGAACCCGACCCCGGGCTTGAACAAGAACCCGACCCCGGGCCTAAACCAGAACCCGACCCCGAACCACGAACCCGACCCCGACTCCGACCCCGACCCCGACCCCGACCCCGACCCCGACCCCGGCCTCAGCCGAGAACCCTACCCATGCCCGAACCTGACCCAACCACTCTTTGGCCCCGACCCTGGACCCGACCCAGACCCTGCCCCCGAACCCTACCCAGGCCCCAATCACAACCTGGCCCCAACCCCGATCATGCCCTCGCCCCAGCCCCGTCCACGGACCATACCTTTCCCCAGCCCCAGCACGACTCAGTCATGAACCCCGACCCCTGCTCACCCAATAGGAAAAAAAAATTGTTTATATACCATAAACATAATTTTTATATAATTTACCGAATCAAATATAATTAAAATTTTTAAAAAAATAGTTGTCCAAACATCTTTTAAACTATTTTTAATTCAAAAACCGTTTGATGTGACGCAAAATGTCCAGAACAGGATGCTCCGGTTGGCCCACTTGAGATGTTGAAGGTTCCAGCCCAGTGTAGAGATTGATTGCCGAAAAGAAGGATGACCAGGTTAGAATCGGGGCTTCCTTAGGTCGGATCGACGTGAATATGAGTGTATAGCTTGGATCTGTTAACGGAAACAAACAGTAAAACAAGCGGGGCTATCCCCCCTATTCAATTTCGATGATCAAGTTAGCAAAATGCAAGAGGAGAAATTGTATTGACCAAAAGCTTAAGCATGAAGAAGAAGGCGTACCTCATTTAGTCTTATGACTTAGTATTTATAGAGATACTTTGACATGTCTGTTGCACTATGATGATTTGTACTTCCAACTGCTCTCCCCTTTTTACGATGACTTTTACGCTCTTGTCTATCATGGCCTAACTTCGAACTCCTTTTCCATCATTGCTCTGTGTACTTCCTGCATGAATTCAAAATGGTCTCCTGATCCTCTAATAATTTCTATCTATTGTGTCAAAGTTATCATTAAACCGACCTAACTTTCCCGAGCTCGATTTTTATGGTGTCAATAAGAAAATCCCGTAGGACCGACCTAAGCTAGCAACCGACCTAAGCATGTTTCTTTGGCTCGGTTTTTAGAGAGTTTTTTCGACCTAAACTTGGGCTTGAACCTTTTATGCGTCTTTTCTTTCTTACTGTTTATGTATTCCTTCTTCGATTGGGCCAGACCCAATAAAGACTTAGTTTTATGCAAATTAGAATATTGTGTTTTACTGAGCTAAAACATGATACTGATTAAATTTTATTTTTTTTTATAACTCTCACACTGTTTGCCCCCCAGAGAATAACTAAGGCCGTGACTTAGGTATTCACTATGTATCCAACCGACCTATGCTTATTCTGACTTTAAAAGTTTTTTTTTCGACCTGCCTCCCAGAGAATAACTAAGGTCGTGACTTAGGTATTCACTATGTATTCACCCGACCTATGCCTATTCTAACTTTAAAAGTTTCTTTTCCGACCCAAGCAAGCATAAAATGCAAACCATTTCGACCCAAATTTATCAAAAGTGTTAAGCCATTCCACTCCAAGCGAAGTAATAAAGGATACCAACCTATCGATTATCGTAACTACCAAAGAGAAAGCATGAGTTACAGCTAATAAAAATCTGACCCAAAGAAAATAATATGTTAGTCGATCCACAAGAAATCAATGCGATACTGACCTAAAGAAAGTGAATTCGTCAATAAATGTGTACCTTTGCGTTATGACCCAAGGAATCTGGCTTTTGAAAAGTCCTAAGATGGGACATGACAAGACATGCTCAGCGACTTTCGAGGCATCCGATACAACTTCCCATGCTTATCCGATTTTCGAGACGGTTTTAATTGCTCCAGCGGTCGGTTTGTTTTTTTTGCTTCACCTTCCAAAATCCTCCTTTAAGACGTGAATGACCTTACGTTACTGCCTTTACGCTTCTACAAAAAAAAACATTTCCCCTGTCCTTCTTCTCTCCGCCGCGCCTGTTCGTGTCATTGCTGCTTTCGCCGCATCTTTATCGTCATCCCAAAGAATTCCATGGCTGAGGAAAGAAACTCCGGTACCGGCTTGCCCCCTCTAAACCTGACTTCAGGTTAGTCGGTTTTCTTCCTTTGTCTAATACTTGTGACTGATTCGCCGGTTTAGGATTAGTTTTCCGGCAAGCATAATGCATGATTCCTTTTCTGCTGCTGTTTTCTTTGGATATAGGCTCTGTTCTCTCTGACTGTTAGTTTAAATTTAACTGTGGGATCTTCTGCTTTGTCGAACTGTAAAATTATATCCGATTCCAACGCTTCTGTAATTCTTCCTGTAGATATGGCCGCCACCTCCTATGAATTTCACCCAGATGAAAATACCCTCTGAACTAACTCGGGCAGAATTAGAAACCCTAAAATCAACCCATTATCTTGACCCGGCTATCCCGACCCGACTGCCCACAGTTGAAGAACGAATAACTAGTACTTCTGACGGTTGGGTTAGCGTAAATGAACACCACGTAAAATTTGGGCTAAGATTTCCTGCCCCAGCTTTTTTAACCGAACTATGTAACCACTTAGGCATTGGGCTAAGCCAACTAGTGCCCAAATGCATTTAGGTTCCTAGTGGGCTTTCTGTGTGTCTGTTCGGGAGCAAAAATCTGACCTACCATAGACCTGCTGCTCCAATATTATACCATCCATCAATACCCCTATGGGCCGGGATGGGTTTCTTTGCAAAAGAATAAGAACGGACCTACCCTTACAACCGACTCCCCAGATGCAATAAAACATTGGAAAACATGTTTTTTTATGGTGAAAGCTGACGAAGCTAACCTTCCTTGCCGATGGTTGGAGCTCACCACGCCGACAGTTCTAATCCGGGATAAGTCTAATCCCATAGTGTTGTCTGAGTATAAGATTTTAAATTCTTATACCAATTCACAGAAATACTCAGTTAAATATCCCTCTGAGGCCCTTCTTGTTTGGGCTGGGCTGAGCCAGGCCCCCAATGTTGAGAAAGAATGTAATAATTTGCCTATGAACTTTAACTGTAGTTTTATTTATCTTAGCTCGGCTTTACTGATACCTTCACGTTTGTCTTTTTTGTTTTTAGGCGGCTTCAGTGGTTATGGCCGGAAAAGGAAGTCAAACAAGCAATCAGCGACCTCATGGTCTTCAAAAAGACCCTCCGTAGAAATCGATCTGACCCAAAAGGGAAAAGGGGTTGATCCTCCCACTTACGCCTTAATTCCTCGTGCTTCCAAGGAAAACAGGCCGACCTCTACAGAGATTCAAGCGGCCAGAAATGCCAAGGCCCCTCAAATGGATTCCGACCTTCACTTGCTGACAGGTCTGACCTTCGGAGCCAAAATACCCAGCCCAGATGAATTGCTGGGGCCTCTGGACCCTTCAACTAAGGAGAGGATGATAATCTTGAAAGATATGAAGGACAGGCAGGCCCTCTAGCTCGGCCCATTTATCACCCAGACCCTAGCTCGGCCCATTTATCAGCCTCACTTATCTGGGCCCAACTTGAAGATGTCAGGCCTTATACCGAGATAGTGAATGACTCCCACAGCTATTTCGTACAGATCATTGAGGCGAGCAACTAGATGAATCAAAGCATCGAACAGCTGACAAAGCAAGAAACCTTTTTGGCTTCTCAGCTTAAAAGGGTAAATTCTTGGATCCTTAACTTATTCCCTGAAAAGTACCAAAGCTTCTGTGACATCCATAAGGCTCAAAATTTTGTTTTGTAGGTCTGTGTAAATTATGGGGCTACGGCTAAGAGGACCGTGGCTTTGGAGATCTTATTTCAGAGCTATGAACAAGAAAGGAGGGTAAGACCGGCTAAAGAGATAGAAGACCTGAAAATGAAGCTAGGGGTCGAATCCAAGAGAGTGACCGATCTCCAGGCCAAAAATACCAAGCTATATAAAGAAAACCAAGAACTCGGAACCAAGGCCAGCCAGTTGGATACCAAATCAGGGCTTAGAGGCGGAGGTGGAGGAACTAAAGAAGGATAAATTAGCCCTGGAGGAGGAGATTGCCACCCTAAAGTAGGAGAAGACCGACCTACAGAGGGCCTTGGAGGAAGAAAAGAAGAAGTCCACAGAGTTGCTGAGCCCGGCGGAGGTGGAAGTGGCGCGTCAAGCTACCGTGAGAGCTTTCAAGGAGGGACCTTTGCTGGATCTGATGAACCGCTGATTTATGGAGATGATCCAGTGCGGTTATACCATATGCTGGGATGAGTTAAAAGGCCCTAGGTTGGTGGATGGCCTTCCTGAAGATTCTTCAGCTCATGCTTCCCTGCTGGCTCAGGATCGGGATCCCTTCGACCTGATAGATGAGGTCAAACAGGAGTGTCGAGATACCAGCATTCCTTTACCGGAGAATGTGGAAGAAGAAGATCCTGCGGCCGACCCAAATGGGGTGGCCGATGAAGAAGTGACTTCCCAAGCTCCTCCGTCCTAACTCCGTTTTATTTACTTTACACATTTTTGTCTTCTCTGAATATTCGACCTGAGCAATTTTGTATCGGGCCAACAAATGGGTTCTCCGGCATAACTTTCCCTTTGAATAAATGATTTATCTTTTCCCATCACGATCTTGACTTCAACTTACTTAGAGATAGTATTTTTTCAAGTGTGTTGCGTTCCAAGCTCGCGGAACCAACTGTCGTTGTGAATCTTCTAACATATAACTGCCAGTAGGCCGTGCTTCTATCACCCGGTAGGGTCCTTCCCAATTAGATACCAATTTGCCTTGATCTGCGGTTTACTGATAGCCCGGTTTCGCAAAACCAAGTCTCCTGGTACAAAGGCTCGATGCTTGACCCGGCCATCATAGTGTTGCCAGACCAAATTCTTGTAATTTAGTTGGTGTATATAGGCTGTGTCCCGAGCTTCCTCCACCAAGTCCAAGCTAAGCTCCAAGTTTTTTTGATTCTAGTCCCTTTCGAAGTGCATGACTCAGGGCGCACTACTTTGTACTTCTGGAGGTATGACGGCATTGACCCCAAAGGCTAACTCGAAAGGAGTTTTTCCCGTAGCAGATTTAAGCGTGGTTCGATGACACCACAATACATGAGGTAACTGCTCCACCCAATTCTTGCCCTTATCTTCTAGCCTGGTTTTTAATCCGTGTAACAAAGTCCGATTAGTGAGTTCTACTTGCCCATTTGCTGGAGGATGAGCCACAGACGTGAAACGTTGAGTGATACCTAGCTTCATACATAAGGCCGTAAATTCCATGGATTCAAACTGAGTCCCATTATCTGAGATAACCGAATTAGGAACACCGAATCGACAAATGACTTGCCTCCATAAAAATCGAGCTACAGTTCACCCGGTAATATTCGTCAATGCCTCGGCCTCCACCCACTTTGTGAAGTAATCTATGGCCACAACTAGATACTGACAAGAGCCGATCTTAAGAAATGGACCCATAAGATCTATCCCCCATTCTGCGAAAGGCCAAAGTGTAATTATCCAGGTAAAACTGGACGCTGGCAACCTGTGAATTAGTCCATTATGTTGACAACTGGAACAATGCCGAACATACTCGACCGCTTCCTGAAATAACCGAGGCTAATAAAATCCAGCCCCAATTACTTTTTTTGCCAAATTTTGAGCCCCGATATGGGACCCACAATCCCCCTGGTGTATCTTCTTAAACATGGCAACCGCCTCTTAGACCCAAACATTTTAGTAAGGGCATCAAAAACCCCCTTTTGTATAGATCATCCCCGACTATCTGATAATGTTCGGTCTTTCTTCGTATTCTCTGTGCCTCCTTTCGTGAGTCTGGTAAGGTACCGTTTTGTAAATACTACCATAGAGGAAATCGCCAAATTTTGACCTTCACATATGGACAAAATTGCTGGCTCGGCCGTACTCCTAGTCTGCATTTCTTCTACTAGAACACTTTCAGTTTGATGAGAGAAAATTGAAGAAGCCAATTTGGACAAAGCATCTACATTTGTGTTTTTGCTCCATGGAACTCGCTCTATAATCCATTTTGGAAAAATTTGCAACTGTTGTTGTACCAGTGCTAAATATTCCTCCATTTGTCGATCTTTAGCCTTATACTCCCCCAAAATTTGTTTAACGACCAACTGGGAGTCCGAACAGATTTTTAAATTTCGGACCCCAAGTTTTCGAGCTAATTTTAGGCCGGCTAACATGGCTTCGTACTCCGCCTCATTATTGGTGGCTGTGAAACAGAACCGTAAAGCATATGTGTGAACTTCCCCGGTAGGGCTGGTGAGGATGATCTCGGCACCCGACCTGGACTGACTGGAAGCACCATCTACGTAGAGTGTCCATGAATCATCGCCTTTTGCCACGGTTAAAAGAAGGTTGGTTTCCTGCGATGGACTAGGCGTGTCCTCATGGATGTCTGATACCCCTTTAGCTATGAAATCAGCTAACACCTGACCTTTGACTGCGGTACGAGGCGTGAAGGTGATATCGTACTCCTCCAGCTCGATGGCCCATTTGGTGAGATGACCTGAAACTCCCGCCTTTTGTAAAACGGCCTTAAGGGGTGCGTCGGTATAAACGGTGACATCGTGGGTGTCAAAGTAAGGTCGGAGACGTCGTGTAGAATGAACTAGAGCCAGGACTAACTTTTCCAAGCTGAAATAGTTTTTTTCTGCAGCCTGTAAAACTTTACTAACAAAATAGATGGGTCTTTGAACCCGGTTATCTTCTCGAAGCAAAACCGAGCTAATGACAGATTCAGTGGTAGCTATATACATGTACAATTGTTCCCCAGGAATTGGCATGGTTAAAGATAGTAAAGAAGCTAGGTACATTTTTAATTGTTTGAAAGCTACTTGGCATTCTGAACTCCACACAAATTTATCTGATTTTTTCAAAATGCTAAAAAATGGTAAAGCTCGCTCTGTCGGCCGAGCTAAAAACCGATTTAAGGCTGCTAACCCGTTAATTGTTGTACCTCATGAATTGACCTAGGAGGGTGCCTTTGCAGGACAACCTATACTTTTTTGGATTAACAGAAATACCACCATCGGAAACCATGTAACCTAAGAATTTACCCGAAGTAGCCCCAAAAACGCATTTTTTAGGATTTAATCTTAATTTGTACTGGACCAAGGTTTCAAGTGTCTCCCATAAATCAAGCAAATAAGCAAATTCATCCATACTTTTAACAAGTAAATCATCAACATATGCTTCCATGTTCCGACCTAGTTGTTTTTTAAAGATTTTATTTACTAGGTGTTGAAAAGTAGCTCCAGCATTTTTCAAACTAAAAGGCATAGTAATAAAGCAATAAGTACCTTTATCCGTGATAAATGATGTTTTTTCCTCGTCTTCTTTAGCCATGAATATCTGGTGATAGCCCTTGTATGCATCCAAGAAATTGAGAAAGTGAAACCCAGCTCTGGCATCGACCAGTATGTCAATTAAGGGCAAGGGGAACCAATCTTTGGGGCAGTCCTTGTTTAAGTCGGTAAAGTAGATGCACATGCGCCAGGAGCCGTCCGGCTTGGGAACCAATACGGGATTAGCTAACCACTCCGGATAATCTACTTCTCGAATGATACGTACCTCCAGCAAAGCGTTGACTTCAATCTCTATGTATTTGCTGCGTTCTCCTCCAAGATTACACTTCTGTTGACGAACCGACTTATAACTGGCATCAATGGATAACCTGTGTTTAATGATATTTCGAGAAATGCTAGACATGTCTTCCGGCCCCCAAGCAAAGACTTCCGCAAACTCACGTAGGAGGTTAAGTAAATCATGTTGTAACTGAGGAGATAAATCAGCCCTTACCTTGATTATCTTGTTCGGGTCGGTAGCTAGAGAAACCGCTTTAACTTTAGCCCCGGCCTCAATGAATCGCTCCGAGCGACCTGCTAGGTCGGTGATGTCAACGGTGTGGGAAGTACTGCCCTCAAGGGGCAGCTGGTGGAACCCGGGGCGCAAGGATCGGTGTGACCACAGAAGCAACTTGCGATTTGGAATCTAATGGCATCTGTTCTCTTAGAGAAGCTGTGTAACATTGCTTGGCCTGTATGACATCACAACGGAGAGAAGCCATACCATCCATGGTAGGGAATTTTAAAAGCATATGCATGGTAGAAGCAATGGCCTGAAATTGATTTAGTCTAGGCCGACCTAGATATACATTATAAGGTGATGGCTCATCAATGACCACGAAATCTATGGTTTCTGTTCGTTTTAGCTGGCCAGCTATCAAGGTAACCAGTATACTTAACTGTCCCAAAGGAATAACATGGTGGTTGCCAAAGCCAATCAAAGGTATACGTACTGAATTTAAACGAGCCTTATGCAATTGACATCCTGCTAATGCTTTTGTAGTAATTATACTGCTAGAACTACCAGTGTCTAATAGTGTCCTTCGTACTTGATAATTGGAAATATAACAATCGATAACTAGTGGATCATCACAATTATAAGACAAGAAATAGTCACTGTCATCAAAGGTAATAACTGAGGCCATAGGGTTGGCTTTGCGCTTACCTAGGATGTTTTCCCTTTGAGGATATACCTGTTTTCTCTGACGATTAGAGTCACCATGGGTCGGTTCTCCAGCTATGGTATTTACGACCCCAGCTATGGTTATGTCGGCACCAGTCCCAGCGTTTGGGGCCAGCGGATCGGGCTGAGAACACTCCCTAGCGAAATGGCCATGCTCCCCACACCGGTAACATCCTGTAGGTCATTCCCGACCTGCTGGAACAGTAGGTTTGGGCAAAGGAGCCACTTGTGTATATTGAGGCAACTTTCTGGCTTGGATAAGTTCGGCTATTTCTGCAGCTAAATCTCTACAATCATTAGTGTAATTGCCAATATTCTTATGATAATTACAATACCTGCTGGGATTGAGTCGGTCTGTGGGGCCCGTTAGGGGACGTGCTGGAGGCAGCAGCCCTTGATGTTGAACGGCCGCATATATGTCTGCCCGTGGCGCTGAAAAGGGCTCGACCACCTGCAAAGCATTAACACCGACCCCAGCCTTTGGACCGGCATTATTAGCACCTACAAAGTTCGGCTTCTTCCCTCCTCCGAGGGTAGGGATTGGGGAAGAAGCTTTTCTCTTACCGTAAACATCAGAGAGACCTCTCTCCCGTTCCTGTTTAATTGCTGCGGCATCCTCAATTATAGCAAAGTTAACAGCAGTAACCATCATTTCAAAGTAAGAAGGTGGGGGCCTAATGGCTAACTCAGTAGCTAGGGGTCCCGCCCGTAGTCTGTTAATAAATGATCCCATCATAATCCTATCATCTTTCTCATGGCATTGTCTAGATTCTACATTAAACCGATCTATATAGGCCTGCAACCCCTCCCCCATCCTTTGGGTTATGTTCATCAAATGAGAAATAGGCTTAGATAATATTTTGTTACCCATAAAATTAGCTAAGAACAAATCACCAAATTGGTCCAAAGAATGAATAGAATTATGCGGCAGAGTACAATACCAATTAATAGCCTGACCTTTGAGGGTAAGATGAAATGTCATGCAGCGGTTGGCATTAGATAAATTAGCAGCATCCATGACACTCATGCATTGCATCCAATGAGCCGTCGGGTCAGCAGTACTATCATATTTGTCAACCTTACCTAAACCTTTGTAGCTCGGTGGAAATGGAGCTGTTTGAATTTCCTAGCCAAATGGGTGAGAAATGCGAGAGGTGGGCCCGACCCTTCCCAGTTGAGCGTATCCAGATCCAGGTAAGACTGATTGATCGGGTTGGCATATCCCATTTGACCTAACGGATACCCCCCCATTCCAGGATAAGTAGGCAATGACCCCCCAATTGCAAAATTACCCGTGCTAGCTCCGTTATAATAGCTCGGATTGAGTAAGGGAGAATACCCGAGAAGGGGCTGTATAGCCCGACTTGTGCCTACACAATAATGTTGAAACTGGGCCAGACTCAACGGGGCTATAGATCCGTGATATCCTAGCTGATTGACTTCGGGACCGAGGTAACCAAACTGTCCCAACTGCTGACCTAGGGCAGGCTAACCTATCTGACCCAACTGCGGACCTAAACCAGGCTGACCTAACTGACCCAACTGCTGTCCTAACATAGGAAAAGGCAGACCTGACATGAAAGGGTAAGTATTGGGCTGTGCAGTGGGAACTGTGAAAGGGGTCGGGAAGAGGGGAGTAACCTGTGTATGGGCTAAGGTAGTGTAAACAGGAGGAGCGGTAGAAACAACATGATTAGATCCTAAAAAAAGATGAGCTCCCCAAGAGTAAGGAGGACATCCAGAAACAACACCAAATTGGGGGGAAAAACTGGAAACCAAAACAACAGATGGATCGGCCATCGGATTGAACAAAGTTTTTGGCAAGGGAACAGTAGGAACAGCCTGTGGAACAAGAGGATTTTCAATATTAATGACATCTGGAGTAGTGGCTGTAATGCCAGAAACTTGGAGCCCCAAACTAGAAGTAGAGGTAACCGGAGGGCCATGGTTAATCAAGTGAAATAGTTGTGGAAACAAACGATAAAATTTTTCTTTTTCAACTTGCTCTTGCTGAGGGGTGAGGGACTTAGCGGTGTGAGATGCAACAGCGGTCGTGGTGGTTGGTGGAGTGTTGGTGGTGGTAGAAACTACAGCGGCGGCTAGAACAATCATAGTTGCAATGGTAGAAGCAGCGGTGGTGCTCGAAGAAGAAGCATCCACTCCCGAACGATCTTGTGTCATGATTTCAACAAATTTCTTTGAATATGGAGAAAATTTGATGAAATAACTTTAATCAAACGATCCCTACAGTCGGCGCCAGCTGATGTGATGCAAAATGTCCAGTACAGGATGCTTCGGTTGGCCCATTTGAGATTTTGAAGGTTCCAGCCCAGTGTAGAGATTGATTGCCAAAAAGTAGGATGACCAGGTTAGAATCGAGGCTTCCCTAGGTC
This sequence comes from Leptodermis oblonga, assembly GCA_016801395.1. Classification (NCBI taxonomy): domain Eukaryota; kingdom Viridiplantae; phylum Streptophyta; class Magnoliopsida; order Gentianales; family Rubiaceae; genus Leptodermis; species Leptodermis oblonga. The sequence continues at coordinate 7,262,982 of CM028757.1, forward strand.
GGATCGACGTGAATGTGAATGTATAGCTCGGACCTGTTAACGAAAACAAACAGTAAAACAAGCGGGCTATTCCCCCTGTTCAACTCCGATGATCAAGTTAGCAAAATGCAAGAGGAGAAATTATATTGACCAAGAGCTTAAGCATGAAGAAGAAGGCGTACCTCAGTTAGTCTTATGACTTAGTATTTATAGCCATACTTTGACATGTCCGTTGCACTATGATGATTTGTACTTCCAACTGCTCTCTCTTTTTTGTGATGACTTTTACTCTTTTTTCTATCATGGCCTGACTTCGGACTCCTTTTCCATCATTGCTCTGTGTACTTCCTACATGAATTCAAAATGGACTCCTGGTCCTCTAATGATTTCTATCTATTGTGTCAATGTTATCATTAAACCGACCTAACTTTCTCGAACTCAATTTTTATGGTGTCAATAAGAAAATCCCGTAGGACCGACCTAAGCTAGCAACCGACCTAAGCATGTTTGTTTGGCTCGGTTTTTAGAGAGTTTTTCCGACCTAAACTTGGGCTTGAACCTTTTATGCGTCTTTTCTTTCTTACTGTTTATGTATTCTTTCTTCGATTTGGCCAGGCTCAATGAAAACTTAGTTTTATGCACACCACCGTTTTTGTAAAATAGTTGTCCAAACACATATTTCATTAAAAAAACTTCAAAAACATATTTTATAAAATATATTTAAAAAACACTTTTATAAAAATGTTTTTGAAGTACTTGTCCAAACGAAGCCAAAATATACGTGCATCTTAATCAAGAAAATAAAATGAGGAATACTCAACAAGAACAATGAATTCCCCAAGTTCTTTCAAGTATCAGAAATTACAAATGACCAATTTTTACCCAAGTAACTTCAGAAGACACGAATATATAAAACATGAAAGCTTCTCTACCTTACAGCACCAAAACATTTACTTTCGGTACTATTTTTTGAAGAGTCTTACCCATATTGATAATAAGATTCAAACAATGAAAAAAGATCAATTAAGAGAGAAGATGCAACCATCATAATTTAACAGTCGAGCATAATTTTGAGTTAAACATAAATTCTTCGATTGAATTCAGGATTCTTAAGAGTTCATTGCTTTTAGAATACAGCTTAAGCAGTTGTTTTAAGTTGTTTTAACTTTTACTTACTTTCATTTATTTCCAATACAGCTTAAGCAGTTTTTTAAACTTTTACTTACTTTCATTTATTTCCAATGAGGGTTGCTTCACATCAGTTCATCAATTATTTGTAATGCTGATCAATTCTTTATAAGTACGGGTTAATTGTTGGCCACACATTAATCCCAACAGAACAACACCTATTGCAGATCAAACTTTCTATAACAAGTATAGGAAGCAGAACCTGAGATCAAATTCTGGAAGAAAAAAAAAAGGTGATATACCTTTACTATATATTCTACAAGCTCATTGTTTGGTTCGCCTCTTCACGAAGGAGCAGCTACGGTTACCCAAACATCATTAATAGTGAATAAGGGCCCCCGAACCTACAGGTGGATCCCACATGGGACCCTTGACACTGAAAGGCGGTAGGTAACACCTACCACCTCGATCCTCACTCTTATAAATATACCCAAATGTCCTACAGGTAAGGGGTTACTCTCTCTTTCTCTACTTTGAGCTTCTCTCTCTACCATACACTATCGGAGTGTATCCCGGGGGTCAATCCTCGGAATATTTAACGGGTTCTCTCTTTTGACAGGATTGTGATTTGGAGTTTTGACTGTCTGCCTTTGACGACCCTCCGGCCAAAGCGCACCTCATCAATCATCAGCGTTAAAACTGTTACAAAGTTGAGGGCAACAATTTGTTTTACAAGCAACAACAACATGCAGGAATTGTAATTGAATTTCTGAAAATGAAGCAAGGGTAGACATCAGAAGCCTTATAAACTAAGAGTTGTGGTGGTACATTATATGGTTTGTCTCGCATAACATTAAGAAGGAACGAAAGAGTCCTTTTCTCATAATGAAAAGGGAAAAAAATCCAATTCTGTTTCTCTTATTTTCACGTTCAAGCCTAATATGTTCATATAACATTGGCCTGTGCAAATTTGGTGACCTGCTACCGTACCTAAACCGGTGATGGTTTCAAAACTCCCTCTTATATATATATATATATATATATATATATAGGATTTTCTTTCAAATAGGTAGTCACGGTCGTAGTGATTGTGCATGCATGCATGCAACGTAAGGGAAAGAGGGGAGAGAGAAATAAAAACATTACCATAATGTGGCAGTTGATTAATTGAAAAACATCACACTCTTGATTGCTTTGCATGCAATACACACGCAAATTTACATAATTTAGCTAGGCGTTTTCCTAGCCCAATGATAGCAATACCAACTTAGGAAGAATACATACTTATATAGTTGGGGTTGGGGAAACACGTATAATTTCTCTACTTTCAAGGAGCGTATCCACCATGTCCACCACCTTCGCCACCACCGGCTCCTCCGCCATATCCACCTGCATGTCCGCCCTCAGCAGACCCTCCTCCGCCTCCAGCACCACCTCCTTTGCCGCCACCATATGCTCCGCCATGAGCTCCTCCTGCACCACCTCCAGCACCTCCTCCGCTTCCTGAACCACCACCTGCAGCTCCTCCAGCATAACCACCACCTCCTCCACCACCAGTTCCACCTCCACCTCCGGATCCACCAGCATGTTCTCCTCCAGCACCATATCCACCTCCAGTACCTCCTCCTTCACCTCCACCATATCCACCACCATGTCCACCTGCGGCACCTCCACCGCCACCTCCTCCTCCACCACCTCCACCTCCTCCTCCTCCTCCACCACCACCATGTGCACCTCCTCCACCTCCATAACCTCCTCCGGCACCTTCACCTCCCCCACTTCCATATCCACCGGCATGTTCACCACCACCACCACCAGCAGAGCCACCTCCTCCTCCACCACCACTTCCTCCACCAACTCCACCACCAGCCCCATGCGCTCCTCCGCCTCCATACCCCCCACCAGCACCTTCACCGCCCCCACTTCCATGCCCACCAGCATGTTCGGCACCACCACCAGCATAGCCACCTCCACCACCGCTTCCTCCACCAGCTCCTCCACCGGCAGCACCATGTTCTCCGCTACCTCCATATCCACCACCACTTCCTCCTCCACTCCCTTCACCGCCCGCATAACCACTAGAACCAACATAGGCGCTGCCACCACCGGACCCTCCACCACCACCATGGCCTCCAGCTACAACCTCTCCATAACCACCAAGTGAAGCATGGACATGATCAACAACATTCTCTTCTTCCTTAAAAAGAAGGGTTCTTCCTGCAGAACACAAACCTACAGAAAACAACACAAAGAAACATAAATGAAGAAGCTTATGGTTACCCATTTTTCTTGAAGAAATCGAAGTGGCACGAACTACAAATGCATGAATCGAAAGGTATTTATAGGAATGGATTTGCGCGTGAGGGCTCAAAGAGCGACCGGAGCACATGGTAAGATGAGGCCTTTTAGCCCCACAAAGTGGTCCAGTACACAATCTCACCACCAGAAGTAGAGTAGCCCTACTAGTGAGCTTTTGCTGTATCCCACATTTGATCAAGTTATTCGTATACTAATAATAAGACATTATATTTCTGCCTCATCTTTGACATCATTTTGACGGAATTCCTACTCATTTTGCTAATCCTTTTCCCACCTATCACATTTCCGGATTGGTTTCGTTGATATTCATTCGTCACTTAGTTCGTTCATGCATGTTTATTATTAAGTTATTAACGTTAATGAATGAAATGCTAAACCACTCTGGGATATGGGAGTATTTTTAAGAAGGGAAATGATTGGTGGAGTAAGATTGTAGAGTGAAAAAATTTGTTGAGAGATGAGGCATCATATGATTGGAGTCATTTGGGAGTTGTAATCTTAAGTATTCAATAAAATTCTCCTATGTGTTTGTCACGTCACTCAATAAAAAAAATCACAAACAATTTTACTGTCTGTATCATCACTCATTTAATATTAAAAAATAAATTACTTTATTCGTCCCTTAACTAATTGTGTTCTTGTCTCACTTTAGTTCTTCAATTCAAAAAAGTTTTGTATTTGGCTCTTAATTTCAAAATTAGTTTTTAAATGGTTTCAAATTCAAATTCAGACATCATGTGCACTATTCCGAATAGCACGTGAGACACACGTGCACATTTGCAGGGGCAGCAAAATAAAAGATATAAAAATTAAAATTACTTTTCACGTCCTTCAATTTTGCATAAAACAACTCACGTGCTAGCTAGCCGGAAACAATTTAAATCGATGCTGCCTAAATTTGCATTTTGGAGAGTTTAGAAACTATTTTTAAAGTTAAAATTTGAAAGAAAAAAATTTAAATTAATAGATTAAAGTGAGACAATAACCTATATTAAATTAAGGGGACAATAGGGTGATCTAACCTTATAATAATGGATCATGTTAATCCACATTCTTGGCAAAATAAGCATATGTTGGAATTCACATTCAGGTTAGAGCAACATCCCCAATTTTTTTGTACAACATTAATCATCTGTGGTTATATAGTGCTTTATGATATTTCATGAATGACCACTACAAAGATTATCAAAGTTTAATAATCGGCAATACTCCAATTTCAATTAATGTATCTTTGTGTGGCTGAAGAATTGCATGACATAGAAACAGTTTCCGCCCTTTGCATCACGGTAAGCTGTATTAGTTCATGCCTAATTCAGCATAAAACCATCGATCCCCTATGTTTGGGTTTGCTATTTTCCTTGAATAAAACTTATCTAAAAAAAGAATAGAGAGAGAAAACAAATATGTACTCAAACAATGAAATAAACAGAGGGAATTAATAATCTGAACGCCGAACAAGCGATACTTAGTAACTAAATTCGATACACGTATTTTTTTTTCCTCAATACATGTAATATAGTAATTTTAACGTGTATAATCGCAATATTTCATCATCTACATAAACTCACTATTTCAACAATTAAAAACCACATGGGATGTAATATCACATAAATTCAATATATACATCACATATGCGCGATACATGATACTTCAGAGAACTTAATGTGCACGCCATTCGACGTCAAACGTTTATGATACAAGTTTTTACCAATAAAAGATGTCATTAGTGTAAAGATATATATAACTCAGAATAGCGACTGCTTGGTGTTGTGGTTCCATTACGAAAAAGCCTCTTATGTGATTAGACAACACAAACCTGATTCCAAGATCGGGTGTTAGGCACAAACCATTTATCCCATGTGTAGTCTGGGAGGTTACACAAATGTTTGACCCATATCAACATTAGTCACTTAGCTTTACTTAAAAACTTTTAAGTGAGAGCCTTTTTTTTTTTTTAACTATTAAAGGTGTAGAAATTATGTCCAATCACAATTGACATTTTTGTTTGTTTATTTATTTATTTTGAGGCACCTCTATATAACTCACATGCATTGAAATTTGCACTTTTTTACACACCACAACAATTGGTTATACTAAAACATGATAATTTTGATTATCACGTTGACGATGGGCCATATTAGGGACGAGCAACTTAAACACCACAATACACCTCATCATTTTAATAGTTGGTTATACTAAAACATGATAATTTTGATAGTCAATCTTATTTGTGACTGATTATGCCAAATATTTCTCAATTGAGAATGTAAATAACCAATAAATGGGCCTCATATTTGTTTACGCTTTCACAAAAAAATTATACTCTTGCCATTATAATTAAATATGTTGCACAACCCACGGTATATAGCGAATGTATTGAATACGGAGCATATAATTTCGCCCTTTATTGGGAAAATGGGGAAATAGTTTACAATTTATTTTCTATTTAGTTTGTTCAATCTCCTTACATGAGCATTTTCTTCTCTTCTATCATAGGAGTTTATATATTATATATGTCTCTCGATAAGTGTCTTTTCTCTCCATCAACAAATGAAAGATTATTTCATTGCTTGTAAAAATTAAGTTATTTATAGGCTTTCATCGTATAATTATTGACATATATATATATATATATATAAAAGAATGAATTTACATTTCGGTATGTGATTTGTTCTGCACAATGACGAATAATTTTCACTCTATTGTCTAAGGGACTGTTCTTTAAGTTTTGGTTTTGGTTTCAACAGTAAATTTAATATATTATAATTAGTTTTTATCAGTTTCAATACAATTTTTCACTATTTAGCTATACTTTTTTACATTTCAAATACACTTTTTATATTATAAAACTATTTTTCCAAAACCAAAACTCAAACCTTCGAAAAAGAACAAACCCTAAATCTGTATAAGGTTTAATTTATCGGTAACTTATACTCCCTCCATTCCATTAGAAGGGTCCAATTTGAGAAATATTTTTTGTTCCATTAGAAGGGTTCAATTTGAGTTTTTTTACATCTCCTACCCTTACTAATATAATTATATGTGATCTATAATTAATCCTTACTTTTTAAGTAAGGCTATAAATGGAACAAATGATGACAAATTAAGTATTTTAAGTATTGTACCTTGACATCCATAATAAGTTGTACCTAAGTAAAGATGGACCATCTAATGGAACAGATGGAGTAATTATTTCTGTATTTATTTGTTATCAAATTAAATGAACTTTCTTTCTGTAAAAAATTAAAAAAAAAAAAAAACATCATTATCATTGTGACATTAATTTTTCCTTAGGGTTATATTTTTGTTACGCGTTGATTTATTGAAATGGAAAAAAAAAAAAAAAAAAAAAAAAAAAAAAGTGGTTAGTTATTTGTGATGGAAAATGAAAGGATTTAGTGGTTGTGCATGTGGAGTACTCATTTGGGATTCGGAGAAATGCTGCCGACCCACTAACCCTTGTTTTTCTTCATACTTTCAGATTCAAATCAAATACTATTTCTGATAGGGATTTCCTGCTAACTCGTCTTTTCTTCACAACCCTTGACAATGACAAAAATGCCTTTTTTTTTTCAATTTGAAAAAATTTCAGGTAAATGTATGTACATAGTAGGATTTGAAAATGTAATAACTTGAGTAAATGATTATTATTATTATTATTTTCTTTTAAGTGTGGAAGAGCGCCAAATCTTTTTATTTATTCAGAAAGTGCACGAGAAAATTACATTATAGTCGAAATTGGGAAAGTTCCATGCATCTAGAGCAATCAAACCTCCAGTACAAACTAGGACAGCAAAATGAGAAAAAACCATAAGTACTAACAGAAGATGTGATGAGAAGGGAATTAACAGAGCAAATTGTTGGCGTGGCTGAATCATTCTTCTGATTGTAGACATAATAGCATTGAACTTGAGTTGCTTTCCACTTATTGCACATTTTGGATTCCTATACTGACGCATGAATAGACCAAACTCCTAGGCAAGTGCCTCCGTCTAAAAACTAGCATGGTTGCTTAAATGAACAGTGATACTAAACGCAGAACAAAAAAATGTTAAACACAATGTAAAAAAATATATAGTATATATTTTGTATTCTTTACCAATATTACCTCTCTCACCCACCATCATTTATTTTGCAGTGGCAAGCTACTGGAAAAACGAGATCAGGCAATCCCATTTTTCTGGCAGCTTGCCCTTATCATGACGGAAAACATATCGGGCTTAGGCGCCAAACCCCATGTTCATGCGTTAGGCGCCTAACGCCAATTTTCCAGCATAAGTGCAAGCTGCTAGAAAATACGGGATTGCTTATTCCCGTTTTTCTTGCAGCTAGCCTCCTGCAAAGGTTCCGCCCAGATCTTGCTACGTTTGGTCGGATTTGGTTGGCGGGAAGAGGCCGCCACCCACACCCCGCCAGCATTAAGCTTTTTTTTTATAAATAAAAAAAGTTACCTCAATTTGGTGGTCAGTGGGGGTTTGCAAAAGAGTAAAGTTGTGAAATGGGGGTGAGAGAATTTTTATAAGGGGAGTAATTTTGAAAAGAAATACAAAATATTATCCCTCTATCCTACGTTTAGCATCCCGTAGCTAAAACGTACAAAACCCCTTGTATAGTCACTCTAGTCTTTTAAAAATCGTTTCATACATATGTTGCACCCACCTTTCTAATGCAATAAACTAATAAAAGCAAAATATATAATCAATAAACCTGACTCTCTATTTTTACAAGAATTTACACTCATGCTATTAATTTATACCGACGTCATAATTCAATTATGCAGTACCGCTAATGTGTGGAAAATGGAGATTTTCCTTTTCTTTCTTGATTAACCCGATCGGTGGAAACCACACTCTAGTCTCTAAAAAATTATTTCTTGTATCTGATATACCCATTTTTCTAGAAACAGATAATTGATAAACGAGAAATAATAGTCTTAGCAACAAATCATAGCAACTTTTTGATAGCAACTCATGTGGCATGCATTCATTGGTTACATTTTTATTAATATCAAATAATTGGCCAATGAATGCATGACACATGAGTTGCTATCAAAAAAATACTATGATTTGTTGCTAAGACTATCATTACTCTTGATAAACATAACTCTTACTGGCCACAAAGACTCTTAGAGAGTCTCAACCTGTAATAGTTAATGAAGTTTAATGATAGTTCTATTTGTACTAAATAAATCAATAAGGGCCTATTTGATTCACGAGAAAGTAAAATTTTTGGGGAATATGATTTCTGGGAATTTAATGATAAGGAAAGTAAAGTAAAAAAATTTTTTTTTTTGTGTTTGGATTGGTTAAGAAATGTATTTGGGAATTTAAACGTGAACTAAACTAAATATCAAAAATGCCCTCTCGAATTAAGCTTAATGATTTTCTCATAAAAATATTATTAACCTAAATAAGAGCTAAATAATATTTAATTATAAATTAAACTACAACTTTAAAACTAAATTACATGCCAATTACTCATTCAAAATTAATTTTAAATTTAAAAAAATAGAACTATTTTGGTATCAGAGCCATTTATTCAAAAAATTTCCTATAATTTTCAAAGTTTTTAAAAGTTATTTTGATTACGGTGGGTTCATACTGCATCACGTTTGCATACATCCTAGCGTTGGTAAGCGTTGGTAAGCCGTGAGTCCGTTGGTAAGCCTTAGGTGGTGTTCCCGGCAGGTGTTCCCGTGTTCCCGGTAGCTGTCTGCATTCATCCTGCATCATGCATATGCATTAATCAAGTAAGTTTTTAAGAATGGCGAATAATGTTAGAAGATTTTTGTTTGGTGACTCAAGTACTAGAGCAACCTGGACTTCTAGAGTCTTACAAAGTCATGAAATTCAAACCAATTTAAATGTTCCAATTAATCAAATACTTCCATCATACTCATTTAGATCTATTTATCATATTGGTGTACTAGAATTTTCAAAGGCATACTCAATTAAACTTCATGAAGAAGCTCTTCCACTACATGAAAGAAAAACTACAGTTCCCCTACTTTCACGAATGGCGATAAATAATTATTTGAATCAAGGATACAATTATTTACATTTTGGTTTAATTCAAGTGGCTGTTCATCCACTCCAAAGAAGAGGAGTTGATGTTCCATTATTTCTTGCACTAAGAGATGATAGAATGATTAATTATAATGACTCATTACTTGCGATGATTCAAACTAATGCTTGTAACGGTACAGTTCGTGTAGATTGTACTCCAGATTACTCAATCTGTTTATTTGATCCACTCATATTAAAATCTTTAATTCTAGATATTCACTTAGATCGTAGTAAAATTGAACAACCATCATTGAATTTTACTCTTGTTTATCGAATATACTTTAAACTAATGAAATCCATGATTCCTACCGCCTTGAGACTACCAATTTCAGATCGAGATCAATCGGTCTTTGTGACTACAAACTCAGACAGAACATTGACAAGGACTCAAACACCGCAGCTTTTACCATGGGATCAAATAACAATCCCTCGGGAATTCCTTATTGACAGACCAGAACCAAAACAAGAACCTATTGAACAAACAAGACAATATGGACCAGTAATAATTGAAGAATATTCAGACAGTGAACTTTTAGTTCGTTTTCCTAACAGTACTCCAGTTTATCCATCATCTTCTTTTAACACTTACAGGTCAGCATCTTTCAGGTTTCCTTCAGATTCCAGGTTTCCTCAGGATGAAGATGTTCCTTCCTCATCTAGAGCTCCTCCTCCTAGGTACTCCTTTTCAGGACGGTCAAGGTACTCCTTTTCTGATCCTTCTTCTAGTTCTCAGGATCCTATCTCTAACCGACAGGATACTCAACTTAAATTTAAAGCTCCTATGCCAGATATAGTTCCTCCTCCTCGTAGGCCTTCTTCACCAAATTCTCCAACTCAATCCCAAATGAAAATGTCAGAAATTTTAGTTTTAAATAAAGAATTCAAAATAAATTTTGATTTACTCAAAGAAGATTTTCAAGACAAAAAGAATGAAAAAGAAAAACAATGGTTTAAAAATTTAGATCAAAGATGTCAAGATAAATTAATTTCTGAATGGGTAAAAGAAGTTGAAAAATTAAGATTCAATTTTCCTTTCTTTAAATGGTTAGATTACATTTTACAAAAAGAAAAATTGAAAAAATTCAATGAAATTCCAACTATTGAAGTTCAAACAAATTTGTATAAAAAATGGAATTTAAATTCGGGTCAAGTAGTTACTTCAATCCATCCCCCATTATCTGCTTTTACGATTACTACTTCGGAAGGTAATATTACTGCCTCTCCTTTTAAACAAGGAAAAGAAAAAACTGAGAAAATTGATTCCGATGATTTTAAAAGAGTTTATCAACAAAACAATTATACAAATCAGATTTTACAAACAATAGCAAACCAGGTTGATTTGATTTCTACAAAATTAGAAACAATAAAACCAAAAGAAAAATTTCCAGTAGAAACTGCAAAACCATTTTTCCAAGTTTCTAATTTATCACGAGAATTTGAAAAGAAGCTTTCTTTAGCTCCTAAGTATTCTGATCCAAGTTCCTCAAAACGAATTTCGACTATAGAACAAACCACTCCATATTTAGATTCTCAGTCCGATACTTCAAGCTCTTTATCATCCTCCGACAATGAGATAGAAAATCAAATAAATCTTGTAGAAACATAGTTTGATACTCAAGCTCCATTAGAACTTAACAAGATCTATAGAAAGCCAACTAGGTTCAATAGAAATTCCGATAGAAAATGGCAATCCGGTCCAACTAGGAATTACTACTCTCGTCCAAGCCCTCCAGACATCCTTTTTGAGGAAAGATCTCAATTTATAGCAAAAAATTATGATGGTACTTCTTTATATGAATGGAATATAGATGGTAAATCCGAATATGAGATTCTCAATACACTCCAAGAAATGGGTATGGCTAGATTAGCTTATAAAGCAAAAACTAATGCTGAAGAATCCCATATTGCTTTTTGCTTGATTTCTGGTTTTACAGGTCGATTAAAAGGATGGTGGGATAATGCGTTAACTAATGATGAAAAACTAACAGTCATTAATCACACTACTGAAATGGTAGATGAAAATGATGAATATGTTCAAGTTCCAGATGGTAGCGAATTTCTTATTTATGCTATTTCAGTTCATTTTATTGGAAATCCAAAAGAAGAATTAGCTAGCACAAAGATTTTCCTTACTAATCTTCGTTGTCCAACTTTGACAGATTTTAGATGGTATAAAGACATGTTTTTAACTCAAGTCATGAGACGCCCAGATTGCGGATCTGCTTTCTGGAAAGAAAAATTTATTACCGGTTTACCTGCTTTATTTTCAAAAAGAGTAATGACTAATCTTCAAAAAGAAATTGGAACAGATCATATTGATTTTTCTAATATTTCTTTTGGCCAATTATTTGCTTTTATTAAAAAAGAAGGACTCCAGCTGTGTCAAGATCTCAAAATTCAGAACAAATATGGCTCGGAATGTAAAGAGATGGGCTCCTTCTGTCAAGCATTCGGCATCACAGGTATAAAAGCTCCTTCAAAAGAACATAGGAGATATAGAAAATATAAACGTAATTATAACAAACCTAAATACTCACGAAACTACAAAAATAATGACTTTCAAGATAATAAAAAGTTTTATAAAAAGAAAAAACGCTTTTCAAATAAAAAGAATTTAAAATGTTTTAAATGTGGAAAAATAGGTCATATTAGTCCAAATTGTAAAACAGAAAAGAAAATTAATTCTTTATTTTCTGAAGAACAAGAATTAAAAAATAAACTAATGTCTTTACTAATTAATAGTTCAGATGACGAGAATATTCAATTTTCTTCTGATTCATCCTCCTCGGATGATGAAAAAGATTTTTGTGAATGTAAACAAAAAACTATTAATATGATGTCTACTCCAAAGAAATCAAATAATAAAGATTTTTTATTTGATATAATTGAGAAAATTGAAGATACTGAAGTAAAGTCTGAATATTTAAAAAAGTTAAAATCTTTAGTCTTAGACACTGAAACTACTCCAAAGATTTCAGAACCATTTAGTTTATCAAAATTAGTTGATAAATTTGAAAAAACAAGTAAATTTCAAAAAATTGGAAAAACTAATGATCTTTATGAGGAAATAACGAAATTAAAAAAAGAAGTAAATGAAATAAAAATTGAATTAACTAAATTAAAAATAAAAGATTTAGAGTTAGAAACTCAGTTACTTTTGAAAAAACAAGATAGTAATACTACTCAGGATACTCCAGAATCATCAGACAAAGGATTAAAAATTTCTGCAGAAGAACCAAAAGATGAACAATTTTTAAATGTTTTAAGTAAAGTAAACATGGAAAAATGGTACTCATTTGTTACAATAGGTGTTGGAGACTTTTCTACTACAGTGGTTGCCTTGATTGATAGTGGTGCTGATCAGTCTTGCATTCGGTCAGGTATTATTCCAAATATTTATCTATCAAAGTCTCGAGAACAATTACTTGCAGCAAATGGTACTCCTATGAAAATCAAAAAGGAACTTCCAAATGGTTTTGTTTGTCAAGATAATTATTGTATAAAGCACTCATTTTTAATTTTAGAAAATATTTCTTATGATGTTGTATTAGGAAATCCATTTTTATTTCAAATTACTCCTTTTAAAAAGACTACTGAAGGTATTTATACAAAAATCTTAGGAAATAAAGTTTGGTTTCCATTTATTCATCCTACTAAACAACTAGAAATGGATTTACTACAGTCAAACTCCATTTATAAGCAAATTCATCTTTTACAGTTAAAAAAGAAGTCAATAATGTTTTTAAAAGAAGAATTAAGTTTTGCAAAAATTGAAGAACAGTTACAAAAAATTGATACTCAAAGAAAAATAAAAGAATTGGAAGTAAAATTTAAATCCAATATTTGTTCCGATCATCCTAGTGCTTTTTGGGATCGGAAAAAGCATGTTGTAAATTTACCCTATGAAAAAGATTTTGATGAAAAAACGATAAAAACCAAGGCAAGGCCAATTCAAATGAATTCTGAATTACTGGAATTCTGTAAAAAAGAAATACAAGCTCTTTTAGAAAAATCACTAATTAGAAAGTCTCAATCTCCATGGAGTTGTCCAGCTTTCTATGTCAATAATCAAAATGAAAAAGAAAGAGGAATTCCAAGGTTAGTTATCAATTATAAACCACTCAATAGGGTTTTACAATGGATTCACTATCCAATTCCAAATAAAAGGGATTTACTCAATCGTTTGGTTTCAGCAAAAATTTACTCCAAATTTGATTTAAAATCTGGATATTGGCAGATTCAAATTGCTGAAGAAGATAGGTATAAAACTGCATTCACAGTCCCTTTTGGTCATTATGAATGGAATGTTTTACCATTTGGTTTAAAAAATGCACCCTCTGAATTTCAGAGGATTATGAATGATATTTTTAATGATTACTCATCTTTTGTTATTGTTTATATTGATGATATTTTAGTTTTTTCTGACTCATTGGAAAAACATTTTAAACATTTAAATATTATTTTTCATGTAATAAAGAAGAATGGTTTAGTTTTATCAGCAACTAAAATGAAATTATTCCAGACAAAAGTCAGATTTTTAGGCCATGATATTCATTTAGGACTAATAAAACCAATTCAAAGATCTTTGGATTTTACTAATAAATTCCCAGATGAAATTAAAGATAAAAATCAATTGCAACGTTTTCTTGGTTGTTTAAATTATATTTCTGATTTTTTCCCAAAATTGCGAATCTTGTGTGCTCCTTTATTTCAACGTCTTCAAAAAGAACCACCAGCGTGGACTAATGTGCATACTAATATTGTAAAAGAAATAAAAGAAAAAATTAAGACACTTCCATGTTTAGGCATCCCTCATCCGTATGCATTCATGATTGTCGAAACTGATGCATCTGACATTGGGTATGGGGGTATTTTGAAACAGCGATTGCCAGAGTCTACTCAAGAGCAGTTAGTTAGATACCATTCTGATGTTTGGTTAGGTCCACAGAAAAATTACTCAATAGTCAAAAAGGAAATTTTATCAATTGTTTTGTGTATTTCAAAATTTCAAGATGATTTGTACAATAAAGAATTTTTACTTCGGGTAGACTGCAAATCTGCAAAAGAAATTTTGCAAAAAGATGTAAAAAATCTTGTTTCTAAGCAAATCTTTGCCAGATGGCAGGCAATTTTATCAGTTTTTGATTTTAATATTGAATTTATAAAAGGCTCATCCAATTCTTTGCCTAATTTTCTTACTCGTGAATTTCTTATAGGTAAAGAAAATGGCTTTTAGAGATCGGGGTAAAGCCCCGGCGTCTTCCACTCCTACTCCTCCTACTCCAAAATCCGTTAAAGACTATGAAATGAAAAGGGAAGTTATTCCTAGACCTCTTACTCCATCTACTCAAATTCCAGATTTTCCTCCACTCTCTTATATTCATGCTGCTCAGACTCCTTCGGCAAAACTCCAGAATACTCCAATTCATAAACCATCTGCTACTCCTTATGTGACCAAAACTAAATTTGAATATCTTGTTCAAACTCCATATACTACTCCTCCAGATGTTCCTACTCTCAAGAACTTTACTCAACGATTATTTTTGCCAAATTGTCAGTGGTTTTCCGATGATATCTCCAAAACTCAAACATATTATGAACTCATTCTCGTAGATACTAATTCTGTTGATATCACTCATATTCCAGATAAAAATAATCCAGATCGGATTTCTTACTCGAAGTTTATAATTAAAAATATTCGTCATCCTAGGGAATTTGACTCCATTCACACTCGACACTCCTTTTCTATTAATTATGCTCCTGATGGATTTAACTACTTTGATTACATTCTGGCCTGGTCTCGGGCTCTCTTCTTCAGAGGATTTGATCACTCATGGTTCATTAATTTTTCTGCAAATTGTGAAAAAACTAATTTTCCTGATTGGTTTTATGACTGGTGGGATTACTTACAGTTCAATGGCAGAAAAAGGCTTGGAAATCTATGCGAGAAATATGTCTTCTCGTTTGGGTTTTCGGATTCCAATTGTTTTCCATGCAGAATTCAGGGTTCCTTGGATCTTTGCTTGGAGCTTTCAGATCAAGTCAATCACTCAAGGTCGTCTATGCGCACTCATCCGTGATTTTCGTATTAAATGGTGGACCAACTTCAACAGCGATAATTGTGGACCTGATTTGGTTCTTAGTTATCTTCAGTCAATACCGACACTCAAAAAAGCAGTCAAAGATGCTTCTAGGGCTAACCCATCTCTATCAATATCTCATGACACTCCAGCTAAAGCACAATCTACCACTCCAATTGTTCACTCTGCCTCTCCGGCTCCTGATAAGTTGCCCCAACCAAACCTTACTCAAACAACTCAGTCTTCTCAGGACTCAACCGCTCGCACTCCAGAAAGGACTCAAAAATCTGATGATGAAGAATTCCAAAAATTTTATAAAATGTATAAAACAATGAAACAAATCGAAAAAGAAGAAAATACTCCAGAAAAAACTCCAATTGTTAATCTTTCGGACTCAGATGATCCTTTTGGGGGCCCTTTAGCCCAGGATCCATTTGTCATGATGTAAAATAAATAAATAAATAAAAAAAGGTATAAAAGACCCGCAAAATTAATTAAAGGGGCATTTTAGTAAAATTGCAGGTACTAAATGACGCATGCAGTGACGCACTCAATGACGTAAGGCGGCGGACTCAACGGCCCGGACTCCAAATGAACACGGACTCAAAGCAAGAATTAAATCCAACTCACTCATCAACTCTATAAAAGGAGAAGGCATCCAAGACTGAAGGGCATCGGTTAAAAAAGCTTAGAGCCTAAATCACCTTCATTCCCTTGCGAAACATTTTCCTTCTTCCTTACTTTCAGTTGTAATCTTCCATTCCATTTTGTATTTCTTCCTCACTCATTAATACAAGGTTCGATTTTACTCCATAATTCTCTTCTTTATTTCCTGGGTCTATTTTGTGATTATTGATCTATAATGTAGTTATTAGTCTAGCGAGAATTCAAATGAGTAAGAAAGTAATTGGAAAATTAAATTTTCTTGTTGTAAAATGAAATATTAAATTTGTCACTCGATTTTTTTCAAATTTAAAAGGAAGAGAAATTAGAATGATACATTAATTTTTATTAAAATATTATTTAGTTTTGTAGCTAATTAACTAGAAAGAATATTATATATGAAAAATATACATGTTTTTTAAAGTAAATATGTTTGGACATAAAAATTAAAATAAACAAAGTTTAGTTAGATACAATATATACTAAAGTAAATTGTGATATTGTGAACGATTAGTTGCAACCAATTAGTTAAACAACTTTTATACATAGACAATCTTTTACCTTTTTCAAGAAAAATAATATATATATATATATAATTCCTTTTTTTATTTTATGGTTTTTTTAAAATTTTATGGTTGATATAACAGAAATATAAAATATTTGAAAATAAATAAGAGTAAATGTAGTGAGTGTCTTTTCTAAAAATTTGTGACCCCAAAAAAATCAGATTAGAGCAAGAATTCTTTTTTCAAAAAAATAACACTTCTTTTCCCAGTATCACAAATTTATTTTTCTTTTCAAATCAATTAAAATTAATTCCAAATAAATAAATTTAATATTAAAAAATCATATGACTTTCCTTTACAATAATCATAGTAAATCAGACTGGCTCTAAGAGTTTCAAAACGCCCAACTCGACAGTTTTTTATGCAGTCGAAATCACGCCAATTGGTCCACCGAATTAAAAATAGTTTCAGTAGCTAATATAGTCAGCTGGTAATGATGGAGACGTATGGACAAAAGCTAAAAAGTGACGAACGATCACGTGTCATGACGATTATATATGCGCAAATGAACAGATCGCAGCGCTAAGGAAGAAGAAAAAATCTACAAATTAATGAAATTTATAGCTAGCTAGTGTGCCAAGAAACCACAAAATTTGGAAACAGTCAAGTAGGGGTGTTCACTTGACCCCGCGGATCGGGTTGGATCTCGCTGATCCGATCCGATCCTATTTGAAATTTCGGATCGGATCAGATCACCAGGTGTGAATCAGTTCGCGATTTTCGGGTCAAATCAGATCGGATCGGATCATAATCCAATCTGATCCGAAACCTTCATTAAAATTTAAAAAAAAAAAAACTGTTTTAACTTATCTTGATCCGATCTGATCCGAAACCTTCATTAAAATTTTAAAAAAAAAAAAAAACTGTTTTAACTTATCTTTAAAAATCAAAATAAAACTACCCTAATCTTCTCATTCCTTAGCCTATCTCATTAGGCCGCCAACCCTTTCTTCTTAGTTCTTCTCCTCCTCCTTTGTCACTTCTCCTCCTTCTTCTTCTTCTTCTTCTTCATAACCCAACGCCCAACAAACCCAATTACCAAAAAACTCCAGTCTCTTCAATCATCTATGAATCTCTCTAACTCTTCTCATTGCGAGTTTGAATTTTTGGTTTCTTTGTTCAATTTCCAACTCTCGGGCTTGGTGGTGTTGTTATGATCTAGGAAATTTAATTTGGGTTTGAATTTTCTAGATTAGTTTTGTTTTGTTTGTGCAAGGACTGCAGAAACGATGAGATTTCTTTAAGAAATGGTAAAAGAAATTAAAAATTGAAAAAAAAAAAAAAGGAAGAAGAAGGCAGTTCAGATCGGGTCCAATCCAACCCGATCCGTACCGATCTGAAGATAACTTGCTCCGAACCGATCCGAAATTTCGGATAACCGATCTGCAACCGATCCGAACCGTTCCAGTCGGGTTGGATCAGGTTGGTTCAGATCGGATTTCTCCATTTGAGCAGCCCTACTGTCAAGGTTGTAAATCTGTGACAACATTACAAGGAAAAAAGAACCTGTGACAAAAGATGGCGCGCTTTCCCAAGAAGGCGCGAAAGATCCTTTGTCCTGAAAATTTTGGAAGGGAGATTGTACCACTAAATTTTAGTACATTTTAAAGAGTAAAAATGAAATTTTAAATGAAATTTTAATTCTATCCCGCAATCACCATCTCTTAAATCATGCTAGAAGTCTCCATTCTTTTAGTGACCAACTTGAAAAATATTTTGGTTTGGGAAAAAAAAAAAATTTACAGGGAGTTTTTTTTATGGGGAATTGTGTAAGAGAGAGGGAAAAAATTGTAATAATTATGTTGGTTTTTAAAAAAATATGATTAAAAATATAGAGGAAAATTTAAATTTTAAAATTTTAATTATGTCGAAAATAGAGTTGTCTCTTAGTGTAACTTTTCTTGTTCCAAAAATGGTGATTTTCATGAAAATAAACGAAAAAGAACATAGCCTAGTGCTACAACCTCTGTCCAAAAAAATTTAGGACTGAGATCTTTTGCCGTGCCGTAAATTGGCGTCCTACGTTGGAGGGGCACAGTGTCTTTTACTTTTTCTTTTTCTTTTTATTTAAACAACCACAATCCACTTGCTAATCTTATCTTCTCCAAAAAGAAGAGAAAAAAAATTAAGTACACATATCAATTTCCAACTAATAAATAACCAAATTGAATTCTTGAAGAAAAAATAAATAAATAAACAAATTGAACGATTGCCCTTTCCGGGCGGGGTCACATGATAGACTACCATTATGCTTACTGATGAGATTTCTCCATCTTATTTTGCTTCATTAATAATCGGTCTTTGTTTTCATATGAAAAACCGGTCTTTAATTTCATCAATGGCCTTCAAACTTATAATTAGGGTTGCGCAAAAAGGTTCGAATCAGTTCTTGCTAGGGCTATTCATCCTGATCTGCGGATCGGATCGACTGAATTGGATCAGCACCAGTTTATCAATGGTGAAGGCAAAAATAAATATTAAAGGAAACTCAATAGTACAAGGCATGAAAATAAGGGTGACTTCCGGAGACTGGCGGTGATTAAGGGGGTAAAATTTTGTAGAAGCAAAAAATAAAATAAAAAATTCAATACTAATAATATTTTTACTTAGTGGTAAAGGGGAGGCAGCCGTACCGGATCGCCTCCACTGAACTCAATCTGAAGCCTTTTCTTCTAGAAAACAACCATGGCTAGATACTAATTAAAAATAGTTTAGAAATGTAAAGACAAAATAGTGAAGAAAAAAAAACTTAACTAAATAAAAATAGTTTAGAAATGCAATTAAACTTTACGAATTTGGTTTTTACATCAAATTTGAAGTACATATCTAACACAAAATGTTATAAATCCTATTATGTTACCTCAAATATTTATTTTTCCTACTAAAAAATTTCAATCGAGTCATATTTTTATTTCTTTTATTTTATACACTCACTAATATAATTATATATGAACCACAATAAATCAGTACTTAAAAGTAACGCCATAAATGGAAAGGGTATGACAACTTATTTGTTTAAGTGTTATATCTCTACCTATATATAAGAAGACACTCCATTTTAATGTAGTTGGTTAAAATATTGCCATGTAGCATCCTACTCAGCACCTAATTACTTCATCTTCTCCAACCAGCCGTTTGATTTTGATCTCTTATTCTTCTTGTTTCTTTTTGGTAATTTTTTTTTAGGCTTCTTCTTATTCATCGCCTTTTACTTAATTCATGTTGTCGTGCTTCGCTGTTTTTTGCAGTTTTGTTTTGAAATATGTTATGATGTTTTATCACTTCTATATCCCGGAAGTAGTTTCTTGTATCTAATTATCTGCTAAAGAATAACATAAGCGATCAACTTTTGACTTTGAAGAGGCCGTAGAGATGAAGATAGTGGTCAGTTTGAGTTTGAAGGGAAAACTTATTATATTGAGACTCTAGGAGGAAGAGCTGTGGCTGATTGAAAATTTATATGGTATTCTTTATGTTTTTTACTTTTTGATTAATGAATGGAATGATTTTGGCCTGTATTTCACAAGTTTTTTTAGTAGATATTAGGATTAATTTTTTTATGTCAATAATGCGTTTGATTATTTGCCAATCAAATATTAAAGTTTCGGAGATATTTTAGCTCACCACTTTCTCCTTATACTCTAGGTAAGCTCCCTTATACAGAAGGATCAATTGGAGTTAAAGCAAATGGAGTTGACAAGAAGGGCAAGCCTGACAAGCTGAGGTTGTACATCGCCAGCAGCGCTCTTGGTTATTTTGGAGATTCCAAAACTATATGTTTCTCGGTAAAAGTGGACATGTTTTTCTTGTTTAGTACAAAAAATTTTGGAAATTTATCTTTTCATAACCTGCACTTTAGTGATGATATTGAAGTATTTTTGAGCTATGATGACATCAGTAATTCATTGAGGTTGTCATTTCCTATTGCGAAGACTTCAAATTCTAATCCTTTACGATCTTTTTGTGCGTCAAAAGGCTTGTTTACACCAATGTGCAAGGCGAAGTTGTTAAAGGAGTTTATTCCAACTTCTTTTGTACTCCATTATATGATCCTTATAGGTTTTGATGATGACATGAGAGTAGAACTCTGTAGAAATTGCTTCAAATTTGTTATCTGCTCCCTAAGGTTCAGATCTTTTAATGCTTGAATTGAATTCTTTCTTGGCTTAAATTTGACTGCATTATGTGAAGTTTAGTGGGCTATTGTTATTTCGTGAAAAAGATATTGTTACACCATTTGATATTTACATATTTATTTCTTTCTGTAGTTTGTCTAAAGCTGAAATGTTTGTCTATGTGACAAATTGTGCTCACCATATTCCTGCATTTAATCACTGTTAATCTAAAGACATGGACATGTCTTTTTTCTTGTAACTTCTGGAACAAAACGTTAGTGCAATGCATTATGGTTTGCTGTTTTGATTAGTGACACTATGTACTTTTATGTCCCATATCTTTTATATTATTAATACTGCTAGAATATAAAGTCTGTTTCTAGTTTTATATATATACTAGTATTGTTTACCCGCACAAGGCGCAGCCATTGCCTTGGTTTTTATTTATCTTAATGTGATTGAAACAATCTAATAAATATAAATAATAATATGGTATCATTTATTTATTCCACTCAATACTATAGATAAATAATAACAAAATGCAATATAAGGTTAATATAAGAAACAAATGCAAGATTTTAGATGAACTAAAGTTTCAGAAATTAACACTAAATATAAATAGCAACATTTATTTGAGATGGAAAATATTCAATTTAGAAATAGCAAAGCCATAAAAAAGAGGAAATGTCTCCAATTATCTTAAAATATCTCTACAAACTTCAGAATCTGAAAGCTTATAGAAAATGCTCATTACGCAGATCAAATTCCCTCTTCGTAGTAAGAATGAATATGGCACATAATGTGAAGCATTGTTGAATTTTACGATTTACAATGAATCCATTTTCGAAAAGTAAGAACATTAGTAGAAAAAAATAGTGATAAATTATTTATTTTAAGTGTTGAAAAAAATATTATATATTACAACTCATAAAAAACTGTACATTTTCCAAACTTGACTCTTATAATAGAACGAAATAAATATTTTTTTTAGTAGAGTCATGACTCACTATGTATTATAGTCACTGGGCCGATTACAGTCGTGCTTTATTTAAGTGTAGACTAATTAAATATGTTATCATCACATTCACAAACCAATATTAGAGAATGATGCACATATATTGCAATGTTACAACTGAAGGGAAAGATGAAATTTGTTTAGCAGCAACGGGGCAAGGGAAGGAGTTCGATCATGTCCATTGCCAGATGAATCATGTTTGCAATTTGGGATTAGCCAAGGAAACTGCACCATATTTTTTAATGGTTCAGAAAAAAAGAAAGAAACATATTCATTCATGAGACTTACGAATATTAGAAAAAACACGGCTGCTTCAACACTGGATCTTCTTCAAATGGAGGCGGAACCTGCCCGTACACCACTCATATCTTCAAAATCTGCGTATGCATCCTTCGATTAATATTTATGACTAATTAAATTCCTCTTAAGTACTAATAAATAAACATGCACACTTGGATTCATTGTGAATGGAAGTCCAAATTCGTTGGTGAAGAAGTCCTGTGTCGTCGGAATTTCGCACGTGTTCACACATATTCCCACGCACTCACTGTTCTCCAAATACCTTCATTGATTTATTATAAACATTTAGCACTTTAGATTTTCAGTTTTGAAGGCTATATTAACAATATGATACATGCATTTCTTGATATGAACTCCACTTCTTTGCTTCACTCCATTTACCTCAACTTCAACTACCTAGTAACATACCCAATATTTATCATCTATAATTTGTCATCATCCATTTCAGAATCTGCCTTAGATCTGCTCACTACTGCAAAATTGGTTAGTGGAGGCCGGTCCTTAGGGGTTTAGGAGGCGGGTCCCGGTGTGTGCACCCTTCTCCAGTGCGGGCGCCTCCAATAGGAGATACCCGCATCCGCCTCCTTTGATGGGGGTTATCCATAATGGTTATTGGAGGCAGGTGGTGCATGTAGCACCCGCCTCCAATAACCCCCCCTTTAATAAATGGTTATTGGAGGCCGGTGCCCGTTACACCTGCCTCCAATACTCTCCCAGTACAAAATTTAATTTTTATTTCTTCAAATTTATCACTAGACTACATATAATTATGTATTCAAAGACCGAAGTAAATCAAAATTATATATTTCTTTCTAAAACTTGTGGTTTTTATTACCCACTAATTTATCTCCTTGCTCGAATCTCGACAAATTTTCAAAATTATTTTCATATTCCAACAGTCTAAAACAAAGAGAATTTTTGAAACACTATTAGAAAATTTGCAAAAATGTACCCGCCTCCTTTTGGTGTTTTGGAATTGGAGGCGGGTAGCTTTGCCAGTCCGCGGGTGTTATAAGTTGTTAGTTCAGGTCATGCTTTTCAAGGCAGTGGTGTACTCTTATTGGAACCGTTTTGTGAAGTGTGCATCTCATTGATAACTTCAATCAGCCGGAGGAGGTGCAATTACAAAATATGAGAAGCTGATGCTGGAAGAATTTCAAATAGCAGCTGGAGTAATATCTATCTGTAACTCGAGTCCAGTGGACAGAGTCAAAGAAGAGGGTGTGAAGATATAGAATCGGAGCTTACTGATTTATTGGAGAAGATTCAGCTTCTCAAGTCAAAGATAAAAAAGATTTATCTGTATCAAATTCCAACTTTAATTTCTCCCAAAACTCCTGGGTCGGGTTCCGTTGAAACCTCTTGCAAATTTTAGAGCAGATGCCTAGCGACCACCATGATTCAGTAGCATTGCAACCTATGAAATAACATTGGTGCCTAAGGATTTGCGGTTCACAATACACTGATACATGAATCTTTTTGCTAAACTTACTTACCAAAAGCAAGAAATAATTGATGGTACCATTCCCCTTCCAACACTACACAAACATCAGACCGGTGATGATAATCCATAATAGTTTTCACAGTCCCAGAAATGACTTAGCTATCATTGCCACTCCAAACAAAACCAATATGATAGGAAAGATAGTGAAAGTTGATGAGCTAGATTAATCTAATTGACAAATAATCAAACACGTCATTGACATAGAAGTATTAATCCTAATATCTATACAAAACTTTCTCTAGAGTTTGCAGTACCAGCCATAAACATTCTACCATTGATGAAAAATTAACAAGCATATAAAATTTAAGAAGATAATACTGATTTTAATTACCTAAATACACCGGTGATCATTTGACAACTTTCTGTCTATTCAAAGAAGATTCCCTTGCAGCTTCAAGCATCATCTCTACAATGATACATATTTAATACCATATCCACATTTGTGAGATAATATCCTTTTAAAAGAGATAAATACCGTTTATTTAAAATTCTAAATCAACACCCCCGAAGAACAAGTTAATATCGAATGGAATCAGTGAAATTGATTGGAACAGAAAAATACTCGAAATTAACAACAAATAAGGTGTAATTCTAATTCCTCAACCAAAATAATGAAAAACAGAAGAAAACCTAATCCTACTCGTAAACTGCAGTTGACGTTCGAGTTCCAAACCTGCAAATCAAGAAATCGCAAATTTTTCATCACTGAGAATGATTATAATAAATACAATGTCATTAGCTGAAAAATTAACCAACTTATACGAAGATGGGAGATCAGATCAGAATGTGTCGGCGGCGGAAGATGTGAAGCGCAGAAGGGGTTCAAAATACATTATTAGAACCGTTCAGATTTCAGAACACCAGAGCAATGATAGAGCGGGGGAGGTAAAGAGTCGAGAAGATGAACTTACAGTGTCGTGCAGTTTTAGGAAGCTACGTCAGATAAGAATCCTGGTAGTAGTTTAGACAATGTGTGTTTTTTTATATAAAGATAGATACACACATATATATTGATGTTTCAACTTGCGCAAGTGATCTGCAAAACAACAAAATAAACAAAAAAAAATATAATAGATAATTCGTTAGCGAAGATAATGTGGACTGAGGAACGTAATCGCTATTTTTAGGTGATTCAAGCCCTTCTGCAAAAAATTATCTTTGATGTAACAGAATTGTCGAAACTTGTCACCTCCGGGATGTAACTGCCCAGCACACTCACTGTGTTTTCCTAACCATCTGCACAATTATTAGAAAACTAAACCAACTCTTCTAACACCTTTTAGTTCCTTGTCAAAGCTATATTTTATTTGAGGGATTTGTATGAAACACAAGGAATATGAGAAAAACCCAATTCCTCTTTCTTGCACAAAGCACGTCTTTATATACAAAGCATTCTTTCAGAATTCAAACGTTTTGAATCAATGAATGAAAAGAAACGTTTGCACCTTAAATCCATTAATCATATTAATCTAAATTAATGATAAGAAAACGGATGAACTTTTACCAAAAGAAATGAGAAACGCATGTGATCAATGCATTGGTTCAATTATCAATAATACTATATTTATTCATAAATTTGATTAATCAAAACTGAAGAATGAATGCATATTACTTTCAAAGTTTCGGTTACCAAAAATTAAGCATTATAACAAATGCTAAAGATTATCGCTCAAATCATTTTTGATACATATCAAACTTGTAACTGAATTTTTAACACAAAAATTAAATCTACAATTTGATTAATAAAAATGAATTTTATTAAAATGTTCCAACATATATATATATATATATATATCTCTCTCTAAGCTTCAACTATAATGCGGCTTCATTGCTGCACTTTGTGTCAACATTTTGGGGGCATTTTCGTCCGGAAAGGGGAAACGTTTGAGCCTCCCACGCTTCAGCATCGTACGCTGAATAAAAATTTTTGGGCCCCACTTCTGATTTAGAACGTGGCGTCCGGCCATTGGATATGGAGACTTTACCGTCCGGTACTTCACCTTTGACTAAAACGACGTCGTTTAAGCGGGAAGAATCGATGTTCCAACCTCGCGTCTTCTCTCTTCTCCATCGGCTCCAAGGGCATTTTTTGCAGGGGGGTACGAGCCGTCCATGGAGAAAATGGCAGACCCCCTCCTCTTCCTTCTCTTGCCTGGTTCAATGGCCTTCTCGAGAAGCCTCGAGAGTTTCGATTTCTATCAGCGGCGATGGGATGTTTACTTTAACAACGGGGCTTCTCATCCACACAAGTTCTCTGCCACCGCCGATCCTAGGGCTTCTCAAGACCCATCATCTCTCCTCTTTTCTTTTCCCTCATTTTCTCCTCTTCATCTTCTTTATTCTAATTTCTTTTCCTGTGCTCTCCCTCAACCCACTTTCTTCAACGAAAAACTTGAGGTGATTTTATTTTTTTCATTCCAAATCGGGTTTGTGTTGGTTTCAAAGCTAATTTCTGACTTTCCTCTGGGTTGATGTTCTTCTTTTTGGGTTTTCTTTGGTCGGTGAACAGGTTGATGAGTGCTAGGAGGTGAACACATCTTCAGGGTTCAAGGTGTATTTTCTTCGATTTAAGTTTGTGTAAGGGCTGCTGTTCATTTGTTTGATATTGACTCTTTTGTGCTTCAGGAAGGATGGTGAAGCTTGGGAGACGCCAGAAGGTTGACACAAACCGCAGCAATGAAGCCGCATCCTATGCTACTTGAAAGGTGAGCAAAAGAAAAACCTATTGACGAAAGCTTTGCTATTTTTTCAGATTTTAGGATTTTTTTAGTAATGCTTTATCAACATGGTTTTGCTCTCCACCTCCATCTGCCCTTTCTTCAACCTTCTTAGATGAAAAAGGTGATATGTTTTCCCTTTCATTTTAGTTTTGTTTTCCCTTGCATTGGCTAATGTTGTTTTAGTGTTTATGATTTATTTTAGGATGAAGTACTGAATTTCTGTCACTTTTAGGTACTGATATCCACAAGCTCTTAGCTATAGATATATATGGATTGGTCTGGTTATGATTGTCTAGCTGGGACTACATGCTTGACTGTTTTATTTCTGCAGGTCTCTTGTCTTCCATGATTTTGTAGCAAAGTGTCTTGCTAAGGATCCACAGCTTCGTCCAACTGCTGCTGAGATGCTAAAGGTATCCATAAATATTTATTTTCTTATTTTCTGTTGATTGTGCCATGAAGTATAATATGATTTTAAGCTAGTTCATTGAATTTTTGTTTCTCTTGGGATTTTTAGATCAAGAGAAGGACACTTCTCTTGTCCGAAAATATACTCTTTTTATGGTTTTTGTTGTGACATTATGGTTTTGGTACAATCAGCTATTTAGAACCAAGCTGGATTATAACTTACTTTGGTGTAGTCAATTAAGTTGTCCCGTCTTTTGCACTTGACTATGTTTCCTTTCTATGGTCTTTCCTTATTAGTGTATATCGTCTGCCATTCTTGGTTTGCAGTTCATCGTTTTTTCATTCTTCACATAAAGCTTTCATCTGAGACGTATAAATACATTTTAATAATCTTCTTGTTGTATCATACAGAGGAACATGTCTTCTTAGTCTATTATTTATTTTGAGTTGTGTGAACTGCTTTTAGTTTCTATAAGGTGATTTTTTCATATATCATTTCTTATAGTCCCTGGTTCTGTGGCTGGGCCAATGATTTGCTATTAGTACCTGGATTTTGCTCTACTTATTATTAGCCAAAAATGGTAGAGAAAGAAATGAAACATCTTTTTGCTGCTATTGTTGTTGTAATCAAGGAAACTGATGAGGGTGTCTTTGCTCCCGTTTGAAGCTAAATATGATTTCATCTATTAGATATGTGCATTATTTTATTTGATCCTTCTTTGCATTGTTTGTTTGTTTTTCTCTTTGTAATGAAAAAATCCAGTGTAAATCTGGAATTAGTATCGGTGTTCTGTTACAGGTTCTGTTTAATTGTTTTGATGCTATTGCTGTAGGGTACAGTTGCTTTTTTGCTGTAATTTTTCAACAGTGTCTGACTCAGGTGAGGCTCAACAGCAACAAGAAGAACAGCAACAAGAAGAATAGCAACAAGGTTTGGCAGAGGTAAACATATTTTTTATAATTTGAGTCCACCCTTTAGTTTACCCTACAATAAATTTCAGCCCACTCTTTTTCTTTTTTAACAGCGTGGCTTGAATGCCGTTGAAGTTGGATACCCCTTGTGCTTGTTCTGGAACCATTTGGGGGCATTTTATTCTGGAACCATTTTATTCATTTATCATATCAATTGATTTTGCCCATGGATTCAAAGGCTTTTGCTTCTGAGGTCTTTTCTTTTGTTCTCCTATCTAATGTTCTCATTTTTTTAATCATATTTTATTTTATGTTTTATTTGATGTGAAAACAGTCATTCTTGATTTGCCTCAGACCAAGGAGCTAAGAATTTCTCTTGAGGGTGTATAGAGCTGGTTGGGGTTTTTAATTTTGTTTTGAAGTAACCTCTTTTATATTTACTATTTTGTCTAGAGCTCCCTTCGTGTTTCATGCTTGCCTATGTTATGTTCATGCTGCTTCTTGCTCGTCTTCCAAAATTCATATTGATAGGTTCTACTTTTTTCAGTTCTCACCGTCATTTTTTTTTTAACTGAGAAATAATTATTCTGCTTAGTTGGGTTTTCCTTTTATACTGTTGAGCTAATGTTTTGTTGGTGCTTTCAATCTTTGGTGCTTCTTCATGCTTTTAGAACCCTTGATGGAGATTTCTCCATTTTTTTATTGTCCGAGTGTCCTTACTTATATATGATGCATGCTAAACTAACTGGTGTGAGATTGGGGCATTGTGATATGTATTTGGTTTCTTTTCTCTGCCTAAAAACTGGTGTGATTATTTAAAGCTCCTGAGTTTCTTTGTTCTCACTATAAACCTTCTTGTTTGTGTAGATCAACAATTTTTAAGTCCAAAGTTATAGAAGTTTGGCTTTTGTTGATGTGGACCTGTAATAAGCAGTTCATCAGTTGAATTTATTGATTTTTCTTGTAATCTGAAATTCTGGCTCTGTTAAAAGCATATTGGCAATTATATCTTTAGATAATACCAGTTTCCAGCATTAAGCTAGATGGTTGTCCGGGGTGCTGCTTGCTGAAGGAAACAGTTTCCATTGCTCTTGTATCTTTACAAATAAATGGTCTATAATTTACTTGATGGTGATTAATCAGTGTCAAATAATTCTTTGTTTGTCAAGTACCCATGACTTGGTGATGTTTAGCTTTACTGTGTTAGTTGTTATCCATTTTTTACGGTACTTTTCCATTTCAGTAAATAGTTATGTGTGGATTAGAGCTTTCACTGTCTTCGATTTTAGTATGCAATGCATCAAATTGTAGAAGTGTGAAGCTTATCTCAGACTAAAAGGAATTTTCTTGTGATTTGTTTAAACTTCTGATACCTGATGCAATTGGTGACAATTTCAGGTGTTTGACGGATATGGCTGGAAGGATGCAACACAATTTATGCGTGACCAGCTAGCTAGGGTCATTGTTGAAGATGCAGATTTTCCTTTTTAGCTTGAGAAAGTGGTTAAAAGGTCTTTCACAAACAGATGCTACATTTGCAATTTCGTGCTCTCTGGAGGCTTCCGTCTCATTTGGGACTATTGCACTGTCTCTTTTGACCACCCAAACACAAAATGAATGACCATCAAGCTCTATGTCCATTTTCAGCTACTTTTATATGACTGGCTTTTGTTTTAAATGTTTTTTTTTTCAACTCTTGTTGTTTATCGAACTTTTTTTTATTTGCCTTCCCTCAGTGGCAAAAGCGCCTTGAGTGCTTGTACAATTATGTAGGTCTTGGTACCATTTTCAATGACAAGTGTGCTTTTGCTGTATTAATTTATAGTGAATCATTTAATCATCCCTAACTAATAAATTTTAAAAAATAAATACTAATCAGTAAAGAGGCGCGTAACGCCACCGAATGCCCCTAGTATATATATATATATATGACTATAAGCGTGGCACAATCATATAAAATCTGGATTGGATATGGAGCCAACATGGGATCGATGCATCGTCTTTAGTCAAAGATATTTCAGCACTTGCAGTTGAGCCAATCTTGAGGGTGTGAGGAGTTAAGCCAGCGTCCAAAGCCTTCGCGAAAAGAAAATTGCAAATTTTATTTCTGTCTTTCTTGATGTGATTGATCCTGGTCTTGTTTGTTCATTAATAAAGGGGCATACTATTTGCAATAACCAAATTACTATTTGTAGTAACATTTTACTGTGAATAGTCTATTTTGCCCTTTAGCTAAAAAAAATAGTAATTTGGTTACTGCAAATAGTAATTGTTGAAAATATCGCCTACTTTGGGCAGTATTTTGGATCCAAATACCGCCCAGGCGGTATTTTGGAAGAAAATACCGCCAAACTGGGATTAAGTTGCTTTTGTTAAAAAGCCAATTTTACGTAAAAAAAAAATTGTATACATTGTTTACTTACCGTGTAATATGGATTGTCCTCGTGACTATCGGCCATAATTAGAGTGAAAATGATTTTTTTTATTTTTTTTAAAATCTAAGGGGCATTTTAGACATTTTACAGTAAAATGTTACTGCAAATAGTAAATTGATTACTGCAAATAACAATTCCGTTAATAAATTAGAATCAGATAGAGAAGGAGAGACGACTTTGTGTCAAAAGGATGCCGCCATCAATCAAAGAAAACAAAAAAAAAAAAAGAAACGAAGAAGATGGGGAGGAAAGGATAGCAGCAAAATAAGAGGTGTGGGTGAGGACTGCTGCAGAATTTTTCTTCTGCATTTTTATGAAGGTCAACTTAGGGCATCTCCAATGCAATGCACCATTTTGGTGCAAAATCTTTCATCAAAATTGTGCAAAAATTACACCAACTACTATTCATATTCCAATTCATTCACACTAAATTTTGCACCAAAAGAAATATTCTCTCAAACCCTTCATATTATTATTTTTTAAAATCAATTTAATTTTTAACATACACATTTATATTATTACATATTTTATATACGATAAATATTATATTTAAATACTATTAATTTATTTTTATGTACTTTATCATATTATAAATTGTTTGATTATGTCTTTTATATAAAATTGTTGAAATGATTTCATATTTTTATTTTTATACCAACAACAAACATTTTATTTATTATGGGTAAAATATACAAATATTTTAACCATAAAATAACCAAGTGACCATTTTGTGTTTGCATCTAATTTTACTTCACTTCAACTACTCTATTCAGAATTTAGGAAAAAAAAAAAACCCCCCATTTCACTATTGCATTTTAAGTAGTAAATTGTTTACAATACATAATTGCAAGAGAAATAAATTCCAAACCTAGCATGCATCGAAAAATCAATTTTATCAAAAATAAACTATTATTAATTTAAGTAGGATAACATAAGAAAATAAAAGCTATTAGCTCAAAAAGAAAAAGAAAAAAAAAGAGTGAATAGTAGTTGGTGTTGATGAATAGTGCACCACCAAATTGGTGAAACACTATTCATTAGCATCAATTTGGTAAAAGATTTGGGGTATGGGTTGGAATGATTTGGTATAATTTTGACACCAAAATGGTGATTTGGTGCATGGATTGGTGTAGGATATAAAAATATCTTTCTCGTCCAAAGAGATTAACGCGCAGTGGAATAATCAAAACAAACAACGAAACAACACAGAATTTAACGTGGTTCGATCTTTAGATCTACATACATAAAATCCACTAAACCAATCAAAGGCGGTGCAAGCAGAAAGTCTTTACCTGCACTCCTATTACATTAATAACCCAACATCTCACAACCCCGAAGACAGAAAGCCACCGTCTGTCAAAAATCCCCCAAAGACGGAGAGGCACCGTTTGTCAAAATCTCCCGGAGACAGAGAGCCGAAAGGCTCTGACCTTTCAAACTCTCAACTCAACTGAAAATAATTGGAGATGCTCTTAGGTAACTTGATCAAATTTTGCTCTCGATGCCAAAAGTACCTCTGGCTTTAACAACAACCTATATTTATTAGGTCACTGGCTCTATTCTTTTAATGACTAAAATGGAAAAAATATTGTTTAGGGAAAGTATATTTTTTTGGAAGGAATTTCTTTTGGGGATTTATTTAGGAAAGAAAAGAAAATATGTAATGATTATGTTATTTTTTGAATTTATGTGAGTGAGGATTTAAAGAGAATTTTAAAATTTGAATATTGAATTTAGTAAAAAACTATGTTGTTTCTTTGTGTAAATTTTTTAAAAAAAAAGTGATGATTTTTCTAAAATGGAATGGAAAAGAACAGAGCCTGAGTTGGCCCTCAGTCCAGTTTTGTAAACATTGTTCGAAGCGTAACCAACCAAACAGACCCTTCCGACAAGGGTTTTCTTTTGTTTGCTAACTAAGGGTGGTGGGAGTGGTGGGTTTTTGCTGAAAACTCAAACCCACAACTCCCTCTCTCCATGTCATGAACCCAGCTTCTGATTTCAGAAGCTGGGTTTTTGCATTTCGGTGGGTCCCACATGCAAAGAGAGAGCAGCGCGCGAGTTTCTCCCACGCGAACTAAACTATCTGCCACCAGCAAATGACTTTCTCTTTTTTTTTTTTTTTTTTTTTCCTCCCTCCTTTTATAGCCGTTCAACGGCTTGTTTCATTTTATGTTGCATTGTTTTTCTTTTTTCTTTTTTTTTCTTACTATTTATTTTGTTATAATTACCTTTTTTTTCTTCTTTTTTTTCTAAAAGTGCCGTTAAGCTTTTAGATTCTTTTTTTTAAATATTTTCCTTTTTTTTTTTTTTCCTTCCATTGGATCTATTTAATGTATTTGTTTTAAATTCTTTTTTTTACTATTTGTTTTTCTATAAATACCTATCATTTCTAATATTTCTCTACTCCTCATCCAAATCATCCATTTTTCCAATCAATTTTTATATTTGATTTTCACAATAGAAAAATCCAGTTTTTTAATTTTTTAACTATGTAATTTTTTTTTTTTTAGTTTTTTTAATTATGTAAAATCTGTTTTAATTAAAATTTAAAATGTTTTACAACTATTGATTTTAGTTTGACCTATGTAATTTTAGCTGTTGTAAACTGGACATTAAGAACTAGTCGTTGGAAAATAGCCGTTACACAAGTAGCCGTTGGAAACTAGCCGTTACATGATTAGCCGTTTCAACTTTGGCTATATATAGTACTCCATTTTGTGAAACATACTCCATTTGTGAAACATTGCACAACTCTTAATTCTGAAAATCCAATTGTCTCAGTTCCCAATTCTCAAATCTCCACCAAAAATGTCTGGTCGTTCGACTGGCAAGCTACTAAAGGAAGCGTGGAAGAATTTCATAAGGGAAGCAGCACAAGACGATGAAATCGAGCGGGAGATGGTTGCTCTACTCGATAAGAAAGAGTGTCGAGCAGCCGAAAGTTCTTCAACAAGAAGCAATCGGAGAAAATATGTGAATCGTAGACGTGAGAACGGCCATGAGCAGCTTGTGGCTGATTACTTCTTCGACAATCCCACATCTGATGGTGAAATATTTCGTTGTCGATTTCGAATGGACAGGGAATTATTTCTTCGCATCGTTGATGCCTTGGAAAATCACTCCGATTATTTCAAATTGAGACCCAACGCAATTGGAAGAAAGGGGTTATCACCACTTCAGAAGTGAACAACAGCCATTCGTCAATTGACCTATTCTTCCATTGCTGACTCACTCGATGAGTACCTACGGATGGCTGAGAGAACTACGAGGGAATGTCTCCGCAACTTTTGCCAATGCGTCGTCAACATATTCGGAGAGCGGTACTTGAGAAAGCCAAATGTTGCAGATACTCAACACTTGATTCAAATGCACGAGCACATACATGGATTTCCTAGAATGCTGGGGAGCCTCGACTGCATGCACTGGGAGTGGAGGAATTGCCCTGTCGCTTGGAAAGGCCAATATACGCGAGGTGATTACGGCGTCCCGACGATAATTCTTGAAGCAGTTGCATCTGCGGACTTGTGGATATGGCATGCTTTTTTTGGTGTCGCGGGCTCCAATAATGATATAAACGTTCTACATGGATCACCATTGTTCAACGCTTTCTTGCAAGGTAATTCCCCAAACGTAAATTTCATGGTGAACGGTATAACCTACCATAACGGATACTATTTGACCGATGGAATCTATCAGGAATGGGCTGCATTCGTCAAGAGTTTTCCATGTCCTATGGATGAGAAGCGGAAGAAATTCAAGGAGAGACAAGAGGCAGCAAGAAAAGATGTGGAACGAGCATTTGGAGCCCTACAAGCTGGTTGGGGGATAGTTAGAGGTCCTGCACGACCTTATCACAAGGAAGAATTAACAAATATCATGTATATATGCATTATTTTGCACAACATGATTATTGAGCACGAGGGAGATGAAGCTGTCAATTGGTCCGATGGAGACGGGTCTCCGTCGACAACAATTCATTTGGGTACTACTCAAGAGTTCTAAACCTATCTTCAAGGTATTCAAGAGCTTCGTGATAGGGATACGCATCATCAACTTCAGGCTGATTTGGTTGAGCATATCTAGACACATTATGAAAGCAATTAGTACAAGATAACCCTTTTTATTAATGTAATGTTGTGTTTGTTTGATTAACTTTTTTATTTCGGCAATAGTGTATTTTTTTCATAACTTTTTATTTATTTAATGTAACGTACTTTATATAATATTTTACTAATTATCTAATTTTTTTCTTGGAGTTTATTGAATTATGTAATTTACGAAATTAAATATTTTAATAAATTAAAATAAATTTATAATTAAATATAGTTGATAAATTATAATTAAAAATGTATAAATGAATGTGTATAGAATTGTTTATTAGTGGGACCCGTGATAAAGTTGTTTTTCTGGATTTATTGTTGCTAGAGGTAGGTTTATAAAAGTGGGTGAGTTTTTGCTTTTGATGTGGCGCTGATGTGGCGTGATAAACCTGTTTTTCTGAGTTTATCACTCCCACCACCCTAAGTGCTAAGCAAGCGCAGCTTTCTTTCTTCTGGGGCAGCGGCCAGAGGCCTAGAGTGTGCAAATACAGCGGCAGTATATTTGGCTCCTCTTCTGCAAAGACACTTAACCCAATGTGCAATTTCACTTCTCTTTCTTTTTTCTTTAATCACATTTTTTTTTGAACCGCCACTTGTGAATGTTGAAGTTATTCGTACTTGCTAAAGTTTCTTTTTGATAAATTCCTGGTTGATTTTGGTGATCACAATATTTACTAGAAAATAAGT
Source organism: Leptodermis oblonga (assembly GCA_016801395.1). NCBI lineage: Eukaryota > Viridiplantae > Streptophyta > Magnoliopsida > Gentianales > Rubiaceae > Leptodermis > Leptodermis oblonga. The sequence continues at coordinate 7,297,978 of CM028757.1, forward strand.
TTTGGCCTTGAGAGTGATTGGTTGCATAGGCTTTTCTCTTTTTTCAAATTCCTTTTGTGTTCACTTTCAATTATGGGTTTTGCAGGATAGGTTTAATGTGGCTAACTTGGCAATAGAGGTCATGTAAGGGTTGTTTTTCCATGAAAAGTTGGAAAATTTTCTTCTTTCTTTGTGTCTTACGGCTTTTTTTCTGGGTTTAGATTGCGGATCATCAGAAGCAGAACACGGAGCCGGAATTTGTACTCCATGACAAGCTTGCCTTCGGTTTCAATATCTTTTGTTTTTATTTTTGATAGTTTCTGCTTTGAGTTGGGTTTCTGAAATTTTCTCATTAGAGAGGTGTTTAACAATATTGAAAGTTTAGTTGTCTATAAAAATGTTGAAGTGAGCATTGCGAATGAAAATCTAGCTGTTCTTGATTGATGGGCAATTTTGCTGTTTCTGTCTCATGAACGTGCCAGATTATATGTGAATTAGCCTGACAGTTTGAAGACTCTACTTTCTGTTTCATGATGACTCTAGTGTTAACATTCATTAAAACAGATATGAATGCCATCTCATGTTGGTTCTAGATGCTATCTCTCTTAAAGAATGCCAAAACAAGAATTTTTGGTTTATGGGGTTGGCTAAGCAGCAATGGTTTGGATATGGGCATCCTTATTTCAATATTTTGTAACAATAAGTAAAATTGATTCCTAAAAATAATTAATGTAACTTATGTATGCTCTCTGTCAATGTAGATTATTGGGGAAGTAAGATCAAACCTCTGCTCTTAGATCAAACTTTCTGAAAATACTGGATGTTTGCCTTTTGTCTGGATCCAGAATTTAGTAAAATGCTTGAGGCATTCTAGTGACCATGTCTATGCTAAGATTAGCTTGCAAATTTTGGCTGGTAACACAGTTTCCAAATTCATCAAGCGTTTGACAGCAAATAAGCTAACCTCTGCTTTTCTTAGGAAGAAATCTTTTTATATAACTTATGCCCATTCTTCCTTTGTACAACAACTAAGCCTTTGTCCCACTACGTGGGGTTGGATATATGGTACAGTCGTGGCACTTCGATTGATTTATATTCAATATGACATGTCATATTTTAAAGTTGTTTTTCAATTCCTTTTAGTTCTTCCTCTACCCCTTTTAATATTAGTTAATGCTTCTCTGTTTTTCTACCCGTCTTACTGGGGTGTGTTGGGTCCTCTTACGTACATGTCCAAACCAAGTTAGTGTTTTTAATTGATTGAAATTTTAGTGTACCTTTTGCTCATCCATCCTTAGCAATGGCTACGAATAACGGTTGGAAATGCATTTATTTGCTTCAAATCCATTTATTTTAAAGCAAAACTTCATCTTGTGTATGCAAATACTGCAGAAGTGCTTTTCCAGCGCCAAGATCATAAATGGTTTGCATATATTATATAGAATTCACAATGGTATTATACTTGTGTGCCTTTTGTGCCCTTTTATTCAATTTTTCCTTTGATAGCAAGGCAAGTTTACAGATATATTTTGTTGATCTTTATTGAAACAGTATGAAAACTGATTTTACTGGAAGATGCACCACCAGCCTCCAGTCAATTTTCTTGTCATCAACTTCTAAAGGCGGCAAACCACTGGGAGACTCTAGCAAACCAATTCTGCAGTCGACATTTCTATTGGCGACGTCTGAAGTCGATAATACAAATGTTGACTTCACTAATTTGGAAATAAAACCCAAAATAGCAACATTATTGTAATTAGAATAAAAAAGGTAATGTTGAGGTACTTTAATCCTCAGTACAAAGCTTCAAAACTTTCAGGATTTAGAGAAAACTTGAAGAACTGCCTCATCCATCCAAATTCTTCATTTATCTCAGCCCTCAGGACGTGGTGTGGTACAGCTGTTTTCAGCTAAAGGGAAGGGAGAAAGTGCAGCAGAGTGAATAAAGCTTCAAACTTTATATTTAGCTTGATTTTCATGTGGCTTGTTCCTACAATCAGGTTAGCTTCTTCAAGAGAAGTCTTCAGAAATATTCACTTTGTTCAATTAAAATCAGTTTCTGCAGCAGCCCGGTTGAGTTCATACTACTCAGACTTGAGTTCTGATGAACAAGTATCAGATATTGAGAAGAGTGCTAAAAATGGGGATCAATTGGCAGGGATAAGTTCTTCTGGGGTCATCGAAGTGCTCAACAAGTTGAAAAAACAACCCATTTCTGCTGTGCAGCTTTTTTCACAATTGAAGAAATATGGATTCAAACATGATATTGGAACTTATGTGGCTATCATTAGGATACTTTGTTATTGGGGTGTGGATAGGAGGTTAGACTCTGTACTATTAGAGGTGATTAAGTCAAAAAGGGAGAATTTAGGATTTGATGCTTCAGATTTGTTTGATGCATTGGTGGAAGGACTGAATGTTGAGGGGTCAAATTTGTTGTCCCGGGCTCTTGAAGCCATGGTTAAGGCCTTCGTTAGTGTGGGTATGTTTGATGAGGCAATTGATACTTTATTCCAGACCAAAAGGCGTGGTTTCGGAGTATCTTTTCTGTCGTGTAATTATTTGATGAATCGGTTGGTTAAGTGTGGAAAGGTGGATATGGCAGTGGCCATTTATAGGCAGTTGGAGAGGCTAGGATTAACTCCGAATGTTTACACATATGGGATAGGGATTAAGGCATATTGTAGGAAAGGTATTCTGGAGGAAGCAGGGAATGTTTTCAAGAAGATGGAGGAAGCTGGAGTTGCCCCAAATAAGTTTACTTATGCTATATTTCTTGAAGGGCTTTTCTCACAAGGATTTTCAGTTTTGGGTCAAAGCGTTACATGTGTGGAGAAAAGAAAATAGACCTATTGATGCATATGCTTACAAGGTTGTGCTGCGTGGTTTCATTAGCGAAAAGAAACTAAAAGAAGCCGAGGTTGTGTTGCTTGACATGGACAATCATGGACTAATACCCGATGAATATTGTTATCGTGCCTTGATTCATGGTTATTGTCAAGCCGGAGATATAGTCAAAGCTTTTGCTTTCCATAATGAAATGAAAGCTAAGGGCATGCTTGGTTGATGGTTTTGGAGGTTTGGGAATGGGAATGGAATGAAAGTTGTTGTTTGGTTAGGTTGGGGTATGGGTTTGATTCCCTCCTTTGAGGCAATCCTCCATATCCTAGCATATTGGGGGGTATGGGTTTGATTCCCTCCTTTTGTGTGTATTTTTTATTTTTTAAAAATTTTAAGTGCTAAAATTCATCATTATAATATATTTTAACACAAATAGTTTATAATATATCAAAATTTAAATGTAAAAAAAATTAAAATAAATTTTAATCCTAAAAATTTATTTGTGAACCAAACACCATCTATCATTCCCAATGTTATCATTCCCTCTACTATCATTCCCCACTATTATCATTCCCATTCCCATTCCCATTCCCCTCTACGAACCAAGCGGCCCCTAAAAATATTAAAACTAATTGCGTGATCGCAAGCTCAATGGTTCAATGCCTGTGTCAAATAGGCATGTTTGGTGAGGCAGTAGACCAGTTCAAAGGCTTTCAGTAGTTGGGAATTTACCTTGATGAGGTTGCTTATAATGTTGTACTTGATGCCTTTTGCAAACTTGGAAAAGCTGAAGAGGCTCTGAGAGTGTTAAAGGAGATGAAGGGTATATAAGAGGATTGCTCCAGATGTAATAAACTATACTACCCTGATTAGTGGATGTTTTATGAATGGGAGAGTTTCTGATGCATTAGACTTGCTTGAAGAGATGGAGCAAAATGGGCTGAAACCCGATATGGTTACATATAATGTTCTTGCCGGTGGATTTTCTAGAAATGGGTTTGTAGATAAGGCACTTGACCTTCTGAATTTAATGAGAGGGCAAGGTGTAGAGCCAAGCTATATCACATTCAACATGATTATTGAAGGTTTATGTATCACTGGGAAGGTAAAGGAAGCTGAAAAATTCTTCAACAGTTTGAAGGAAAAATGTGTTGAAAATTATGCCACATGATTGATTGTTTTTGTGAATCAAACAATTCAGGAAGGGCCTATGAACTTTTCATTAGGCATTCAAAGCAAGGAGTTCTAGTAAGACAAAGTTCTTGTCTAAAACTTCTGGACACCCTTCTCATGAAAGGTGAATCTAACAAAGCTCTGAGAATATTTGAGGTTCTGCTGTCTTTAGGGGATGATGTCCCTTGTAGGAAAATGTTTTCTAAAGTTATTGCTGCTCTCTGCTCATCTGGTGACATGAAGAAGGGACAGTGGGTATTTGATACTCTTATCTGCAGGGGATTAGCTCCAGATGTTATTATCTACACAGTAATGTTGAATGGGTATTGTAGGGTGAATTGTTTGAATGAAGCTCTCACTCTTTTCAATGATATGAAGGATAGGGGTATAACTCCTGATATTATCTCATATCACCGTTTTGCTCAATGGACAAGCGAAAAATAGTTTTGGAAGGCATGGTACTTGGTCTTTATGGGTGGAAATGAAAGAAAAGGGTTTAACAGCCGATGTCGTTTGCTATACTGCTTTGATTGACAGCCACTGTAAGTCAAACATTCTGCAGGATGCGATCAACTTTTTCGATGAGATGATTGACATTGGTCTAGCACCTGATAATGTGACTTACAATGCTCTATTGAACGGCTACTGTAAGAGTGGGGAGGTTGAAAGGGCCATAACGCTCGTCACTGAGATGACTGAAACGGGAATGGAAGTAATAACCGGACCAAGTCTACCTTACACTGAGTCTTAAAGGCCAAGAAAGTCCAGTTTTGTCGTAAAAGCTAAGCTGAATTTAACTAGTATGTTCTTGGACTTGATTTTTATTTTTTTGTTAACCATGACTATTTGCTACTTTAATGTTTAATCTAGTGCTTCATTTCTGGATTTTCTTCAGGGGAAATAGTCGAAAAAGCCAGGCTCCTTGTGTCCTCTTCTTTGATGAATTAGATTCCATTGCCGTTCAGAGAGGAAGCAGCAGTGGCGATGGAGGCGGTGCACACAGGGTTTTGAATCAACTCCTGACAGAAATGGATGGAATGAATTCAGAGAAGACAGTTTTCATCGTTGGAGCTACAAACAGGACTGATATAATTGATTCTGCACTTTTGAGGCCTGGCCGCCTCATTTACATCCCTCTCTCTGATGAAGATTCACGGTATCAAATCTTCAAGTCCTGCCTCAGGAAATCACCTGTTTCTAACCGTGTAGACCTGAGAACTCCGGCTGAGTACAGTGAAGGCTTCAGTACGCCATCAGGGAGGATATACAGAAGCAGGAGAATATGGATGTTGATGATGAAGTTGCAGAAATCAAGCCTGCTCATTTCGAGGAATCGATGAAGTTTGGCCGTGGAAGTGTTAGTGAAATATCAGGCTTTTGCTCAAGGATTGCACCAATCCAGAGGATTTGGTACAGAATTCCAATTCCCAGAGAAAATTTCCTAAGACTAGAGTATCTTATTCTTTTGCAGCAGTTGTGTAGTTTAAGTTAGGCTATCTTTGTTGTTTTTTTTATATTCATTTTCATTGTCATATTTGTATGTTATTATACTATTGATGACTTTCCCCATAACAGAATTGATATATATAATGCCTGAAACTTCATTCAATAGCTCAATCTTTTCTTCTTTTTTTTTGTTTCTTTCTTCTTATAACCAAAAGCAAACATGAAATTGACAAGTTCATTCAGTGACAATGAAGTTGAACAAAATTAACTAATAAAAATAAGATGAAAGATTATTACACTCACTCTACTTGATTAAGGATGAAAGTGCAGGCTGTAAATTAAAGCCAGATGAGAAACAACAAATTCAATGCTTTCCACTGCTCAAACTAGAGGACCAAACAAATCCCATTTTGCAAATTTTTGTTTCCAATTAATGCAGATTCTGTTGCTTTACAGAACCAATAAGGGAAGGCTTTCTTTCTTTCTTTAAGTTGGAAAGTTCCTTTTGTTGTTTCTTTCCCATGTTTTCAGTCAGTTGCAGAATGATTTTCCATGGCTTATTCTGTGAGAGAAATCAGTAAACACAAAGAGAAAGGTTCTAAGGAAAGCATATGTTGAGTACAGATTTTGAAAATTCTGCAGGCATTTTTCCTTCTTTTGTCCCAGAAATTTTGAATATACTGAAAAAAGAATCTGATTAAACTGTGAGTTATAATTCTGCTGAGCCTTTAAGTAGTCAAGGCAACAATATTATGTGATTCACAAGTTTTCTGTGCAACTTCAAACTGCTAAATATTGAAGGTCATTGGACATGAAATATCTTGAAATTATGGATTAAAGAGGCAGATGATGCTTTTGCTGCTCAAGACCACTTGGGAATTGACCACCTGGATTCTGGATTTAAGAAAGAGAAAAAATTTATTAATCAAAGATACAAATTATTGTTGCAATAAACGAATTAGAAAGAGGAAAAAATTACAGTTAATGTTTAATATGATGATTTAATTAACTTCCTGAATCCTTAGAAGTGAATTTTTCTAAAAAACATTTATCGAAAAACTTGACATATTTTTTAAGATAATAAAAGATACTTACTCAATTAATATACAAGAGTAACTAAATGCGGTTGACATCCTATAAGAGTTGAAATTTTAATTGATGGTATGCCATTCATGAAAGGGCCAAAAAAAGGGAAGTGGACTGGGCCTTGGACCACCACAAACTCGACCCTTCAACCTTATATATGTATATTGGGTTGCTTTTTGGACCATACTAACAAGCTCTTGGCCCATATATTTTAATAATTTTGTGAAATTTAACTATAAAGTTTAATTAGGTATGAAAAGTTTATAATTTTTCTAGAAAAATAATCATTTTAATAGTTCAGAAATTACCAAATTGTGGTCACTAGGAAATATTTTCAAAATAACAAAGTGAGTTTTAAAAACTCGCCTTTAGTCTAAATATTCTAATTAGATACAACATGAAAATATATACACAAAGATTTGATTAATAGGTGAGAAATTTGTTGTAAGCAAGAGCTGAAAGTTTGAGTTGCCTATTCAATCCATCTTGATAGTCTCAGTTGTTCTTATTCTGATATGTGTAAACTGGTGTTGAAGTTGACTAAGTATGTGACTTTTTATATTATAGGTATATTGTTTGTTGGAACAATCATAAATAGGCAGCTATGTAATGCAAAAGGGATCATGAAAGAAATAAATTACTTCTTGCTGAATTCTTAACTTCTTCTACTTCTTTTAATTCTATATGTATTCCAGTTAAACTTATTAAGAATTAATCTCCTTTTTGCTCTCCTAAACATTGATCATATCATATTCTTTTAAAACACATCAAGTTTCATTAAGTTTTCTGTCATAATATTCAACGTAAAATTAGTCTCTATTACGTGCTAAAATTATTTTTATATATTCATGTATTTGTTTGATTTCACGAGTTAATACAAACAAAGCTAGAAGCAAGGTTGAAATAAGTATTGCGATCAAGGCGTCTCTTCTGCAAATAAGAACTAATTCTACCTTCATGTTCCGTTTATATTTTTAGGATAAAATTTAGTAGAGTAAATAAATTGTACCATATTTTTAGTGATATCTCATGCGACTTGGCAATACTAGTCTTTATCATAAAAAGTTATATTCATTCCAGCTTTGTTAAACTTGGTTTTTAGTCCTCTAAGAAATTGTTAAATTTGGGCTGTGGGCATTAAACAATAAAATAGTGAGACGAGTTTAAAGGGGACAAATAACATAGTTTAGGCCTGTAACAAATTTGAGCCTGCGAGTGGTTGGAAATTATTTAAGTGGGCTATGGTACTCCAAAGAAAATTCTGAACTTTTAGGCGGCGTTTAACTTAAATTTATCAATCTTTCTTCAAAAAATAAAATAAAATAACTCAATTTTTTAATCAATTAAAACCACTATAAGAGTTAAAAACAACAACTAGTAATTAAGAATTGTTAAGAGAAAATTATCACATTAATTTGTTGCTCGTATAATTCACAAATTTTATGTAGCAAATCAACTAATCTCTTTTTCTATCCAATCCAAATACACCATCCGTTTTATTAGAAGAGTTCACTTTGAAAAATATTTTTTGTTTCAATAGAAGAGTTCACTTTAAATTTTGTTATTCCTCGTACCCTTACTAGTATAATCATGTGTGGTCCATAATGATCTCATACTTATTAAATAAAGATATAATAGAGTAAATATTGTCAAATTAGCTATTTTAGGCGTTGTACTCTAACATTCATAATAAGTTATATATTAGTCAAAATAGACCCTTTTAATGAAACGGAGGAATAATATGTAATGGTATTGTAGAGAGATTATCATGTTGCAAATATAAGCCACGGTTGTGATAAAGTTAAAGCTTGATTCTAGTATTCAAAATCTTTCAACATAAGTCTCACATATGATGACTAATATATGTATCATTTGAGTCTTGTACAAATGCGAGTGCTTTTACTTGACACTACACTAAAAATAAAATTCTTTGTTAGACGAATTTTGTTTCTATTTTTTTTTTTTTTACTTTTTACTCATCATGCCTCTATGATATCTTTAAAATATAACTCTTCTATTAGAACAAATAGAATATTAGGTTTTTGTTTTGGTAAGATAACATCATTGACAAAATGCATAAAAAGTTATTATCTCTAAATAAATTTAAAAAAGTAGGCGTCGCAATCTCTTATATAAGCGAATATGAGTAATGATAGTTTTAGAAACAAATCATAGCAACTTTTTGTTAGCAACCACTACTGTAGAAATGGTTAGGGGAGGCGGGTGTTAAGGGGGATTGGAGGCGGGTGCCCGGTGTGTGCACCCGCTTCCCTGCGGGTGCCTCCAATTGGAGATGCCCGCACCCACCTCCCTTGATGTGGGGTTATTGGAGGCGGGTGCATCTCCAATAACCATTATGACTAATGGTTATTGGAGGAGGGTGCAAGCTGCACTCGCCTCCAATAACCCTTCCAATATATCATTATTGGCGGAGGGTGCCCGTTACACCTGTCTCTAATGTTCCCCCAGTACAAAATTTAATTTCTCTTTCTTCAATTTATGGCTTCAGTAAGAATCAAACTCGTGCCCGCAGAATCACTTGACTCTTGGATATTAAATTTACAACTAAGCTCCATATACTCATGTATATAAATTTAAAATCGAAAGCATATATGTATATATTTTCTTCTAAAACTTGTGGTTTTTAAATTCTAGTAATTTATCGCATTTTTTCAAAATTATTTTCAACTTTAAAAATTATCATAGTGAATTATTTTCACATTTATTTTCAACTTTCAACAGTCCAAAACAAGAGAATTTTTGAAACACTATTGATTAAAATTTGCAAAAGTGCACCCGTCTCCAATAAACACGATATTGGAGGCAGGTGCAAAGCTTGTTGCACCCGCCTCCAATAGTTATCATGCACCCGATTTGGAGGCGGGTGTTGCCTTCACCCACCTCCAAAAAACGCTGTTAATTGGAGGCGAGTGCACTAACACCCGCCTCCATTCAGATCCATATTTGGTGGCGGGTTTTGTCTTCTCCCGTCTCCAAATATGTAAATCATTGGAGGCGGGTGTTGCCTTCACCCGCCTCCAATGAAAGGCATATTTGGAGGCGGAGAAGGGAACACCCGCCTCCAAATGTGCCTTTTCCGAATTTCCCACCCTTTTGGAGGCGGGTGTTAGTGCACCCGCCTCCAAAAGGGCGCCTCTTTTAGCTCATTTTGTGGTAGTGAACTCATGTGACATGCATTCATCAGTCAATTATGTAATATTAATAAAAATTTAACCGATGAATGCATGCTATATGAGTTGCTATAAAAAAAGATGCTATGATTTGTTGTTAAGTCTATCATTACTTAAGCAAATATACCATTAATGCCAATACGGACACGACTCAGCTTTTCATCCTAACTAAGAGACAAACTTTGACAATCTCAAATACAATATAAATAAAACACAAATCGAATGTAACATATTATAAAGTAATTTGGCAACTCAAAACACAACATTATTAGAAAACATCCAGGAGGAGTAAGGGCAAATGTGTTGGGCTATTGTAGGCTTACCTGACGTGCCCCAATATACTCTCACTTTAAGCTCAACCTATCTACATCGACACACCGTTAAATTATTATTGATTTATCCTTTTATTTAATTACTTTTACTAACTCTTGTTATTTGTATTTGGAGTGAATTTAAATTTAGAGTAAACCCCAAGTTTGGTCCCTTACATATCAGTTAATACTCTTTTTGGTCCCTTACACTTCAAAATAATTTTTTTGGTCTTACTTTTATATTTTGATCTTTTTGGTCCCTTTGCCGTTTGTTCTCACGGAGAACGTTAATAGCCCAGCTGTGCCGCTCACACCCCATAGTCAGACAAGGGCAAATTTGTCCGTCCATCAATTTTAACATTCTGGCTATCAGTTTTCTTGTTCGGTGACTTCGGTAGTTCAACTTCAATCCCTCATAGTTGAGAAACACTAATAGTCAAGAAGGAATCCAGATTTCTAACTATTGGTGATCCCCTCATTTGCGTGCTCATTATTTTATCAATCATTTTCAGCCCAATTAATTACGTGCGAAGGTGAATGAAGTTTGCAGAAGTTTTAGAAGATTGGGAAGTTGACTACGATCTCACTGCTTTAAATACAAAGATTTGTACATAGCCACAAATGGATTCACAGACAGGGAATTGCTGGGGAGAGGAGGTTTCGGCAGCGTATATCAAGGTGTACTGCCTGAAGCTACTGTCAAGAAGGTATCCCTCGAATCCAGACAGGGGATGAAAGCGTTCGTCCCGCAAATCGTCAGCATTGGTCGGCTACGCCACCGGAATTTAGTCCCGATTTTTGGATACTGTCGTCAAAAAGGGGAGTTTCTTTTGGTTGATGAATGCCAAACGGAAGCCTCGATCGGTTTCTCTATTACTAGCCTAGCCATACTCTGAGTTGGAGTCAGAGATTTCCTGTCATCAAAGGTGTGGCATCTGGGTTGTTCTATCTTCACGAAGGATGGGAACAGTTGGTTATTCACAGAGATGTTAAGGCCAGCAATGTTTTATTTATTAGGAACTGAAAGTGAAAATGTGAGCAAGAGCTGGGATGTTATAGACAGTGAAGCTAACTAGCAGACAATTTGCAGAGGCTCTTGCATTCGTGTAGCAGACGTTTGCAGCAAGGTGTGCATGCGCATTGCTTGCATTATTTCTTTGTTACACATTTAACCAAATCATCTTCAAACATTAGTAATCAAAGCCATTCATAATGATAAGGGGAGGAAGGAAAAAAAAAGTTAACTTTCTGGTAAAGTAGCACCAATCTGCTTTGTGTTGCTACAGTTGCTTGCATATGCAACATGCTGATGCATGCCTCTGTAGTAACACCAAGTTGTTTGGTTAAAATTGCTGCAGAGGCAATTCTCAACTGTGAGGGATTGAAGATGAACGACCGAACAAGAAAACTGATGGCCAGAATGTTAAAATTGATAATCGGACAAATTTGCCCTTGTCTGACTATGGTGTAAGCGGCTCAGCTGGGCTATTAACGTTTCCGTGAGAACAAACGGCAAAGGGACAAAAAGATCAAAATATAAAAGTAAGGGACAAAAAGATTGTTTTCACATGTAGAGGACCAAAAAGAGTATTAACTGATATGTAAAGGACCAAACATGGGGTTTACTCTTTAAATTTAGGTCATTTTACTTAAAATTTTACGCGTAGTCACTATATTTTTAAATTTTAAATTTTTTGGTCACTTTGTTAAACTATTCAGTTAAGTGGCTAACATAGTCATTTTTTAGGGTATTTTCGTCCCCCCAAAAAAAATCTATTAGCTAACTAATCCTTCTTTAGCCACCCCATACCTTTGTTTTTACTATTTGTCGTTAAAAGACAACAAAAATACCACGCACATCATTCTACCTTCTCCTTTTACTTTTCCCAAACACTCCTCCCTATTTTCTCCATCTCTCCCCAACTTTTCCTTATTTTTCAGTCACTTCTCTTCCTCTCCGGCCCCGGCCCCGGCCGCTCCTCTTTCCCCCCTCTCTCTATTTTCCAGTCGGCCTGCCACTGTCTCCCTCCTTCTCCCAGCCCTCCTCTTTTCTTTCTCCATTTTCCCCATTTTTCAGTCGGGCCTCCAGTCGCTTCCTCTGGTGATTGTAAGCATGGGCGTATCCAAGTGGGTGGGTGGCCTCCGGACTCCTCCTCTACTCTTAGTAATAGTGTATTTTTATTCGTAAAAGAAAAATATTATATGTATTTATTAGATTTTTATGACTTTTTTTTATTTTTATCCCGCCACTGATTGTAAGTGTACTTATAGAATAAAATTACCTTTAGCCAACACAAAAAAGTTATATAACATAATTAATCATGAAATTATAAAATATGCTAAATAGGAAGTTAGGAATAATATTTTCGGTTTTTTTTTTCCTTCATGAAAAGGCCCATGTCATCCATGGAAAGTCAGAGGCAGTGATTTTGGAAAAAGGGGCATACTATTTGCAGTAACCAAATTACTATTTACAGTAACATTTTATTGTCAATAGTCTATTTTGCCCTTTAGCTAAAAAAAAAAAAAACCCATTTTTCCAGAATCCCGTCCCCTATTTGCAGTAACATTGTTGAAAATGCCGCCCAAAGTTTAGAAGAAAATACTACCCAACCCGGCGGTATTTTGGAAGAAAATACCGCCCGGGCGATATTTTGTGTCAAAATACCGGCCAAACTGGGTGGTATTTTGGATCCAAATACCACCCAGGCGATATTTTGATGCAAAATAGGTCAAAATACCGCCCGGGCTGGGCGGTATTTTGGGTCAAAATACCGCCAAACTGGGCGGTATTTTCTTCTAAAATACCGCCGGGCGATATTTTGATGCAAAATAGGTCAAAATACTGCCCAGTTTGGCGGTATTTTGACCCAAAATACCGTCAAACTGGGCGGTATTTTCTTCTAAAAAAATTTGCAGGGGCGCTGCCCCGAACCCCACCAACTCACCGCGGAGTTAGATCCGCGAAAGCTGTAATTTGATTAAGTTGTCTTTGATACCACGTTAGAAATGTTAGAATTTGAGAAGAGAAGAAAAGAACATGAATAATGTATAGATTTTTTTTTTTTTTGTTAAAAAACCAATTTTACGTAAAAAAAAAATGTATAGATTATTTACTTACCGTGTAATATAGATTGTTCTCGTGACTATTGACCATAATTAGAGTGAAAATAATTTCTTTTATTTTTTAAAAAACCTAATGAATATTTTAGATATTTTACAAAAAAAATATTACTACAAATAGTAAATTAGTTACTGCAAATAACAATTCATTCCTTTGGAAGGAAGGCGGGAACGTGGAAGAATACGACCAAATAAGAAGAGGACGGTATCACGTGTATGGTTGGGACATCCCACACGCTTGCTACCACAGGCCCTGTTTTCTCACTTTCCCAACACACACTTGCTACCTCTGTTCTGCTGCATAGGGATCGCTGCCCATGTTTTTATTTTTTTTAATTTTTATTTTAGCTTAAGAGATGTATTTTCGCATCTACAAGGTGAGTCATTCGTTACGATAGCAGAACCAGGTTCCGAAAGTTTGAAGAGATAATATCTATTGTTATTATTTGAAATTTTGGTGAGAAAGAAAAAATTGTTGGGGGGATAATTTCCCCAATCAAACGATAACGTGGCTGACTTGCTTTGAAAACGAACATCAACGTTCATACACAAACTCAGGACCGGCTCAAAATTCGAGTTCGTTTGCTTAAGAAAAAACCCTTTTTTTAATAAAATAATAATAAATGAATAAAAGGATGAAAGCTTGTCTACTTTTCTTGAATAAATTAGATTAAGATATCACTTTATTAAAAAGAAAAAAAGAGAGTAGATATTGCTTATATAATATAAAAGGAAATAATATATATTTTTTCAGAATCTTTCAATCACTAAATATGGGCTATAATGATTATTAATGCAATGGATAAGTTATTACTGAGTGACTAAATAGTTGCGTAAAAATCTAATCAATATTAAATTCAAGCTTGTTTCGGTTTGAATAAAACACAACTCAAACACGTTCGACTGGACTTGATATCAAGTAGGTAAGCTGTCCAAGCCCGCACTGATCTAGACCCTTGCCCACAAATCAGATATGTATATGTACACGCCGGCCTTGTCTAAATTCTTGAGGACAGGAGGACACACGTTTGCATGCAAATCACATTAATTTTTACATTCTTCTATTCTTTTTTCAAATATTAAAAAAAACATTCTACACTGTTTAATTTTCAGCTTGTAGTGTTCATTAATTCTCATTCGTAGTATCTAATCCTCATACACGACAATGTGGTAACCAGCATTTAATTTAGTACCTAATCCTCAAGAAATCTACTCAGCATGTGATGCTGGATGTACGTGAGATGTGGCATTATTGCAAACGAGCATAGACAATAAGAGAAATTATTCGTTTCAACGGTTGTATTACACACGTAAAATGATATAACCAGTTACATGCAAGAGGTATAATGTTATTTTAGAGTAAAAATAATAGATATGTAGGGACATAAATTTGAATACTAATTCATCGTTGACTTGCTAAATTGCATTTGTGAATGTAGCTGAAATATTTTTTTTTTTTTTTTTTTTTGAAACACTAGAGTCGTGCGTGACCATTTAAAATTTTAAGAAGTTCGAGCATTACCACTAATATTAGACTTCAGTCACTTTTCCTTGTAATAGTATTGGGGAAAAAAAATATATTTTTGATTTTTCTTTTTAGGTAACAAAATTATAATGTATATATGGTATTTACACCAAGTGTTTTACTATTGTCAGTGTGCGTCCAAAGGCTTGAAAAAATCGCGACCAATAGGCCGTTTTGTAGTAGAGCTCACTTGTCTTGCCTCTTCCTTGACATCCCTCTGGGGTCTGAAATTATGAGTGCTAGCTGGAGTTCTTATTAAAGTGTTGTAGGAGTACTAGCCTCATAAATTTGCAATAAAAATAAGTTAGCGTCTGTTCTTTTTGAACGTTTTGAAAACGGTTTTGAAAACAAGTTTTGAAAAATAATTTTATAATGTCAAAAGTGTATTGAAAATGTAAAAAGTAGATGCTGAATAGTAAAAAGTTGTATTAGAAATGATGGAATATGATTAAAATATATTAAATTTACTGTTGAAACCAAAACCGTTTTCAAAACGAAACAAAAAGAACAGGCCCTTAAACATTTTTTTTTTTTCCTTTCTATTGCTTTCTCACAACAAGAAAAAGTATCAATTTACATGATTGATTTGAGATATTTATGTTCACCGAAGCGAGTTTTGGATAATTTCCAGCACAAAGCTAATTTTTATGCAGGCAATTTTGGTAGTGGAATGGGAGATGACTTGTCATCATGTCTTAGCTTTCTTGGATCTTTCATCAAGTCCAGAACAGAAATGTATATGGATCTTCATGTTATCGGGCTTTTTATTTTTCTTTTGGTCCGCTCTTTATGTTTTTGTTTTGGTTTGAACATTAAATTTAATGTATTACAATTATTTTTTATTATTTTTAATATAATTTATTACTATTTGGTTATACTTATTTATAGTATCAAATTATTTTAAAAATATGTTTTTAAAATAGATTTTTAAAACATTTTCCAAAAACCGATTTCAAAACCATCCATGCTTAAATTACATGTTAGAGATTCAATTCCTACATTTGTCGGTTTCTGATTATTTAGACTGTTTTTGGCCTTCCACCTCTTCTTTTTCTTTCCCTTATTTTTGTAATAACAATGATTAAATTTAAAAAGAAAAAATCTTTTAACCCCGGTTTCCCGCTATTTTTGAGGATAGAGAAAAAAAAAATTAATTGTATTTTTTTTTTTAAAATCTCCCTCTATGGGAGTCTTCTACTCTCTTTCAGCAAGAGTTTATATAAACTTGAATAAGTTAAACTGCGAAAGTTTCTATTCCCTATAAGGTGTTTATATAATTATCATTCAATGTCATAGTGAATTTTTAAACTACTATTTAGATTCACCTAGATTGATTGTTCATTTCTACTAAAAAAAATTAATAAAATTCAGATTAAAATTTTTAATTATAGTTATATTGATTTTTTTTTTCTTTGCACATAATGAAATATGAATTTTATTATGGAAGAAATCGGAACCCAAACCCTAACTCTCTCCACCGCCGCCTCCTCTCTTCTCCAAACCCAAAAAAAAAAAATTTCTTCTCCCCCTCCGGATTGAAGCTTTTAATTTTTTCTTTTCTGCTTATTTTCTTTTCTTTTACTTTATGATTCTCCCTCTCTGGAAGTTTCTTCTCCCTTTATGGGAGCTTCGGTCTCGCTATATGAGAGTGTTTTGTCCCCTCTTAGGAGGGTTTGGTCTCTCTTTGGAGAGCTTTATGGGTATTTAGATCTATATCCTTCAGATCTGGCGCCGGCGAGGGTGCTTGGATCTAGCTGGACGTTTTTGGAGGAGGTCTTTTTATGGTATTTTTCTGGATGGAAGTTTGTGGTTGACAGAGCCCCGATGCTGCTGGATGGAAGTTTGTGGATGTTGCTGCAAAGATGGATGTTAGAAGAGTTGCTGAAAAGATGGATGCTTTCAAAATGGTTTGGATTGCTGAAAAGATGGATGTTGCTGAGGGAGTTGGACTGGGTGAAAAAAGGGGTAAAATTGTTATAGCCCACTTGTTAGTACACTATGTGGCAGTTAGTAACCAAGATGATGAGTGGCTTGAGTCACTTGCATTTGTATCTCAAACGCTGCTGGACGATTTTCAACGCCATTAATATATTGTTTTATGTTTTAAAAAAAATTTTTGATTATTGGAAAAAAGAAAGAAATTTAAGAGAGAATATGATTAAGAAAATTCGAAAATTTGGGCCTCGGTTTTTTGTTTTTTTTTTTCCCTTCCCAAAAAGATAACATTAATGATTCATTTTGCTTCTTAGAACAAAAACCAAAGAAAAGAGAAGCACACACAGATAGAAGAAACAGAAAGGGAGAAACAGACAGATCGAGGTGTTTAAAGACTAAAGTCAATCTTGGGGACCCGAAGACCACAAGTGCAGAGATAATGACACTGACTAAACGAATTAACTTGTCCCAGGGCTCTTCCTCCAATTCCAATTTGAGGACGTCTCAACTTGCTATGCATACGAACGACTATCATTGCCCTAACAATTGTGATGGATAAAAGTTCATCAAAAGATTAGAGGTTTTGGTAATGACAATGATGCATAGCAATTGTGACGCTAACTCTAGTTAATAAGGTTAGTTGAATCTTCAAAATTCCATAGAGATTGACGGGCTGCTTCAGAACCATATGAGATATTTATACCGTCCATGCAGATTCTATTGAACATATTTTTCGGAAGTCCAATTCGGTGGCCGATACCTTGGCAAAGGATGCAAACTCGACTCACACTTCTGATATTTTCACGGATGCACATCGATCTTTCCGATAGAATTGTTGGTTTGGTTAAACTCGACAAGGACTCTATTCCGAGAC
This sequence comes from Leptodermis oblonga, assembly GCA_016801395.1. Classification (NCBI taxonomy): domain Eukaryota; kingdom Viridiplantae; phylum Streptophyta; class Magnoliopsida; order Gentianales; family Rubiaceae; genus Leptodermis; species Leptodermis oblonga. The sequence goes on from CM028757.1 coordinate 7,315,462, forward strand.
TTTTTCTTTGAAAATAAAATTAAAGTTCTATTAGTGGTGTTGAAAATCGTCCAACAAATATTGACAAAAGAAGACCAAGAAACATTCAATACAACTCATTAAAAAAAGATTTGATCTGATTATTATTATATCTGAACCACCACAACAGTGTATATTATCTCCTAAACTTTAAATTTATATCTATTATAGATATAAACATAGTATAAATATAAAACTCGCAATTGCGTTAAATAAATCTCGTACCGATGGTTACGAGCCTGCCACTAATTACTGATGAAAGTTTCGCTACTGAATTTTTGACCGAATCTTCATACACTATAACCATGAATAAAATCATAAACAGGGACTCATACACCATAGCCATGATGAATAGAATTACCATAGCCAGAGAAAAAATCACTATAACAAGAGAGAAAATTCTCATAACTAAGGGAGAAAACACCATAAACAACGATAAATTAATTATTTGAAGGAAAAACTCCCAATCAGGAGAAAACTAAATAAAAGATAACAAGAACGAGAGTAAAACTGCTTCCCTCGTCCTCTCGTGGAGGGGGATGAGGAAAGAAGATGCTGAACTTTAGGGTTTAAGAGAGAGGGGAGAGGGGCGGCTGTTCGCTTTTATTTTTAACATTTAATACAAATCCTCCTAAATACTGTTCTAAGGATGTTAGTTTTGCTCTTTAAACTCAGTATTATTTGCATATTGCATTTTGTACATTATGGTAAGGTTCATTACGTTCTCTTGGCCACTTTTACCAATTTGAAAATTTAGTAAAGAGTTACCATGCTCACCAACTATTTAATCGATTGTTCCGTAAAAAAAATTGGGAGTTTAATTTCTACCTTTGACAGTTTTGAAATAGTCTGAATTCAAAAAGAAAAACTTGATAAGTACCATAATTAACAGACCATTAGTGATCTTCAGTTGTATCCACATGCATATAATGTTCACAAATAAAGGTGTACGTGTTTGGTGTAAAAAAATGACAATAATAATTCATAATAATGTTATCTTTATATTTGGGCCATATGTTGCAAGTAATCGTATCTCCTTAATAAGGAAATATGTGATTCACCTACGAAAATAATCTTATTTTTATAATTATACGAATAAAAGAGTTGTATTTTTATTACAACTGAAACAATATTTTTAATTTTATACATAATATTTTACATATTTAAAAATGTATGTGATGAAATGTGTTATGGCTGGGGCGAGCTCCAGAATCTGGCTACTATTTAACACTTGAAATGAGAATGTGAACTTCCACTTAAAAAAAGATTTCCATGTTAACATTCTAAAATCTAAGTTCGATTGAAGTTATGATGAATGAGAACTTACATTCCAACTGAATTGCATACTAGTATTTATAAGAAATGGTGTCTTCCTGTCGCTTGGCCGACCCCGAAGATGTTAGAGTCACCTCCGGGTATTCCTAACATCACTCCACGATCGATGGTAGTGGAATCGTAGGTTGTTGTTGGGAGCCGACCTCAAACTTATCAAGTTCCTCTTAATTGTACACTAACAAGACGTGGACGACGCGACCCTTATATCTCTCGCCCAGTGGAACCGCTTGACAATAGGGCCCCATGAGTACCGGATCTGGAAAATGGCCCCGCTGCAGCTAACGGATACTTGATGGGCCTAAAACAGGGCTTACTTCTATGGGTTTTGGGTCGGGTCGAAGGCAAAACCAGATCTAAATACCATTATTTAAATACTAAAACTACATTCAAATGTAAAATATATATATATATATATATAAATAATAAAAATATCTTTCGAAAACGTGAAATGAACTTTCCTATCGTGTGAATAGCATATGAAAACGTGAAATGAACTTTCCTATCGTGTGAATAGCATATGAACGAAAATTGTCTCTTTCAACTGATTTGGAACTTTGAAGAAACAAAGAAAATCTCAGATGAACAAAATTGACTTTGTGCCAACTGCGAAGGGTTGAAAATTTATTAATTTTGTGGTTAACAACATAAGTTTAAAAATAAAAAAAATTACACATTTCAATAAATTATGAATAAGTATGACTATTATAAAATGACTAAAGTAAAAGTACTCCCGTCTCTCAACTGATAAGAAAAAAGGTTAATTATTTACTTCCCCTAAAGTTTGAAAAAATTTCAATTGACACCCCTCTGAAATTTATGAATTAAATAAATGTCTCATGAATCGTTCAAATTTGCCAATTAGGTTTATGTTTACTTTTTAGGTGATGTTGTTGTGAAACCATAATTTGTCTATGAAATTAAATCATGCAAATTTACTCTGATTTAATATGATCGGCAAGTTATTACTTTGACAATAACACCAATATTATTTTTTATTTTTTATTTTTGCGCACAACGACCTAGTGATAATTTGACAAAACTAGAAAAAAGCTAGGTTCCAAACTAGAAGAAATATATTAAATAATATTCAGTAATTTCAGTGAAATATTAATGAGTTTTCAAACTTTAAGAGAAGTAAACGTAATTAATCAACCCTAATAGCAATAGTTTTTCCAGCACACTTTTGCAAATTGTTGGGCAGCACACTTTTGCAATTGTTTTTCAATAAGGATCATCAACTTTTTTGTTTTGATAGATAGACAAAAATCTTTATATCAATATCTTTTTAAATAATAATAATAGTAATAATAAAGGGGAAAAAAAAGGCAGTGAGAGTCGAGCTCAATTACGCTTGCTTATGACTCAAGTGGGGACATCCAAAGTGGCGGGACACTGGGCCTTCTCTGAAGGTAGGATTTGAAGGCTTCTCTCTAGCTTGCCCGTTCCAAGCGGGGAGCTGAGCAGTGTGGTTTGGGCGAAGGCCTGGCTCACCCTTTTCCTAAAGCGAAGGGCACCGCGTTAGGCCAGCTTCACAGAGCAGTGATTACCTCCCGCTCTCTGCGGTGGAAGGACAACAGGCCGACGCTTCTCAAGCCCATTAATTCTTGAAGAGTGGCCTCAGTTGAACCATCAGTTTATAAAATAAAATAAAATAAGGGCAGTGAGAATGTAAGAAGTTAACCACTAATTTGACAGAGTTGTTTAAATTAAAAAAAATTAGAGTAATGCACATGCTCTTCGTTTTCGAGAATGTAGGTCTTCTATTCCCTTCTCACAACAAAAGAAAAATGCAGCATAGGTGTCTCCCTTACCTACCCCTACCATCCGTTCTCTCGTGGAGGAGATCGTCTATCCAAGATATTATACTCAATCAAAATAAGATTACAATTTCAATAAAAATTATTCAATTATTGAATAATAGGTTATACAATTGCGTATATACAATGACATTAGTAATGCATTCAATGGCTGAATATGATCCATCGATTGACGGGACTTTAGTCATTGTCCTATCTGACCACAGTTGACAATAAATTCTTTATAAATTGACTATTTGTTACTTTGTTAGAGATGTTCTAGAAATATCTGTGATCAAGTAAATAGCTCTATGATGTGACGCAAATCGTCCGTCAATGGATGCTTCTTGTGGCCCAATAGGAAATCTTGTATGTCTAGGTCCAGTAGTTGCTAACCAAAGAGAAGTGAAGCTGCGCTGGAGACCGGACTGGATGGCTCGGATTAACTCAGATGAAGGGGAGACTCAAGACTCTGGAATATTCTTGATGACAAATGTGAACGCGCAGGAGAAATGTGGGGCTTTCCCCCCGGTGTAACTCCGACGGTCAAGTTAGTAAGGTTGAGGAAGATGAACAGTGTGCACTAAGAGCTCAAATGTAAAAGATCGCGTACCTCCCTAAGTCTGAAGACTTAGTATTTATATCAAGACTCAGATTATGCCCGTTGCAATGTAATGATCAGCATTCCCAACTGCTCCGTCTCCCTGCATATCCAACTGCTCCTGTCATTATAATCTGACTTGTGGCTTCTTTCACGCCATCATTCTGAGTGATTTCTGCATGCATTCAAAATACATGTCTAATCCTATTATGACTTCTACATACTGTGTCAGTGCCCTTACTTGTTCCGACCTAAGCTCCATGGCTCGGTAGTGATGACCGCTGGGAGGAATATAGGAAACTTGGTGGGACCAACCTAAGGGTTAAACCGATCTAAGCTTATGTCTTTGGCTCGGCTTTATGGAACTTTCCGACCTAAATTAGGTTTTAGACCTTTCAAATATCTTTATCTCTTAACTGTTTATCCTTTTTTTTGTTCATTGGGCCTGGCCCAATGAAAGCCTATTTTTATGAACACCAACAAGTCCCCCCAGTATTAGGTTTTACCGAGCTAAAACTTAATACTTTTTTGTGTTTTACAGAGCCAAAAATTTGACTAATGTATTTATCACGCATCCACCCGATATCTGCCCAAACCACTTTTAAGATTTTCTTTCCGACCTAAGCCAGCATGAAATGTGGATTGTTCCGACTTAAGCTTACTAGAAGTGTTAAACTATTTCGAGTGAAGTAGCCGACCTACCGAATATCATAGCTATCAAAAGGAAAGCATGAGCTACAACTAATAAAAATCCGACCCAAAGAAAATAATACGTTAGCCGATTCATAAGTAAATAATGTGATGTTGACCCAAAAAGACTGAATTTATCAATAAAGGCGTACCTAGCCCTTTGAAGAGTCGGGACATGACAGGACACGCTCAGCGACTTTTGAGGCGCTAGGTACGACTTCCCACGTTTGTCCGTTTCTCGAGGCGGTATTAATAGCTCCAGCGGTTAGCTTGTCTACTACACTTTGTCTTCCCGAATTTTCTTTTAAGTAGCGAATGCCTTGTATTACGGCCTTCATGCTTTCAAAACAAATTTTGTCGCTTCTCCAATTTTGCTCTGTATTTGTCTGCACTGTAACATCTCTCCGTTGTGCCCGTTTGTGCCACCGTTTCTCTCCGCTGTGCCCGTTTGTGCCACCGTTTCTCTCAGCCGTGCCCTTTTGTGCTACCGTTTCTCTCCGCCGCTTCTTCATTGTTATTCTGCAGCATTCCATAGCCGAGGAAAGGAGTTCCAGTCCCGGCGTGTCTCGTTTGAACCCGTCTTCCGGTTAGTTAATTCTTCTTCCTCCTTCTGGTAATTTGTAATTGAATCGCCGGCTTAGGGATAATTTCCCGGCAAGCACAATGCATGAGCCCTTTTTTACTGCTATCGGACGTAGGATATACTGCTAGTTTAAATTTATCCATGGGATCTTCTGTTTTCTCGAAATTATGCATGATTCCGATACATCTGTACTGCTTTCTGTAGATGCGGCCACCATCTCCTATGATTTTCATCCCGATGAAATACAATCTGAACTTACTAGGGTAGAATTAGAAACCCTAAGATCGGCCCATCACTTTGACCCAGCTATCCCGACCCGACAGGCCACACCCGAAGAACGAATAACCAGTACCTCCGGTGGTTGGGTCGGCGTATATGAGCACCATATAAAATTCGGACTAAGATTTCCTGTCCCAGTTTTTTTGACCGAGCTATGTAGTTACTTAGGCATTGGGCTGAGCCAGCTAGTGCCCAATGCACTTAGGTTTCTAGTGGGCTTTATGTGCGTCTGTTCCGGGGCCAAAATCTGACCCACCGGAGATCTGTTATTCCAATATTATACCATCCGTCAATATCCTTATGGGCCGGGATGGGTTTCTTTGCAAAAATGTAGGAACTGACCTATCCTC